>JARBWK010000004.1:128712269-129312269 GCA_030556195.1 Anolis apletophallus | reverse complement strand
AAAAAGCAATTTATAGGAATCTCATACTTAGTACATTAAAAACCTTCAAAATACAACGCCAGATGCCAAGCAGTTCTCTGAAGCCTTCTGTGATTCTGCTGCTGTATTTTTCTCAGTAGTAGAGATGACCGTTTGAAGGCCGCACCTGAAATGCAACCATGGATGAAGCATCTTGGAGACAGAAATGCCAAGCAGCTGCAGGTTCCTGCTGTGAATCCAGCAAGTGGCAAGCCCACATTTAATGTCACAGAATATGTAGAATGTGCCTAACTTATCCATTTATCTAAACTCATTTTAAATCTACTATAAGCATTAATGAAGGGAATACTGACAGTATGTGAAATTTAAAGGAAGGGGAAGGAGTAGCTTTGCCTGGAGTTCTTGATCTCATTCTGCTCCAATGACACTTACAACATGATGAACACAGCAAAAGTGTGTGGAATTTTAAAGCAATTGGAGTTGTGTGAATGCATTAGATGTATGTGTCCATGTCCAACTTGGGTTAAGCATGTCAAATTATTTTTATAAGAGTTACAAGCATAGTAGATCAGGGGACTACTGTAGATGTAGTATATCTTGATTTTGGTAAGGTTTTGACAAAATCCCATGTGAATATTCTTGCATGACAGCTGGCGAACTGTGGGTTA
Source organism: Anolis apletophallus (assembly GCA_030556195.1). NCBI lineage: Eukaryota > Metazoa > Chordata > Lepidosauria > Squamata > Anolidae > Anolis > Anolis apletophallus. The sequence continues at coordinate 129,311,622 of JARBWK010000004.1, read as the reverse complement.
GGGAGTGTTCTGCAGCACAGTGGATCTGTATTTGGGAGATAGAATGAACCCAGAGTGTGGTCAATAATGTTTCCTCTTCATTCTGGACAGAAGAAACTTTGGTGGTGGTGGTCTGGCCCCAGAGCTCTGTTATGGGGCCAGTGTTGCTTAACATCTTCAAAAATGACTTGCTATTTTTTTAAAGACAATACCAAATTGGAGAGGGAGATGAATACCCACAGTGCAGATACAGAAGTCAAAATGATTTTGACAGATTCAGGAGTTTCTTGAAAATTAGTAAACTGAATTTCAACAGTAATAAATCTAAGGTACTCTAGGGAGAGAGAAAAATAAATGTTACAAATATAAGATGAGTAATGTTGGGTTTGAATGGTTGGGAGAAGGGATCAAAAGCAGCTACAGGAATTGAGTCCTAACTGTGTGGACATGTAGCTAAAGGATAAATGCCATTTTGATAAGATGTAAGTTTCTCCCTTGTTGCTGTGTGCCTTCAGTCATTTCCAAATTATGGTGACCCTAAGACAAGAAAACTCCTATCACGGGGTTTTCTTGCAAGATTTAATCAGCCTTTGCCTTCAAAACATTGTTTGCTCTTTGTATAAGTCAGAGTTTGTGTATCTTCACAGTAAAAATAAATTTCCCTTCCCTTTTAAACTAAACATTAATTCATAAAGATGTGTAAGCCTGACTGTGGGTATTTATACTTTGCTCAGTGTTGCTGGGCCTTTCTCTATCACTCTCACCAGGCTCACAATAAAGTGTGGTATAAATAAATATTTTAATAAATATAAGAATAATAATGTCTGAAGTGCACCCTAGGATTTGCCTCTTGCTTTACTTGTACCTGGCAAGGCACCCAAAGCTCCAGACAGAAGGGGCTTTAGCTTGGTGCAAATGCACACAAATCACAGAAATAATGATGCATGTTTTCCTGAGGGTGCTTCCAGACAGGGCTTAAACCCGTACCAAGTTTGAGTCCTCACACCATCCCACAAAAACCGAGCTTTCCCAGAGAGGTGTCCCCATGCCATCCTGGTAACTACTGAGATGGCACCACCCCCCGTCCACCCCCCAAAAAAGCCCCTTAAAAGAAAAAAAAAAACTTAACAGGCCGCCACTAAGGTACCACTGGAGTCTTCCTGGTACACAGAAATCGCTCATGTCCTGGTACGTCATTTCTATGTGTCAGGAGGACTCCAGTGGTACCTTAAAGGCAGCTCGGTAAGTTTTTTCTTCGTTTAAGGGCTTTTTTGGGGGGCGGGGGACCATCTCACTCCTCCGGGCTTTTGGAAGCCCGAATAAGCAAGATGGGAAATGGGAACTGGAACTACCTGTAGCTGTGTCCCCACAGGCCCAATATCCCATTAGACCCGGGCCTTTCAGGAAGGCCTGGGTCTAATGGAATATCATAGTAATTCAGGACAAAGCAGTGTTTACCTGCTTTTTCCTGAATTAATTTCCTTTTACCAGAGGCATCATTTGGACGCCTCCAGTAAAAACCCAACAGGCTCCTCATTTTGGGGTCTGTCTGGAAGGGCCCTGACTCTTTTGTAAACTAGGAAAATTGTTTTGCCACAAAAGTCCCTCTGTGAGTAACCTAAAAAGAAATGTTGGAAAATGATGGAAATGGATGAATTGGCTTTTATAAATGAATATTATTGAAAAATAAAGGCAACTGAAGTGAAAACTTAGCACTTGGCAAGCATTTTTATAAGAAGGAATGAAAATAGCTTCCCACACAGTGTAAAATAACACATTTTAGTGTTGAGCTATGAAAATAAGAACACCACATGACTATGCTTTAAAGTCTTATAAATTCCTATAAAATCATAAAAGCTCATAAAAGTACAGAGCCACAACAAAAATACTATGGCACATACACAAATACATGCAGCAGCCTTTAAAAAATGTTTTCATAAGCACCACTGCAAGGTGGATAAAGAGTTGTGACACCTCTCCAAAATCCACCCACTACCTAGTATAGCTGTGCCTCAGTTTTCAGTATCAATGAATGAGGGTTTTGATGCTGTCCTGTCAAGGAGACGGTATGCAACACCTGGGTTTCTGAATTATATAAGGCACTGCAATACAAAACAGAGGAATCAGGAAAGAGAGGATTCCAACACCTCCCTAGATACATAATATGTGCATTTCATATTTTTGGTAGCATCCAGACTAGCACTCATTAGCCACATTAACCTGCAATGCAATGTGTTATATTTAGTTTTTATCAAAAGGCTTTCCATTGACCTCTGCAAGACTAGGTATGCTTCAGACTTGTGGGTTCTACTTTGATTTTGACTAGAAACCTAAGGATCCACCAACTCAGGAAAGCATTTTGGACTACAGTAATCAGGAACCCTTGGTAATCTCTATGAATCACCCAGTAATCTACCTGAAGATCCCCATTTACATTCTGCTCAACCAGACTCTGCAACAAACAGCTGGTGCTGCAGACCAAGGTGAGAGATGTCTGGTTCTAAGTGGTTACTCAGTGTATTGGTCAGGCAACAGGAGGAAGGGTACAGGATTCCCCCTCAGTTCCTTGTGCACATTCCCATCTACAGCTGCTGGGCGTAACTTTAGCAAACATCAAGGAGAACAGGAGGCTTTACTGAATTAAAATATTTAACATACTGGCTAGTCATCGTTCTCTTTGAAACCAATATCCATCTGGGATTTGACTGGATGAAGGCTGCAGCAGTCTTGCCATACCGTGTCCCAAAAAAGTTCAGAAGGGAAGCGCATTGTAGTATACTGGATGCGGACTCCATGAATGAAGGGTCAGAATGTGCATAGAATCAGCTTGTTATCTGTCAGGACCTCTGACAGCGATTGGAGCAATTTGCTGCTTACTTCGATAACAAAGAACAAATGATGATTACAAAGAAAATATGTGTTATTGTTGTTGGCATCACAATCACATCCATTTTATTCTAATTGCACTGTAACTGATGTTCTTATTTGATTCAGATCCTAATGGCTCACCCTAAGCCGTTTTTTAAAGGCAAATATTTATTTATTTATTTATTTACTGCATTTGTATACTGCCTTTCTCAGCCACAGGCGACTTGAACTACTTGCATGAATTTCTACAGACATTTAATGGTTAAAATAACACTATTCTTCTCAATTGTGATTTCCTAGAAATACTCCCTTACAAGGTAAATTGATATTTATGTGATCCACAGTAGCAAGGCATGTGTTGTTAGAGTTCCTTGACAGTTTCAAGGAGCTCTACCGAAGAAATCTTAGCCACATGAAAGTGACAGAAGCATCACTTCTCAGGAACCTCCCATTAATTTTTTTTAAAGCAATTTGGTTCACGTGAGTCCTATCACAATTAGAACTGAGCTATGTGACATCTCCAAGGGTTCTCAGAAAGTCCATGGCTAAAGTGTATGTTGAGCCTTCACCCTACTGACTGGTCATCATCAAGGTAAGGCTTGATAGCAAAATCTTTATAAGAGAATGGAAATGACATGAAGCTCTTCTCAATCTAGTAGTTTTTAGATATTTTGGACAACTATTGTCATGAGACAATGGTCAGACAGTTTTGTGGCCAAATCTATTTGGAAGATCACAGATTGGAGATGGCTACTCTTAGAACAGGAATGGACATATTGCAGACCTGTTTCTGTAGCTCTTCCAGATCCAGTCTTTTCTGACCAAAAAAAGGGATGAATTGCTGCTCCAACTGCAAAGAAAAATGATTTTTAAATAGGCTGAAATACCTCTCTACCTGTATATTACTGAAAACTTCTCTACGCTGAAAAACTTATCTACGCTGTGGAACGTCCTCCCGGCCGAGACGAGAGCCCTTCAAGACCTCCTGTCTTTTAGGCGATTGTGCAAGACATTTCTCTTTCGACAAGCCTTCGGCCCATAAGTCACCATCAGGGTCCCAGCTTCCTGTTGTTTTGCTGTTTATGTTGTATTACGCTGTGCATTGGTTGTTGCACAGCATCCTATGTTTTAATCCATGATTTTAGAGTGTATAACATGTTTTAACTATGTTCTGTTTTAACTATGTTTGTTGTGAGCTGCCCCGAGCCACCCGGGAGTGGCGGCTTAGAAGTCTGATTAATAAATAAATAAAATAAATATTATCTAACATTTAAAAAAAAATTGAAAACGAGAAGTACTGGTGACTTCAGATATTTTGTTTGTTTGTTGGCCACAGAGAGACCTGGGAACAAATGTGGTGACTGGAACTGCCAGAGTTGCCTACACCTATCTTAGAACATGTTTATGGGGGTATATGTTTATATGCTCCCACACAAGGAGCCTCAAATGATAACTGGTAGAAATCTATCAAGGTCATATAACAGAAAGACTGCATTGATTTCTGAGACTCTCCATAATGAGAACATACCAAAGTCAACTTTAGTCTTTGTGTATATTAGCACCTATCCAAGACCGTAAAACTAAACTCTGAAAATGTGCTCAACTGTTTAAAAACAATAACAAAGTCCTCCTTGCCCTCATTTTTCAGAAATATTAGCCATTTCTAGTCCATTCCAGCCCTTAGTAAGGTAATTGAAGCTTCAAAGTATGCCTTAAGTATGCCTGCCAAAGACAACAAAACCTTTTAGATTTCTACCAACTTATTTACACACTTGAGCTTTTTATACATTCAATTTCCTCTTAAACTGGCTTTTAAAATAAAACAACACCACAACCCAAATTAACTAGGTTTTTGTACAGCTAGTTAAGAAAAAAAGAACAAAATGGTTCATATTATTTCAAGCCAATATATTACCTTGAAATAAAGTTTTAAAGTTCAAGCACAATTAACACTACAAACTTTAAAGTATAGTATCAAATCTCTATCTTCTCAAAAAGGGCAATTATCAAATTCTGCAAATAACATGTGCAAAAACATATCATAGTTTACTGTCACAGTTATTTCTTCAACAATAAATGGGATAATAGTGGTTGTATGTGTGTGACATGCATGTCAGAGTGGAAATGTGAATGAGAGAAGGGATCTATTGTTTTCGGTCAAGATTAAATCATTCTCAGTTTAATTTTTATTTTAAAATGATTATGAGACAGCTTGCATGCTGCAGTTGTTAGCCGAGTATCAGACAGCAACCAGGGCTAGGATGAAATCCTCACCTGGTAACTTTAGACAAGTGAATAACGAAGTCAGCAGCCAAGGAAGATAGAGATTTGAGCTTCTGGGACAAAGAGCAGAGGGGAAAAAAAGAAAGACCATCAACCTTCCACATCTGCATGTTTCATTTTTTAGTATTTGATTATTTATAGATGATGAGCATGTTTTTTTTCCTAAGGATTTCTAGCAGAACAATGGCACCACTCTGGTCCATGCATTTAGTACTAGCTGCAGCTTCTAAACATTTTTCAAGGGCAAACTCATGGAGAGTACATTAGCAAAGTCCAATCAAGAGGTAAGGTATCAGTTTCTACAGCCAGATTTGCCTTCCCCAAGAAAGAGTACAACTGGCACACCACTTGAAGGTGGGCTAAAGCGCTCCTGGCCACTATAGCAACTTCACTTTCCAAGCACAGCACTGGGTCCAAGAACAAACCATAGCTCTGAACATGATCTTTCAAAGAAAGAGCAACCCTACACAAACTGTTTTTCTTACTGACCACTGCAGTTCTTCTTGACTGGATTAAGCTTCCATCTATTCACTCACATCTAGCTCTTTACTATGTTACAACAATGATTTGGTACTACCCCAGTGTTCTTGGTATCAGTAAAGCAGAAACAGAGTTGGGTATCATCAGCATACTTATCCAGCCTCAAAGTTCTTGAAAAGCAGAAGTTTCATATCCATGTTGAAAAGCATAGGGACAGTAGTACTGAGCCCTGTGGAACCCCAAAGGTCAAAAGGCTGAACAGGAATCTTCCATTATCACTCTTTGGGAACATTCAGCCAAGAAAGACTGGCACCACTACAAAGCAAAGTCATGGCCTTCATTTCCTCAAGTAACTGTAACATGAGAGGCAATTTTTATTTTATGGCAGACATGCATCAGTCCTATGTTGCACATTGATCTGTATGTGCACTGCAGATTTTGCAAGGTTTCATCAAACCCCTTTAACAAAGGTGTCAGGTTTTGATAAAACTAATCACAGTTGTCTTAATGTTGAGTAGATGCATAATCACACCCAAGGTTCAAACTTTCAGTTAATTCAATTTACAATCTGGAGTGTAAGTAAGTATCCACGTATATCAAAAACATCAAGGGGTTCACAGTTGTTCTGTTGTTGAGTTGATGCAAATTCTCACCCTAGGATCAATCTCTCAATAGTTCCAAATTATAATCCAGGCAAATTATAATCCAGGCAGGCTGTTCAGACGTTCTGGACAGTCCTGCATTGTTTGTAGCAAATTAATTTGATAATGCATTTGTTCCACGCCTTCTTGGAGTAGTAGTAAACTTTATCACGGTCGATGGCTAGATCATTACAGGGGACTCAGTCTTCTTGGATAAATGCACTATTTCTGGTGTCTGGACTACAGTCCAGACACCATTCCCACAGTTTACCGGGCTAAATAAGTCCAGTAAACTGTGGGAATACCCCTCCCTCCTCCCGCTCTCCTAGTGTGTCATTTCTACACACCAGGAGAGCTGCTCCAGGGGGAAACTGCAGCCCTAGTAAGCTTTTTTTATACTTTTCTAAAGGGTCTGGGGGCTTGGGGGGAGTGCCTCAACATGTTCTCTTGGGCTAAAGGGCTGTCTGGAACTTTTCCTAGGAGTCATACGTAAGTCAAATGCTTGTAACTCAGAAACTGCCTGCAATGCATGTATATGAATATGAGGATAATACACAGTCTATTAAAGACAATTTTCTAAATTTGTCAAGGGCATGCTGGTGTAGTTAATTGACCAACACAGAAGAAATTCTGATGATTTCTTGTCTGAATATTAAATACTGAAAACTACAAATGAAAGATTAAGAACTGAAAAGCACACTACCTGAAATTGAACACCTTTCCCACATAGTACGTAAACAAGACAAAGGGAAAATGCTTATCCTTCAGCTGGAGCCAAAAGCAAAGCTGAAACCAAAATGCAATGTGCTCGTTGTAATATTATGTAGTCAGCAATGAGCACTCTCAAGCTGCCAGAGAGGGTGAGTCCATCCCAGATTGCTACCCTTTAACTTGACTACAATTTTCAGAGCTCTGCCCAGTAGAGAAACCACCTCTCAGGATACCCTAATTTTAATTGTTGTTGCTATGTGTCATATTCAATTTATGGTGACCCTAGGCAACCCTATCATGGGATTTTCTTGGCAAAACTTCTCCACAGGAAAATTTCCATCTGCTTTTAATCATGGTTTTTAACTATAATTTTTCATCAAAAGTATATTTCTAAATTTCACCAGGAGTCTGAATGCTGAAAAATTAAGAGAATGGCTTGTCTCATAACTACTGCATTGAACTTGCCTTGTAACTAATGCAGTCAGCCTGTGACCAGAGTCCTAATCGGCTTAGAAGAAAGTTTGTTGTACTTTAAGTGATGATAAAATAAACCTCCCAGCTTCCTCATATATTATGTTGCTGAGCTCTCTGCAGGAATATCCACGCCCAGCTGTGGAGGACAAAGACTCAGCCTCTTAGGAAAAGATGGGACAATTAGCCCATAACATTGGCCAGGTCAATCCGCTGCCGTTAAATCCCACCACCACCACCCTGCAGAAAATCTGCCATCTGTGACTCACATAATAATCTGCTTGTTCTTCTCCAGACAATTGAAAAGAAAACATGACATTTTGTGTATCACACTGAATTTCCAACCATTATTTTACCCCAAGTGAACTAGGCACGATCACCTAAGAAAGGAACACATTGACTTTGTACGGCTGTCTTCCATTGTTTTGCTTCATGTGAAACGCTTTCTACTTAAGAAATTAAACAGAAGTGAGTATACATACAATAATGTACCTCACCTTCCTGGCACCACCATGTCAGTTATAGACTCTGGACTTGTGGTCTTATGATGACAGTTGTGAGCTTCACATTGCAACGAGTGTTACGGCTTTTGTGAATCACATGGACAATTTTTCTCTTCTCCACACTTTCAAAACTATTTTTAAATTCCAGATAGGAGCCCCCGGTAGTGCAGTGGGTTAGACCTTGTGCTGGCAGGACTGAAGACCAACAGGTCATAGGTTCGAATCCGGTGAGAGCGTGGATGAGTTCCCTCTGTCAGCTCCAGCTCTCCATGTGGGAACATGACAGAAGCCTCCCACAAGGATGGTAAAACATCAAAACATCTGGGCATCTGGGCATCCCCTGGGGCGAAATTACTACTAGATTTGGTTTGGATTTCACAAAGTTGCTACATGGTATCAAGAGAAGCCTTCTAACAATCAGACTATGGGCCTTTCCATACAGGTACAAAATGAGGCTTGGACAGTCTTGGACAGTGGCAGTCCTGAGCTGCATGGAGGCCACTCAATAGTGCCCTAAGCTGCCTCTGTGGCAAGACACCATCCTGACAGCCTTGCCATGCTGAAGGCAGTTCAGCAGGCATGGGCTTGGTTTCCCACTCTCCCAGCACTCCCATTCCCCCGTCCCACAACAGAAAATCTGCCTTTACAGGTTGATTCTTCAACATTCAGAGAGCAAAGGAACTTGCTGAAGCTGCTTTGCTCCCTGAATGACAAAGAATCAGGAAGTACAGAAGGAGCAGCTGTGGCGCAATGGGTTAAACCAGGGGTCCTCAAACTTTTTAAACAGATGGCCAGGTCACAGTCCCTCAAACTGTTGGAGGGTCAGATTATAATTTGAAAATAACATGAATGAATTCCAATGCACACTGCACATATCTTATTTGTAGTGCAAAAAACACTTAAAACAATACAATAGTTAAAATGATTGATATTTTTAACAAATATAAATAATTATATTTTTTAACAAATATAACAAATATAAACTTATTAGTATTTCAATGGGAAGTGTGGGTCTGCTTTTGGCTGATGAGATAGGATTGTTGTTGTTGTGTGCTTTCAAGACTTAGGTCGACCCTGAGCAAGGGCTGGGTAAATGACTTTGGATGGCAATATATGGCCCTCGGGCCTTAGTTTGAGGACCCCTGGGTTGAACCTTTGTGCTGGCTGAACTGCTGACCTGAAAGTTGGTGGTTTGAATTCACGAGACGAGGTGACATGAGAGAAGCCACCCACAGTATGGTAACACATCCGGACATCCCCTGGGCAACGTTTCTGCAGATGGAAAGAACTTACACCAGACGCGACTTGCAGTTTCTCAAGTCACTTCTGACACAATTTTTTTTTAAAGGAAGCATAGAGCAGGCAGCGTTGGTAAGAAGGGATTTTCAGGAGCTTGGAATGACTATGGAGACAGAATCATGGATCTAGCATTGGGATCCCACTTCCCAACACTGTGAAAGGTCCAGATCTTGCTGTAGGATTTGGACCTTCCCCAGTGTTTTTTTAAAACCTGGGGTGAGGCCAAATTAAGTGGTTTAAATAAGGTTCAATCACAGTAAGGGCCGTAGCCAGGATGTTGATTCGGGAGGGGCTGAGTTTGATTCGGGAGGGGCTGAGTTTGAACTGGGAGGGGCTGAGACTGAGTGAGAGAGGATCTACCCTAGCAAACCTTTTGTATTGTTATCCCAGTACCCCCATGCATATGGGATATACTGAACATGGTGATCAGATCATGATATGAATAAACATAACAGTTTAAATAATGTACCAGTAAGGCCTTCTCGCGGACCACCCTGAGAATTTGGGGGGGGGGGCTGAAGCCCCTCAAGCCCCCTCCCCTAGCTACATGCCTGATCACAGTGTGTATGTGTTGTATGGATACATCAGGCTAGTGGGATTCCTCACTCAATTTTTGCTTGCTCAACTCAGCACTTTTGGCAGAGGACTCTATGTACAGTCCTCATCCCATCCACCCCTCACCCCCATCTATCATTATAAGGACTATAGTTGGAGTGCTCAATCATAATTTTTGGCTGTTTATTTGGAAATTGAAATGACAGATGTTCTTCAGATAGTTTATCCTTGACTAGGTGAAGACAAAGGGTGACTTCTGTGACTTGTGGTCAAGATGGCAGCAGATCGCTTGTGATATTGGAGACATCACTCCAGTTGCCTGGGAGCATGGGGTGAACAGTGTGATTGTAGCCATGTCCTGCTGGCAGGCGACTCATGGGCAACTGCCTTACCAAAATGCTAGACCAGATACACCATGTCTGATTCAAAAGAATTATTACTTTTTCATTATTTTTGTCATGGCCTGGCAAGTTTTGAGCTGATCCTAATACCCACCACACTACATTTTCGTAGCTAAAAGTGGTAAGGAATCAATTGCCCTTGTCCCCCACTTGTATCCAACCCTCTAAAATCTCAAAACATTAAAAAGTACTACACTACGGTGTGTTGTTTTATTAACAATAAAAAACAAAACACTTCTTAGCAAACACAAATAAAATACTAGCCCTCTAAACAGACAGAAAGGGTGAGGTCTCTCTTACCTGCTGTACTAGCACTTTCCTCTTCCCTCGTGTATTTTTATTCTCCTCTCCCAACAAAGCTATGCAAGTAAACCTTAAATCATTGTCCTTGCTTGCTTTGCTTATAAGAATGTTATTTGAGCAGACAAGCTGCCCTCCTCAAATTTATTTTCTCTTCACATTCCCAATATTTAGTGTCAAGTCAAGATGGTGAAATCATGAACATCATTGTCTGTTGAAACAACAACCCACATCAGAAAACTATGCTTTCTCACATAAGAAATGTATATACAAAACTTAATAGTCTCAAGTCATTTGGAACATTAATGGATTTTTAAAACAACTAATTCAATGAAAAGCGTCAGAATTGGCAGAACAGATGTTATTGGGATTAAAACAAGTGTGAGGGATGGTAGGGGTAAAAGAGAATTTAACCCTTTTCTCCTGTTTTGCAGCTTTAAGAAAAATCCTTCCTGGAATTTGTTTTGTTTTGATTTTCTTTTTTGGGAATGGGACAAAGACTTCTGCAGAAGAGAGTATTTAAGTCCTCTCCTGACATATACACCCCCTTGTCTGTCATTTAATCTGCAAGTAAAAATTAACCCCATGCATTATTTAGCCCTTGTACACACTTATTAAAATGCAGATAGTATATTATTTATTTGGGGTGCACTGCATAGTTTAAACCAGAATTTGTTATCTTGAGTTATATAATATTAACCAAAATGTAGTGTATGCAAGAAATAACAAGTCAATATGTTGTCTTTCACAGATTCAAAATTATAGGCGTCCTCTCACATGCGCTTAACACTTATAAATACTGCAAGAATTGGTAATCACTGGGTGAGTGGGCAAAGGCCATGAACAGCCATGATGCCTAAGCCTCCTGTTAGCCATAGCCACCTTAAGGCCCAGATTTGGGGAGAGAGAAATGCAAAGCATGAAGACATTGGTTGCTAAATACCTAAAAGAAAGAGCAGTGACACTTTTTTTTAAAAAAAACTTTATTATATAATTTCTCAAACACATGGTGTTTGAGAAATAACAGGAACTTCATGTGTTCCTAGGTGAGGCAGATTAACAAGATCAGATTCATTCAGCCTTGGTTATAGGTCAGATATAACTCTGCTCTATGACCAAGCCTGAATGCAAATTATCTTGTTAATCCAACTAATCTAGGAACACATGTACATACACTTCCTTCATGAGATCATCCATTCGGTGAATTCATGGATGAAGTATACCATAAACCAAACAGAAAGCCATCTCTCTCTTTTGGTTCTGCGACATCTCCAGAAGGCAGAACTAGATGACTACTCCATGGAGCTTCTTGAAGATGTTTGAAAACAAAGAGATAAAAAAGAACCCACAGCATTCTTCGGGCCAATGTCTATGAGATGGAACAGAACTCCCCATAAATCCCTGAGTGCCATATTTTGAAACCATTTATTCAAGAAGACCCAAAGCAGCCTAAGACTGTGCCTTCTACATCCGGCAGGGATAAAGGATTCAGTCACAATAGATTGCTATATCAAAAGCCACTGAAAAGTCCAGGAGAACCATGGAGTTGCATTATTCTGAACCATTTTATTTATTTATTTTATTTATATCCCTCTTCTCACCTGAGGAGACTCATGGCGGCTCACAACAAAGGCACAATTCGATGCCTCGAACACACATCAACGTAAAAGCATGTACATTAAAATCACATAATTAAAGCATATCAATTAAAACAATTCCGTAATTTCAGTTATTTACAAAGATGGCCAGGCTGTTTCTAAAGTAGGCATGATTGGAATGGATCTGAACACTCAGCATTACCTTCAACTGCGATACTTCCATGTGAATTAAGAATGGCAAAGTTTACACACTGGATGGTAATCTTCAGAAACCAATGGGACACAAATTTCTTTTTGAAAGTGACATGAGGGAGCATCTCTTCTCTCCTTGAGATATTAATCACCTTTAAGACCTAAAACACAGTTCAGCTCTGACTGATTGCCATAGTAAAAAAAAACCAACAATACATAAGTCAAGTGTATAGTTGAAGCCAACTGGGATGTCTGTGTTCAGATTACTATAAGAAGGAAGTGGTTAGATGGGCAAGTGAGAAGTGCGAGCCCCAAAGCTTCAGGATCATAAATCATGAGACCAGGAAACAAGTGTAACCCATTGATCTGAAATAAGATGAAAATTAAAGTGCTGGACAATTTAGTAAATTGTTTTCCTGGAACTATTTCTTCCATACTTTGTTATCCATCACTGTGTGAGCCTAGAATGTCATATTGTCCCAATGTTGTCTTACTTTTGCACAAATAAAACTTGTGCGCCAGCTGCGCCTGTCCCTTGAGAAGTCTGACTTGGCCACAGTGGTCCACACTCTTGTTACATCCCAAATAGACTACTGCCACACACTCTACATGGGGCTGCCTTTGAAGACTACCCAAAAGCTTCAACTAGTCCAACGGTCAGCAGCTAGATTGCTCACCGGAGCAACGTACAGGGAACATACAACTCTTTTGCTACGCCAACTCCACTGGCTGCCGATCAGCTTCTGAGCACAATTCAAAGTGCTGGTTTTAACCTTTAAAGCCCTAAATGGTTCTGGCCCAGACTACCTGTATGAACGTATCTCCTGCCACAAACCATCACAAACCTTAAGATCTTCAGGAGAGGCCCTGCTCTCGATCCCACCACTATCGCAAATGCGGTTGATGGGGATGAGAGACAGGGCCTTCTCAGCAATGGCCCCCTGCCTATGGAATGCCCTCCCTAGAGATATCAGATTGGCCACCTCCCTCTTGTCTTTTAGAAAGAAAATCAAGACCTGGTTATGGGATCAAGCGTTTGATCAGTGAGCAGCAAGTGAAAGAAGATCACACAACTTATAACAATGAATTGATCCGGACTGGTTTTTGGATTTTGATTTTAATGGATGTGTCTTAATTAATTGTTTTCATTGTTGTTTCAATATTTATAATATTTTGATTGTACTGTGGTTGTTTTTATGATGCTAGCATCATATGATGCTTTTGTTAGGTCGCCCTGAGTCCCCCTTTGGGGGGGAGAAAGGCGGGGTATAAATATAGGAAATAAATAAATAAATAAATACTTTGTCCCCAAGTCTCTACGTGTCTGATTCTATTATTGTTCTCAGGTTTCCTGAGCAAATACCAGCATTAAAACAGCTAATATATGCTTTGATGAGAACATGCACTTGGGCTGAAACATGGCACTCATTAAACCTACCTTACATATTGTTTTGTTTTCATTAACTCCCCTACCCCACCCTCGTGTAACATGATCACTCTTGGCATACCCAATAGCAATTTCAAGAACAGATTATATTGACTATGCTGTTGCTTAAGAATTAGACCATGACTCTCTTAGTAAAACTCATTAATTGTGGCTTCTTTTATCCTTTTCACATGGCATACTTAATGAAACCATAAGCACACCATACCAGCTCAGTCATTAAGGAAAGATTACGAACTCTCTCTCTTCTTTAAGCTGCACTAAACTACTTTTGCAACAAAGCAACTTTGTGCTGTGATCAGACTGATGTAATAAGTACACATTGTTTTATTTAAAACCTTGACTTTGGAGTCATTTTATGTCACTAAATGCAGCAACAAGAGAAATTTTTCAAAGGTACATTTCCCAGTCAGATTAGTTGTCCTGAAAGGCTAGCTTCAAAAGATTTTGGGAAAAATGAATTGGATTTAATTAGATCTTGTAATCAGGATCTAATGAGCAAGTGAAAATCCATTTCAGCTATTTGAGATCTGAATCTGTATAAAAATAGAAGACAAAATAATAGTCCCTGTAAATTGGAATGAATAAAGATGCACATATGGATGACATTTATAGTATTCCCCAAATGCTTTTTCAAGTAGCCACAAAAAGATTTATAAATTAAAAAGAAAATAAAAGAAGACACACATGGTTATGCTGAGCTGAGAAAGAATAAGCTAGAAATGAAATATTCTCTGGACTACAACTTCCTATTATTTTTTCCCAATCGCACCCTGTTACCACCAGATAAATTTTTGCGTTGCCCCAGGTATATAGGAATAGAAAATAGGTATAAAAACCAAACATTTACTGAAAATATATTATTATATGTAAGGCTTGGTGCACAGACTGATTTTAATTTTTGTGGAGTACAGCTGAAACATTTTCTGCAGAATCCACTGTATTATTATTATTATTTTACTGATACAAAAACACAGTATGACATAGCAAACATGATATATATGCTGGATTTCGTATCACAAAATCACAAGTCGAACACTTCCCAAGCATCTAGGACTGTGTGATGTATTTTCAAATGATGTGCGCAGATCCAAGTCAGGTGGCCTTTTGCAGTTGACAGATCATGATTTTGTCAATATTTATTGTTTACAAATGCCTGCTGAGATCTTTTGGCACGGCATACAGTGTGTCGATGACCACTGGGACCACCTGTACTTGTTTATGCCAGAGCCTTTGCAGTTCGATTTTGAGGTCTTGATAATGGCTGAGTTTTTTCTGTTGTTTTTCTTCAATGCAACTGTCACTTGGTAGAGAGACATCAATAATCCAAACTTTTATCTTTTCCACAATTGTGATGTCTGGTGTATTGCGTTCTAAAACTTTGTCAGTCTGGATTTGAAAGTCCCACAGTATTTTTGCATGTCCATTTCCACTACTCTTGCAGGTTTATAATCACACCAGTTCTTTACTACTGGCCGGTAGTACTTGTAACATAAGTTCCAATGAATCATTAGGGCCACAGAGTTATGCCTCTGTTTGTAGTCTGGCTGTGCGATTTTCTTTCAGCAGCTGAGGATATGATCAATGGTTTCATCAGCTTCCTTGCACAGTTTGCTTTTTAAGTCATCAGCTGATTTTTCCAATCCTGGCCTTGATGGAACTGGTTCTAATGGCTTGCTCCTGGGCTGCAAGAATCAGGCCTTCTGTCTCCTTCTTCAGTGTTCCTCTCATGAGCCATAACCAGGTCTACTCATTATTATTATATTTATATCCTGCCTTTTTCCCCTTGGGGGCTAACATCTATCCAGACTAAACAGTATAAAAAGGGCAATACAAAAGTTTTAAAAAGTTAAATAAAAATGTGGTAAAAACAGAGTTAAAATGCAGTAAATACATTAAAAAGGCATTCAAAACTCATTTTAATGCATCTGCTGTATTTTAATTCTGTTTATACCACACTTATTATTTTATGGTTTTTAAAAAACTTTTTGTATTGCTCTTTTGAAACTGTATTTAAATTGTAAACACTGCTACTAACAGATTGGAGTAAATGGATAGCATTCAGATACCTCTCACGATTGCTGATATTTTGGTGACCCCATCATTGTACTAAAAGATCCCATTTGGGGTAGGGACCCACATTTAAGAAGCAGTGCTCTAGTCTACCAATTTACTACCTCAACACCATTATTAGTGTTCTCCTGAGTTCAATCCTGGTGATTTAATCCACCTTAAGGTCCATCCTCTGCATAATTATTTCAACAGGCCTTTGTATGCATAATATTTGAATATTTCAATACCACTAGTTAGAAGAATTGAGTAAAGCATGAAGCCAATATCTTTGGTTTCAACAAGTACAATTTATATGATGCCAGGTGTGCTCTAGGTCCTCTAGCACCATAATTCATGATCAGAAGGCTTAATGTGAAATATGCATATAGGGTTACAATTGATTTCTTGATTTTATATAGCCAGGGGGCTCCCCAAACCAAAGGATTTTTCACATGTCTGCTTACAAGAAAGATACTAGCTTTATTCAGCTGTTCTGTGGCCTGCTCTTCTCCACACTCGCATGTCGTGGAGTCACTCTGTACCTCCATTTCTTAAGGTTGGCTCTGCATCCTGTGGTGCCAGAGCACAGTCTGTTCAGCACCTTCCAAGTTGCCCAGTGTTCTGTGTGGGTCTGGAGGGAGTTTCTCATCCAGGATCAGCCACTGATTGAGGTTCCGGGTTTTTACTTGATGCTTTTGGACTCTCACTTGCTGAGGTGTTTCCGCAATCATCTCTGTAGATCTTAGGAAGCTGTTTCTTGATTTAAGTTGTTGGCATGCTGGCTGATATCTGAACAGAGGATGGGCTGGAGATGTCAATGCCTTCGTCCTTTCATTGCTAGCTGCTACTTCCCGGAAGATATCAGGTGGCGCAATACCGTCTAAGCAGTATAATTTCTCCAGCGGTATTGGGCATAGATATCCTGTGATAATGTGGCATGTCTCATTAAGAACCACATCCACTGTTTTAACTTGGTGAGATGTATTCCATACTGGGCATGTGTACTTAGCAGAAGAGTAGCAAAGCATAAGGGCAATTAGCTTTCTGATTTTAAATATTTTATCTGAAGGTGATTTGGATTTTTATGCCTGCTATGGTGGCTTGGTTTTCTACTGTAAGCCATTTCAACATAGCTTTGCTGGCTCCAAATCAGGTTTTCACGCCAAC
This sequence comes from Anolis apletophallus, assembly GCA_030556195.1. Taxonomy (NCBI): domain Eukaryota; kingdom Metazoa; phylum Chordata; class Lepidosauria; order Squamata; family Anolidae; genus Anolis; species Anolis apletophallus. Next base: position 129,294,678 of record JARBWK010000004.1, on the reverse strand, counting down.
TGTCTGACTGAGGTCACAAGTGATGTGTGGATGAGTGACCGATTCTAAACAGTCTGGGACATGGAGGGCAGGGGAAGGCTGGACTCCACAAATTCAAAAGCGAACTGATGGCGTAGAAGGGGCAGCAGCCTTAGTCCAGCATCCTCTGTGTCTTGATTCCTGAACTGCTGGTCAGTCAAGCACTAGTCGATTGTGAGCAGCTGAAAAGCATTTTTGTTTTTCAATCTGCTCCTGCTGAGCCTTTGCATTTTAAACTTGTCAACAGCTGTGGCCCATCAACTCCTCAGACAAGGGGAGGGGGATATCTCAATAAATGAGATGTAGGGCCTGGACAGATTATTGTCACATGTTAAGCATAGCTATATAAAGCTATTGGCAAACACTATTCTAGCTCAGAGACATCTCCCTTTTGTCTAGAATGAAGACATTCAGGGCTGTAAACTATTCAACTAGGGTGTATAATGCAAAAGTGACTTATCCCCACTGCTATTCCCCTTTCCTTGTGAGTTGTGCCTTTTTAGATTGTAAACCTGAAGGCAAGGAATTGTTGAATCAACAATTGCTTGTGCAAAGTACCATGTACATTGATGACACTACATAAATACACTAGCACATGTACATAGTGTTGCCCAGATGTTGGAGAGTCCATTGCACCGCTTTCATCCCATCTTTCTTCTTTTTCCTCCTTCATATTTTTCCCTCCCTCCTTTTTCTTTATCCCTTCTCCTCTTCCTTCTTCTTTTCTTTCTTTCCCTTCTTTTCCTGTTTCTTTCTTCCCTTCCCCTTTCTCCCTTCACCAGTTCTGGAGGGCCTATGTCACAATGCCTCCATAACAACATGTCTCTTTTTGGGGCTCCTTCATCCCCCCCGCCCCAAAGCATGTCACCTTTCTTTCCCAGAGGGCCACTTCACCTAGCAATAGTCAATCCTTCACCTAGCAACAGTCCTTATGGTGACAGACATACTTTAACTTTCACATACACACGATATTAATTATGACAATGGTAATGATAATTAAAACAAACAACATCTGCTTCTTAGCACAGTTTAAGCACCATTCCAATATTCTTCTCTTCTCCTCCTACCCTGATATGAACATTACTGATATTTATTGCTTCAAATTAACTCTGTCTTACATATTTTGCAAGGGATGCCTTTGTGCTTTGAAAAGTCACAACAAAAGGTATTTATATGGATTTTTTTTCCTACATCTGAAATTGGTGTAGATGACTTAAGTGCTATGAGTAGAACTACTGACATAGCACATTAGAAGAAAATCACCATTACGCTGAAAAGAAAACTGACCCACCATAAATTATGTAAATTCAAAATATTATCAGCAAATGCATAATTTTATATAATACTGATTTTATAATAATAATAATAATAATAATTTTATTCTTATACCCCACCACCATCTCCACGAAGGGACTTGGGGCAGCTTACAAGGGAGCAAGCCCACATTACAGATAAAACAGCATTAAAAACAATCAAATAAAAACGCAAACGCAATCAGAACAACATCTTAAAACAATAGGCTGGGATAACAAACTGAAATCAGGCTCAAATTAGAATTATTTTTTTAAAAAAATGTTGTATAATAAGCTGGGTAGTGGCGCTACATCGGATTATAACCCATCTGTCTATTAATCATGAATTTGATAAAACAAGAACGAAGAGAATGATGCCTATTAATTCAGTAATATCATCACTATTGTTGTCATTATTATTATTATTATTATCCACTCCTTTTTTCTCTGCTCTTCCAGAAACCACATACCATAATGTACAACACCACTGCCCTATGGACTAGGAAAAGGGTGACCATCTATTTGATGATATGGGCATTCTCAATTGACGATAATGGAAACCGTAAAACAAAGTGGTTCCTGGCTTTCTGTATCACACTTTAGCACTGCTGTTATATGGGTACTATACTCCACTGAAACCAATTCTAATAAATCACATCTGTTGCAAGGAATGCTACTAACTCTTGTGGGTAGTAGGTTAACACAGTGTAAAACTGATATTGTAAATTGAGTAAAAATAGGAATGTGTTTCATATCAAATATAGCTCTCATATGTGTAGCTGTTGGAAACTGTGTTAATCATGTTTCTGTATCAACTTCTATTTAGTCTTTGGGGTATACATACTACAATTAATGCCAACTTCTTTTCTTCCATTCTGTTTTCACCCACAAAGAATCCACATGCCAAGGAAGGATACTATAAAAGTGTGTCCTGTGGCAACAGAGCTTCGAATCTCTGTTTAGCCATACAACTTCTGGGCTTATTAAAAAAGAAATTCCACTATTGACCTAAATTGCCTCCCAGATATTAGGAAAGTAAACAAGGTAATAAAAATTGCATAGAAAGTCTCTGAACAAGTATTACAGAACTTCATAACAGCTAACAAATCTTCAACTAGCATTTCACAATAAAATTTTCTTGCAACTTAAAAAGACACAAAACCTGGGTAAGCAGTCATGACACCTGTATACCTTTCCCTTAACTCTACTGACAATGTTGGCTACGTTGCAGCTTCAGGGTCGTGGCAGTACTTCCATTGCCTTTTAGTCCTCTAATCGCACACCTGCTCTCCAAGGTCTAAATTCTCTCTGTTACAATCCTTTTGCCCTGGATCCATGGAAGTGAGTTTACATCATGGCTCTCTTGACACAAGTCAGAGGTCAAGGAAGCTAGTAAATCACAAGTAAATAATGTGTGGCAAGAGGTGTACTGAGAGGGCAGAGGAATCCTGGTAATGAGAGCAACTCTATATCTTTGATGATGAACAAATGTGCATGCTTACGGTTCTGCATTGCATCCTCTTCTTGCTGAAATCTTATTTAGGCTCAACTGTTTCCTGAGACACTCCTAGTTACTCAGAGCAATCTTTAAGATTAAATGTTAGGGTTTTTAAAAACCCAGAAAACAACAACAACAAACCTTGTGGAGCAAAAGACAATACAGACTTCAAGTGAACTCTGACAAAATTACAGGCAGCCCCCAAGTTATGAACAAAATAAGTTCTGTAGCAATGGTTCTGCACCTGTTTGTCTCCAGATGTTTTGGCCTTCAACTCCCAGAAATCCTAACAATGGGTAAACTAGCTGGGATTTCGAGGTGTTGTAGGCCAGTTTTAGAATAAATGCAGCTGTGGCTCAATGCTATGGAATCATGAGAGTTGTAGTTCTATGTGGTCTTTAGCCAACTCTGAGGAGGCTAGAAGGTGGAACAAAAAGGAGAAGGTACAGATAGGGCAGGTGCCTGGTGCAGGAAGGCGCTCTCAGCCCAAATCCAGATGCAACACATTAACTCAGAAAAAAGCAAACCATCCTAATTTGACTGAGCCCCATAAAGTGAAGTCTAATCTCATATTACAAATGGTCAACCTTTGGTGCTTTTGAAAGTAAGCCCTATGAAATGTTTAAAAGGTGGCTGAAAGATCATGAACAAATGGGCACTCTCTGACTGCCATTCGACACAAAACAAACACAATGGCAAGAGCGCACCTGAAGCTGAACAGGATGTTTTTCCGGTTGCGTAGTCTGGTAGCACAATTAAACACTCTAATAACTTAAATCCTTTTCAGTAATTTGTTTCACAGTAGTAGTCTATTTATTCACCATGCACATATGTGAAATATACATTAATCTGGTATGCACTAGAACACGTAGAAAGAATTGCCGTATATACTCATATATAAGTTGAGGGACAGAATTATGGATTTTGATATGATCTGTGAATAAGTTGAGGGTAATTGCACCAGGAATGTGGCGCAGCTGGCTGGGTGTCAGCTGCATAAGATCTCTACTGACCAGAAGGTCATGAGTTCGAGGCCTGCCTGGATCGGGGTGAGCTCTCGACCAATTTGTGTAGCTCGTTGTCGACCTTTGCAACCTGAAAGACAGTTACATCTGTCAAGTAGGAAATGTAGGTACCACTTTGTGGGGAGGCTAAATTTAACTGATTTCTGGAATGTTGAATTGCCTCTATATATGTTGTATTGTCTATATATGTTGTATGTCAATGGCACTGAATGTTTGCCTGTATATGTGCATTGTGATCCGCCCTGAGTCCCCTACGGGGTGAAAAGGATGGAATATAAATGACGTAAATAAATAAATAAATAAATAAATAAATAAATAGATAAATAAATAAATAAATAAATTCTGTGGAGAAGGGAAAACAGCAATGTCTACTCAGGGGGGCAATGGCACTGGCCACAAATGCCGTCTTTTTTCCACTCAAACATTCAGAAAAGTCAAAAGTGGTGCCAAGGCAGCGAGAGAGAGAGAGAGAGAGAGAGAGAGAGAGAGAGAGAGAGAGAGAGAGAGAGAGAGAGAGAGAGAGAGAGAGAGAGAGAGAGAGAGAGAGAGAGTAGAGATGATCCGTGCTTGGATTTAATGTTATAAAGAATGGATTCAATTATCACAAATTAAAATTTTAATTATTCTTACTATTTATAAAGCACCGAAATGGTTTATGGAGAATGGTATGTTTGGTTGTCACCACTGCCACACAGTCACACATTTCGAATTCAAAAATGGACATCATAATCTCTCTGCCAATATTATGCCATGCATTTCATCTCTTATCTAAAATAGCTTACTCCATATCAGGTGCCTGAAATAGCCAAAAAAAGAAGGTGAGGAAGGCTGCCTCTCTTTCTCCAGTTTGAGCAAGGGAGGGGTATTGGGGTGGGAACACTTCTCGCCTCTGCCTTTTGTCACTGCCATTGCACTGGTCCCGATAGAGCAGTGGTTCTTAACTTGTGGGTTCCCAGATGCTTAGTCCTTCAACTCCCAGAAATCCTAACAGCTGGTAAACTGGCTAGGATTTCTGAGAGTTGCAGACCAAAACACCTGTGGACCCACAGGTTGAGAACAAATGGTGTGGACTGTTTTAGGAAATCCTAAACGAAACAGCAAGCCATTCTTTTCTCCTAAGCCACTGTCACCACTATTTTCCTGCCCAAGTTATAAATATGTCAACCCGGTTCTTTGAAGTTGAGATTTCTTATAAAAATCTCAACTAATACGTAAGTATATATGATATGAGAACCAGAAAAAAATCAAGGAAAATGATATAATCATAACAATATAATCATAGAGACAGATGTTCTTCCAATTGCAGTCCTTAAATATTCATGGATTTCTCTTTTTTGGTAACAGATTAGCTAACCTTTTACTAGATGTCTTTTCCATCCCACTTCTATGATTCATCAGTCCTTTGGATGAAACATGAAACCAAAAACTTGTTTACTTAATATCCAGTTTTTAAAAAATCACAGCAGCATTTTTCACCAAATGCAGAGCAATTAGTACAAGAGTTGTAGGCCAAATCTGTATTTCATTCTTCTTATATAAACCCACACATTTTTCCTACCCAAAGCTCAATCTGTACTTTCAATTATTATTCCAATGCTTTGCTACATGACAAGAAACATGGCAAAAGAAAAAACCACAACATGCTTATTAAGACTTCTGAAATTTTTGACAAGAGTTAGTCAAAACTATGTTAATCCTGTTTTAAACCTAACCTAGAAAAGAGGACAGAGCTGATAATTTTCAAAAATAACTCCACTGAATTTAGGTCCCTTAATTATTTTTATGGCAACAGTCATGATATAGTCCTTAACACTAGAAACATTATTTGTCTCTACGACAACTAAAATAAGATGTTGCTGAATTGAGCAAATGTGTTCTGAAGTTAATTAATGTCTGAAATTAAAGTTTGACATTTCAAATTTGCAACAGAAATATCATATTCACATTCATAGTTTCACTATTTGGATCTGTCAAGTAATCGGAGCAACTCTTCCGGCTCTAGTGTCCATTATATAGCAGAACAGAGTTGGGCAGACTGCAGGTTATGGGCAATGACAAGTGAACTCTTCCTGGTGAGTCCTGCTGAGGCAGGCAGTCAAAAAAACACCTTCCCCACAAAAGTTCTAAATGGCCTCAAAATGTTGAACTACATCTATTTGGATGCATATTAGTTCTCATCTGCTTATGGAAAATCTGAATCTGAATTCAGTTGGCCAACAGTGCATGTCATAGTGCTGGCCGCTTTGGCCCCTTTACCCCAGCCAACATGTACAGAATAGTATGCCTGTAGAATAAAAAATGTCATTTTCCATCTTGTGAAATGTTTGAAGATTTATATGACTCACTGAACTCTTTGAAAATACAACCTGCAACAAGTTTGAAGTCTCTGGAAGGGAATTCCAAAATGCAATATAAGCATACTTATTCAAAAGGAAATCCTATTTGATTCTATTACATTTCATAGTAAATATGTACAGGACTGCATGATTTAATCATTTACATCAAAGACCCTTTTCATCAGGCATTTTCAGCACACAGAAGAAACTGAATAGATGGTATCAGGAGAACCCAGAAGCTTGACTGGTTTGCTTATTATTTGTTTGTCTTGTTTTCTGACACAATACCATTAAAATATAAACATATCAATACACAATGCAGTGTATCAATAAAGCAACACCCACTCACCCCCTCCCCAGGGTAAAGATCCCTTTGGAAGCAATCGGTTCTGGTACTCCGAATAAACCCCTGAGTTTAACAGTCTTGTATTCTATGTCTTTCACACCGAGCTCCAATTGTACCAGGACTGCAGACTTTTACAAAACGGAAAAACAAAGCAGACACCAACATTTGAAAGGTGCGTCTCTCTTGACCAGGAGAAGTTCATAGTAGATGTGTGCCTACATTCTTCTGTTGGGAGAATGTGTATCTAACCTGAATGGTAATTAAATATTTATTTTCCAGTTAAACCCCTTGTTTGTTTTCATTTTCAGTACTATCAAGTCACCTTGAGAGTCACATGTTATTTTTCCCAAGGATAGTCCACTACACAGAGCACCCAGCGAAGGTCAGCAGATTTTAGGGACTTGTTGGGAGGGACTTCAATTCCATGGCTGAGCACATGGCAGCATATAAAATATCCAAGGTCCAATCTTTGCTTTGCCAGTTCCAGGATTTCAGGTATTAGGTAACTAGGGAAACTTCTCTCTAGCTATAGCCTTGAAAAGGGCAACTGTCAACTAGAGTATATAATAACACCAGGTAGGGTGTTACTGAGCATTTTGCCAAGGTAAGAAAAGTGAGCAGCACAACTAGTGAGACCTTGCTGCATTTTCTTAATTAAACTAAAAATGGGCTCCCTTCTTCTTGACCAGATTGTTCTTTCATTCTCAACAGGGAAAGATGTAGCATATTACACCTTGGGATTTCTAGGCCCAAACTCATGATGAATAATGGTACTTTTGTTTCAAAGCTGTGATTCCCAGGCCTTTGTCCAAGTACTGTTTTTTTTTTGACATATACTATATTTTTCTGGCCTCTGCACATGTGTAAGTGATAGCCAGTGAAGAGATGGCAACAATTGTGGGATAACTGCCTCCTGCTCGAGTGTGTATGTGTGTGTGTGTGTGGGGGGTACTTCTCTCTTCCCCTACACACACCTCCTTTCAAAAAAAAAAAGACAATTCGGAAGAGGATTTACAGCCTTTCTCATTTCAATCCAAGACTAAGTAAGGGATTTCTTTCATTCATTTGTCCATGCACAGGAGACAGCATCTGTATATATAAGGGATTGAGACCTATAGACATATTCTAGAGGGAGTCTCATAGGGCAAGATCTTCAAACCATGCCCTGTGAAAAGTTGGGTATGTTGGATGACCCAGTGAAATAATGGGACCACACCAGGACACTGGGTAAACTGGGCCATTTTTATAGAGCTAGTTATTATCACTGTGGACCAGTGATATCTCATAACCAAAAAGGAAGAGTGTACTGATGTAGAAAATATGGTGGCAGCAGGTGCCCTCTTAATCTTTCTGCCACTTAACTCGGGCAAAGACATCAGAATTCCAAGGTAAACCCAAACCTGGGTTGTTCCCCAGACCACCCATACTCCCCAGTGTCTCCCTCTCCCCACATTGGCTTAGGGTCACCCTGAAAAAGAGTCTGTAACCTCACCTTCCCAGTCCCAAGACCTAAAGAGGGGATTCTCCCTTCCACCCTATAGGGGTGCTATGGGTATTCAATTATTTCCATATCCACAAAAACCTGCCATTGACCAAACACTAATCACAAACCAGACCCAAAGCTATTTTTCCAGTCTCTAGCTCACAGTGTGGGTACGCAAAAAAAAACAAAACCCCTTAACAAGGAAAAAACAGTTGAGACTAAAAAAAACCTCCAAGTCTATACTAAGAAGAAAACTAAATTCTGTCATCTGTATGAATTGTGCATATTTGATTTAAAAATTTTTTAAACATGTAGCCGTTAGAGAACACAGTTCTCGGGGAAACCGCTTTAAGGAACCCACTGTAATAGCACAGTCTGTGCTGCAGTCATAACATAAAACGTAATCTCAGGGGCTCTGTATCAACCAGGTACTCTGCCAATGTCACTAGTAATGCCCTGTGCCTTGAACCATGGCAGGTGTTTTGGAGCATAGCAAAATGAGGAATTAAAACCACAAGCCTCTTAGGCTATCAGCTACCCTTTCTTCACCCTCTTTATAGGGCGGCTAGAGGGCAAGCAGCCAAGGCATCAAGATATACCAGCCACCGACACATGGCTTTGTTCTGATTCAGTATTTACACAAAATAAACATAAGGATGCAGATTTGGGCCCACAGACAAAAACCTAAATATACAGACTCAAATTATGGAATATTAGCCTGCAGCTCTAGATTGGGAGTGGATTTGTTTTCCCAAACGGTTTTTCTTAAAATGATACTAGCAGATATAAACATCTCACTATAGTAATAGCTCAGCAAATTAATTCATCATTTTGTTATGCTGCTTTGTCTGCTATGTTACGCAGAAAAGCTCTAGTGGGGAGAATTTGTATATTTTTCAGTTTATCTAAGTCAGATATCTTGAATGCAGCCATATTTGGTTACAGCTAAATTAATGAGGCCTTTCAACATGAAAAGGTTTCCCACACCAGTCCTATACCATTCCAATAAGAAATAAACAATTCTTAAATCATGGCACAGATTGAACTTCTTTGTCAGACAGCACAATCTAATCTAAAATACATTACACCAGGTTTGGTAAGATTTATTCCCAGATAAATCTGTATAAGAGAGGAGTCATGGGGAGGTAGGAATACTACATAAATGTTGGGGAAATTGGTAGGTAAACTCTAGCACAGTGGTTCTCAACCTATGGACCGTGGACCATCAGTGGTTTGCAAGAATTATAATATGGTCTGCAGCCTCACCATTACTACACCGTTACAACCAGAGCGACAGGTCTTGCAAAACCCTCTTATAGTGCTGAGGCTTATTAAATATGGTTTTCTGTGGGCAAGCAGATGGTGTCTTTCGGATGGTATATGTTCTGTATCAGAAACTGGAGCTGATGTGGTCTATCCAATGCAATATTCTGAATGAGCACCCCAAAAAACCAAACTGAATCTAAAGTCGATCAAAAACTGATTTGTAACCCTTTCGATACTAATGTTGGATAATGTTCCCTGGACAAAGTGGTCCCTGGTCAAAAAATGTTTGGAAACCACTGCTCTAGCATGTGTCAGAAAATAATGACCCCGTTTCTTTACTCTGATTCCTAGGTCTTCTACTTAAATGGAAACATTTAAGCATTTTATAATCAGTGTACTATCTAAAGTGATATATTTCACATAATAGGTTTTCTGTGTCATTGACAAATAGCAGCTCAAAGATTATGCAGAACAAAACAAAATATGCCCCCTTTTCTAGGAGTAAAAAGATGGACCAAGGCTATGTACAATCCACAATTCATGTTTGCTGACTCGATGAACATAATCAATTGTCTGAAAGACAAGTTTAGCGGAAATATTGAATTCATGAAAGACATATATTAAAAGATGACAACTCTGTGTGTTTAATGAAGAACCACATTCATATAAACCTTACTGGATATTTTTAAGCCTACGAGATCACATCAGAAAGCAATGTTTGGCACTGGAGGGAATCAAAGCCTTTATTTACACTTTTCTCTTTCCCGTGTATATAGAGAAAGATAAAACAGCAAAACCATTTTAATTCAGGAAGAGGGACTTACTCAACAGCACTTCCTAGGAAGCAAGCCCTCCAGGTGCCCCAAGAATTAAAATGGAAAACCTGACACCTTTTACAATTTCCTGCTAAGTATATAACTGTCAGCAACGTCTGGAGTTTATAAAGACTAGCAAAGCATGAGTGAGCAGGTTGCACATGCTCAGTTTCCCTGCTCTTTTTTCCTACAGTTGGTGGGGGGAAAGCATTTAATTTACAATTGGTGGAAAAAAAGCATTTCCATGTCCAGTCTCCATGTATGGAAAACTGTCATCCCATTCCTTCCCAGAAAATTTAATCAGGACAATCACTGTATTTGAACTGATCGGTTTAGACATATGATGTGATACTTTTTAAAATCAGGCATCAATAATCTTACTAATCCTTACAAACTGGTCAAGTAAAGGATGTTTTTAGCCTGCTCCCCTTCTTCCTCTTGAAAACCAAAGTCCTAGGACATTTCTGAGAGAAAAGCCACTGCGCTGATATTTCTGCTGATGAGCGCATAAGAAGCACATTGACTCAGCTTCCTCTAGTAAGTCATGACAGAAGTCTGGCTCTCAGCCCAGTGCTAGATCCCCTCAAGACCCGTCTGCCTCTGTAAAGGAAATGAGTTTGTCCTCCTTCCTTGCTGACTATTTACTGGTCTATGAGTTTTTTGGGAGGAGGGGAGAGGCTGATTCTCCTTTGATTTATTCCTTTGAAAGGTAATTTCAAAGTCATTCTGAACAAGCATCATGTACTACCATACAAAGATCTGGACTAATATATAAAACAGCATCTTTAATGGAACGCATGTCTTGAAGCGCAAGCTTTAAATCAAGAGTAGCAGAAATTCAATGATGTGCAGCAGGTAGACAGTTTAAAGGGGGTGGGTTGGAGGAAGTCTTTTAGAAATGATGATCTTTGATCTTGTTTTTGGAGACAAATCCAGTTTCAAGATGCCGGATTTTATGGGGAGGGGGAATGAATGAGACTGAAGGCAACCTAAGTCAGCTGGCTCCGCCAGTTACTACCCCCCCCCCCCCAGAAAACCACAGAACATTCCTTGCACTTCCCCTCCACCAGGAAAAAGAGTGACATCACTGCCACTTAAGGGGATCGATGGGCCAATAAAAATAACAGTTACTGACCAAGAGCACTATTGCAGAGAATATTTTTGGAACCATAGCCCGCATTCCTGAAAGTCCCTTGCTCCCTTATCCAAACATATCATGGCCTAAAAATTCCTCACATTTTCTTAACCAGTGTTTCTTTTGGGCTTGCACAATGGTGCCGTTCTTTTCCTGAGCTGTGCTTGTGTTTAGAAATGGAATGAAAGGGGTCTGCACTACTAAATAACCTATAAGACAACTGCCAGGAGCACATGGTTATTTTTAAGGCAAGAGGAGGGAGGCAACAAAGAAGCTGGGGTCTGCCTTGCAGCCATGCACCGCCTGATGAGAAAAGTTGCCTTCGTTCGGACAGTCAGTGAAGTAGGGCAGAAGAAGAATTGCCGGGGGAAGGTTCCTCCTTTTCTCTCTATAACCTGAAATTCAACACATTGGATACAAGCAGAGTGGCAGAGCTGGGTAACACAAAGAAGCAGGATGAAAAGGAAGTACCAGGCATCTATGCCTTCCCTTTCGTGCAGCCTCTCCAAATATCCAATGGCATTCCAAGGAGAAATGCCAAGGGCTTGGAGGGTGGCGGGGTCTCCAATTCTCACAAATCCCATACAAAAACGCACATGGAATGAGAAGCATCAGTGCTTATCTCCAACCCCTCTAAAGACACAAAAGCGCTCTTAGAACACAGTCAGCTGGATGCATGTCTCTCTGTGTGTGTACTGAATAAAACCCAAAGATAGCAGCCCACAAAACTGTCTTACTGGACAATAACAAATGAGAAACATTAGACTCATCAGTGTCAGTGCAATCAATGCAGTGAAAGACTGAGGTCCTTGGAGGCCAAACAAAAACCTTTCAAAACATTTTAATAGAAAATCTTCACTAGCACTTCATTGTGTGTGTCTCATATTTACCTTCCAGTTGCTGCCAGCTTATGGTGGCTCCAATAGTCCTCTAGGAGCTTTTAAAGGCAAGGAATACACAGCTAGTTTTGCCAGCTTCTGACTCTGAGATATAGTCTTCAGCTCCTGGAATTCATTGGTGATGTGGCACTTCAAGCTAGCACTATGCAATTTCCAGACATGTTTTAAAATCAGTGTCACAGCTTTCACACTTCAATTTGTATTTTGAATATGAGCTTGCATAAAGTAATGCTCTGGTATAGTTATCAGGGTGTCTGATACATTTGAAAAGGCAGCATTTCACTTAGAGGATGGTGGGATTTTTATGAGTGTAAATAAAGAAGATATTTGGTCTTGTAAATCTGAAATATATATATTTTTTAAATACTGTGTGAAACACTAGCCTGATCTCATAATCAGTGTAATACGAGTGTGTAGTTATGTGCCGAAAAAAATACTTCCAGGGTACTTCCAAGACAAAGTGATTTCTAAGGCTAAACTACATGTTACATTAGTTATGTTACTCTGGCAATTTTATGGTACAACAAAGCATGTGCAAAAGGGAAGAATTTTTTTTCATGTCAGGAGCAACTTGGGAAACTGCAAGTTGCTTCTGGTATGAAAGAACTGGCCGTCTGCAAGGGACGCTCAGATGTTTTACCATACTGTGGGATACTTCTCTCATGTCCCCACATGAGAAGCTGGAGCTGACAGACAATTCAACCAGCTCCTTGGATTTGAACCACCAACCTTTTGGTCAGCAGTCCTGCTGGCACAAGGGTTTAACCCACTGCGCCACTGGGCGTTCCTAAAGGGAACGGTAATCCTCCTGTTTTTGTGTGCTGCATGTTCCGGTTCACGCTGGTACCCCTCTTCCTTTCAGCGGAACAGAGATTTGCAAAACATGGGAAGAGCAGTCAGAGCCACAGAATAAGTGAAGCACCATGGGGCTGGCATCCCCACTTATCTGCATGCCACAAGTTTGTGTTTCACCCAAGAAAGAAAGGGAGATACCAGGCAGAACTTCACCCCTAGCTTTGGAGAAAGTAGAATTTAAAACAATAACACCAAATTTTGCATAAAGCACTATTCATGCTGTTATACAGCCAATCCCTCTCCAATGCCAGAAATACAACTTAATGGTGTAACATTAGAAAATGTTGATCACTTCCGCTACCTTGGCAGCCATCTCTCCACAAAAGTCAACATTGACACTGAAATTCAACACCACCTGAGCTCTGTGAGTACAGCATTTTTCCCGAATTAAGCAGGGAGTGTTTGAGGACCGGGACATCCATAGGGATACCAAGGTGCTTGCTTATAAAGCTATCGTCCTTCCAACACTGCTATATGCTTGCAAGACATGAACTGTCTACAGACATCATGTGTAACTCCTGGAACGATTCCATCAGCGTTGCCTCCGAAAAATCCTGCAAATCCCTTGGGACGACAAGCGGACACATGTCAGTGTCCTGGAAGAAGCAAAAACCACCAGCATTGAAGCGATGGTCCTCCGCCACCAACTCCACTGGACTGGCCACGTTGTCTGGATGCCTGACCACCGTCTCCCAAAGCAGTTGCTCTACTCTGAACTCAAGAACAGAAAACGGAATGTTGGAGGACAGGAAAAGAGATTTAAACATGGGCTCAAAGCCAACCTTAAAAACTCTGGCATAGACACTGAGAACTGGGAAGCCCTGGCCCTTGAGCGCTCCAGTTGGAGGTCAGCTGTGACCAGCAGTGCTGTAGAATTTGAAAAGGCACGAATAGAGGGCGAAAGAGAGAAACGTGCCAAGAAGAAGGCATGACTGGGACTGCCTTCCACCTGGAAACCGATGCCCTCACTGCAGGAGAAGATGTAGATCAAGAATAGGGCTCCACAGTCACCTACGTTACTCACCGCTAGTGCAACGAACCTGGAAGACAATCATCCTTGGACAATGAGGGATCACCTAAGTAAGTAAGTAAGTAAGTATACTGGAAAGACCAACGCCCACAAAGTGCTCAAAAAAGCACAATCATGTAACCATTCCTCTGCTATGAAAGCCAAAGAAGGTAGGAAGCAACCAGCAGCTTAAACAAAAACAAGACACAGAGCTGTCAGTCTTGCATTCTTAAAAGCTAAGCTGTCTTCCAGAATCATGTGCAAAAAAAAAAAAAACTGGAAGAGACTTCACACTTTAAGAAACTGCTACTCTTTAGTTGTGTTGTAACACAACTATTTTGTTCATTTTTATTCAGGATACTAAGCCCCCTTTCAAAATGCATGTATTTTCATAGTACCTTTAAATATAATGAAATCATATTAAATCTAATTCATTAATATTAAAAAAATAATCTTCAAAGATAGTCCTGCATAATTTAGATTACAATTATCTAGTCTGGGTAGGCGGGGGACATCCTGATAAGGTTATAGTTGGTTATGAACTGAAGCAAAAAGAAACCCCTAGCTACCATTGCCACGTGCATTTTGAAGAGCAACCCCAATTAACATAATCCTACCCTATACAGAACCTGTAGCTTACCTTTGTCCACCAAAATCTGTTTCCCTGTACATGTAGAGACATACACTTGAAAACAATAATTGATAATGCATTGAGTGTAGATTTCCCACCATATTGAATCCACTCAAATGGTAGCTACACTGTTTCAATGTCCAGTCACACACACACCCAATTAAGGATCTGACAGCATGGCATCATGTGTGCCAACTAACTGGGATGTGTGTGTGTGTGTGTAACAGGGATATCCATTGTGTCCATCCAAGTATTTCCAAATTGTGGTAACCATAAGGCCAACCTATCATCAGATTTTCTGCAACATTTGTTCAGACAGGGTTTGCCTTTGCTGTCCTCTGAGGCTGAGAGAGTGTAACTGGTCCAAGGTCACACCCAGTGGGTTGTCATACCTGAGCAGGGATTTGAATCCCAGTCTCCAAAGTCATAGTCCAGTGCTCTAAGCATTATACAACGTTGGCTTCCTCCCATATATCATATCAGAAACTTATATGCTAGCTCCAACATTTCAAATTTGTCTTAATAACTAGAGATCCTGTTTAGTAAGAAATTTAGATTGCCAGACTGGAATTGGGAAGACTCAGTCTGTTCCTGTGCTCATGCAGCTCATGTGGGAGGTGCTGGCACATTTACTCTTTCTCAGTCTAACGCTTGGGTTAGTGGGATGGAAATGTTTAAAGATACTTTGTTCTCACTGGAAGAAAAGAGATATATGAATGCAAATAATAAATCAATTATTATTAAGCGATGTTTGTGAGGAAACTATTACTTATGTAGCGGAATCTCAATAATCAAATTATGCCCCCAAAGTCACATCCTGTACTTCACTGCACAATGGTCCATTGGACCCTGCACATAATGTACAAATACTGTGAACAGCATCACAGTTTGCGATATTTTATGGACACCCCTATAATCTTCTTTGGAATACAAAGTTATTTTGGATTTTGCTTATAAGCATGTCTTTTCGGAAAGAGATATAAGCTTGAAAATAATTTAGACAAAGCTGAGATTTGCAAAAAGCTCTCTTATCTGTGACCTTGCATTCCTTCTTCATCCTGTGGAGTTTTTTTTTCCATCTTGTCTTCCATACTGGAACAAATAAATTCAAATTTTGGAAGTCTGATTCACTATCCTTTATTAAAAGAAAAGTATTTCTTAGTTTTCTGCCAATTTCTTACACTGCTGCCAAGAAGATTACCTTTCCTATCAGGCTGAAATGTGCAGGGTCCCTTAGTCATGGCTGCACATTTTAACTTCACTTTACCCATTAAGAGTGGGTGAGAAATACCATCTTCCAACTATGTTCCATTCATATCACAAACAATATGGACCCCACTCAAAGATCACGTCATCCATCTCATCCTCCCACTGACATCTTTTCCTCTTCTTCTCTGTTCTTCTTTGGAGGTGACATCTGCTTCAATTTTAAGAGACTAAAATGTGTATCAACATTGTGTTCAACCGAGGTATCCAAGTTCTCTGTCAAAGAAATGTGGTCCACAATGATGTGATTGTAAGACCCTTCCCAGAAACTGAATAAGGGCTGGAAGCCCCTCCTCTTCACCTCCTTACCTCAAATTGATGGTTCAAACTCACTGCTACATTTTCAACCTGAATCTACAAATCTGGCCCAATTTTGCATGTCAACAAAATTCTTGCGATCTAATTGGCCCATGCATTCCCTCCACCCTGCACCCTGAACATGATCTTATGTCCTTATGATCACCTGACTTCAAATAACGCTTAGAATACTAAGTCTCCAAACAATTGGAAACTATCTTGCTCTTTGTTGATCTTTGCTGATCTATTCATATACTTCATCTGAAGAATTCCCGTATTCTAATATCAAATAAAACTTTCTAAACTTTGAGTTTTGATTTCTTGACTCTGTAACATCAGGCCAGTCTCTTTTTCTTGCTACATGCTTGGACAAAAGGCAAAGAAGGAAAGGATGGGTTGAATAGAAACTTTACTAGAAATTGCTCCCAGTCGGCATTGATACTGAAACTTCTGTTGGCTGTTCTACAAGTGGCTGAGGTCTAAGAGCCATGACGGCAGTGGAGCTACCTAGCAAAATGACAACCTTGGGTGAATTTGCTGTGATACAAAAGGGCTGTGCCGCAGCTAGTTAGTACATCACTACTGGCCGAGAGATCATGAGTTCGAAGCCAGCCCAGGTCATAGTGAGCGCCTGACCATTAATAGTCTAGATTGCTGTTGACCTATGCAGCCCGAAAGACAGTTGCATCTGTCAAGTAGGAAATTTGGGAACCACTTTCTGTGGGGAAGCTAATTTAACAAATTTACGATGCCATAAAACCTTCCAGCAGCATGCAGAAGAATGAGTACTCCATCAAGGACTCGGCGTCACAAGTGGTCAGTGAAGCAGCAGCTCCCCTTGTGGGCAGAATTGCGCATACCCTCACGAAGCCAGAAAAGCTGGAATGTTAAATTGCCTCTGTGTCTGTCTATATATGTTGTATGTCAAAAATGGCATTGAATGTTTGCCATGTATATGTGCATTGTAATCCGTCCTGAGTCCCCTGCAGGGTGGGAAGGGCAGAATATAAATACTGTAAATAAATAATAAATAGATCCCATCCCTACACAACACCAGGACCCATCATGCCCAGCATTCCTGCCAGATAACATTTGGGAATGCAATAAACAACAGGGCATAAAAGTATCTTCCTCTTCCTCTCTTAATTATGTGTTACGTTATTGTCACATAAGTATGGAAAAATAGCCATTCTGAAAGGTCTCGTTAAAAAGTAACTTCCAAATTTACTTTCAGTTAGTTTCATTCAGTGGCTCTGAGTTTACAAAGATAGAGTACTAAAGACCAGGTAGTTGGAACAAAGTTGTGAAATACTAAACAGCAATTATCCACCACTGTTGGAAGAAACACTGGGATCTTCTTATGCATATGAAGACAGAGACAAACATGTTAAGGGCAAAAGGAATTTTTAAAAAAAAGTTTAGTTTGTGCTGTTTTCATCACTTATGTCCATCAACATAAAAGCTTCAGGTTCTGTTGAACATGAATACTCAGCAAAGCTTGCAAACTCATAACACCTAAGCATGACAATCCTAATAGAGATTTTTTTTAAAAAATAGATGAACAGAACACCAAATCTAGATTTAAAAAACGGCAACAGACTTATTAGATATCATAATTCTTGAGGCTTTAGGGAATATTTGTCAATGTCTTGACATTACTAATTCCATGCTCCCTGAAGAGACACAATAGGAACCTGCCTGAGCAAACAGGTGACTGTTCCTTTCAAAAAGCAGCTGTGGTTGTTAATCCGGCCCAGTGCAGCTCCCATCAGAGAGCCCTGTGAGCACATGATAGTTAAGCTAGTCCCTGAAGCCTGTCTAGCACCAACTCCTGCAATTCCATCAGGCAAAGACAGACTCCTCTTGGTGTGTCGTCACATTAGGACAGTGGTTCCCAACCTTTGCTCCTCCAGGTGTTTTGGACTTCAACTCCCACAATTCCTAACATATGGTAAGCTGGATGGCATTTCTGGGAGTTGAAGTCCAAAACAACTAGAGCAGTGGTTCTCAACTTGTGAGTCTCCAGATGTTTTGGCCTTTAACTCCAAGAAATCCTAACAGCTGGTAAACTGGCTGGGATTTCTGGGAGTTGTAGGCCAAAACACCTGGGGACCCACAGGCATTAGAGGACCAAAGAACAGAAACCACTGCATTAGAAAGACAACATGTGAGGCAAAATAGTGTCCCATGCTGTGGTTATGTATTAGCATCTTCCCTGGGGCTAGAACATTTGCACTCCAGTTGATTTTGCAAAAGTCACATGGGACAGGTGGATCATGTAGGAAACTACTACACTATTTTCCAGGGCAGAGGTTGAAAGTAAAGGAAGAAAAGAATTGTTTCAGGAACTATTCCTACAATGCTGTTGTCCAAACCCAGGAGCAACCAGGTCACTCTGGTAGCAGATACAAAAGGGCTCCATCACTGAGTAGAGAAGAGCATGTCAGCTGGGATTACTGTTGAAATGCCTGCTTTGGCCAAACCAGAGTCAAGTTTCTTGTTCTCATTTGCACCAGATCACCTTATTCTTCACATGAATACACGTTGACTTATCTGAGCACATGGCAGCAAAATCTATGAAGTAATTGACTAACTGGTAGTATTGTGGCAACTACTACCGTTACTATGTAGGCTAACAGACAATTATATGTACTGCGTGTACTGCAACTTCCAGCCAAACAAGCAGGCCTGAATGGATACTTTTGCATTTGTTCTGCTTTTATCATTAGTTCTATCTAAGAGGATGACACTAGTTAAGCTGTGGTAGCAAGAGGAAATCCAGTACCGAGGAAATCAACATTGATTTAATGTTTGCTTAGGATCTGCTCCACCAATGAATTCCAGATGTTGGCTTTAATTGTCACATTCTGGTATGCTGCTGCAGTATGAATCTATAAGCGTGCTTTCTAAATCAGTTGGCCAGACTTACTTTAAATCATTTCCTTTGCCAGTTATTGTAAGAGAAAAAAAAGATGCTCCTAAAATACTTGACATGCAGCATCCCCCTCTGTGGTACTGAAAAACTATATGCAATTTTAGCTTCCAGTTGAAATGTATTCCAAAAACTGCCGAAATATATATGCATCTGCCTACCTCTTTGTCCCTTTACATTTTCTGCATCTGGGCACACTTTTATGCAAATGTGAAAAGGGCAGACCTACCTTTAGTGACTGGTAAGAAATATGGGCTGAGAGAAATATATAAAGTGGGCTTCCTTAAGGTAACAGCTCCCTCTAATGAGAGCACCATAAGGAAAAGCAAATGAAAAGTAATATTCTTTGGCTCCATCCCCAAATAATGTTCTACAAAGGTTCTTTTCATTACATTATTTTGCCTGCATTTAAATACTGCTGTGTTCCTGACTAGGTTGGAAGTTGAACCGCATAAGATCAAACGTTCCTTGGCCATTGACCTTGTTTGTGTTTCAAGGTGTTAAGGGACAACTTTCAAAACTTTTCATGTTGGCGACACGCTTTTTAGACATGTATCCTTTCACAATATGGTAATTCGGTTTTACCAGCAAACCGGAGATTAAACCAACTCCTTACAGGAATTTCATACAATATATACAAGTTTCATAGGATCTTTTCTGTATAAATGAGGATTGAAATTTTTTTTCCTTTACACTTCATTATTGTGCAATTTCCTCTATAGCTGCTCCATGTAGTTCATTGCAAACATCATTGTCAACAGATTTTCTTTTCTTAATCAGAAACTTTTCCATTTTACTGGTAATTACTGCAACTCAAATTGTGCCAATTATAAAAGTTATAACAGTACTAATACTTGAACAGCGTCAGTATGCCACTTCTGTAGTGTTTTTAATCAGAGGCTGGATGGTGATCCACGGTGCTCTGATTGTGCATTCCTGCCTGGCTGAAGTGGGTTGGATTATATACCCTTTGTCAGACCCTTCAAACCCTGGTAAAGGTTGAGTCCACCACTGCCTAGGAGTCCAGTGGTGCTCACTTCTCTGGAGGTTTTTATGTGTAGTTGGATGGCTGTTTGCTGGGTAGGCATTGACTGTGTCTTGCCCTTTGGCTGAAGAGAGTGGGACTAGATGCCCTTTGAAGGTCTCTGAACCTTAGCAATGTACAGACTGCCTGGGAGTTCAGTGAAGTTTCATTCTATTCAGGTTAAGTTTTGTGGGAGAGATAAGGAAGACTTCTTAATATTTTTTAAAAAACAAAAGGTTTTCTAAAATTTCACACTTCCCTTTCCTCAGCAAATATCATGTGCTGCCTTTGTAAAGCAGTAAACCATCTTTACTTTCAAATTAGCATCTGAGGCCCCTTCTACACTGCCATAAAATTCATATTATCAAAGCAGATAATTCTCAATATCTGCTTTGATCTGGATTATATTTATTTATTTGCTATATTTCTATCCTGCTCTATCTCACTCCGAAGGGGACTCAGAGCAGCTTACAGTTTTGGCAATCATTCAATGCCACACTGCAATACAAAGTATATAAATACAACACATTAAGCATTAAATCAGAATAAAACATAAAAATACAATTAAAAGCTGTTAAAACATAGCACCTAGTCTCGTAGTCGTCATGCATGCTACTTCATTTATGTCGATTCCATATTGCACTGTGGTTATGCTACTCCACAAACGCCTGGTTCCACAGCCAGGTCTTGACTTTTTTTCCCGAAAACCAGGCGGGAGGCGGCTGATCTAATTTCACTTGGGAGGGGATTCCATAGCCAAGGGGCCACCACTGAGAAGGCCTGTTTCTTGTCTCCACCAGCCACGCTTGCAAAGGAGGCAGGACTGAGAGCAGGACCTGCCCAGCAGATCTGAACACTCGAGCTAGTTCACATAGGAGAGATAAGTTCAGACAGGTAAGCTGGGCCAGAATCTACACTGCTATATAATCCAGTTTAAAGCCAATAATCTGAATTTTATATGGCAGTGTAGAAGGGACCTGAGAGATCCAGGATAAAATACAGAAATTTAGTATTCAATTGAAAATGTGTACACTGTCCTCCAAAGCAAAACTGAGATCATGACCTCCTTTTGAGGTCCAATACCTGAATCTGGGATGAGTGACTGGTGTCTCTTCCTCCCTGCTGCTGCTTTTCTTCCATAAAGCAGACCCAGAAGAAGAGCAAAGCACAGGGAGTGAAGCAGTAAGTTTGCCTGCCAGACAACTAGTCCTCCCTCTCACCTCACCTTCCCCAAAAAGTTTTCCTTACCAGCAATTCAGATCACATGTATATTCCCGGCCCCTCCCCTCTCCTTTTTTCTTACCTGGACAAAAAGAAAGAGGGAGGAGCCATAGCCGAAAAGCCATCTTCCTTCTGCTTACTCCTACCTTCTTCTCTCCCCTTCCACCCTCCCTTCATCCATGACAAAAAAGTGCCTTACTTCCATACAGGTGTCCTTTTCAGGGGGAGGGAGGCAGCCAGAAAATCAGCTTGCCTTTTTAGCAAGCCTTGCAAATGCTAACTAAGACATGGAACAGTGGGTTCAAACTGCAAGAAAAGAGATTCCACCTAAACATGAGAAATAACTTCTTGGTGGCAAGAGCTGTTTGACAGTGGAATATGATTCCTTGGATATCTTTTAAAGGTTTTTAGGCAGAGGCTGAATAGCGAACTGTTGGAAGAGCTTTAATTGTATGTTCCTGCACGACAAGGGATGGATGGAACGATCCTTGGGGTCAATTCCAACTCTGTGATTCTGTGATCTTATGAGATCATAGTGGAAAAAAGAGGGACATGGGTCCATTTCAGGCACATGGCCACACTGCAACCTGGGACCTTTGAAGAGGGAGGTATGGCTCACCCAAACACCACATTGTGGTCCCCTAATTCAGGAGAAAAAGGAAGAGAAAAAAGAGTATATTCTACCACTTCAAGCATGCCATCTTGGCATGAAAAAATGTTGAAGACGTTCTATGTCCTGCAGTATCAAATATTCTGCCAAGATTTAATTCCGCATGTAAAAATAAACATCCATGAAATGCTAACAATTTGTAACAAGATTGCAGAATCAACAGAATAAGCTTCCTGGGACAACTTTCGGAAACAAGAAAGAGATGGGAGGGATATCTCCTCCTGACGAAAGAATTTCAGGTCACAGCTCAGAAACCGGAAGACTGGAAGCAGGATCACCCAGGGCTTAACAGAAATAGGCCAAAGAGTCTTGACTCAAGTGCAGAATCAAAACCTTTCCACTACTAAAACATTTTCAGGGACAGCTAGGTTGTGGTGCAAGTCCCTTCTTTCCTATATACAGTAGCTCCTTGCCCATCCACTTTGATATGAGATTTCTAATATAGATATGTTGCGGGAATGTAACAGAATACAAAAAAATTATAATAAGGTAAATAAGGAAATGGAAGAATTAATAGGGCATACATTGGTTTTGAATAAAAAATATTTTTTCACCCAAAATTAGGTAAGAACAAAAACATCAAGGATTGAAGGGAAATTATAAAATACATGATAGTTGCCGCCCAAGCAACTGTGGCCTTGGATTATAAAGACCATAGAAAGTGGAAAGTTTTTAAAAAATGGTATGGATACCTAGCAGATGTTATGGTCTAGGACTACATCCATGAAAGAAGAACCAAAGATACATCAGGTTGAATCAAGAAGAAATGGGTTCTGAAATGGGAAAGATAGATAAAGTCAAAGGAAAAGGAAAATATAAAGAACTGAACCATTCTCTTTCTATGGTTGT
Organism: Anolis apletophallus; assembly: GCA_030556195.1. NCBI lineage: Eukaryota > Metazoa > Chordata > Lepidosauria > Squamata > Anolidae > Anolis > Anolis apletophallus. The sequence goes on along the minus strand of JARBWK010000004.1, from coordinate 129,271,811 downwards.
TCAATTAAAATAGTATTTGAATGAAGGCAAGTACTGTTCCCAGAGGGTGGAGAGGAGGTGTAAAATTGATAGACACAAGTGGGAGATAAAGGTGGAACAGGCAAGGATAAGAACACTAAGAAAATAATATTTGATATGTATTCTGAAATGGTGATGGATTGTGATATTATTCTACCTGTGTATGCTGTAAAAACATTAAAAAAGAGAGATTTCTAATCTCAATGGCCACATTGCTTTCATGATAATATACATTTCCCAAACCTTCAAGAAATAAAATGAGTGATCACATCTTATTCCCAAAAACATTTGCACTACTCTATCTCAAATTGTAAACCTGAATTCTTCTACAGGCCCCTTTCTTTGCCAAAGGACATCATGGCTACCAGAGAAGGCCAAAGTGAGCTTGGAGTTGTCAAGGGACACTGCAAACAAACAAAGGACAAAGGCAGTGCTGTGCTAGTGGGTCATGGCGCCGTTACTGTCCTCCGAAAGATTCCTAGGATTTCTCAGGCAGGTCAGGGAATTCCACAATGCAGGAGAAGTGTCCTTAACCTCCTGGACCAACTGCCAGTCACGGCAAAAAATGTCTTCCCCTCATTAACTTGAAATAGAGATGGTGACTTCACACCATACGTAAAATAGAGAAACAAAGCACAAACACAGCAAAACTATACCTATAGAAATGAATGAAGATGCCTTTTCAGCGCGAAAGGAGCCACAGCAACCGAAGGGGAGGATTCGGTCTCATCAGATTCTCCTCTATTATTACCATTACAATCCAAAACATAATTATCCAGACACAAGTGTAACTGCACCACATGGAACCTCTTGGAAGCATGTTTAGAACTCATTAGCACATTTTGTAAGAAAAAAATCTGATCCTAATAAAACAAAAGTCCTGTATGTATTTTCTGGCCCATACCTTCGATTTCATTTCACTGCACAACCTCTGTGATACAAAGTGAATCACTGCACTCATCACTATGCTGAATTAAATCAAAAACCTAAAATAACCAAGGTTGTACCCTGCCACTATTTTCTTCCCACCCACCTCAGTACAAACTGAAGTAATGGCTTAGAACAGCATTACACTCAGCAATGGAATGTTATAAACCTACTCAATTTTCTGTCTGAAATTCATAGAGTGCTCATAACACTAATTTATTTCTCACTAAAAACCCAAAAACCCCAGTCAGATGTAGTTTCTGTGGATCCACTATAAATACCTAGCTTTCCAGTTTCACAATCCATGCCCAAAATAAAGGAAACAGATTTAGAAGGGAGGAGGGGAAAAGAACATGGGGATGACGTTTTTCCACACCTGCTTGCAGTCAATCTCCTCCCCTCCCCTGCCCACAATCTGCTTTTTCAGTTTCAAAAGCTCTACTTCAAACAATTTCTTTGTAAGCATGATACCAACTAGCGAGATACCACAGAAGTTCATCTGTCCTTGGTCTGAATGTGGCATCAGTACCACTGGTGTGCTACACAGCAAAACTTTCAACTTAATCAAGTTCTAGTCTCATGCAGTTCTACTTGGCTACTTAGTCCCCAATGTGGATGCTCAATTGAATGTGCATCCTATTGAAATTCACAGGATGCAGAGCAATACACCAGAGATCTATAATATTAAGATACATTGTTGTACAGGTGCCCAAAACTGCACTAATTTCAGTGTGATGTGTATTCAGTTGGTCCTCTGATGGTAAATCTTAGTATTGTTGTAGTCAATCATACATGCTTGGAAGAGACCCATTGTTTTTTCTCCTTCCCAATCCAAACCCTATTTCAGGAGGACCTGAAATTGAGGATATAGCACACATATTACTTGTAAATTGTATCGGAAGGTGAGAGACTTGTACCTTGGTCCATATATCAAATGGACAAGGTATTGGTAATCTCACATCAGAACAATATATTTAATGTGTGGACAAGACCCGGAAAACATATAAAACAGCTCTGTATTTAAGCGAAACAATACGTTTGATAGCCACATATGTGGAGCTGATTGGGGTAAATTGTAGGGATTATAAGGTAATATGATGTTTATATTCAGTTTTAGCATATTTATTTACTATATTGTTATAAGTGTCTTATTTTAACTTACCACATAGAGTACAATCAAGTCTTATCCAGCCTTGTTGTTTGGTTTGTAATTGTGATATGGCTTAAGGGCTAATCAATAAAATTATTGTACTATTGTACTACAAGCACCCTTTTTGCAAAGGAGAATGAAGTGAATTTCATGTATAGATGTAAACATGTTCATTTCAGGACATATGTAAATTTTCACAAAGTGAGGCAAGTTTCCAGGTTATCCAGTCCTACAATTTGGCATGGTGGCTCTAATTTTCCATGAAGTGGAAACCTTCCAAAAATGCTCCTACACACATGTGAGTCAATGATTGGGAAGTAGGAAAGTTCCTACTCTATGAGCGTCTTTTTAAAATGGAAAAGCACTTGCTCCCTTTTATCTTATTGGATTTGTATTATTTTAAAAAACCAACAACTACCAGCCATTTAATTAGTGTGCAAATAATCCCATTGTTCTTCAGGGTCTGCCTTCTTATTGTACAGTAACCCATTACAGAATCGCAGCAGTCAAAGAAAACCAAAGACTGGGGCATTCTTACAGCCCTGGGGCTCTTGTCATTCCCTGTTAACACAGACAGACTTGTGTTTTTCCAGTCTTCTGAATTCTAAAAAATAAGTCCTAAAATGTCAAATGTTTACCTTGACAGATATGAATTGCATCAGGAAGAGCCCAGGTGCATATTATTTTACACATCTGTTGACATTTTAAATATACTTTGCTTACATCTTCAGAAAAAAAGAAGAGATGGGAGAGGGAGAGAGAAAACAGAGAGAGAAAGTGGCCTCTGCTCTGCTTTGCTAATGTAAGCAGAGTAAAGTTATTGTTTGATGAGTTGTGGCATTTGATGGATGATTCCCCATGCCTTTGACATCTTGACCTCAACCTCAAAGTTGTACAATTTTATGCAGAAATGACACTGGAGCAACACATTAAAAACAATAAAACTGACCAAGGAAACAAATCTACAGCTGCAACACCACTGCAGCTTGACAGATATAAATGAATACAATGCAATCTGAGTGTCTACCCATTTAACTGCACTGTTATTAGCAGACCTCTCCGTTGGTGCCCCCTTGTTGTGGGGGAGAGGCTTGCATACCCTAATGACGTTATGAGCTATGCTGGTGGTGGCGTAATAGCCACTGGTAGGGCCTCCCATGCCAGACAGGTCACAACCGAAGGGTCTGCCAAAGAGCGTCAAAGGGCAAGATGGGCTCTCTAGCCTTTTGGCAACCATCCTAAGAGAAGGAAAACTTTGATTTCAAACCCGAGCAGATGCTGCTCGTTTAACCCTGTAAGGTCAACCATCTAAGAGAAGGAAACTCGAACCAAACCTACGACCTGAGGACCTCGCTGCCACCGTCCAAAGTTTGCTAGGCCCCGGCAGATGAACCTTTGGTTTAAAGGGTGAGGCCAGTTCTGTGCACACTGCTTCTACTAGAAAGGTCCATTGCACCGGCTCAAAGGACACATCCAACCTCCGAATCATCAACACGATTGTGGAAAGCATGGGATGGGTCCTTCCTGAATCTTCGTTCGTGAAGAAAAGCCAAGAAGAAGAAGTATTAGCAGACTAAGAGGGCATCTTCTTCACAGAATTATATTGTTTTTAGAAGAAACTATAGGCACACTGTTTAGAAATGTTCATCTGCTGATAGGTATTTATAAGAAATGTAGGGAAAAAATCCACATAGTCAGGTTGTTTGGTCCCTAGAGCTTATTTTCAAATGTATTGCCAACGGTAAGCTTTGTAAATATAGTTTTCAAAATGAGCACAGGAATCACTATAAAATAAGGATTAGAATACCACACTGGTATTATAGGACAGACAGTATGTTTTTATAGGCATCATATGAAATTTAGAAACAGATTTTGAATATCAAAAGTGAAACTTTAAAAATATTTTTTCATATTCTGATAAAATTGGATTCTGAAATCTCGTTAAAGCATGAAAATTAGAAAAGTATATCATCAGAAATAAAAGACACATGTATCCTACATATACGTGAGTGCATGCTTACAGGTAGAATATATACATTAATGTGAAAAGCTGAGGGACAGTTTATGGATTAGCAAATCTAATTATTGAAGAGGTACAGAAATGCTATCTATTCTGAAGTGAAACCATTTTGCCTAATCTTCCCAACCAATATTGGATTATACTACTTGAAAAACTCTTCAAAGCAGCCAAAGGATTGAAAAGAAACTTTTGATGGATGCACAAGATGAACTAGGAGTGGCAGAAACCTGACTTTTTCAGTTGATTCACAGTTTCTTTTTCACATACTCTACCTTGGGACCTGAGACAGTAAAGTCTGTAGTTATTCAAAAACAAAAACAAGTCAAAAATCTTCTAAAACAACAGTGACCAAGGACTTTACCTTCTATTTCAGTGGCTGAGTCTGAAACGTAGCAGCAAATAGTTTCTAAGCTACAGAAACTGAGGAAGTTCTTTAGACTCTAGGTCCCCACGACTAAGGGTCGTGGGTCGGATACGGCCCCCCAAAGTCATTTACCCAGAGCCCACCCTAAACATTAGACTTAGGATTCCCCTAAATCTGAAATGAAGGTGCACAACTACATGAACAATCCTAATTTGCCTGACTATCTCATCAGCCAAAAGCAGGCCCACACTTCCCATTGAAATACTATGTTGGTTAAATTGTTCCTCATTTAAAATATTGTATTGTTCTTTCATGTTTTTTTGTACTACAAATAAGATATGTGGAGTGTGCACAGGAATTCATTCATGGTTGGTTTTTTTTCAAACTACAGTCTGAAGGACTGTGAACCCCTGCTTAAAAAGTTTGATGAACCCTAATGTAGATGGTGTTCTCCTCAACAATCTCATCTGCATCTATAGCCATGAACCTACTACTCTGACATTTTAATCTCTCTGCGTATTTTTACATTTCTACCCAAGTTAACTCTCCTTATTTCACTCATTCTTCCAAATGTACCACACTGAGCTCTAGACGTTTTGAAACAATTCCCTTTTTCCTTCGTTCCCTTTATACACAGAACTCTTTAAAACACTTATGCAGTAGCACCTCTCACTTTCCCCTTAAACTCCAGTTCAAATCCACAGCTTTTCATGAAGGTTTTGGATTAGCCTTTTCATTACTTCCGCCGCTCTTCCCTCCCTGCCACCTAATTGTCTTCCTTCCTTCCCTCCCTCCCTCCCAACATCTAAATTATTACAATCATGTATATTACAAGGACAGGAAGAACCTTTGTTTATATGACTTTTGCTAGCATTACTGTACTCAGTAATTGTTAACATCTTCTCGTATGAACAGATATTAACTCCTTAGCCTAATAAATTCCAGGTTTTGTTTTCTTTTTTTCTTTTTCTTTCACAAAAAGAGTAAAAAGTACTGCAAAAGCCCAAAGTGTTCTGCATTCAGACATACTGTGGGCACAATTTAGTCAGCTTTTTGTACTGAAAGCCATAGCAATATGGTTAAAAGAAATCCATGCTAATTCAGTTTCTTCCATCAAATGAAATAGACAGTATTGTGTATGGTTTTCTTTCAAAATAATGCTAAAATTAATGCAATTATTAAAATATGTAGGCCTTACGTCTGTATAGATGTAACAGCAACCACGCTCTCCATGGCATCTGCAAAGGACTGTGGGTTAAACATATCCATATGTCTTCAAGAGTATAAATTTATCCTGGCAGTAATTCTGGTTTGCATTTGTCTACCACAGGATGGTGTATGCTGGTGAAATTGTATATGCATACATATGTGTATGAATTTCATGCTTACATCCATGGGAAAAAAACTTTTCATTTCCTTTAAATTGTGAACAGGTGTTGTCACCTTCTGAACTTAACTCCTATGTTACAACTTTATGAGAGGGAAAGAGAGCAATGAAGAGAAAGAGAGGGATCTGTCTCCTGAAATTGGGGGTGGGGGCTTGTTTGCTGGCTAGCACACGGAGTGCCGATAAACTGTACAATTGACCATGTAAGAAAGTCAGATGAAACTAATAAAACATGAGAGGGAGGGAATTTTGTCCCAGAAATTAAGAGACAGGAAAGAATGAAGGTATTGTTTTAGAGCAGGCATTGAAAGTTAAGGTTACACTTGGCCACAGCTGACTCTTTTCCTATTGATGAAGGAATCAAGGCCCATAGCTACCAAATATAGAAATGCCACTTTCAGAATAACATGTTTATATTTACAATGGGTCACATCTTGTCCTTGAATATGAATAGCAGAGAAACTTTTCTATGATTAAACATCTTAAGCATTCAGCTCTCACATCACATCTGTATTACTTTCTTTATAACAGTGTTTCAGTAGCTACAAGATGCACTGACTGTTTTAGGGCCCTTCCACATAGTCATATAACCCGGAATATCAAGGCAGAAAATCCCACAATATCTGCTTTGAACTGGGTTATATGAGTTCACACTGCCATATATTCCAGTTCAAATCAGATAATGTGGGATTTTATTCAGTTGTGTGGAAGGGGCCTTAGACAACAGGTTTTGGGCACTGGAAAAGATGAGATCACCAAGCACACCCCATATGGACAGGCTCCTATGTTGTTTACATTAACAGAGCTGTGCAAGGGAATCATACGACCCTTCCATACAGTCCTATATCCCAGATTATCAAGGCAGAAAATCCCACAATATCTAATTTGAACTAGGTTATCTGAGTCCACATTCAGATAATGTGGGATTTTCTGTCTTGATATTCTGGGATATGGGGCTGTGTGGAAAGGCCCATAGTGTCTGTCCGAAGCATCAATTAAATTCAATGAAGCTAGTCATTTAAGAAAATCCCATTTGAGAAATTCTACTTGAGATGCCAAAATATCTTAGGACAGTCCTGAATCTACTTCCTACCAGTTACCAGTATGTGTGATAACATAACTGCCACCTACCTCTGTAAAATACAGGGACCATTATCTTACCCTTTCATAAAATGTACTCAAAATAATTGCAAAAGGAATGCCTTTCACTTTTGAATGCATTGGTTTACTAATATGATTCAAAAGAGTGGATCTATGATATGAACAAGTACGAGACAAACCCTGTCTTAATTGCTCTTGTCATTTTAAATCCTCTTGAAACCTTTAAACTTTGTTCCACACTTTTCCTGAAAACTGTACATTTAGTGCGTCATTGGCACTATGCAAAAATATTAACTATCACCCTTAGTCCCTAAAATAAATTTGGCATGAATTCCCAAGGCAGTGGGTGGCTTCTGAATTTTGCACTGTAGATGTTTTCACAGTGTCATATAGAATATGATTTTGAGACAGAGATTAATGAGGTCAAAAGAGAGATCTATTATGTACACAGACAGTCCCCAAGTTATGGACAAGATAGGTTCTGTAGGTTTGTTCTTAAGTTGAATTTGTATGTAAATCGGAACAGGTACATTTTGTAAATATAACTCCAGTCACACACACACACACACACATATATATATATATATATATATATATAGAGAGAGAGAGAGAGAGAGAGAGAGAGAGAGAGAGAGAGAGAGAGAGAGAGAGAGAGAGCGAGCTTTGGATAGCATGGGGAAGGGTGAACACCCTGTGGTGTTTGTTTTACAGTCTGTGCCCCTGTTCAGAAGAGTTCACCTCACTTTCTGTGCCTGTGATAATTGGATTTAGAAAAAAAATGGCTTGCTGTGGAAACAAGGATTGGTTGGAAAGCTTCAGTTGAGACACCCTTTCCCCATAACAACTCTTCCAGGAATGGATTTTCCTTCTTAGGTAGATTTCTCTCACATCCTATTTTCTCACCCCCATTCTTAACTATGAGTCATATAACTTGTGGACTGTCTGTATTCCACATCAGCGTAATTAAGAACTAGTTTTGTTTCTAAAATCCATTTCCACTCTGCGTGGCAACCCCATTTTTCTACAAAATTTTGATTCCTTTAATGTCTTTTAAAAGGTCCTAATTATTATTATTCAACTTAGGCATTTCTAATATTATTGATCTTAACAAAGGTACATCACAGAACACTGACTTTTGTTCCTATAGATCAGGGGTGCTCATTAGATAGATCATGATCTACACGAAGGGCGTCCTGGTAGATCACAGGCAGGGTGGGAGGAAGGCTCAGTCCCGCCCCGCAGGCTCCCAACGCCGCCCAAGTGCTGCCGGCCCTAAGTTATCTGAAATCCTTTGCACACAGTTGAATAAAATCTTTGAATCAGATTATATGGCAGTGTGGATGGTCACTCCTTGTAGGTGTCTTGTGGCCAAATTTGGCAGCAATTCGTCCAGTAGTAAGAAATCAGTTTGTGTGTGTCAACTGTAAAATAGGATGTGTGGAAGGGCCCTGGGCTATCTGAGGTCCTTTCCACACAGTTGAATAAAATCCCATGTTATCTGCTTTGAATCAGATTATATGGCAGTGTGGACTCAGAAAACCCAGTTCACAGATATTGTGTTATATGTTTCACATTTTTGTAGTGGGTAGGTAGATCATTTTGACTTGGTTGTTTTATAAGTAGTTCGCATGCTGAAAAAGTGTGAGCACCCCTGATCTTTGTAATTTATTATGATTTGACAAGTTACAAGAAAATCACTTATCCAAGGTATTGAAGAAAGCCATGTCAGAACACAGCAGACTAAAGAGACTAAAGTCTCACTCAGTGGTCCAGTATCCATCCATGCGCTGTAACAGAGTCGGACTACACCATGGGGAAGGTGCTCCTGTGTGTTTCAGAGAGAAAGTACTCTGCACAAACACGGGATAAACCATTTCTCTGATTCACAGACCACAAAGAAGAAAGATAGAATTCATACTATAAGTGACTGGGTGAGTCAGTGTGGTTTGAATTGAGAGGCAAGGACTCTGCAAACTGCAAGGGGAAAAAAACCTGGAGGTTTGGCATCACTTCTGTATTAGATCAGAATGAGGCACGCTTCTGACTCCAGAAGTGGTTAACAAGTCTGTATAAAGGTAATAGCTTCATAAGCTCTTCTTTAAAAAAAAAAAAGATGGAATAGCTACATGTTACAGCTTTAGCTTTCTTTTGATACTGACATTTAGTTGCTGTATGACCACTAGTTACAGCCAAAGAAAAGTTTTACGGGAACATTGCTTTACACAAGCTGTGCAAAATTCGCAGCACATATGTGTATTTTGTTGCATAAGGAACTCTTGTACTTAATCCCTGGAATGCTAATTCTGATTAAAGATGAGTTCTGTCTCTCCACTGTAATTAGCATCTCCAGTCTTGTGGTAAGCCACAAAACCTATTAAGTTCAGCTATGAGAGGGAATTCCGCCTTCTGCTTAGACTGGCTAGTTAGCCCCCCTCCCCGCCCGCCCGCTGGCCCGCTTCCTTGCAGATAATGCAGCAAGATTGTTTGATTTTAGGGTCCAACATCCATTTGCAATTCATACATTTTCAAGTAGCAAAAATGTTGCAGACATAATTAACACAAAATAACATCACATGTGTTCTGCAAGTATAATTGTAACTTATTTTCATACTCATGGGAATATGCCCTCAGTTGGGAAGAAGGAAAAGATCACATTTCTTACATTCTGGCTTATGATTCTGCCTCGTGTTTTGGGGCCCATTCCCTCTACACATGTATATCCCATTACATTTCACTTTAACTGCCATGGCAACATCCTATGGAATTCCAAAGCTTCAAGTTTGGTCAGAGGCAATGGAGAAGTTCTCCATTGCCTCTGACCAATGGAGACCACAAATCCCAGCATTCCATAGGATGTTGCCATGTCAATGAGTGTGAAATATAGTGCAGACCCTCTACCTATGGAACAATTACCCACATCCAATAAGGTAGGTATTCTCTGGGAATTTTCTAAGTCCTCTAGGGCAGTGTTTCCCAACCTTTTTTGAGCCGCAGCACACTTTTTACATTTGCAAAATCCTGGGGCACACCACCAACCAAAATGACACAAAATGACACTCTAACACAGTCATACATATAGTTAATATGTTTTTTAATGTATTTATACACTCAGTATGAAACCTGGGCCTATTTCGATGAACACAACATAGATATCCTGGCAGGAATGGCAGAAAGACACAAACTTCCCACACAGAACTCCCATAACCAAGAGAAAATGCTATAAGAGTTTGGTGAGCAGTGACCTTGAGTTTTGGAGTTGTAGTTCACCTATATCCAGAGAGCACTGTGGACTCAAACAATATTGGATCAGGACCAAACTTGCCATGAATACTCAATATGCCCAAATGTGAACACAGATGGAGTTTGGGGAAAATAGACCTTGACATTTGGGAGTTACAGTTTCTGGAGGGGGGGGGGCTCGAAAGACCAGCAGTCGCCCTCTCACTTAGGTTGCCCCCTCCCTCCCCACCAGGCTTGAATTGGGGTCGTGGGGGGCAGGAGCCTCACTCACCATCTGCGCAGCTCCTCAGGGGTCAGTGGGGCGGCCCGGGTGGGCATCTCGGGGCTGACGAAGCAGGCAGGAAGGAAGGCAGTGCGGCAGGCAGGAAGCCGGAGGGAGGTCGAGAGCGGTTTCACGTGCACCAGGGAGGAGGGGGAGGAGGGCGGGGTGGGGCCAGTGCTGGACTGAACAATCCGGCATTAGGCCCGAGGGGGGAGGCAAGAGAAGGTCTCTACTTGGGGAAAGGGAGGCGGGCCTTCCCAATGCATGGAGAGGGAGAGACCAAGTAGACAATGGGTGGGGAGGGGGGTGTTGTGCCATTTTGTGCCTTTATCGAGGTAGGTTTCTTAGGGTTTTTATACTTCAACACACTAGACTCTCCCCCCTCCCCTCCTGGAGGTTCCAATTTCCCAAGGCACACCTGGCGATTGCTCACGGCACACTAGTGTGCCACGGCACACTGGTTGGGAAACACTTCTCTAGGGTGACTCTATGTTGATTTCAATAGGTTTTGATATTATCCAAGTTTCCTGTTTCCATGTTAAGTTCAGGAACATTTCTCCTAAACATTCAGGGAACTATACTTGTATTATACATTGTCAATTGATCCTTGTGAGTGTTGATAAAGAAAGGAGGAAAGACTTTTGTGCCACGTACCATCAGCTTTCAACATTCATTTGTTTTGAAAGTTAACTATTGCTTTGAGTTACTTTTTAGAAGGAAAGCTTTGTTGTAAATGTAATGAATACCACAGGACCTTGGAACAATAAGAATAACTTATGATTTTTATAAATAAAATAAAGTAAAATAAAAAATATAGCACAGATTGATGAGATTATTCATTCTGAAATCAACATGAACTTTATTTACCTTCCCTTATGTGACTGGATCTTAGACCTTCTGCAGTACTATTTGGGAGGATCATACCTAGAGTAAACCTGTTGAAATAAGACTTAACAGTCACAACTTATCCTAGTCTTGTTGATTTTGATGGGCCTTCTTAGGTGACCTCATTGATTTAGCCCATAAGACATAACCCAGAAGTTTTCGCAACATGAAAGAGAAACTACAAGTTTTCAAAATAAGATGTTAGAAAGTAGTCTTAACTCTTGCTAAGCCAATTTAAACTCTGGAGTCAAGATGGAACATTTGGAAAAAATATCTGACAATCACTCCTTGTACGCACTTGGAACCTTCACAGAAAGTTTTAAAAATTTAAGAGAAACTGAGTTAGTAGGAGAGAAATATGAAATGTTTGCCAGTGGCAATTTAGGAATGGTAAAATCAGACAAGCAAGCAGAAACTGTTGAACTAATGAGAAACACAGATTACAAGACATTATGGCTATAATCCTATATATAGGCTTACTTGAGAGTAAGTCTCACAGAACTAATTAGGATGTATGTCTAAGTACACATAGATTGCATGTTAAGAAATGCTATTCTTAGCTTTTACACAGAAGATAATTACCTTTTAGCTAGTATATCTTTACCTTACCCTTAGCCAACGGAAACTGCATTAGCAGCAGTTTAGAGAAAGAAAAGAAGGATCCTACAGAGAAGATCACATCTACAGTTATTAGTGAGAAACTGAGGAATGTGAGATATAAGATCAGAGTGGACATAAAATATGCATTATCTTGATAATCTAGTAGAGGAGGGGGCTGTGATGCTGCTTTCACTATTTATTGCTCTAATTCTTTTACGACCCCATGTTTTAAATAGGGATGTTATTATCTGCTTGTTTTATTTCTCTAAAGAAACAATGAATATTTAGCTCTTTTCTTCCCAGTGCAAGAAACTCTTTAAATAACATTCACAGTTCAAAACTGATACTGTACAAAATTTGCACATTTTTGTGATGAAAACAGTATTTGCTACCCAGGAAATACTATCTCTCTGAGAAAATACTATTTTTATTTTTTCTATGTTTTGTGTAGAACAGAGGTTCTGAATCTGTGGTCTGTGGACCACCAGTGGGCCGCGAGGACGAAAATCTGGTCCACGAGCCTCCTTTTTATTTATTTATTTAATTTTCACTCCTTTTGTGCTGCCTGCCACTCTTTCTCTGTTGCCGACCATGGCATATGTTCTTCTGCATCAGAAACGAGAGATGTGGTCTATCCAATGCAATTTTCTTAATCAGCACCCCAAACCAAATCTAAAGTTGATCAAAAACTGATTTGTAACCCTTTTGTGTTACAAATGTTAGAGAGCGGCCTCTGGTCAAGCGGTGTCTGGTCAGAGTGGTCCCTGGTCAAGTTGTCCCTGGTCAAAAAAAGGTTGAATTAGGGAGTACTGAATGTGCTTTCTCTTGCAATACAAAAAAAGTGTGATATATTGATTTTCTCCAGAACAAGTCTGCAAAGATTCTCATTAGTCAAGGATTTTCCTCATTAGGATCTCCCAACATTTAAGAATAATTTAAAAAATATTTTGAACATTATTTTCTCGTCTAGTTTTAAATCCTCCAGTGATTCTCACTCAATGGAATAAAATACAGTGGCAAAGGGATTTCATTCTGTTCTTTTAAGTCTCTCAGAAGCTTTGCTATACTGTTGAATACAGACATCTGTGCTCTATTTTGTGACTGCAATTGATTACAAATTTTAATATTCTGTATCCAGCAGGCACAGACAGAAAATGCTGTGCTTGTCCCTGTTTTTAAGTCACCACGAGACAGGAAAATTGTTAGGTCCGATGCTGTTCTGGTGGCATTTGCTGTTATTCTAGATGATAATAGTGGGCCTGGTGTCCTTGCCTATGTACGCTGAAACATGAATTTGGAGAAAGGGTTGTTTGGGAACAAATGTGTTCCAGTAGAGATCACAAAGGCTAGTGTGACCTCTCCTTATCACCCAACTTTTCCTGTGTGGAATTCAGTGTGATCTGTGCGTCAGTGATTATTGCATCACTCCTGTTTATTTGTAACCTTTGGCACCAGCACTGACTAATCTTATCTGGAAGCTGTTGGCTGCGACACAGAGATGTGCAGTACTGTATGTAGCCTTGGCCATCCTCAAATATTAGGACAGACTCGTTTTACTGGCAGCTGGTAGATTATTTACAGCATTTCCAACTACAGGAGACAGGACCCACCTCTCAAAGAACAGAGCAAACTCTTGTTGTACTCACCAATTACAATGAGGGTATAGTTCACATTCATGCTTCCAAAACCATTGGTGGCCTTGCAGATGTACGTTCCGGCATCTTCACTTTCCACCTCCTTGATTTTCAGCCCTTGTTGGAGGACACGGAATCTTGTCCATCCATTATGGATGGTGCGTCCATCTTTCATCCACATGGTTAGAGGAGGTGGATCTCCCTCCACTGGGCACAGAAGCTTGATTGTTCTTCCTAATCTCACAGATTGCCGGTGGATCACTTTGTCAGCAATTCTGGGTGGGCCTGAGAAAGAAAAGAGAGAAATCCAAAAGGTTGTTTTAAAATATGAGAAAATATGAGAATATACTAAAAATTATTAAAACATTAAACCCAACCACAATGGATGAGCCTTCTTTGACTGTGAAAAATCAAGGTCTCCAAAAGGATCAAGTGACTCTGAGAAATAACTACTTTGGCACTCAGAACTTAAGATATCTTTTCCAGAACAGAAGGGAATAGGAGCAAGGAACGTCAGCTCCTTCACTTGGCAAAAGATTGTCACCCTTAGATTAGTCAGGCTTGGCATCATCATCATCATCATGTTTATGTTTATATCCCACTTTTTCTCAATACCAGGAGTCTGGACTTTTAGCCTGGTTCAAAAAGTCCAGACTCAAAGCAACATCCTCTGCCTACTCTATCTCAGGCTCCAGGCACAACTTCTGAATGACTGGGATTTGGGTAAAGCTACTCATGATTCCAACCTAGCCACGATTCTTCATTTCCAAGCCTCTAGTTTCACTACAGAAGAAAAGATCACACGTTCTTAATCAAATGTCATGTTGCTATCACTATGCACTAACAAAGTGAGAGAATGTTACACGTGGAAATTAAGCTGATTTCTTCTCTCATCTCTCCTGCTCAAACATCACAGGGAACAGCTCCTTCAGAACCCCCCACTACCCGTTGCTTGAAACATAACAAGACCTGAAACCAAAATTAGTAACAGCATTGGCAGTTAAAACAATACATTTTCCTTTAATGTTTGCATGTATAGCAATTCTCTTTAATAGTGACCAGATGGAGCTTGTTCAAAAGACAAAGGAAATCGCATGGAAGTGTACTAGAATGGCTCGAGGTCACAAAAAATTTCTGGAGAGATACATTATTTCATTGAAAATGATACAGGATATCCTAATGGAATTCATATCACTGTATGAAATTCATGAGGTCACCATAAGTCAACATGCAACTTAAAGACAACACACAGGGTTACTGTTCTGTGCAAATGCAGCCCCTTTTGGTTGACATGTTAGATATTATGCACACACACACACCACACATACATATATATTAGTGGCTATTATGCAACCATACATATAGGCAATTCATCACTGAAAACAAACAATAATAAAAATCTCAAGGAATACTTCCTGTCCTGTTACTAAGTTTTCCAACTGCATCTGGCTGGTCAGGACAGGAAACACAATGGCTGACAAGAAGCCTTGATGTAAACATTCATTGCATTTTTACCTAATGCACAATAAGAAAAACCCAGGCCCTTCTACACTGCCATGTAATCCAGTTTCTGAACCCAGATTATCTACTTTGAACTGGATTGTACAACAATATAGACTCATTTAAACTAAATCTGATAATCTGGGATTAAATACTGGATTATGGGTGCTTCCAGACATGACAGAAAAGCGGGTTTTTAAACTCCACTTGGTGGGCATTTCTGCCACAGAAACCTGGGCTTTCCCGGGGAGTGTCTGCATGCCATTCCAGTAACTACCGGGATGGCATGGGGTCACCCCAAAGCCCCCCAAAATAAGCCCTTAAAAGAAATAAAAGCTTACCCAGCCACCATTAAGATGCTGTATTGTCGACCGCATAGGGAAGCTGATGAGGAAACAACATACAAACCATCTACAGACCCAGTAAGAAAATCCAACAAATGCTACGTTCAGCAAAGGACAACAGGGATCCTCTCACCTCTGCAGGAGTCTACCGTATACCATGCAGCTGTGGACAAGTCTACATAGGGACTACCAAACGCAGCATTGCCCTAACATGAATCAAGGAACATGAAAGGCACTGCAGGCGAAATCAACCAGAGAAGTCAGACATAGCAGAGCACCTGATGAACCAACCTGGACACAGCATATTATTTGAGAACACAGAAATGCTGGACCACTCTCACAACCACCATGTCAGACTACACAGAGAAGCCATTGAAATCCATGAGCATGTGGACAATTTCAACAGAAAGGAGGAAACCATGAAAATGAACAAAATGTGGCTACCAGTATTTTAAAAAACTCTATAAAATTATAACAGCAAAACAACACCACAGGGAAACTTCAGAGAGGAAACAATCAGGAACAGCTAATCACCTCTCAACAAAAGATTCCCTCAGGCACAAACAAGCCACACCAAAAAAACTGCCAGGCCATTAAATGCTAATTAAGGTGACCAGTTGAAACATTCACACCTAGCTCCATCGGACAAGAGTTCTTTCTCCCACCTTGCACATTCCACAAATATATAAACCCAATTGTCCTAGTTCCAACAGACCTCACAACCTCTGAGGATGCTTGCCATAGATGCAGGCGAAACATCAGGAGAGAATGCTTCTAGAACATGGCCATATAGCCCCCCCAAAAACCTACAACAACACATTAAGGTACTGCTGGAGTCCTCCTAGTGCATAGAAATGATGAGCCAGGAGATTTGGGGGGGGGGGGAGACCGGACAAGGAGGAAAATCATTTGGATGCCTCCAGTAAAAGCATGTCAGTGTTTGGCCACATTTTTGGGCCTGCCTGGAAGGGTCCTATGGGGCAGTATAGATCCAGTGCCAATAGGAACTGCAACTTCCTAGATGCCCCTTGTGAAAATATGAGTGACAATACTCTCATGTTCTTTTAAAAGAAGTTAAGAGTATCTCATGAAATCATAGGCCTTGAAGCATCTGTGAGATATAATTACATTATTATGCATAGACAACACATACATACACATGTACATTGGGTATGTGCACTTGATTTCTATGAGCTCTATAGGAACTCTGGCTTGTCCTGAATGAGCATCCTGCAGGAGCAGGAGTGATAAAATAAACCAGGGCTGTCCAACTTCTACCGGCCCAGGGGCCTGAATTCTGGTCACTGATGACCTGGGGGGCTGTAGGGTCTGCCCCCGCCCCCGGCTCCGCCCCCTCCCCTCCCCACCCCCAGCTCTGCTCTCTCCCCCGGCGCCCTCTCCCCTCTCCCCTTATTTTTATTTAATATTAAATATATTTAATTCCATCCTCCCCTCTCCCCTTATTTTTATTTAATATTAAATATATTTAATTCCATCCTCCCCTCTCCCCTTATTTTTATTTAATATTAAATATATTTAATTCCATCCTCCCCTCTCCCCTTATTTTTTATTTAATATTAAATATATTTAATTCCATCCTCCCCTCCCCTTATTTTAATTTAATATTAAATATATTTAATTCCATCCTCCCCTCTCCCCTTATTTTTATTTAATATTAAATATATTTAATTCCATCCTCCCCTCTCCCCTTATTTTAATGTATCCCATCTCCCCTTATTTCATCTTTAAATATATTTAATTTTATATTTAATACATATGGGGAAATGGGGGGAGGGAATGAGGAGCCCCCTGAGGAGCCCCCTGCTTCGGCCTACCTTTTCCAAACGCACAGGATCCAGGAGTACCCGGACGATGAGAGAGGCGACGACCGACTGAGTCGAAGAAGGTCCTAATCATGTCTGTGGGCCTCAGCGATCTAGTAGTAGAGTAGCCAAAGAGTATTGCGAGAATACGCAATCCACACGGGATTTCGCTGTCAACGCCGGCGTGATCTCGCGTTGACAGCGAAATCCCGTGTGGGTTGCGTATTCTCGCGATACTTGCTCCGAACCCGGAAGTAGGTATTTTATTATTTATTTATTTTTCAATTTTTATTTTTTATTTAAAAGTTATGGGGGGGCGTAGGGAAGGGGCTGGGGAGCTGTATACAGCCCCCGGGCCACCAGTTGGACAGCCCTGAAATAAACTATGGCACCCCATGTCACAAGGGCTTCACTGTGCTATCTAGTAACTACAAATGTCTCTTCTCTGGTTGATTGCTTTCCAACAAACCAGAGAGATAATCGAGAGAAGAAGTCTTGTCTTGATGCTCCAGTTTATTGTTTGGGGTTCCTGCCAGATGACAGAAGAAACCAACCAAGGAACAGAGTCGCATGGTTTGTTTATCTGCACCCTTTGCAACTGGAACCAATTCAGCAATGTGCACCAGTATACTGGTTGTTCATAATAAGCTGCAGTTCCCACAAAGCCATGATTTGTCATATTTTACCAACACACAATATCATCTTCTGTAATATTTAAGACAAACATTATGCTATTTAACCTCATAGATCAACATCACAATCCTTTAAATATTGAAATCGCTTTCTTTTCTACAGGAGGAAATCCAACTATAGCTTTAACTAAATACCGTTAAACTAAACATAACTCATACCCTTTTAAATAATATGAAATGCTCATGTGCCTAAATAATTATAGATAAATATTTCCAGGATATAAAAAGGCTTAGGACAGGCTTTTAAAATCAATCCAGAGATCATCCCTTCTTTGTTTTAACACTTATACAGTTGTAAAAAGCCCTTTTTAAATCTGGTGTCAGAGAGATGTTCAATGTATTGCCAAAGGATTTCATGGCCAGAATCATTGGGTTGTTGTGTGTTTTCCGGGCTATACGGCTATGCCCCAGAAGCATTCTCTCCTGACGTTTTGCCTGCATCTATGGCAGGCATCCTCAGAGGTTGTGAGGTCTGTTGGAAACTAGGACAATTGGGTTTATATATCTGTGAAATGTCCAGGGTGGGAGAAAAAAACTCTTGTCTGTTGGAGCTAGGTTTGAATGTTTCCATTGACCACTTTGATTAGCATTTAATGGCCTTTCAGTTTCAGGTGTGGCTTCTTACCGCCTTGGGGAATCCTTTGTCGAGAGGTGATTAGCTGTCCCTGATTGTTCTTGTCTGGAGTTCCCCTGTTTTTGAGTATTATTTATTTATTGTTATGATGATTTCAGAGGTTTTTTTTAAAATACTGGTGGCCAGAGAGAGATGTGTTTGAAACTGATGCTAGGTTAAGATAAACATCTGAAACTGGATGATTGTTTATTCAGGAGGAATACAAATGTGAACAGGCTATACCTGAAGTATTTTATGATGTCCAGTTGAATCTCAGAAATCCACACTTCTTACATATATCTCATAAGTTCCTGTGCTTTTCCATTTCTTAGAGGTACTATTATAAGCTACTTGTCACCCATTCTCAGTTACCACTATAGCAATATAAATAGCTATTGCACTGTGAAAAATACTTTTCTCAATTTGAGGATCATTTATGTGACACTATATGAGACATGAGGTGTTTAGTTTTCCCCTTTTACTACTAAAGTCCTCGGTCTCTTTTAAACTCCCTCCCTTCCTCCTTCACATTGGCCCCTTCCACACAGTTGAATAAAATCCCACATTATCTGCTTTGAACTGGAATATATGGTAGTGTGGACTCAGATAACCCAGTTCAAATCGGATATTGTGGGATTTTCTGCCTTAATATTCTGGGTTATATGGCTGTGTAGAAGGGCCCCTTGTCTCCTTTGTGAGCTTGAGAGTGAAGGAAACAGCTGCATAAACTCATTCAAAATTCCATATCCCATTTTCCCCCTCTTTGCACCCCAAAAGGGAGTAAGTGGGGTTAAAAAGAAATGTAGGCACAAGAAGGATGCAGGAAACAAAAAACCTTGATCTATAAACTATAAGCTAAGCCAAACCCCTCGTCAACAATAAGCAGGTCAACATACTCCACAAGAACAAATTATGTTTTTTAAGAAGCAGAGACAGGTCAAAAACTAAAACAGCTCTTCAAATATTTTTCCCTCTTCAGCAATTCTTCTATCGCACATATGTTTCTTTGTCATTGCCTTTCTCTGGTGGCCTATGAATAGTTTGGTGTT
The DNA here is from genome assembly GCA_030556195.1 of Anolis apletophallus. Classification (NCBI taxonomy): domain Eukaryota; kingdom Metazoa; phylum Chordata; class Lepidosauria; order Squamata; family Anolidae; genus Anolis; species Anolis apletophallus. The sequence goes on along the minus strand of JARBWK010000004.1, from coordinate 129,252,202 downwards.
TCTATTCTTCCTTCCTCTTAGGCTCTCATTTTCTGCATATGGTGACCTTCATTCCCAGGCTTCTCAGTCTGCAAGGCAGTTCAACACAGTCTTCCACTTCCTACACCTTTTTTCACTTGTGTTGTTTACGGGCCGTCACACCTGCCATTCACAGTCACAAATGAAAACTACTGATAATGGCAAGAGGAGGAGGACAGCAATAGGGGAGATAAAAATGCTGCCACAACCCTTCAAACGATCCCCTGACAACACCCACAAAATTACACTTTCGTAAAGGGCAAAAACTAGTTTAGATTCTGTCTACACACTCAAATACCCAAAAACATGATTCAATGGAACTAATATTAACACCTTGGTAGTGATCTCTGGGTAAAAACTACAGGATTCTGTTAAGATGTCCATAGTTTATATCGTTTTTCTCAAATGTACAAAAACCCTTTTTTAATTTCCATGTACACATTTATCTTTTTAAAAGAAGTTTTTGATGTACCGTTCGTTCTTGTTATATTATTTTAATGATGTTATTATTCAGCTACCTCCACCTATTATTGGCTTACATTCTCTTTTAGTCCTCATTGGAGTAAGGCCACTGAATCCATTAGATTTATCTCTGTATTGACTTACCATTCAACACTTAATTGAATGAGTGTGCTCCAGCTGGGATGAACCAAGAGAATGCCAGCTGTTGGATACAGAAAAAAATCAAAAGTACAATAAATAAATTAAACATGAAGCTTCAAGTACTCCGACAGGTGGCATCCCAGTTCCTAACTGGAGCAGCGTACAGGGAGCACACAACCTCCATGTTACACCAGTCCCACTGGCTGCCAATCTGCTACCGAGCACAATTCAAAGTAGTGGCTTTCGTCTATAAAACCCTAACCCAAAACAGTTCCGGCTCAGCTTACCTGTCTAAACGTATCTCCTTTTATGAACCAGTTTGAGCATTAAGATTGGGCGGGGAGGTCCTGCTCTCGGTCCCACCACAGGTGTGACTGGTGAGGAGGAGAGACATGGTCTTCTCAGTGGTGGCCTCTCAGCTTTGAAACTCCCTACCTGGTGAAATCAGATCAGCCCGCTCTCTTCAGGAAAAAAAACCTGGCTATGAAAACAGGCGTTTTGGTGAGTGACAGAAGTACAGTACAATACCTATCATGATACAGACATAAATGAAGCGGCTAAATAGCGACTATGGGATAAGTGCAATGTTTAATATGTTTTATATTATGATGTTTTTATGTATAGTGATTTAATTGTTTAGATTATATTTATATGTTATTGGTTTTACTTAATGTTACAGTATATATTGCGGCATTGAATTTCATCACATTTTACACCACTCTGAATCCTCAGGGTGAGAGAGGGCGGTATAGAAATGCAGTAAATCTGTATACCTTTATAAAACGGAATGTTTGTATGTGTGTATGTGTGTATGTATGTGTGTATGCGGAGGGCGGAAGGGCGGATATGTGGCAGCTATTTGCATAAAGTCCTTTGATTGGACAACCTCGCCACTCCAAAATTCTAAGGCACCAGACAGAGGGCATTGCTAGCCACTGATTAGCCAGCATCCCAGAATCCAGGCCTCTACATTCAAACAACAGGATTTCTTCCCACTGAGGGGAAAAAAGCCAGCAACCCAGAATCCAGGCCTCTACATTCAAACAACAGGATTTCTTCCCACTGAGGGGGGGAAAAGCCAGCAACCCAGAATCCAGGCCTCTACATTCAAACAACAGGATTTCTTCCCACTGAGGGGAAAAAAGCCAGCAACCCAGAATCCAGGCCTCTACATTCAAACAACAGGATTTCTTCCCACTGAGGGGAAAAAAGCCAGCATCCCAGAATCCAGGCCTCTACATTCAAACAACAGGATTTCTTCCCACTGAGGGAAAAAAGCCAGCAACCCAGAATCCAGGCCTCTACATTCAAACAACAGGATTTCTTCCCACTGAGGGGAAAAAAGCCAGCAACCCAGAATCCAGGCCTCTACATTCAAACAACAGGATTTCTTCCCACTGAGGGGAAAAAAGCCAGCAACCCAGAATCCAGGCCTCTACATTCGAACAACAGGATTTCTTCCCACTGAGGGGAAAAAAGCACCATCAACATTCCCTCCCACTTGGCTCTGTGAAAACAAAATGGATTCCTGTATTCTCCTCCCCTCAGCTTTTAGAAAACGGCTGCCTGCCATGCACCCTTTTAAAGTTACCAATAGCAGGCCATAACATTACAGGCCCCAAAATAGAGTTTAGGGCAGGATGGCCGACGAATGATGGGATTTGCATCCCAATTCACTTCCCAGAAAACATTGTAGCCCCTACAAATCCCCTTCTCCCAGATAGGCCCAAAAGAGGCATCCATCTTCCCTCTTCAACACAGTGTGAGAGAAAGGCAGCTTCTGACAGGATCTTTAGAACAGGCACTGTCACTCTACAAGGTAAGGCCCTACTTCACTCAAAAGACACAAGAGAAAACAATAAATACCTTTCTCTAATGCCTTTTAATGCTTATATAAATAATTCTGGCCCAAAGCCCCTCACCCAGCCTCATTGGACCTTACTGCTAATTCCATGCAGGCCTTTTCCATTTTTTTACTCCTTTCTGTTTTACACCGGTATACTTTCACAGGCCAGGGCGGATATGTGGCAGCCACTTTCACAGGCCAGGGCGGATATGTGGCAGCCACTTTCACAGGCCAGGGCGGATATGTGGCAGCCACTTTCACAGGCCAGGGCGGATATGTGGCAGCCACTTTCACAGGCCAGGGCGGATATGTGGCAGCCACTTTCACAGGCCACAGCGACCAGCGCGGGTGATGGACCTGCACCAAACTTGGTACACATACCCCCCCCTATGACATGACCCACGTATTATGGGATTTGTAGTACTTTCCAAGACTTTGGTTCCCACAGACCACTGAGGCCACCAAAAGGACCAATACAGACCACACTCAGCACACACAGCCCCCATGACCCACTCTACGTCCTGGTGCAGTTCGGAGGAGGGTGGGCCATGGATGATGGGACTTGAAGTGCCTCTACTCACTTCCCAAGTCCGCTGCAACCCTCATCCAATCACTGATCGAGACCAAACTTGGCATACATAACCCCCATGACTGCCTTCACGTCCTGGTGAGGTTTGGGGAGGACTGACAATGGATGATGGGATTTGTAGTACTTTTACACCCTCTGTTCCCACAGACCACTGTGGCCCCCAACAAACACCGAGAAAGTCCACACTTGGCACACAGAGCCCCAGTGACCCACTCTACAGCCTACTGAAGTTTGGAGGGGGACAGAACATGGATGATGGGACTTGCAGTACCTTCCCTCACTTCCCAATCCTGCTACAAACCTAATCCAATGACTGATCAACACCAAATCTGGCACACAGAGCCCTCATGACCCACTCTACAGCCTGGTGCAGTTTACTGTGAGACGGACCATGGATGATGGGACTTGAAGTACCTTCACTCACTTCCAAAAAACAATGCATCCCTCATCCATTCACCAATACAGACCAAACTTAGCACACAGAGCCCCCATGACCCAATCTACATCCTACTACACTTTGGGGGGGACGGGACACACAGAGACGATGGGACTTGCACTACCTTCAGTAATTTCATGATAAGAACATAAGAACATAAGAAGAGCCATGCTGAATCGGGCCTCAGCCCATCTAGTCCAGCATTCTGTGTCACACAGTGGCCCACTAGTTGTACACAGGGATCTCTAGCAGAAAGGAGGGCAAAACCCTCACCTGCTCCCGACCCCCACAACCAGTACCCGGGAAATCCTGCCTGCCTCCATCAACACAGAGGTGGCCCTTGGATGTCCATTTCAGTAGCTACTGATTCCCTTGGTATCCATGAATCTGTCTAATCCTGCCTTGAAGCTGTCCAGGCTGACCGCTGTCACAACCTCCTCTGGAAGTGAGTTCCATAACCCAATGACCCTCTGGGTGAAGAAATATTTCCCTTTATTAGTCCTAACTTTCCTACCTTGGAGCTTTAGGGAGTGCCCCTAGTCCTAGTGTTGTGTGACAGAGAAAATATTTTTTCTCTATTCACCCTTTCTATCCCATGCATGATTTTATACACTTCGATCAAGTCACCTCTTAAACGCCGTCTTTCAAGGCTGAAAAGACCAAGGCGTTGCAACCTGATTTCGTAAGGGAGCTGCTCCATCCCTTGGATCATTCTTGTTGCCCTTTTCTGTACCTTTTCCAGTTCCGTTATATCCTTCTTGAGGTGCGGTGACCAGAATTGTACACAGTACTCCAGATGTGGCCTCACCATAGATTTGTAGAGAGGCAATACAACATTTGACGACCTATTTTTGATTCCCTTCCTGATCATGCCAAGCATAGAATTTGCTTTTTCACTGCTGCTGCGCACTGGGTTGACATCTTCATTGAGCTGTCCACCAAAACCCCAAGATCCCTTTCCTGGTTTGTCTCGAAAGCTTTGACCCCATCAATTGGTAGGTGTAGTTGGGGTTCTTTGCCCCGATGTGCATGACTTTACACTTGTTTAGGTTAAAATGCATTTGCCACTTTGTTGCCCATTCACTCAATTTCGAGAGATCTTTCGAGAGATGATACCACTGCAACTCCCAATAATGATGGATCAAGACTAAACTTGGCACACAGAGCCCCCATGACCCATTCTACATCCTGCTGCACTTCTCAAATGACCCGGGCAGGGCCGGGTCCCCAAGCTAGTAAATAATAAATAAACATTTTCGAAAGTTGGCATACCATTATGTCTACAATCCTGACCTTTTAAGCCCAAAGGCTTATTTTTCACAAAACCATGAAAATAATCACAAAAGAGTTTTCTGTAGCTCCCATTCATGCCAAGGGGCCTTGTGAGCAGAATTTCTTGCTGGATTGCCATATTTACTCAAGTATAACATGTCATTGATTGTAATGTGCACCTCAATTTTGAAGGGGCACACTGCAAAAAAAAGATTTGTATGGTATGGTATATGGTATGTACTGAAGGAAACCCAAGGCTTCTTGAATGCTTGCATGAATTTGTAAGGAAGTAATAAGCAAAGCAGTTATGATAATTTCAAATGAATTGTTGAAACAGTTCATCTCATAAGTGCATAGACAAATGTGCTGATTTATTTCAGACCTGCTCGGACCTACAAGCAACTGGCATCCCCACTCTGGCTATTTAAAAAGAGAGAGAAAGAGGTGACACACCTGTCTCCTTGAACAGCTGGGTCCCACGGCAGTGGCTCCTCTTTTATCAGATACCACTGGGGGAAGGGGGAGAAAATTCCCTTTACTGTTTTACTGGAGCTTTCCAAACATACAGTTGTCCTTTCCTCCTTCAATGTTGGCTTACGAAGAAGGCGCACTTCACTTTGATAACATACTGTACATCAAAATTGCATTTAAAATGCAACGAACTCCACTCAAGACATGATGACAATATTAATAATAATGTATTTGTAGACCACCCTATCTCCCCAAAGGGAGATCCTTTAAAGTTAACTGCAGAAGGTTTGAATTAGGTTTCCCATTCATGCTTCAGATGTTTTCTGTACAGAAATGCATTCAAATTCCTTGGTCTAACTATTAAAAAAAACAAGTAATACATACTTTTTTAAATCAGCATGTTTTGGAAGACTTGCATCTCTTTGTAAATATTAGTTGCAAATGCCATATGTTTACAGTTCTGATGCTAAACAATATTTTTACACTTTTACGTAAACGGAATGTGACTAATTTGATAGAATGTATTACAGTACTTTGGTTATTTGAGTGAAAATATTTACTCTACACATATTTTTTCCCCAAATACTTTAGTACTGCAACAATACAAAGTCTGCATTTTACATCCAAATCCAGAATTGTTGCTGGCTTCTTTTCTTGAAACTGGGGGAGGCCCTTTATTTCGTTATTGCCGCCCACAGTTCATCAGCCATTCATACATATTGTATTCCTTTTTTCCTATATAAATACCTCTAAAATGGGATGCATCTTAGAATTGCAGGTGGATCATATGTATTTTTGTTGGTAGTAGTAGTAGTACTCTAAGGTATAACACAAGCACATAATGTGAGATAAAGTGAATGGGACACTTCAATGCAATGGGGATACAACCACACTGAGGATCTCAAAAACCTGAATAACATTATGTCTAGAAAAAGAAAGCCTCTGTGATTCCTCCCACCCCAATCTTTCTTTCTTTTTTCGTCCATCTCTAACAGTGAGTGAATGTGCCTATCCACAAGGCATGCTTCGCTCCCACTGGCCTGTCTGCTTCCCCCTCCTCATTCATGGTTTTGGGGGGCAGGGATGTATATCCAAGCCTTAGATTTCACCATTAATTATTGAGTGTGCCTTTCACTGTATGAAAGAATATCCTTGAAGAAAAGTCCAACTGCTTTCTAATGGTGCATTTACACTGTAGAATTAATGCAGTTTGGCATCACTTTAACTGTCGTGGCTCAATGATACAGAATCATGGCAGTAGTAGCTTTACATGATTTTTACCAGTGTCTTCTGTGACAAAGACTGTTGGCATCTCACCAGACTACAATCCCAGGTTTCCATAATGTTGAGCCATGACAATTAAAGTGGTTAGCCACTTTGAGTTCCCACTGGGAGAGACAGGATATAATAATAATAATACAACAGCAACAACGGGACACTGGGTGCAGTGCCTAAAGACCTTGGCCTGCACTTAAATACAATCGGTGCTGACAAAATGACCATCTGTCAGCTGCAAAAGGCCACCCTACTGGGATCTACACGCATTATTCACCAATACATCACATAGTCCTAGACACTTAGAATAGAATAGAATAGAATAGAATTTAATATTTGTTAATCGCCCTCCATCATAGATGCTCCGGGCGATTTACAGCAACAGAACAACAACATATACAAAAAACACAGAGGGAAGAACAAAAGGGTGGGGAGGGAGGAAATAGGGAAGTGTCCGCGGCGATGCCCTTAAGGCCCCATTCTGCCATCGAAAGGAGGCAGGCAGGGATGTCCCAATACCATCGCCAGTGCCAAGGCGCCGGTGAGGGTTAAAACCCGTGAGCTCCCATATGAGAGTCTGGTTTGGGAGTCCCGGCCTGACCGTGCAGTGTCCTTCACATCTTTATTGATCGTCCGGTGAGGCCCTCGGAGCTTCGACTGCTTGTAGCAGGAGCTCCACAACGTCCTGGTGAAGAACGACTTCGGGGCCCTCTCCGTTCTGGACCCGTCAGCAAGGGGATCGATTCTCCGAGCTTGGTCCCTTTGGCCAATCTGGCGGGAGGCTGGTCCCGGCCTCCATTCCATAGCCTGTGGGGCAGCTCGGGTGCCTTCCTTCCTCTTCCGGCGGCGTCTCCTCCTCTTCCGGGGGCCTCGCTGTACTCTGGTCAGGTCAACGCCGGGAGCGGAGTCCTCCGAGGGCGGGAAGTGTCCGACATGTGATCCAATACAACAACCAGCAGAGTGATATTGTTTGCTGTGTACTAATCTTGTTGTGTTTCAAATAATAATAATGGCAATTAAATGGTTTCAAATTGCATGTAATTCTTTATTATAGAGTCAATCCCAGGTCCCATTTACACTACCATATAATACTGTTTCAAACTGATATATATATATATATATATATATATATATATATATATATATATATGGCAGTGTAAATGGATACCCAGGGCCCTTCCTGACATGCCCAATATCCCAGGAACTGATCCCAGTTTTTCTGCTTTAAACTGGATTATGAGAGTCCGCACTGCCCGGTAATCTGAGATAAACAGAAAACCTGGGATCAGATTTTAGGATACAGGGCCTGTCTGGAATGGTCCCCAGTCTCTACATGTTTGCAGCTGTCTTATTATCTTTATTCTTCCCCATACCATTATAATTTAATGTCTTTTTTATTCAAATGCCATTTTATGTCATTTTTATTTTATCTATAATTTACCTATAAATTATAGGATGAGTAAAAATATATGAATGAATCAATAAATGTGTGACTAAAATTTTAGGTGAGGACAGTGAGCTTTCCACTTTGCTATGCTGAGCAGGGAGGTATCTGCAAAGGAGGCAGCAGAAAGGGACTCCTAGAAATCCACTTTATCAGAATAGCCTGAGAAATCTGTTACCCTTGGTGTGACTGGGAGCCAGAGAGTTAATATGGGAGAAGCAGTAATTCAGGTCAATCTGTCTGGCAATAGGCATGTTTATGAAAGCATCCCGCTTCAGTTTTAAGACGAGCATTGAAGCTTTGTCATAACCTGTTCGGTGAATTCAAATCTTACTGTAAACTGACTTTCTTAAACACAAAAACTTTGAAGTCCCACCATTCAATAGGCAAGTAAATAATAATGAGATTTACGGTTCTGCAGGAAAGTCTTCAGGTACGTGATGTTTTGATTGTGACTTGAACTGAGTGATATAATTTAGTAACACCGCTGAAAGTGAAGGTTAAGTGCTTTCCCAACTCCACACATTCCAGTGCACAGAGGCCTCCTTTTTCTGCAGGATCTGGGCAGACAGGAGGACACTGCGATAGCAATTGCTTCAATTCATCCTTGTTATTTTTGTACAGAGAAGCTATTCTATAGCTTGAGGTTCACACAGGGCCTTCACACAATTGTTGAACCATGTCCTGGGAGACCATTTGGCTATGATAGAGTTCAAAGCAAGTTTTATTAACCCATTAAACATAGCTGAAAAAGTGGAAATTCCAAGGAAGGTCAGCTAGGCCGGGCGTTTTTTAAATAGAAAAGTAATATATAATGTATATGTATATGCGACATCAAATTGTTGCCTTTGTAAGGCCGCCCGGGGTCCCCTTCAGAGTGGGAAGGGTGGGTACAAGTGTGATAAATAAATAAAAGAATGCATTTTCAAGTGTTTAAAGCAATTAATTTAAGTTTTAGTAGCCTCTTGGGGGTAAGCATTTTTATTGTTTAATGCCAAACCATGTTAACTTTCTCTACAATTAGGATGTTTCAAGGGAGAATCACCAGAAAAGCACGTATTGCCACTATACCGTATTTCTTTGGAAATGGAAAAAAAATGTCACCTGGCCATACTGTTTGCCACACGAGATATAGCTAAATACGTATTCCTTCCTGTAGACCACTGCTTCTTAAATAGTGGGTATTGGGAGTTTCTGAATACCTTCCATTTAGACAAATCTTTTAGCAACAAGGTGCAGTATTTACAGTGGACTCTAATGGAAATGCTTCGACTGGACTCCACAAAAAGGGAAAATATTTAGCAAGGCTTGCAAATGTATATGATTTCTACCAGTTGTGCGAACCAATTTCTTCAAGCATTCTACCATAAAGAGGTAGTGCAACATTAACTCCTGCTAAAGTAACTCCAGGAGGAATTTTGAAAAAGAAAATTGTTAAAGTATAAGATGAAATTTGGCTCAACTATAAAATGTGATATATTTCCTTCTTGAAAATTGTTTTTCAGGAAAAAGAAAATAGTAACAGCATCCATGTATTTAAAATTGCTTCTACATACACTACAACAACTTCATAAAATTCAAGAATGAGATGCAAAGAAAGGTATAATTCTGAGTTTTCTCATCAGTCATGTTTGTCCATTCTTTTCAAAGTAGATTTTCAAAGTTTGCTTCTGATTTAGTACTAATGAATGTACAACATTGATTTTTGTCAATTATGCCAGATCTTATACTGTAGCTGCGACAATCCAAGTCTCCCTTATTGCCAATGCCAGTCAATTCTATCAACACTTTGTTGAAAATGTGACAACGTAAGAAGGAACAGGACAGTTAATAGGAAGATGAGTTTTAGCAAAAACAATCAGAGGCTAAAATGCAAAGTCTCACCAAATAATATTACAAATATTATATGGAAAACCCTGTCAATATAAGTGAAATCCAAACAATAATCAATACAACTATAATCCAAGTGTATGTTCCATTTTAAGAGGCATATTGGAGCCCTTGGTGGAGCAATGGGTTAAAACCCTTGTGCCGTCAGGACTGAAGAGTGACAGGTTGGAGGTTCAAATCCGGGAAGAGCACAGATAAGCTCCCTCTGTCAGCTCCAGCTCCCTATGCAGGGACATGAGGGAAGCCTCCCACAAGGATGGTAAAACATCAAAAATATCCGGGCGTCCCCTGGGCAACTTTCTTGCCAATTCTCTCACACCATAAGTTACTCAAGTTGCTCCTGACACACACAAAAAGAGGCATATTAAAAAAGAAGACATTTCAAATTTCTACGCTGAACCACAGGAGGAATCGGAGCATGTTGATAACCACAGGTGTTTGGAATACATAAGCCAAAATCAGAGCAGAACTAAATGTTGTAAAATTTAATCTAGGAAGAAGAAATGAAGCAACAAAACAAATTATTGAATTTGTGAGCTCAACAGTTTCTAAACTATTGTTACTATTGTTTGCAACTGGAAACATATTCTTAGACAAATCAACAGATGACTATATGCACAAACTTCACCAGTTGGCTAATCTAGAAATCAAAAAGACAGTGTAATTGGAAACAGAGAGTGGAGAAATTCCACTCTTTCTTCTAAAACAAGAGCACAGAGCATGAACCGCTAATATAAAAATATCCAGAACAAGCAAAGAAGTGCATTAAATTAAAATACAATCTAAAAATATCCCTACAGTATTTAAAAGAGCAGATCTGCATTAATAGACCCAAGTGACACCCCCTTCCGCCCTCTGGACTAAAACTAAAACGTTCTCAAGAAAGACTACCAAAAAAATTAAAAAAGAAAAGAAATTATCATTGTTTGACTGATAACATTACCTCAATTATTACGAAAAGTGATAGATGACAAAAATGGGTGTAGCACAGCAGTTCTCGTTTGTGCCTGGAGGGCAGGGGACAAGACCTGGGGTCCCATTAGCATTAGAACCAGCTGTGCTAGAACAGGATTCAGAGGATGAGCTAGATGACTGGGGTGCAGGGCAGCTTTCCCGCAAGGGCCTCTTTCGCCCACAGAGAGCTTGGCCTGGGAAGAAATGTGTTTTGGTCCTAGGGATGATTCAGATAACCAGGTGCAGTTAGATAGCAATTCGGGGAGTTATGAACATCCGGGAGGGAGATCTTCCCAGGAGCCTCCTGAGGAAGATATGGAAGAAGGCGCATGGGAAACGGCTAGGGAGGAAAGCTCTCAGGGAGATAGCAACACAGCTGCCGAGAGACAAGGTCGAACCTTTGATAGAAGACGGAACATCGAGTCTAGCAGGAGGGATTGGTCCCGGGCCCTAGACCGGCCGAGGTCCGTCAGCAGGGATTGGAGATGAAGAAGCCTAGAGCGTCGGGGACCTCGGCCGAAGGATTAAGTATAGGATCCGTGGGAACGGATCCTCAGTTCTCCGGCCACGTCTTACCTGAATAGGCGTGAAGCGGAGTGGGACCACAAGCTAAGCCGTGGTCATCAAGCCTTGCCTTGCCTTGCCTTGTTTCCTGATCCGCATTGGTTTGCGGAGCCTTGCCCTGTTTCCTGATCCGCATTGGTTGCGGAGCCTTGCCCTGTTTCCTGATCCGCATTGGTTGCGGAGCCTTGCCAAGCTTTTAGCCTATTTGCTACGTTATCTGGAACTGTGATACTTCGAGCCTTTTGGACTATCTCATATTCTATTGGACTATATTCTTTGGAACTGTTTTTATATTCAATAAAGTAGTTAGTCTTCAGTACGTCTCCGTGTGTGTGATTAAGGGGCCGGTAAGTCCGTGATTGTGACAATGGGCTCAGAATCCTGTTCAGAAATGCGTACATGGGGGACAAAGAGAATGATTAGAATAATCAACAGAAGCAAATACGAAATAATAAAAAGGTAGGCCAAGAGACTTTGAGGACTTTGAGGAATCAAAGAAAATTTAAACCAAGATTAGGAATGCTATAGGGCCAAAAGGGAAACATATTATATGAACAAGATGAAATTAAAATTTGGTGGAAATAACCCACTGCAAAGCTACAGACAAGAGATGGAAGGAGAGCAGATTTCTTTAAAGAAGGCTCGTTTGACTATGAAATCATAATTTTGGAAAGGAAAAACAAACAGCTGTCAAAGCAGTTGAGAGAAATAAACCATTTGGAAGAAATAGCAAATTAATAGAACTGTTTCAGGTGATAGAGATATGGTCCATCCAGATTTAACAAAAATCTGCTAACAAATATAAAAAAATAAAAATATGGTCAACTGATGAGAAATATCCAATATGTATTTCAATTCACTAGCACCTATTAGACCAGGGCTGTCCAACTTCTACCGGCCCAAGGGCCAGAATTCCGGTCACTGATCACCTGGGGGGCGAATCCGCCACGCCCCCGGCGTCACACCAGCCTCGGAAGCAGGCGAAACCGCCGCTTCTGAGGCTGGCGTGATGCTTTGCGAGAGAGGGCGGAGCCACGGGGGGCTCCCCATAGCTCCGCCCTCCCTCCCAAAGCATCACGCCAGCCTCGGAAGCGGGCGAAACCGCGCGCATGTGCACTTTTCTTTGGAATTTTTATTATTTTTTTCGGAATTTATTATTATTATTTTAAAATATTTTTTGCAGGAGGGTAGGAGGGCCGCATCCAAGAGGCTGGTGGGCTGTGTGCGGGCCGCGGGCCGCCTGTGGGACAGGCCCATATTAGACCATTGCATTAATTTCAAAGAGCTCTACCATATGTGAAATGAGAATGAACTGGGTTTAGAAAACAAAGAGGCACTATAGGTCATATTGCAAATAGTATATAATGGAGTGCTTTGTATAACTTCCAGGACTAGGTATTTACCTCCTAGGGGACTTCAGTGCCAGACAAATTTTCCTGAAAAACAGCTTGTCTATTCTTGAGTCCTCTTCAAAGAGCACATAGAGCAGGCAGGGGTGCTCATTGGGTAGATCGCGATCTACTGGTAGATCGCGTAGGGGCGTCCTGGTAGATCGCAGGCAGGGCGGGAGGAAGGCTCAGTCCCGCCCGCAGGCTCCTGACGCCGCCCAGGTGCAGAAGGAGGTTGGACTGGATGGCCCTTGGAGGTCTCCTCCTGTTCTAGGAACCCATTATTGTTATTGTTATTATTATTATCAGAGGCTGAATGGCCATCTGTGAGGAATGCTTTGATAGTGTTTTCCCCTTATGGCAGGAGGTTGGACTGTATGGCCTTTGGAGATCTCATTCTACTCTAGGAACCTACTGTTGTTGTTATTTATTTTATTTTTATTTTTTTGCCATGCTTCTATACCACCTCTCTCAGCCCGAAGGCGACTCGAGGCGGTGAACAAGCGGCAACAAGTGCCCATATACAATACATCATAAGATAAAAACAGTCATATAAAAACATATAAAATTAACAGTTTAAAAACTACAAAATACAAATCTCAGCTCCACAATCTTAAAATCGGTTTCCATTTTGTCGTCATAGTAATTGTTACTATTAGTAGTAGTAGTAGCAGAGGCTGAATGAATATTATCATCATTATTATTATGAATAAATTCAGGGGCTTATTATACTCACATTTAGTTGAATTCAGTCTTAAAATATATTATATGGCTCTCACTGAAATAAATTTCCAAATATTTTGCTTTTATGGCTCTCTGAGTAGTGGGTAGATAGATCATTTTGACTTGGTTGTTTTATAAGTAGCTCGCATGCTGAAAAAGTGTGAGCACCCCTGATATAGAGCGTTGCTAGCTATGTACAGAGCTGTGCCATTTCTGTTCTTTTTTGGTGTTGCCAACATAGTTTTTACATTAAATCCTCCACACTTGTGGGGCACCTAACAAATCAAGAAAGGGGACTAGCAGCAGTGCTTTTCCTCCTGCCTTGGGCAATGGGAGACCTCAACCTGCCACTTCCAGTTTTTGACCTGAGAGGATATTCTACACTACAGTCAGCCTAAGAACTAGATTTCAAAACAGGGATCACTATTTGGCAAGGGACAAAGTGCTTCCACCAAATTCAGTTCCTCAGCTGGATTTATTTGCTTTGCATCTTTTCCTAGTATGACAGTGCGAGAATGAACTGGAAGACAGATAACCATTTTGCAAAGTATCTCCAAGTGTGCCATCTGAGAAGCAACTGTTTGCTGGAATGCTGTGGCCACTGCTAACAAGATACAATTCCATGATGTCACTAAACTGGCAGTAAATTTCTTGCGACATACCTACCTGATGAATACGGAGATACACACAAACTGGAATACCATTTAGCATAAATGAGTTACCTCACAGTCTAGTAATGTGAAATCTCTGGAGCTCTTTCCGAAGGAAGTAGAGGAAGTTTGTAGGGGGGAAAACTATAAAAATGCTTCTTAGCACTTACAGCTGATATCACACTGTTAAGCTTATACACACAAGATTTTTCAACAGTCATGTCCTGTTCATTTTGCTCATATCTGCCTCCTCTTTCAGGTATCACAAGACACTTTGTTTTCGTTATTTGCTTGTTTGGATTTCTTTATTTCTCTGGAAATGTTTATGCAAAATTGTTTAAGTGCAGGGTGGGTAAAATACAGCTCTTTGCTCTCCTTGCTTATAAATGAATTACCCTGAAGCTGAGTACACCTAAGCTGTCTTCTTCATTAACAAGCAATTCCCAGCATTATGCATTGGACATTCTTCACATTCTCCGCACTCACAAGCTGAGGAATGGGAAATCTCTTGCTGTACACTAACGTGGCAACAGGTGCTAATTCAGATAACAAGAATTTTGTCAGGCCAAATCTGGTCTTTTTACTCACAAATAAATTAAATAGCATTAAAATGTCATTACTTACAAGTTTACATGATTGAAAAGGGTTTTGTTGCTACAAGCACACATGGCCCTAGGACATATATAATACTTACAAATTACAATAATAATTATTCTTAATTTCTTTTCCTATAAATGTCTCATAACAAGAAAACAGTACTGCTATTTATCAAGACAAAGATGAGTAGCAGAATCGATCAAACCAATATAAGACTATGTCTGCTTGGAGAACTTAGCTCGTAGTTTATTATGGGACACCAAGAGGTTATATCACTGTGTTCATGGAACCACACTCAACCCAATGTATAAAGAAGTATGTGATGTGATTATATGGGATCCTTGCAACAGCTAGAAATATGAGATAGGACGGAAATTCTGGATCATGAAAATTATAAGCTAGACTAGTGCTACTTAAACAATTCAGTTTGCCACATCAGCAGGTGTTTCCCCCAACTCACATAACAAAGTGCCAAGGATCAGCACCATTCAAAAACACCTAAGGATAGTGTGTCTCCTCTGAATGGATAACTGGAGGAGGCAATGGGCTGGATGAGGGAAAACAAATTTAAACTGAATCCAGACAAAACAGAGGTGCTTGCCATCAAGTATCCTAACATGGGGATGGAGGTGTATCAACCAGTTGTGGATGGGGTTACCCTCTCCATGAAAGATTGTGTTCTCAGCTTTTGAGTACTCCTGGATCCATCTCTCCAAATGTCAGCCCAGGTAAATGTGATGGTCAGGATTGCTTAGGACCAGCTTTGGCTGATATTCTAGATGTGCCCATTCTGAAAATTGGAGGACTTAAATTTTGCACACTGGTAATCTCAAGATTGGAACCTTTGTAATGTGCTTTACATTGGGTTATCTCTGTACCAAGTTCAGAAACTCCAATTAGTTCAAAATATGGCAGTCAGATTGGTTACAGGAACATCTATGAGTGAACATATTACACCCATATTAAAGTCACTCCAATTGTTGCCAATTAGTTTCCAAGCAAAGTACCAAGTGTTGGTTATAACCTTTAAGGCCCTACATGGTTTAGTCCAGGTCACCTACAGAATCACATTCTCCTGCACAATCTACCCTTTAGCACACTTAAGTCCTTTGGTGAATGCTTACTCCAGCCAGCCAGAACCCAACTGACAGCTGTCACTCATATGACCTCCTTATCAGCCATCCCAAGGCTGTGGAATGACCTGCTGGAAGAGCTCCAACAGTTAAACAAGCTGCTAGACATCTAAAACAGAACTAAAAACTTAGCTCTTCCAAAAAAACCTACCCAGTCAACTCTCAATTTACTCTCAATTTACATTCTATTGCCAGTGTTATTGTCATTATATTTGTCCCCATTGGCTGTAACTTTTTCTTTCTTTCCTGGAAACTGGCAGCAAATGTCTTGCAGTCAAGCACCACTGCATTGACCACCACTTTGAGTAGAACTGAGCTGGAGCTTTTCTTTTAATTTTACCACATCCTTCAGAATGGAAGTCGAGGTAGTATTCTGTAGGCATGAGAAAAAAGTTATGAAAATGAAAAGAAATCGGAAGGGATTCGTATGTATGGGACTTTCAAGTTTATACGGATCGCAAGGCCAATCCCGGAAGTGGACTTTCTTTTTCGCACTCCCTGGGCCCAAAATTTCGTTAGATTATTAAATATTTCGGATGCCCCCAACAGGAAAATTTCCCCCCAAAATAGCTTTGCAGACATAACTCACAGTCAAATCGGGGCCTTTCCATGCTTGAAGCCTAATTAGAGTGAAAGGCCTCTTCCAGGAAGTGAAAAAGGAGCCGGAAACCATAGAGAGATCCAGATCGGCACTCCTAGAGGGGCTGGAGGACTGAGGAAAAAAGTGATTTAAACACCCAGGAAGGGGGTTTAGATAGAAGGACAGAGTAGAAGGACATAAGAACTGCTGAGAGAAGGGCAGCAGGAGTGAAAAGAGCACGGAGAGGAGAAGGTAGAGTTCAGAATCAAGAAAAGCCATAGAGTTCAAACGGAGGTCCTAGACTGCTATGGTAAAACTGAATGGGGAAAAGCTGGAGTGAGGAGAATTCTACAGATTAGCAAGGCCTGCACCAGAGGTATTTAATAATATTAATAATAATATATTAATGCATTATATCTCCCTGCAAGGAAACCAAGGGAAATGTTGCCCCTTGATTTGCCTGTGCTTAAAACAGTATCAGTCCTGTTTCCCTGCTTTGCCTACTTTAGAACTACTAACGAATTTCGTTAGTAATTACGTTAAATTTTAGGAATTTTTGGAATTTTTTTTGTAAGTCTTTCTATTACTAATAAAAATTGCCCCCCCCCCCCCCATTAGATTTTCGATTCCCTATTTTTGGGTTCGAAACCATGCCTAGTATTCTGCTATCTGCAATCAGCATTCCTCCTGGATACATACATTACTGACACAGAAAAGAAAGGACGATTCACTATACAGTGAATAGTGCAAGCTGTTTGACTCTGCCAGCAGATACAGAAATATTTTAAAGGCAAACAGTTTTATAAAGGTCAGATGAAGTAAAGTAAACTGAACAGTATGGTAAGTATATATTTTACTATTGGGTACATTTACTGTGGTAAAAGGAGCTATTTGTGGCCTTAATCCAGGTCAGACCAATAGTGCTTATGGAAAAAGGGGGTGGTTTTTGGAAAAAAATGTATTTTCTCTTTACATCCTCTCTCTTTGACCAGTTTTATCCACAAAACGCCCACACATGCTGCTATTTCACTACCCAAGCCCCTGTTTGCATGAAAAGGGGTGCTTCCACCATGTACACAGCCATTATCTGCATACATTTAAGGAAAAACCTCCAGGTAATTCACTAGGGAGATTTTCATCAGTTTTTCTCATGTCAATAAGAGTGATTTCAGTTAAGGTTTTCATTGTAGAATTTGGTATGACATCTTTGTGGAATGATTTTTGGAGAGGCAGAAGTTTGTGTCTACAATTTGTAGCATTCTCATTTGTTGTTGTTTCTTCATATACAAAGACATGCACAACTTTCAGGAGCAACGGAAACCCTCTGGATGCCCCATGATCCATGTAAGAGTCAAAGCTTGCAATGGTTGTTTCTCCAGAGGAATTAAAGGGGGTGGGGTGTGAAACAAAAGAATAAGAAAAGAAATCAAGGGACCATGGCTAAACATGCTTTTTGGAAATGCTTGTTTTCAGCGACATGTAGCTTGACCTTTAGATGTTACGGTTTCTTTATTGATCTACGGGTGTTGGATGTTTGAATTATAATTACTGTATTGTTGTTCATAACAATGGAAACCTTTGTTCTTCACTTATGCAGAGAACAATATATTATAGCAACGGGAATGATGTCCGTCTTCTGAGTTACGAGACATTTAGGAGAAGGCAAGACTGAGGAGGACACTGAGTTCATTACCCTTAACTGAAGCAAAAATGAAACCAGTGGTCACAAGGTTCCACCACAAGTTAGGATTTTATAAAACGTCTGCAGCTCACCTCTTCTGAAATCAGAAGCTTGTTTATTCAGCAATTTCCCTTGCTGCTGAGCTAGGTGAAGAACAATGCCAAGAAGATCAAAGTGGAGGCTGCTCTTAAACATGCCCATGTACACAATCAGCAAATCTGTTTATTTTGGATTCCTATGTAGCCAGCACATTGCTCTGTGTCAGCTCCCCCACCTTAGTTCATTTTCACTTAGTGCAATTGTTAGTATTGTACACAATCCTAGACTATGCATATTTTAGAACCACTGATGGCAAACATTACATTCATTTAATGGGTATCTTGTATACATTATTGAAAAGTGTAGTACAAATCTAAGGAGAATTGAAAAATTTCAGGAAATGATGTCTGACACACAGCCCGATATCCCAGAACATCAAGGCAGAAATCCCACATTATCTGAGTGTGGACTTAGATAACCCAGTTCAAAGCGGATATTGGGGGATTTTCTACCTTGATATTCTGGAATATCGGGCTGGGTGGAAGGGCCCTAAGTCTTCTTTTTTGAAGACAAGGTTCAGTGCTTCCTTTCCAGCACTAAATTCAGTAGACAAAATTCCCTTAATAGATGTCTCAATTCTGTAGTATTGACAAAAAAACTTTTAGAAAGGGAATTTCTTGGCCATCTGAGTTATATTAGATATTCCAATTTACATGAGACTGAAAAAATAATCACTCCAAGTTAGAAACTGGCAAAAAAGCCCAAAAAACCTCACATGTACATTTAAACCAATTATTGGTTTAAAAAGTAATGTCTTGAGGAGAAGAAAAATATTCTACCATTTATCTAGAGATCACATTTTTATACCAAATTTCATTAACCACATTCTCAAAATTTTCATCCAGAGGGCCACATGGTTCTCACCCCTGTTTTAAACCTTTACAAGGACAAGACTATACAGAACGAAGCTTTCCCAGAATAGGCTGTGATTGATTTAGTATGAACTGAGCAACCACATTCACAGTTCGAGTTGAATTTGTTTTAAATGGCTATGTGATTTGTATGTATGTATTTTGGTGCTTTATGTTTTTAATATACTATTCTAACTGGTTTTTAATTTGTATAGCATTGAATGTTGCTGTAAGCCGGTCTGAGTCCCTCTATAGAGGTGAGAAGGTCAGGGTACAAAAATTTTAAATAAATACAGTAAATAATAAAGTATTTATAGAAAAAATGGAGTCAGCATGGTGTTGTAGGTTGAGTTTTGTGCTTAGGACATTGGGAGATTGGATTTGAATCTCCACTAGACTTTGGACAAATTCCTCATGCAATTTCCCTGTTTGACCATGGAAACCCATGGGCTAATGGCCTTGGACAAATCTCACACACAGCTTCAGATGAAGGCAAAGGCAACTCCTCCCCATAATAAACAAATCTTGCCAAGAAATCTCTGCTATATGTATTAGGAGCATTATATGTTGGAAATCCTCTCCGTTGGCACCCCCTTGTTGTGGGGGAGAGGCTTGCGTACCCTAATGAAGTTGTGAGCTATGCTGGCGGTGGCATAATAGCCACCGGTAGGGCCTCCCATGCCAGACAGGTCACAACTGAAGGGTCTGACAAAGAGGGTCAAAGGGCAGGATGGCAACCATCCTAGGAGAAGGAAAACTCTGATTTCAAACCCGGGCAGATGGTGCTCGTCTAACCCTGTAAGGTCAACCATCTAGAGAAGGAAACTCGAACCAAACCTACGACCTGAGGACTTCGCTGCCACCGTCCAAGCTTGCTAGGCCCCGGCAGATGAACCTTTGGTTTAAAGGGTGAGGCCAGTTCTGTGCATGCTGCGCTCCACCAGAAAAATCCATTGCACAGGCTCGAAGGACATATCCAACCTCCGAAGCATCGGTGTGCTTGTGGAGGGCGTGGGAGGAGTCCTTCCTGGGTCTTCGTTTGTGAAGAAAAGGCAAGGTGTTGGAAATGGTTCGGAAGTTTGCAACAACAATAGATGCAATGGCTACATCAGCCATTTGTGCATATTTAAATGAGAGAAAGGTCAAGTGAATGTAATGTGTATTCTTAAGTAAACATGGGACTGAACTGTATTCACTGTAAAAGAATAGATGTAGACTATTCTGACTTGCCTTTTCAAAATATATACAAAAAGATTAAACTAGCACCTGGATAACCCGACAGATTAGTCTGGTAGAACGAGAATTTGGAAACAGCTCCTGTGCCTTTATTTTTTTTATTGAAGTTTGCAATAAAGTAAAATAAAAAATAAAAAGAGATAAAAAGGGGGGAGGTGCAGGTTAAGATTCAGGGATATGAGTTGTGATGAGTGAGTGAAAAGAGAGAGGGATTTTGGAGAGTAAAGAGGGGGGACAGGGTAAATAAACAGGGGGGTTTCATAGACTTTCAATCCTCATCTTCATGGATTTAAGTCTATAGTTGTTATGTATTTCTTGGTGTATATAGTTTTGTTCAGTCGAAAGGAGTCTGTTACTTTGTAATAAAATCTTCATCTTTTTTGTTTCATATAATTAATCAGTGGTATCCAGTCCGTTTCCTTTCTATGAGTGGCAGGGCCGTAGCCAGGATTTTGATTCGGGGGGTGAGGGGGCTGATTTTGATTTGGGAAGGGCTGAGTCTGAGTGAGAGAGGGTCTACCCTAGCAAACCTTTTGTATCGTTATCCCAATACCCCCATGAATATGGGATATATTGAGCATGGTGATCATATCATGATATGAATAAACATAACAGTTTAAATAATGTACCAGTAAGGTCTTCTTGTGGACCACCCTGAGAATTTGGGAGGGGGGCTCAAGCCCCCAAGCCCCCTGCCCCCCCCCCCCAGGCTACATGCCTGATGAGTGGGTTGCACCTTTAATGGTTGTGTTAAGGGGGAAATTTCCACAGTTGCTGCTTGTTACTTGGCTGCATGGCAGCTGGTGACATTTCCTCTTCTACACAACAAAGGCAGAAATGTCCTCTTCTGTTTTCACTCTCACTCTGTGATGGGAGGTGAGCACACACAGAAAAATACAGAGAGAGAAGTAGGCAAGTGTTGGTGGTGAATCATAGAATAATAGAGAATCATAGAAGAAAAGGCAATGGCCCGCTTTCTTTCTATATGCCCTACTCACTAGTGTGAGTTGTGATCTGTAAGACGATTCTGGAAAAACACTAAAGAGAAGCCTCTCTGAAACTAGGAGGATCAAAATAAAATGAATACAATTGATATTAATATATATGTAGGGAGAAGAAGGAGGAAGAAAGAGGTTGTGGGAGATGGGGAGATGAAGAAAGGCGAGAGAGGAGAAACATCCTCCTCCACAGCACATTATAAGAGCGAGAGCAACCGCTTCTAGGCAGATTCTTTTCAACAGAACTTGCACCAAAGGAAAACAGCCTCCTTGACCAGAACATCTTTATGGGAATTCCACACCAGTGTAAACATTTTTCAAGTAGCACTTTCTCAGAGTTTGCAGTATTGCATCCAGTCTGCCCATAAATCCATTCAAATATCTTTCCTACTTTTGACTTGGTAGGTGCACAGCTAGTGAACCATTACAAAATGGGGAAACTCAAGACTAATGCCATCTGGGGTACTAGTTGAGGGATCCAATGTTTCCCACACTGGTGTACATTTATACTATGCTAAAGGTATACTGGATCTAGGCCCTAGTAGTCAGAAATTAAACTTTGAACTATTTCAGGTTTGATATTTCTTGTACTAAGAGACACTCACATGGCCTTTATCTGCAGGGTTTATATACACAAAACCTTTTTAAGCAATACACGTATTCTTTTCTGTGTTTGCTTCATTCCAATAAAAGGGTTTAGTGTGTATTTTTAGTGGTTTCTTTATAATCTGAAAAGATTTTTCCCCTAGAGCTACAAATCACGTCTGTCAGTTGTTATACATCTTTATAGTGCTCATACTTTGAAAGGAAGGAGGAAACCTGGAAACAGCTAAAGGTTTTCAAGAAGTAGCCCCAGGGCTCAAACAGATGTCATGAGCCACTTCCTACAAATTAGAAAAGGAAAGTAGCCCCTCAGGTTAATTACTAGAAGGCCACACACAGGGTAAGCAAGAAGATAAGTTTGACACAGAGACCCAGAACTTGATCTTGAATTTCAAGGGATAAAGCATGAAATCTATCATTACACTGATATTATTTTGCTTTTCCGTGAACAAACAGCTGACTGTTGTTTTTAGACTATGCTGCTTATATCTCCACTGTAAGCACACTTTAATCATATTAGTAAACATTTACTATATGTTATTTTCTGAACTTTTTTCCTCAGTTTTCTAGACATCTTGGGCCCATATGCTTTTATATACTCCTCCCCAATTCTCATCAAGTAGCTGTGAGTGAAGATAAATGATGGATCAGATCTGAGTGTCAAGGTTGTGCTGGTCAGTGACCGTAATAAAGTTTTTGTTGTTGTTGTTGTTGAGTGTAAAGATCAGTCATTTTCACAAGGGATCATTTATAAGGGTTTTTTTATATTAAAAAATCAAACTGCAATTTTTTACTTGTGGAGCAAATGCAAAAGTCCAAAACCTCCTGAATGAGCATAATATTGTTTTAAAACACATTCCTTCATCTTAGGACACCCATTCATCTGAGATATCAATCAGGAATGAAAAGAACTCAGGAAAAAAATTCAGCACTACTTTTGTAAAAAAAAAAGGCAAAGTAATAGAACAGAGAAAAATTGCAAGTAAAACCTAGTATCATCCAAGGGCAGTTCTACACAGATACTAAAATCAAGTTAGAAAGTGGGTTAAATCTGAATGATTCAGCTATGGAGGATCTAAATTGAGATCATTCCCTAAATCACACTACTACTGCTACAATTCTAATTACCTTGATTATCTCATCAGCCAAAAGCAGGCCCACACTTCATACTGAAATGCTGGTAAGTTTATGTTGGTTAAAACTGTCTTTCATATTAAACAGTGTATCATTCTTTCAGGATTTTTTGCACTACTAATAAGGTATGTGCAGTGTGCATAGGAATTTGTTAATTTTTTCCCCAAACTATAGTCCAGCCCCCCAATTGTCTGAGGAACCATGAGCCTCTGCTTAAAAAGTTTGAAGACCCCTGATCAACACAATCATCCCAGGAACTAGATCAAAGCTGGAACAGTGGCCACTAGATCCATGACTTTTTCCCCCTTACCCAGTCCACTGAGATACACGTTGCCATATCCATTTGGGATTAGTGCTGGGCCCTTGCAGGACACAGGAAATGAGAACAAAGGGGTAGAAAGTGAGAGTCCGCACGGGAAGCAAGTACTCTCTTTGCAAAGTACTTGCTTACTTTCCAGCCAGCTGTGTTTAAAGTGTGTTAGCAGTATTGATACCCCACAGTTTTTCAGCCTTGGATTCGAGCCTTGAATGGATACACTCTGCAGTGGATTTTCTGTCTTATTCTGAACTTTTTGGTGAGTTTTTTAAAAACAAAATTCTGGTTTAAGGCACACTGCGTTGGGGCTATATATTTTTGGACACCCCTCCCTTGAGACTACTTCAAGCTATATTATGGCATCTGTATTGATTTGCTAAAAATGACATAAAGACACAATTCAGTTTCTTTTCCTCCTGAACTTTAGCTTGCACTTGCTGTTTAATTTCTCAGCCCCGGTTTCCAGGGCTCCACTGTTTTTTCTAGATATAGAGAGCTAGCAGCTGGATTATCAAGCAATTGACCTGTCCCTTTACTTCTGCAAGGCCAGCTTTATGGGTCATCAAAGTAACTGCAAGTTGTCAAGCTGAAGAGTCAAGGAGGTGCCACTTTAACACAGTGGTTGTGTGCATATGTACTTTAATAGCATGCTAAGACTCCAAGCAGAGCAGCAGATAGAAAATAACTCATTATTGGCCTTTTGCGGCTAGCAAAGAGGCTTGAAGGGGTTGTTCTGTAATTCTACACAAGCCACACCACCATGTCTACATTTAGACTGCACACTTATAACATTATGAATCAACTTTTAAAGCCATGGCTGCATCCTATGGAATCCTGGGGCTTGTAGTTCAATCAGAGGCAGGAGAGGAGTTTCCTGGCTAAAACAAATATACTAAAGGACCCTCCCTGAACTCCAGACCACTGTATTCCAAATGATGTTGCTATAATTTTTGTGTGAAAGAGTCCCTAGTAATGGTGCAAAGTTTCAAGGTTGCTAAACCCCCTGCCTCAGTGCCAGAGTTCTTGATTTAGTAAAAGTTAAAAAAAATGTTCCTTAGCTGGGAAATGACACAGTTATGACATAGTAAGTAGAGCCTCTCCCTAGCCAAGTTAAAGTAAACATTTACATATTTGTATATGAAATATAGTGTTGCTAATGTAAGGCTTAAGTGATTGCTTAACTGAGTAGCTGTCCTAAAGAAATAGGATAAATGAAGGATTTTTACTCCTTTGGTCAAACTTAACTGGCTGTACAATTTATCTTTTAGATACTGGGAGGATCACTAATGAGACTAAAGACTGTAAATATCTTTATTTGTGTCTGTGTACAATAGATAAGATTGTTAATGTAGGCTTATGCAGCCTGTCTCTGTTCCAGAGTTTGCTATTAAAAAATCAACATGGAAAGATTTCAAGTAATGATAGAGTGAACACCAGGGAAGATTTTGAGGCAAATTTATCTAGAGGAAAATTTCCTATGTCTGTTAACACAGAACAGGACGTAAGAATTGTGTGAGGACTGGCTTTAAAAATGAGGAATCCTTCCTGAGTGAGTAGTGAAGGACATTATCCGGCCACAGCACTATATGTGAAACAGAGTTCTAGGAAACCAAAAGGAGGTGTGCAAAAAAAAAAGTGTCAGGAGGAACTATTCAGGAGAAACAACCCAGAAAAATCAGACATAGCCACGTTAATCCAGATCACTATGCCAAAGAGTTTTGTAACAACTTGGAGACTGAGAGAAAAGGGGTTGGTAGCTTTAGCAGACTCAAGTCTACTTTGTTTGCATCTGATGAAGTCGACTTTCTGCATTTGATGAAGAAGACTTTTGATTACGAAAGCTTGTGCTACCAACTTCTTTGACAGAGTGAACCCAAACAGTGTTCAGCAATGGTCTTCAACCTGGAGAGAAGTAGCTAATGGAGTGCCACAACATCTTCATAAATGGCTTGGATAATGGAATACAAGGCATGATTGTCAAATTTGTAGATGACTTCCCTGTATGGAGGTGTAAAGAACAGGTTCGGGATTCAACATGACCTTAACAGCCAGAACTAACAAAATGAATGGCATCAGAGATTATTATCAGCTACAACTATTACTCCAGAACAATTTAATGCATATATATAGGATGGATGACACCTATACTGTCAATAGAGCACTTCAAATGATCTAGGGTAGGGGTGCTCACACTTTTTCAGCATGCGAGCTACTTATAAAACAACCAAGTCAAAATGATCTACCTACCCACTACAAAAATGTGAAACGTATAACACAATATCTGCTTTGAACTTGATTTTCTGAGTCCACACTGCCATATAATCTGATTCAAAGCAGATAACATGGGCTTTTATTCAACTGTGTAGAAAGGACCTCAGATCCTATTTTACAGTTGGCACACACAAACTGATTTCTTACTACTGGACAAATTGACTGAGCCTTCCTCCCACCCTGCCTGTGATCTACTAGGACGTCCTACGCGATCTACCAGTAGATCGCGATCTACCTAATGAGCACCCCTGATCTAGGGGACTCAAAGGACCATAAACAACTGTCAATAGCATGACGTGGAAGGACGGGATGTGGCTTAATGCAGTTTTACATTGCAACGAGAAAAACATAGTGTCTGGATATGTGAAGTAACAGTTCCACTTTCTACTGATTTGATCGGATCTCATCTGGAATACTGTGTCCAGTTCTGAGTAATACAGGTCAGTTATGATACTGACAGCCTGAAACATTTCTAGAGAGATGCAGTCAAGATGAGGGAAGTTCTGGAAACTAAGCCCCATGACAAACAACCTATGGAGCTGGGCATGTTTAGCTTTGAGAAGAGAGGATTAAGAGTTGATAAGGATGTAAATACTTTAAAAGCACCAGATTCCATCTGATTTTTTAAAGAAATAATGTTTAGTACTTTGGTGGGAGACTGCCAAGAATACCTGCCTAGAAATTGGCAAACCACCTCCAAGTAGTCCATGCTTAAGAAAACCGAAATGTGACTTAAGTCCTTCATGCATAAGATAGACATCTTAAAATATATGAAGGGATGCCATGCAGAAGATGGAGCACACTTATTTTCTTCTGCCCTAAAGAGAGAAGTCAGTGGATTCAAACTGGAAGAAGAGAATTCAGCCTCTACATTTGATATAACATCTTGATAGTAAGGCCTCTTTGACATCAAATCAACTCAATCAGAGGGTGGTGGGTTCTCCTTCTCTGAAGGTCTTTAAACAAAGGTTGAATGGTCACGCCTTAGGAAACTGTGTACTACTGCATGACAGAGTAGTGGGCCTGATGGGCATTATAATTTCTTCCAACTCAGAAGTCAGAATTCATCTTTGCAGAATTGTTGTTGTTTTATTAAAATCCTAAGATTCAGAAACCCTTGTTCTCTGTTTTTACTCCAACATGAAAACCAGTCAAATAATTGATTTTGCTTTGACGCTTTTACAGTGGGCAGGACATATTGAAAGAAAGTGTATTTGATGTGATTTGATTTGCAAAGTTTTAAATACTGTCATTTTATCAGTTTATTATTTTTCTGTTGACTTGTAATTCATCAGAAAAATTTTAGCTTCAACACATTGGGAATATGTTGTTTGTATAGATACTCTTTCGCTTTTAACTTTTGAGTGGTTTTCTCTTGAATGGTTTCAAGATAAAAGTGAGGCTTTCTCTATGTAGGACTTGGAAACCTTAGCTGATATAGAATGCTGCGGAGTATCTTCAGAGAGATCATATTCAATCTGATTTGACTAACAAAAATGGCTCACCTATTTGTTTGGGCTTGATTCAAAGGGCTCTTTTTAGCCATTATATCTCCTGATGCCTAGAAGTTTCATATCTCAAGGACTGTCTCACCACTTCCTTGTTTAGGCTCAGTCAGTAGGCTTTTTGTCTGGAATTTATGAACATCAACAGCTGTGTAAGATTTTTACAGTAGTTATTTCAAAATTGTAGAAACTTCTTTTGGTAGAGATAAGGGCAGCTGCAAGACTTTTTTTAGATGTAATATTTCTGCAACTATCCATCTTGGTTACTGTTTCTGCAACTTTCCATTTTTGTTTTAAATGTGTAGTAGCAATTTGTAAATAGCACTGAATAATTGAAGAGCTGGTCAAAATGCTGCATACACATACATCCATCTACAAGGAAATTATACAATGTTGATTGTGCCTCTTTAGCTACAAGATTATTTTGCCAGTGGTCCTAACAGGCAAGTTTTAGATTGTATAGATTGAAAAATGTGCTATTAAATTGTCTCCTACTTAATGTGTTACTATATAGTATGCTAAAGTATAAATACCCGAGACTCATGGGTTTTCATTCCACAGCCTTGCTGAGCAGCAACATGGGAGCAGCCATAGAGCAAATGGTTCCCAGGCAGCTGCAGGTAATATGAACACCAGCCGTTTTTGATAATCAGCAAATCCACAATAAACATTGAAGGCATCACAAAAGATAGCACCCTTTCTCTTTGTCATTTATGGGATGTCTAAATGATACTTTTTCTCAAGTTGCATCTTAGTTTGATCTTCTGGCTGTGTACAGTTTTTTTTAAAAAAAGAGCCCAAAGCAAGAATTGCAAATTGAAAAGTTAGAAAGGATTCTCCCTACAGATCCTGTAGGTTATCAGTTCTTTGCTTGCCTGGTGGTAATCAATCCTGGCCCCTGATCAATTTCACAGGATGGACCCAACAGCAGGACAAAAAGACCTTTCTTCCTTTTGCTTATCATTAGAAAACCTAATTCATGGGGAAGGGTAATGTGGAGTGGACGTGGGTCCTATCGAGTGACATTAATGTTCAGCCAAGATATGAACCCTGTGTTTGAACAAGACAGTCAGTCTTTGAAGAACATAATCTGAGCTGCCACAATGGCTAATGCAAAATTAGCTGCTCCAGTTACCTTATGGGATGAGGTCTAGCAAAGCGTACCTGGGCTCTTTATCAAGATGCTGGATTTTTATTGATTCAAATGGTAATTGCTGAGAATACAAAATGCATTGTCTTCAAAGGGCAGGAAAAAAGGAAAGAAGGGTTAGGTTTCTTCAGTTCACATTAAGGTTGCACATTTCTGTTCACTGCTATGGGAAAAAATGCCAAACCATTTAGTGTTTTATTCCCTTCCCTCCCACTTTCCCAACTGCTGTTGTTTAGAATCCAGGCCAAATGCAGGCTGCTCGGTAAGAGATTGAATAGCTGTTTTCTTCTGGGCCAGTTGCACCCAGTTAGACATGGACTGTTTATAGCCCACACCTTGGCTATTAATCCATTTTGTGTGACCTTGGTTAAGTCATTACTCTCAACTTTAATTCCCTATCCATAAAATAAACATAACAGCAACCCTCTGCTTTGAAAGCAAACACAATTTAGATTGTAAAGAGCTAAGTAAACGACTATGAAGCAGCAGAGCAAAAATCACAAGTATATACTTTTCTATTTTAGTATGCTAACATTAAAATTCTAGGATCTCCTGCATGCTTACCCTATTGTCATACATTTTGATTTTAAACATAGCTAAATACAAACAGACAATAGATCTTCTTGTACTCACTTTGAATCCCTGACAGATTTTTCTGTCATCTTAAACACAATGTATTAAATTTGCCAATATCTTAATACAAATGTGACTGGTATATATCTAATCCAAGGAACTATTTACCTGATCCTTTGAAAGCAAGCCATTTTTAAGATCAGGTAGCAACCTCATGATGACCTGCCCCGCACTTCATACTCCAGAGAATCATAGAGTTGGAAGCTATCAAGTCTCTTACTGCCACCTGCCATGCTGAATACAGGAAATCCAGCTAGAATTAGTTTAGAGAAACACTCTCCCCATTCGTCTGCCACCGGCCCAGCCCATTCCTGATATGTATACATTATATATAATTTATAATATAAAATAATACACAAACATTTATTGGGGCTACACGAGAAACGTTTACTTCAAAAAGGGCTCTGCAGCTGAAAAAGTTTGAGAACCCTGTTTTAGAGAATCGCATATACAAGGTCCAGCCCTTACTCTTCTATACTACTAATCACACAGAGAAACCCATAGCCTTTTCATCTCATTCGGAAGGCCCTTTTCTACTGACAGGGCTGGATTACAAACCTACAGTTTCAAGAAACACCACAGTCCCAAAAAAAAAGACTGATGACTACCCAGCTTCTACTTTCAAAACTCCAGAGAATGAGACTCCACCACACTCTGCAAGAGTGCAATTTCACCTTTAAACAGGTCTTACTTTCAGGATTTGCTCCTCTTAAGTGGAACCTCTTTTTCTGTAGTTTGAATACACTGCTCTGTGTCCTGTAGGTATATCTACACTGTGAAATTAATACAGTTTGACATCACTTTAACTGCCATGGCTCAGTGCTATGGAATTATGGGTATCCTCCCTAGGAATTTGCTAAGTCCACCAATGCAACTCTCTGGTAACTTTCTGGGGAAGCATATCACAGAATCACTTAGAGAACCTAGCAAATATCTAGAGAAGGTGTCCTCAAACTAAAGCCTAGGGGCTGGATACGGCCCTCCAAGTCATTTACCCAGCCCTCGCTCAGGGTCAACTTAGTCTAAAATTATTTGAAAGCACACAACAACAACAACAACAACAACAACAACAACCCTATCTCAACAGCCAAAAGCAGGCCCACACTTCCCATTAAAATACTAATAAGTTTATATTTGTTAAAATTGTTATTCATTTTAATTATTGTATTGTTCTTAAGTGTTTTTGCACTACAAATAAGATATGTGCAGTGTGCATAGAAATTCATTCATGTTTGTTTGTTTTTTCAAATTATAATCCAGCCCTCTGTTTAAAAAGTTTGAGGACCCCTGGTGACCATTTCACCACTGAACATGGCTAAGTGAGATGGCAGACATGGGCTATGTGGTTATGTGGATCTTACCGTAAAACAGTCTTAGAGAATAGCATTATTCAATTGAACAAACATGTCTTTAAAATCCATTATAAAGCAAACAACAGGGAAACAAAGCACACTTCCTATGGGAAGGAGGTTCTCATTGAAAGAGCAATCTGTAAAGAAGTCGTAGGCCAAGCTAACAGACTTTATCAGTGCCCAGGCAAGCTGAGTAGTTTACTGTGCAGGTAGTTCTTGCAAATAACCTGATCTCAACCATTTGAGGACTTTAGAAGTATCAGGCAGTACTTCAAACAACACAGTGGCAACCAGGGCATCTGGATGCCTAGCAAGCAAGACAGCTATGGCTTGCACAAGCTGAAGCTTTCAATTTGCCTTCTATTCAGAGCATATGCAGAGCATGTTACCGTGCTAAAGTTCGGATGTAATCCAGATGTGAGTGACTGGGCTATGAGCAGCCAATGGGTGAGACACGACCAATGGAATCAGCATCACTAACAGCATGGGACCTTCAATACTCAGCACCAGGATCACACCAGCCAATAACACGATTGAGCACCTGCAAGAGCAACTCCTAAAGAAAAGGATGGGCCACTGCTGGTCTTCCACTCCACCACACATATATAATGAGAACTGAGACTGAGAGTATGCGTAGAAGGCAAACTCTGCTCCTCTGCTGGTTGCAATAGCATTGATAAAGGATGGAAAGGGAAATGTGCCCGCTGTTGGTTTTTAGTCCAAAAAGGCCTGCAGCCCAGCACTGACATGCTAAAAAATACTCACAAAATACTTTTTTGCTTAATCTTGTCTAATGGAAGCCAACATTAAGAGATGGCAAGAAATCCTATTATCCATAGCAAAAAGGGGAAGGAAAGAGTGGAAAGAATCAACCCTGAGGACAACTCTCATGTAAAGGATTCTGGCATGCCTTTTCAAAGTGATTAATGACCTACATGGGCCACAGTACTTCATTCAACCCATATAATCTATTTTCAGAAAGAATGAGGTCTTTTAATTTGGCAGACATACAAAGATGCCATATTTCTAATAAATGCAGTTCAACATGCTTCACTGGGACAAGGTGATCTGCACCGAAGGTTCATGTCTGTATGTGTATATACATGCCTCCACATTGTCAGTTGATTCATGGTGAGCCCATAAGTTTGGTACAGTTTTCTTAGGCAATGGACACTCAGAGGTGGTTTTGCCAAGTCTTTCCTCTAGTCTAAACTATAGCTTACAGTACCTGGTATCCATTGATAGCTTCCCATCCAAGTACTAACCGCCCCAAGCCCTTGGGAGTGGTGGTGTACAAGTCAAATGAATAAATAAATAACCAGAGCTGACCCTGCTCATCTTCTAAGATCAGATGGAATTCAACCAAGTCTTGTAACCAAGACCGTCTCACCCCCTACCAGCCCCGGAGATCGCTCTGAAGACCTGAACCTGCTGGAAGTTCCCAGTTTCAAAACCATTTGTCTAGTATCGACTAGATGCAGAGCCTTTTCTGTTGCAGCCCCATCACTATAGAATGCTTTGCCAGTTGAAGTTTGGGCCCTGCAAGATCTTCTGCCCTTCCGCAGGGTCTGCAAAACCCACTTATTCCGACTGGCATTTGAATGTGGTTTTTAACTTTTTTAAATTGTTGATTTAACTGTATTTGGGAGTTATATGACCATGTTGTTATATTGCTTTGTTGTAAGCCGCTCCGAGCCCTTGGGGAGTGGCGGCATATAAAATAAATAAATAATTCTTCCCAGATCATATCTAAAGAAAGATATGTTCAGCTCTAATAACAATAACAAACAGTAAATGACCTCTAAGATAGACTGCAACAATAAATATTTTCCATTTACAATTAAGGCAAAAACTGGATACTCCTGGCAACTCTAAAGCTATATGGATTCTCTGATCTGTTGCTGGAGATCATTTTACTTGATTTGAACAAAAAGAATTGCAAACCTTATAGTTAAGTACAGAATGACCCCAGGGTTTCTCTGACCAAACACCCACCAAATGTGTTGAACTACAACCTCTACTATCCCCTTCTTTCAATAAAACAGAACAGAAATGGAAGCTTTATTTCAGAATTATTGCCAAAGACCTTGGACTTATTATCAGTTCAACCCAAAACTAGTGAAGAATCAGTTTGTGGCATCCCTTTGAAACTGCATGGTCTTGCCAGCCAACCTTTTCCAACTGAGTGTTTATGGACTGCATAATTGAAGCCACGCAGTCAGCTGACAAAATCAAGACACTTTAAGTTGTTCCCACTAGTTTTGTCAACCTGTGTTGTCATTGCGCAAAACCTATTTTCTCAAATTACTTCTAATAGGCTAATTGATTCAAAGCAGGTTGGTAGTTACCAAGCTATATGTAATGCAAATCCAGAAAAGTGGAGTAATTGGTTACACAACTAAAGTTTCTAGCTGTGGGTAGAAATGCAGCGGCCAACATAAAGACAAAGGGGAATATGAACATGCATGTTCTCAGCACTGGGAGGAGAGGTGCTTCATTGAAGGTTGGAAATATTTAAACGAACTTTATGCTCACTCCACAAATGCATCCTTTAGGTCAGTGGTTCTCAAGCTGTGGTTGCCAGATGTTTTGGCCTTCAACTCCCAGAAATCCTAACAGCTGGTAAACTGGCTGGGATTTCTGGGAGTTGTAGGCAAAAACACCTGGAGATTCGCAGGTTGAGAACCACTGCTTTAGGTGAAAGCCATACTCCCTTTATTCGAGTAGGTAAGGCAAATGACATTATGACACCATGGGAGTAGTGAGGAGGGATGGGGCCAATAGGCCTGGGAGACTCCTATAATGTGCCTCTCCCACATTCATTCCTATACAGAGAGACACATGTGGTGTGCATGCACACAACTGAGGCTGTTTGAATATTCAGAGGAGCCATTATGTGCACTTAAGAATCAAACGAGACTGCCTGAACAGCCTTCTGCTTCCATTCCACTGAGCATTCTTTCAGATCCCAATCCAAGGGTAGTTTTGAGCCACAAGAGCAATAGCAAATTACTTTTTACACTGCAGAAGTGTTCATGATCGATAAAACAGAACTCCAGACTAGTTCTACCATTTTATAGCAGCTTGGCAGTTATATGCCAATTCTTCTATTTTTAACACTCTTTGTTATTTCTAAAACAGGGTATGGAGAGAAACAAAAGCCCCAAATAAAAGATAATATAAACTTCTACTTTATACAGGCAGGTAATAACACCAGTTATCCCACACATACAGAGGAACAATCAATAGATTCCCCCTTATTTCTAAGATACCCTAAGGCATGCTAAAACCAGACACCCTGCCGCTAGAACTATGTTAGGAGTAGGTCACAAGTCTATTTGCTTTTCCTACCACCACATTTGCTTAAAATCCCACAGGAATATAGTCCCCCAAGCATGCAGTTATCTGAAAAACTGGAGAACACTACCCTTCCAAGGAAAATGAAGCCTGTGTTCTCTATTTATACAACCTTAGGAAAACAGTCAGAGTATAGTGGCTGCACTGTAGGTGCAACACCATGTAAAACAGCTTTGGGATGAGGTGGAGTGGCTTTGATGAATTCCAGAGCACAAGTGCGGCCTTGTCTCCTTGCCATTTAGCAGGATATTCCATTAAGCACAGTGTGGAGTGAACGGGCTGCTAATAACACAGACGCACACGATTAAACTAAAAGCTGAATCTTCTCCAACAGAGAAGAACACTCAAGAACAGAAAAAAGAAAGCATTTCTACTAATTTTTTTTCTTCTGGGTTGTCTCAACTTTTATTCTTGCCCCTTCTTGTTCTGCTGTCCAAAAGTTGATGATTATATACATTGAACATGCAATAAGTCAACTCTTGGCATGGGCATCCTAGCAGCTGCTTTGGTGACTGTCAGAACTCCTACGTCACGATTGCCAAACCTGAGCCAGTTCTAGCCATTTTGTAGGTAGTTTTGCAGACTTCAGGACAAGCCTCAGTAGTAAATCAGTTGTAACTAGGCAACAGTTGGGGGATGTTTGAGCTACAGATTATCTGGATCCCAACATCCATGGTTTGCAGACTGTAGGATCAGTGGCAAAAGACTACAAAGAAAAATACACTTTATTCATTTACTTAATTACTTTATTCTTATCCCTACTTTCTCTCAATATAGGGACTCTAGGAAACTAACAACACAGATGATACAATACAAATTAAACAATGTGAATGCATTAAAATTAAAGATGGTTCTAGAATCTTGCTTGCTGAAGAAATTGCAAGATACGAGAGAAAGTGGGAGATGAAAGGATTTGCCATTTCTTTATTACTTGAGACTTCTGCAGAACCATCCCTTTCCTTGGTAATGTTTTGCAAGTGAAACATGACAACTGAAGACATCAGAGTTCAGGACAAGCAATTAAAAGGAAATATTTGTCTTTTTCATGCACTACATGTGATAAAGATATATCTCTATGTGCTATTTCCAAATATTTTTGTGGTCTCTAGTTTTCCACACCAAGAAATATGTACAAAATGAATACAATTATGGGGGAAAGCATAAGAAACAAGAAGCCTGGAGAAAATAATGTATAAAATCGTATAGAGGAAGACATTTCTTAGAGAAGGAAAGAATGCATGCCAACTTTCATGCACACCAAAAAAGATGTAGCTTTTTGTGCTGAGTTTAAAAAAATTCACAAACTGGTAAGAAAATTGGAGGGAATATACTTGTGCTTGAAAAAATATGGATATGAACTGAAAAGACAGATTCATCCATTCCCTACATGTACAGACTAATAGAGTTCAACAACCTCACTACTAGGTTGCTGTGAGTTTTCTGGGCTGTATGGCCATGTTGCAGAAGCATTCTCTCTTGACATTTCGCCCACATCTATGGCAGGCATCCTCAGTGGTTGAGAGCTCACTACTGATTAACAATCTTGAACTTTCTTACCTCTCCGTGTTATTTCTGTTTTTTATCAGAACTTTCTGTCCTCACTTATGCTCAAACTGGAGACAAGTCCCCTAAATATGCATTCTGTATACATTTTCTAAACGTTCATCTCTAGGCTCCCTTTCCTGACTACTTGCATTTAATTTTTAACTGCCAATGAGACTATTTGGGTTTTGAAGTGGAAGACAATCAGAGAGTTGATAGCCCATGAACAACCACACAAAATCTATAATGGAACAAATCTTTCAGTAGGATAGCCCAACCCCCCAAAGCTTGGATATATTTAAATTTCCATTCCATCCTAGCAAGCATGGGATGCATCCCTGACATCTATTTTGTCGCTCATACTCATTCTGACACTGTGGCCTTTATCTTACCATATTTTAGTAGATAGCTAAACTATGTGCAGCAGACTTGCTGGAATCCAAGCAATGACTACATTATCAGGCAGAGAGAGCACGAGACTTGGGAACTCACTGGCAACCTTCAGCGACTGGGTGAGATTAAATAAGAAGGGAGGGGGTGACACTGCAAGAATGCCAACAATTCAAGAGTTACACACAAAGTGTCTGCCAGGCATTATGACCACCTCAGATGGAAAGGCAACATTACAAAAAAAAAGATGTTCTGTTTTTATTAAACTTTCTTGAAATCATAGCAGCTTTTTATTTTTTTTACTTTTCCTATAAATCTAGCAGGCAACCATGAAGGCTAAGTTCAAAGAAGTGTTGACCTTATTACAACATATCATTTACTGGTCAAAGGAGGATTGTAGAATTACGTCAAACAAGTAGAAGAAGGCCGTCCAGTGGAAACTGGAGACAGACCTTGTACCTTTAACAGTTGTGCATAGCAAGCAACACCCTACTGAAATCCTCTCTTCTGTTCAACCATCAAAGTAGAGGAGCCCTTCCTAGCTTTCAGCCTGACAACTCGAAATCAAGCAGACATATAGTTTGCTTCTTTCCAGCAAGCTAAGGGGCTCCTGATGTGGATTATGAAGAGATGGCTATATGGAGAAATGTAAAATCAATGATAACTACAATCTTGATTAATTATTTCTTACTGATAACAAGCCATGAAGCAAGGTAATTCCGAGCAGAAAATTGAAAGTGCAGTGCCTTGTGGATAAATGAGACAATGTGCCTAGCCCCAACTTCTTTATGTGCTGCCCCAGGCATCCCCTACAAGATAAGTATGGAAAATGTAGTCTACAGGGTGTATGCACTGCAGCAACCCAGGTCTCACAAAAAAACCCTGTTTGGTTCCTAAAGACTCCCTAAGGCAACAAAGAACCAAAATGTGTCTCTAAAGGGGCATTAAGGGTACATGTGAAAAAAATCAACATTATCAGAGATACAGCACTCCGTGGTCCTCTGGCAGAGGCTTGCCACAGTTCATGACTATGGCCCCATCTATATTGCCATATAATTACTTCCGAGGAGTAATGATTTTTTGCACACCTCTAATAACTATATTTGGCCAGTTAATAACTGTTTTCAAGTGTTTCATGAGTGTTATGCCCTCTCTCAAATAATAAATTGCTTGATTATTTCACTTTAAAATGGTAGAATGTAATTTTGCTATTTTAAAAGTCTGTGACAGCCAATTTTGACCCTCGGGTGAAATCACCCCTCCCAAATAACCATTTCAAACTGTCTTTTATGAAAGGTAATGATTTTGTTTACAACATCATACACTGGGAGAGAAAGGAGTACTGCTTGACAAAGACTCAAGTTCAGGAATGTGCCTCATTCTGTCTGCATGGGACACCTGCAAAAACAAAACGTAGGAAAGAAAACCACACCAGAAATGGAGAAGCCACCTTGCAAAACAAAGAAAAGTTGGAACAGAGTCAATGTGACTATTTGAACAAAAACTGGCTGCGGCGCCTATGGCCCAACTACACTACACTCTGAACTCAGGAAAGAAAAGATTACTCATTATATGCAATCTGATCTCTTAGAAGCATGAATTCATGCTTATTAATGAATATTTTTGAGGTACACAAAAATATCTCATAAGGAATACGTATGCTCCAAGATGGCATTACAATGGATACATTTGGGAAAGGCAAACGTCACTAAAGCAAAAAAAGTTAAGTCATTCTCAGTTTGATTCCAAGGTAGGGTCTTGTAAAAATTCTTCCTGACAAACGTACGTTATCTGTAAGTTACCCTATAACCTTAACAAACTCTATAAAATGCCTTGACTTTTCTCCTTTTTCTGTGAGTTTATTACTCACGGTGCAAAGCTGTGCTGAGCACTGAACAGGCCCTTGAATGATTTACACCACAACCAAATAAAAATGGATCGTGAAGTAGAACTAAGCAAATGAAAAGCAAGGTTGCACTTCCTGGATTCAGAAGACTACCAGCTCAAGGGCAACAGGAAAACATTTACTAGACAAGTTCTAGTATAGGTTATTGCCAGATATATAAGATGGCAAGTTCTTGGAGGGGAAAAGGTGGGCTAGGTAAAGGTTTCCCCCTAATATTAAGTCTAGTCGTGTCTGACTCTGAGGGGTGGTGCTCATCTACATTTCTAAGCGGAAGAGCCAGCATTGTCCATAGATACTTCCACGGTCATGTGGCCAGCATGACTGCATGGTGCACCATCACCTTCCTGCGGGAGCAGTACCTATTGATCTACTCACATTTGCATGTTTTTGAACTACTAGGTTGGTAGAATCTGGGCTAACAGTGGGAGCTCACTCCACTCCCTGGATTCAATATAGATATAATTGCTACAATATAGATATAACTGCTTATTTTACTCAAGGTTGTACCTCATATTTCAATATTGCTGCCATCAAGTTAGGTCAGCTTAACAAGTCATACAAAGCAGGTAAACAAACATTACTGCACATTAACAATGAAAGCCACATAACAGGGATTAACTGAAACACAGCAACAACAAAAATCTGGATTTCTAAAGGCCTGTTGAAAATTTGAAAAGTGTATTTGACTGCTACAGGGAAGGCTGAGATTCGGTGGCAGGTGGTATCTCTAGTGACTGGGCTCTAAATACAGAGTCTTAGTCCTTCTGAACAATACAGATAAGGGGTGTGCTAGAGCAATCAGACCACAAGGCAGGTAATCTCTACATTCTATCGAGTGATTAGGACTGTGGTAGGAATGCTGAACAGGCACCCCGCAAAGGTTGCAAAGACCCCTCCAATTTCCATCGGTTAGCCATTCTTATTGGATTACTCAGCTCTGCAGATTGGAACGGATGCTCCATGGAGTTGCAGAGCGCTGAGAATTATAACTTCTCAATTTGATGGCTGCTAAAATCTTTTAAAAAACATAACAGCAGTGCCAGGTAAAGCCTCAGCAGACAGTTGGCTGAGTTATGCACTCAGAGGTTTGGAGCACCTATGAATAATCTGTGTGTTTCCTATGTAATGTTATGTCTGGATAGACAAGGATAAATGGTGTGAAACAAATTTTTTAAAAGATGTCCAAGTAAGAGAAATTATGAAAGAGCAAAAGCTTCAAACTCTGAAACATTTATCATCTCATCCTTAAAGTTTGGAAAATCATCTCCCCAACAAAGCTATCTCAAACATAGCAGCTGTCAGTAAAAGTCCAATCCATTATCTTCTGATCCGATGAGTAATCTTATTATCATGCAGGATGATACTGGCGTCCTATTATGCTGTTAGACATACCAGAACTAGCATTAGCAAAAGGTGCCATTCTCTTAGTACCAACAGTTACTGCCAGCACACTGATGCAACCTCTGTGCCAAACAGCAATTGGGACAATTCTGTAGCACCTGTCAACCCGCATGGCGGGTTCTAGAGGAACAAGTATGCTGCAGAGAAGCAGCTGTACTCACAAAGGAAAATAAACAGATCTTCCATGCCAAACTAGCAACATATACCACAATTAAGTTATACTATTTATTCAGAGTAAAAGGACCAGGTAACCATTCTACATTGTTGAAGGGAGCAACAGGAGAAGGGCAAACATAGCAAGGCCATTTTTCAAAGTTCTCCCAGAAATGAACAACTGTTCTGGATGGGGAAAATCAAGACATGGCAGGACCGCAAGCCAATGACCCTGTAACCCTCCAAAATGTACAGGACCATAGGTCTGGACATAAAAAAGAGACATGACCTATCTTTTGTAGGTGTGATAGAAGCTTAAGGTGGCTTAGTCAAGCACCTAAGAGGCAGAATGAAGATGAGGTTATAGAACCTTTGATAACTTCAGACAGTTTCATATAGAACTCAGATGAAGCTTTTTGACCTCTTGGCCCAGAAGATCAATTGAGGCTCTGCCTGTTCCTGTGTGTGAGGTTCTACCGTTCCTGTGGCCTTCAAGATATCTTTCCACCACATTTCAGTCAGCTCCTATCCTGTGGGCTGTTTGCATTTGAAGAACAGTGGCTAAAGGATGCTGCCTTGTGGCCTCCATTATCTATCTCAAAGGTATCTTGGAGATACCCAAGACAGGCTTTCCATTCAGCACTTCTATGGCTTGCACTTATGGTTTTCCAGATCAAGCTGGTTTTCTCCTTCTCTGTCAGAGGTACACATACTGATCATGATCTCACAGCATCACACGGCATGGTGGAACCCTTCATCTTCCAAGACCAAGCCTGATAATTCTCCATTGTCTAGTCTGACTAAGCTCTTTGTGGATCTGTATCTCAGTGGGATAAGCATACCGTCTCTCAAGGAAGGCTTGGCAGATGTGCACCCACAAGGCACATAAATACCTGAAACTGTACAGTGCAATAACTAGAAGTGTGTGTTTAAATAAGTATACCCTGAATTACATCCTAATTGGGTTTAAAGTCTACCATACTCCACCCACTTTAATGAGAAGGCTGTACGAGTTACAGATGAGAATAATGCTTTCCTGGGTAACCTAACACATTGATTGGTAATGGAGGAGCATATATTAACCTATCAGAAGATAAATTTGAGGTAGAATGACTTGTATTCCAGAAAAGTTAGCTTTTTCTGGAATACAAAGTATCAATATATTACAGCCTTATGGTGCAATTCTTTGCAGTCCTCACTTGACTTCATCAGCCTTTTAACTGTGGAAACAGCTCCTACATTAATCTCCCTGGAAAAGATCTCTTCAGTTCTGCCTCCTTTCCCAAATGCTACTGTTCCTTAGTTTTTGTCTTTTTCTTAGAATTAATCAAGACATTTTGTGCCTTATTCACATACACAGGCAGTTCCCTGGTCACAAACATGATAGGTTCTTTAAGTTTGTTCTTAAGTTGGAATTTGTATGTCAGTCAGAACAGGTACATTTTTGAAGTGTGTGTGTGTATATATACACACACACACACACCTTTGGACAGCATAGGGAAGGGTTAACACCCCTGTGGTGTTTGTTTTCCTGTCTATGCCTCTATTCAAAAGATTTCACCTCATTTTCTGTCCCTATGGTAATTGGATTTTGAAAAAAAAATTGGCTTGTTGTGGAAACAAGGATTGGTGATAAAGTTTAGTGGAGTCACCTTTTCCCCATAATAACTTTTCCAGGAGTGGATTTCCCTTTCTAGTGGTAAATTTCTCTCCCTTTCTAGGGATAGTTGTCTGGCCCTCATTCTTAACTATGAGTCATTTGTAGGTCAGATGTTTGTAACTCAGGGGCTGCCAGTAATTACAATCACCAAGATTTTGGACCAGTGATTTCTAAACTTGATTCTGTTCTCTAACTTTGAAGCTGGGTGGTATAATGGTGCATCTGAGCCCAAAGAATGCTCGGGACTGGGATTTAAATGCATCTCATTCCCATGCTTGGGACTGGGCATTTTTTTCCAGTTTTCATTGAAGGAGGTTGATAAGGGGTTGGAAACTTTTAATCTGCCCCAATGCCAATAATGACATTGTTACAAGCCTCCAAAGTGGGGGGGGGGGGATCTTTATGCTGATGTTTTTCTGGCCTGAATTGGGATAGCAAAAACAGCCTTAGGTTTGCATACAGCCCCTAAGTTACACATTTGCTATATCTACAGTACATCCCAAAAGTAACAACTCAGAAGTTTGTTTTACTAGATTTACTCCCTAAACAAAAATGCATCTTAATAAAAACCCATGCAACAACAAAAAAAAGGTTAAGGAAAAATAATAAAGACTGTACAGGATCCTTTACTGAACACATTAACAGTGAATAATACAAATACTAAAACATATACAACACATATGCATTCCTTCCTCAATGGATCTAATATCGGTTTCTAAATCAAATAAAATCCCCATCATTAAAGGAAACATTCAACCTCTGCCTTTCTTCAGGATAGACAGAATTAATGATCACGGGCTTCAGCTATGACAAACATATTTTTAATGGAATCATCAAAAGTATTATTTACTAAAAGTCAAACTAATTTCAGTAATGTATTGTACAAAAGTCATTAGAAAGGAAATAATAGTTGCTTTTTACAACAACAACAACAACAACAACAACAACAACAACAACAACAACAACACTTTATTACGGTCACTGACCAGCACAATAGTTGCTTTTTAAGAATCAGGTGAAATACATGACCAATAAAACTTTTAGAATTTGGAATAAAATAACAATCCATTTTAGCTGTCTCTTGCTATAAGAATTTGGGTGACCTTATATTTTGGTAATGCAAATGAATCCATCATAATACTGTACACCAGACATAAAAAAAACCAGACGTGTTGTGGCTGGTGATAAATAATAGAAAGAATCAAAAACAACGTATGACAACAATACAAAGAAAGGATCTGTTAATAGTTTTGCATACAAGCAATTTAGGCAAAAGACTTGCACGCTGGGCTTACTTTAGAAGCCTAGTCTCTACTAGATAAAGTCTACACACACACAATACCGTAAAAGAAAATTATACAGCTTTGACAATTATGGCAGCTGGGCAGCTGCCACTTCAATATGCAGCCCTGGTGACACATTGAATGAGGCACTTATCAGACACAGTATTGAATTATAATTTAGATTTAGCATGCCTAAGGTATGAAGTTTCACACTTCCTCCTCCTCTGTCTAGTATCAGTGTGTTGACAAAGACACAATAAGTATCCAACTTCATGTTTCAATTATTATATATGTTTGTGGATAAATAAAATCAGGGGTCAATGCTGCAAACAGATATTGATGGCTCAGTATCCATCTGTACCCGTCTGTCTGTCCATTCCATTCCCCCCCCGGTCCCCCTTCCCCATCATTTTGCACACTAGAGATGGAGTGGCGCAGTGGAAGCCATTTTTAATAGGTGATTCATGCATAAGCCTCATGAGGCTGGTGGTCATTTTTAATAGGAGATGACAGCGTAAGCCTTGCAAGATTTATACAAGGCCATCTTACAATGGCATTGGGCAGCAGCAGGAGTGGTGGAAAACCCCAGCCATCAGGTCCACCAAATTTTCAGGCTCCCCCACATTATTCCTGAAATGTAACAATTTCATTAAAAGCAAACATAGGTGTCTGTACGATCTTCCTCATGGCCACCTCAAGAGGCAAGAATGAGCCCTGACACCATGCACATAATGGCCAATTTTGGTCAATTAGAATGTGCAATTACTATGCAGTTTCTCCATGCCTCTCCTGCACTGAGTGTTACTCTGCCCATCTCAGCCCTCCATTTGTCCAGCCTGTCTATGTTTTAACACGGCAGTGAGGCTGGATATGGCGGCAGCCGCAGCAACAACAGCAAAAGTCCACATGCTCAGATTCTTTTCTCATTAGTCAGGTGACCTTTGTGTTGCTTTAACTTTTTTCACAGTCTCCCAAGATTGATTTTTCCAACACAGGCCCCATTCACATTTAATCTCAGCCTCTGTTTAACTTGTCAAGGCTTCTAGTAAATCCAGACAGCCCGCGCAGTGTCTTTGCAGCATGTAACTCTTGATTAAGGTTACTTCTCTTTGGCACTGGACCATGTACTCAAAGCAAACCTCATGAATGCACACATATTTCCTCTTGAAACTCAGAAGCTCCCCCTAAACTGATCAATGGGGGGAAAGCCCATGAAACGTGCATTTAAAATTCCTTCCCATGAAGTAACTGTGTTGACATTTGTTGTTCCATTGTTTTGAATTCTGGATCTCAACTCCTTGCTCATATAATTTGCCTCTTGATTTGTGTGTGCCCTATATACCAACACTCTGACAAAGGAATTTTATACAGGTTCCAAAAGTGAGTGCATCTCACCAGAGACTTGCCATACAGGTCAAAAAAGTCTGAAACACCAGCTTCCCTACCTCCACTGTATTTTTCATTTAAGTAAGGGTTTTTGTCTACCTGATTTGGTTGGAGGAGGGGCACTCCTAGAAACCAAAACCTAAGGCCAAGCAATTCAGCATTATCTGAAGAAAAGGAATCTATTCCTTGAAAACCATTT
Source organism: Anolis apletophallus (assembly GCA_030556195.1). Taxonomy (NCBI): domain Eukaryota; kingdom Metazoa; phylum Chordata; class Lepidosauria; order Squamata; family Anolidae; genus Anolis; species Anolis apletophallus. The sequence continues at coordinate 129,208,663 of JARBWK010000004.1, read as the reverse complement.
AGTCCGAGTGCTATAAAGCCATCATGGCAAATGAACTTACATCAAATCTAGTTTAATTTGTGATGTCACTGGCATCTCTACCATTATTTTAATGACCAAACTTAGAAGACAACATTTTTAGATTAAAAGGCTAGAGTCATGGGGGTGTCATAAATCAAAGTCAGCTTGACAGCAATTAAGAACAGCAATAAATCAGAGTTTCAACATCTCCTAACCTATGCTTATGGAGATTCCTTGCAAGTTATTGTCTAATTATTTGCGATATATTACCACTATAACAGCTAACATTCAATGTATCAGTGTGATATGTCACATTTACCATATATATTGGAGTATAAGCCAACCCAAATATAAGCCAAGGCACTAATTTTACCACAAAAACTGGGGAAACGTATTGATTTGCATATAAGCTGAGGGTGGGAAATGTAGCAGCTACTGGTAAATTTCAAAATAAAAATAGACACCAATAAAATTACATTAATTGAGGCATCAGTAGGTTAAATTATTTTGAATATTTACATAAAACTGTGATTTAAGAGAAGACTGTCCAACTCTGATAAATCCATTATTCTAACCTTCTTCAATGTAAATGTGCTGCTTACGTATCCTTCCAATAATAATAAAATACAATAATAAATGTAATAAAAATAATAATAGAGTAAAATAATGTAAATATAATAATAGAGTAAAATAATAAATGTAGTAATAATAATATTGTAAAACAATAGAGAAAAATAATAAATGTAATAATAATATAGTAAAACAACAGAGAAAAATAATAAATGTAATAAAATAATATTAATAACAGAGTAAAATAATAAATAACTTTGACTCAATTATAAGCTGAGGTGAGCTTTCTCAGCCTAAAAAGGGGGCTGAAAAACTAGGCTTCTACTCAAGTATATACAGTACTTATTTCCTTGACCAGACCGTGCTTAGAGGCCCATTGCCTGGAAGCCCTCCTCCTACAACCGGAAATTCCTGGCTCATTCAACACTTTCAACATAGTGTTACACATGCACATATGTTGATTCACTTCTCTTAGATCAAACTGCAACCCAAGAAGAAAAAGAGAGAGATAAGTCTCTCTCCATATTCTTTTGTTACACAGGTACTGTTAATTTCTCACACAATGTAAGCAAGAAACAAGTATCTTATTGACCATCAAGATACCACTGTCAGAACACCACTATTAATATAGGCTTCTCCTTCAATATACTTTTGGCCAAGATATAATAGACTGGCCACAATTGCCAGGCCAGGCATGTAGCCAGGGGGGGCTAAGGGGGCTTCAGCCCCCCCCCCCCAAATTCTCAGGGTGATCCGCGAAAAGGCCTTACTGGTACATTATTTAAACTGTTATGTTTATTCATATCATGATCTGATCACCATGCTCATTATATCCCACATTAATGGGATTATTGGGATAACAATACAAAAGATTTGCTAGGGTAGACCCTCTTCCACCCAGTCTCAGCCCCCCCCCCCCGAACCAAACTCAGCCCCCGCCGCCGAATCAAAATCCTGGCTACGGCCCTGGCCCTGGCCCAGGCAATTCACAATGATGAAGCAGGTATTTGAACTACGAGCTCTCTGCTGAAACATAAAAAGCTGTATAACAAGAAAAGCTCTCCCACTAAAATAACTCCTATTGGCTTCTCCTGGCAACTCCTTAATGCTGTAGCTAGCTTAGCTGATGTGGTTTCAATTCACCTGTTCCCAGGAGGCAAACAAGAGCAATAATTTACATCACAAAAGTTGAAAAAGAATGGAAGTATTATAAGACTCACAAAAACACACTTTTGTTTATGAAAGGCAACTACTCCACTTACCGTAATTGGGATTATTACCAAAGGCCAGTTCAGCTATTCTTTCCTTATACCCACTGTCAAGAAAACCCACTAGAATGCAAAATAAGGGGCAAAACCCTGAAAGCATCCTACTGAAACTTAGATGAGCTTATCAGATCAGTGCTATGATACTTTGCTCACACAGAATGTGGCAACATCAGCCTCACATACACCAGATTCTTATGATTACATGTATATCCTATCTTCCCAGAAAAAGATTGGGGAAATCTGCATAATTGTCTCCGTCCCTTCTTTACATCTTTACAACCATGTGAAATAGGAGAGGTTGACCCAGAGTCACCCACTCAGTTTCATGATTCAATGGAGATTAGAATTCAAATTTCCAGGCCAATAACCGCTAGACTTCATTGAGCATCACAAGGTTTTCCAAAACTGAGATTACGCAATTTTGGCAAGGTTGCCCAGTAAGCTTTCATGGCTGAGCAGAAATTCAGATTGTGTCTCTGGGGACAAACAACTATACAACACTGAATTGTTTTGAACTACCCTTCTGTAACATCTTATGTATCCAATGCTTGGCTTATGTTTTATGCCAACTACCATGATCTGTATGAAGACTCAAAAGGGCCCTGATTCTCTTTATATCCACGTGAAAAGGCAACCTTTTCAGCTGAGAAAAATAAATAATAATTGTGTAACCAAAACACTAACACGTTAACTCAATATCAAATAATAATAATTATTATTATTATTATGGGAACCAATCAGCAAATAAAGCAATGAGCAAATGCAGAGCAAATAGCCAATATGACTGGAGCACCTGGTGACACAATGGGTTAAACCCTTGTGCTGGCAGGTCTGAAGGTCAGCGATTCAAATCCAGGGAGAGTGAGTTGAGCAGCTCCAGCTCCCCATGCGGTGACATAAGAGAAGCCTCCTCCCACAAGGATGGTAAAACATCAAAACATCTGGGCGTCCCCTGGGCAGCATCTTTGCAGATGGTAAATTCTCTCACACCAGAAGTGTCTTGCAGTTTCTCAAGTAACTCCTGACATGAAAAAAGCCAATATGACTGAACAACAAACAATAGGGAATAGTTTCTGACACCAGAATCAAAGTTATCGGTGTTGAATAAAGGAAGGGCAAGGTCTTGAAGTACCCAGCAGAACAGAGTCAACAGGCTACTACAAGAAACAGCAGGACAAAACACATGTTTACACGTCCTAGTGCTAGGATCAAGGGGCACTATACATCTGTTCTCAATTTATTCTTGCACCCACCCTAAACACAATCACAATCTCCACTGCCCAACTGAAGAATTCATGCATTTTTTATATGAGTTGGGCTAGAATTGGACAGTTTTTAAAGCTAATGTTTCTGTCCTGCACACTCTGTAATTATGGAAAGTAATTTGCAAACTCTAACATTAGAGAAGGACCACAAGATTATAGAGGGATTGTGGGCAACCAAAGATGAGCCCACCAAAGCTGCAACCTTGGGTGCTCAGAAGAATGTAAAAATGCTCAATGAGGCTTAAATACTATCAGAAAAGAATACCTGTTCTTCCACTGTTAGGTACTGTATGTTTTAGTTATAATGAACTAAAAGTAATATTTTTATCATATTTTTCCTCAAAGTTAACTAGAGCTGGATTGCAACTCTGGTCAATGTTGAAAGTTTCCCACGGCTATATTAAAATTACAGTTAAAAGAGCATAATATATTTTCGAGAATACATAACTACATAGCCAATTTTGTCAGCTTGAACATTACAGTCTTAAATATATTTTGAGTTTTATGATTTCAACAGAACTACCCCCCCCACACACACACACACACACACACCTCGCCCCAGTTGTTTAGGATTGCAGTTATGCTGGACCTCAAGGTTTCCCCCTCTTGAGTCACACTGAATTACCAGCAAGGGAGTGAAAAAGGAATTTCAGTGATTCCCATGAGAGGAGAAACCAGGTTTGCCATCTAGAGTTTCTGAAAGTATGAATGCTCAGCCTTTGGGGAGTACCACTTAAAAGACGGTCATTTATCATAGCTGCAGCTGGGGAGAGGCCAACTGCTGACGTCCATCTCTGCCACAGCCCCCGTCTTCTCCTGAATGAGAAATATTCTTGAAAAGCTACTTGAAGCAATTTCTAGCAAGAAAGATTACCTTTACAGACAAATTAATTGAGTGTTGCAGGTGTACATTTTAGAACAAATAAAGCTTATAAAACACCCTAAGTATTGTTGCCAGGAGCCTGAGGCCGCTGCCACCGGTTTTCAAATCTCCTTTGTTTCTTTAAATAATGTGCAACTGTTATTCATACAAGAGATATAAAAGAGAACAGCATTTTAACCAAATGTACATGTGCTTCAGAGGAATTACCGATGCAGACAAATATGACTTAAGATTACGTATCTATGCCATTGAATCAGAACCTCTTTCTGTGAAGACTGTTGGTTGCTGTGCACACATAAAACAAATTCATGCACAGGCGTCTTCCAAGGAAACAAAAACCAACAAAATGACTGGTGAAGGGGCTGGTGTCCCTAGCCATGAACTGGCACATGGGCTGTGGATATGGATTCAGTCATTTGGATACAAAATAGGTTTTCACAGGCATCTATGGATCCACCACCATGGAACACAATCATGCTCAGCTATGGTAATAATAATAGCAGTAGTAGATGGAGAGAAACATGCCAGAGAACAATATAAAAGTGAAAAGTTTTAAAGACAAGTTTACCTATATGCAATGGCACTTCAATGCAGGAATTCAGCTTTATCAATATTTTACAGGACAACATGGTGTCAATATACTAATGCTCTGCTGTCTTCAGCAACAGCAACCTCACAAGTAGCTCTATTTCCAGCATCATTCCCTCTGTCTCCAGTTGGTGAGAAGTCTACCATGCACCTTAACAACAATATCAACAGCTGCACTCCTCTGTTCAATCAGCTGTGAGAAAATCCCAGAATACATCTCCTCCCTGGTTACAAGCAGAAAAACTACCTGTCAGGTCAAGCGAGAGGAAGAACTGAATAAGCATATTGGATGGAAGAGTCATGACCTGCCACTCAAAGAATATGTTGACAGAAGAGCCTGAACTCTTTCAGTGTCCCAGCACTGAAAAGTCAATTGGATGCTGGAAACATCAATACACACTCATCATGCAAGATATGTGAAGGGCAGGTTACAATGTCTGTGCTCCACTCCTCACTATTTCAACTACCATAAACAGAGGACCCCATCCAGAGATGGGTCGGACCAACTTTGTCCCTTTATCCATCACATTGTCAGGGCAGGCTGCTGTGTCTTCAAATGTGTGGAAAACGATCAGGAAAAATACCAAATGATCCAAAGGGGGGCTCACCATGGATTGCAAAAGATATAAGAATAGGTGTTACCAATGGGATAAAATTCAACTAGGAATTAATACGCATATGGACACCTCTGTAGGTCATTCAGTGTGCCAAAGAATATCTTAAAATGTAAATGCTCTTGGGAAGTTATAACTGATGAAGGTGAGAGGTTCAAAATTCACAATTAGCAGAGAGAATTAAATATTTTCCACTCTAAATCTTGGACTCACGGACAGCACTTACTCCCTTTTGCTTTTTAGCAATAACAGTGAAGTATTATTTAGGCAACATCCTGCATATGATTAGTCTCTGTTAGATAAATCAATGTTTAGAAAACAACAAACATCCAGAGAACATCAGGATACCTACTGTGCAAGTCATTATCACTCAGTCTGACCTCCATTACAGGCTTTTATGATAACATACCTTATAAGCAACCTTGGAACATGTCCAAATAACTTTTATTTCCCTGTAATAAAGTGAGATGTTAGTTCATCTGCTTTTGCACTGTCTATTCTATCTTTGCTGTAATTACAAGGCTGTAAGTTTCTCCCTGTCCCAGTAAATTTTGAAATCCATTAAATGAAAGCTGTTGAATGGAGATGCCAGTATCAGGGTCAGCTACAGGACCCTTAGAGTCGTATATGCTCGAGGTAACATAACTTCCTCTGGAGCTGGAGCTAGGACTGTACAGCCCGCCCAACTGCCCCAACGTAGAAGAAATGCGGGGGTCAGCGCTATTGCTGCCAGCGGGCCCCCGGTCCTGGCCAATGGGGGAATTTGGGGCCAGCCAAGAGACGAAGGAGGTTTTGACCTAGGACTTTCTGGAACATTGGCTATAGGAACTGGGTGAGATCTCAGAATGGTCCCCAGCTCCAGAGCATGTTATCCAGGATAGAAACAAGATGTGCCTTTCAGCCCTCAAAACCAGCAGGGCAGAGCAGGTCCTCTCCCCCTAAGGGTAGTATACAGATACCAGCAAGGGACTTAAGTTCTACTCTGGCCCCATAGCTGGAGTGTAAGTGGCCTTTCTGAGAACTATAGGCCATCGGATCTCTCCCAGTAGATCTCTATGTGGTGGATTAAGTTCTCAAATTGTTTAATTGTTTAATTTGTCTCCTGTATTAGTACTGTATGTTCTCTGTTTTTATATGTTATGCTCTGAGCCTCCAGGGAGTGGCGGTATAGAAGTTGAAATTATATATATATATACACATATATATAAAACTCTCTTCAATTGAATTTGCTACCCGTTTTGGACTAGTGACCACCTTAGATAATCCCCTAGTTTGCCCATATGCTTGACCTTCATAGACATCAAACCTAGGAAAGTCTTACAGGCAGTGCTTCCATCGTTCATCTACCTGATGAAATCTACTTAATACTTGAACATTTGATAAATTGCTCAGAAAGGATGGAATTCGTCACAATGGTCTATGTAAATTTCTAGTTTGCCTATTAAGATTTGCAATAAAGACATATCAAATACTATAATAAAGACACCACCAACTGAAAAATGAACCACACTTAATCAACCCAAAAACTCATTGGTTCTTTCTCCCATCCTGGACATTTCACAGACATATGTACACTCTACTTGCTTTACAACCATCAAATCCTCTGAAGATGCCAGCCACAGATACAGGTGAAACGTCAGGAAAAGATGCTGCCAGAATATGGCCATACAGCCCAGAAACCACAACACACCCCATCCAAAAAAAGGTTTGGCAGCTGAACTGAGTATAACAGAGAAAAGAAGCTTGTGAGGTATACAGATGGCAAGTTCCTTTCTGCTTTTGACAAATAATCACTCAAAAGATTATCTCCAAGTGCTAAAATGGATTATCTGCAATGGATTATCTGCAAATGGCATTTTCAATTAAAACATATAGCAGCCAGATTGGTTACAGAAACATTTAGGAGTAAGCGTATTGCACCCATATTAAAGTCACTCCACTGGCTGCCAATTAGTTTCCAGGCAAAGTACAAAGTGTTAGTGTTGACCTTTAAAGCACTACATGGTTTAGGTCAAGGTTACCTACAGAATCAACTTCTCCTGCACAATTCGCCCTTTAGGCCACAAGTTCATTCCCAAACCACCACTTAATATAGCCAAACAAACCTCACATGTGAGGCTTTTTTTGGAGTTAAAACTGAGAGCAATGGGATTGACGCTTCATCCCTGGCCTCTCTGACTCCAAAAAGCTTTCCTCAAGGACACTGATCCAGCTCTTCTCCCTCTAGCTTGAATGCCGCCAGGCCTGCCTAGGAGACTAACTCAGTTCTTATGGCTGTGCCCTGCTCCCATGGTTTGCAAATACAGTCTGAGACCACACTAACAAGGCATATCTGGTTTCTCCTTCATCTGCTGATTGAAACGACATGGTGCTTTGCACAGTCTTTCACAGACTCCTTATCTCGGCTAAGGGAGGGAACTAAAGCACAAGGACAGCCCTGCACAGAGCACGTACCGTCTGCCTCTCTGGTCTCTTCTTCTAGTTTTTTCTCACTCTCAATTACTCTTAGACATTTAGGAAAAATGCAGGAAAGTCAACGCAACTGTGGTGGGGAAAGTGGGACGCAAGCAGAGGTTAGCATGACAAAGGACTTGCCAAGGCAGGCCACTCTAGATGGGGAATCTGAATGGTTTGTTGCTGTAAACCGAGGCTTCTTAAACTTTTTGACACAAAAGTACTTTTTGCCCAATAAACGTTTACATGATCCCAGATATATAAAATAGGTATAAAAATCCAAGATTTACAAAAATAATAATGTGCATTTGCAAGGCTTGCTAAACAGGTTGATTTTCCTTTTTGTGAAATACAGCTGAAGCATTTTCAGTGTCAAGACAGGCTGGGATCACAGAGCCAAAACAGATGTAATCCAATTGTCCAGTCTGCTGCGAAGGCTTGGGATACGCCAGAGTTTCCTGTGAACTCCAGAGTATCCCCCAACTTTGCCTAAAGTGGGGCAAAATCAGATCAAGGCAAGAAAAAAATAGAACACTCACCAGAAATCCCCATGCACCGTGGAAACAGCTAGCAGTGGATTTGAGATGAGCCTAGGTTTTCTTGTTAGCATAAACAAGTCCTGTCTCCAAAGAACATACAAATGTAGTGAGAACAGAGGAAACAGGATGGCATTGCATTGTGCAACTCTACATAACACTCTGCTGGGAAAGCAACAGTTCAAGAACAGCCAGTGGTTTCAAGCAGGTGCCCTCCAATTAATTTGATTTAAAATATCCAACTGCAAATCAGGCAAGGATACTATGTATCTGTGATTTAAAGTGGCTAGAGAAATATAGGCGCTTGAAGTGAGTTTGCCAACAAGAAGCTCACCATACAAACAGCACATTTTAACCATTTCGAAGGAGGAAAACTTCTGCAAGATATAGTGTTATGTCATATATACCCTATTAAAAACAGTAAGCAAGATTTGATGCAAAGAAACAAAAACTTAACTGAAATAGGCCCAGGTATGTTGTTAGTATCAAAGGAGAGTACACAGGCTGTACTCTTCCCAGATTGCCCATTGTCTTCAGATACAACCAGCAAACAGGCTTCACAAGGTCTACTTTGCTTGAAACACAAAGCGAGCACATTTATAAATCATACGCCTAATTCACAGCATTAGTAAAGCTGGTGTAAATTGTCAAAAAAAATCCAAATAAATATCATAGATTATCAATAAGTAGCAAATTACTACATCAATGATCTACCAGTAATATACTATTTGTTTAACAAGAAAAATTGACACATAGTAATAGACTATGTGTTTAAGAAAAGGGTTTTTTTGCTGGGATCCATGCCATTTCGAAATTAAGGCATGGGGAACATACTTTCAGCCCAAGAGTTCATCTGTGATCACCTGCCTCGGTGCCACTTTGCTGTTTAAGAAAGTCAGACCTGTAGAACAGAATGCCACGGCAGGACATTGTCAGTCCCATGAGTCCTAGTGAAGAATCCCTTTTTTAATGGTGTCAAGAAAAACAAGTATGGGCTGAAGGCTAAAACTGTTAGCTTCTCAACCCCCTTGGGGGGTTGAGAAGGGCATGGTAAAAATGCTGTAAATAAATAAATTATTTTGTGCCAAAATCACTACCGTTATTTTCTTCCTTCTTCTGCAGTGTCGCACTGAAAGAAACTGAAGGGCTTTGGCACTGATCTTCAATCCCTTTAAATAATTAAGGGAGAAAAGTCAAGGGCATCATCACCCCAGCCAAAGCCAATGCAGCGTGATGAAAGCAGAGTTTTTGTACATGACAGCTTCACACTCATGTTTACTGCTGAAACTTCTTACAGCATGTTCTCTACCTCTCTCCACCCTAACAAAGGCTCCTTGAAGTTGGATCTTTATCAATGATACTGGTGGGTTATGATAATAAAGGGAATGTAGTTTATATTTACTCCCAGCTCATTTAAATGTATATAGTTCTTATGGGGTGCTTCTTTAGCTTCAAAAAAATCCAAGTACTTCCCATTCCACAAATGAGAAAAATGTCAAGAATGCCCTTTTATATGATCAGCTTTCTTTGGTGGAAATTTCCAACACATACACATTTTATTAAAACCAAGAAGAGCTGAAGCAGCCCAAAAGCTCATGTAGACCAACTCCCACCATGCAGAAAACGATGGGAAGTCCACACACTAGTATACTGCTGCAAGAGCACTACATTCCCATGTGTGGCAGGTTCATGTATACATGAAGGTTATGCCATATGGACCCCCCCTACAAATGAAGAAGGCTAGGCCCAGGCTTTACAAAACAGCCTCAAAGCAATGATGATTTCCTTCAGTAGATTCCATTTTTGACTCCACTTCCATATAGAGAGGGGAGGGTAGTACTGCATTGTAAGTTCTATCACCACCAACCATCCTTCAGTGCCTATTAAACCACTGTGAATACAAGGCTGTACAAAATAATCATCATCATCATCTTTATTTCTAGCCTGCCCTCCCTCCCCAAAGGGACTCAGGGTGGTTTACATCCATATAAAAAGGCTAACATTTAATGGCATAATTAAAAGTCAGAGAGAAGTTTATCCAAAGAGAAAGTCAGTAAACTAGGGATTTTATCATTTTTAAGAAGGTTTCTCCAACAGTAGCTCTATATGCCAAAAGGCATTGGTTCTTTCAGCAACAATACATGGAGCCAGGGCTCAAGAAGCATCAAGTACTGAAACCAAACTGTCTAGGGGACAGGAGGTTGTTGCACAAGGGTTAGAAAATTAGCTTATAATGAGTCACAAAACTGACCTGTGCACAGCTGTAGACAGAGTACCGACAGATCAGGGAGAAGGAGTTGAGAAGGAGACAACAGCTGGGCAGCAAGCATGCCAAATAATCATAGCTTTATTGGTACAGGAGCAATCTAACTGTTTTCCGTGCACAATAGTTCCTTGAAGATTAAGCACAATGAAGAGCCATTACATGCTCAAATTGTTAATTTCATGGCCACACTCCATAAAAATGACAAACTCCAACCATGTTTCAACTGAGATCAGGGAAGCCAAGTAAATAGAGGTTGGAAATGCTGCTTTTTGAGAATACAATTTCAACGTACTTTCAACTGTAAAACACCAGGATACAAACACTCATCTTTATGAACACCCAACTTTAGGAAACCCAGCCAAAGATTATCACCTGACAGATCATACAACACCCCTTCCTGCTTTTTCCTTGGGTATTACTAGGTTCACAGACAGATCTTGCTGACAAAGATCCATAAACATAACCTGGCTCATAAAATAATCCCAGTGCTATTTGTTTCTAAAACAACTAATACTATTGTCATTTAAAATTTTTAATGTTTAATCATTAATAAAATGTAATGATCATTTTAATATGATCATCTTGGGAATAGACTCACTGACAGCAAATACTGAGGCAATTTAATTTAATTTAATTGCTGAAGTTAAAATGCTGAGAGCACAAAGGGCCAAGGGAAACAGATGGGAGTCCAAGAGAAAAGATGAAAATGCTGTTAAAATACAAACAAAACCGTCCCATTGGCTATCAAACAAAATAAGCAAATATCACATAGCCATTGGTGGAAGTATAAGGCATTCCTAACTGTAACACCATCGAGAGCTGAGATCTGTCCCAAGTGCAAGAAATCTTATCTAAATTCTTTATGCATAAGAACATAAGAACATAAGAAGAGCCATGCTGAATCGGGCCTCAGCCCATCTAGTCCAGCATTCTGTGTCACACAGTGGCCCACTAGTTGTACACGGGGATCTCGAGCAGAAAGGAGGGCAAATCCCTCACCTGCTCCCGACCCCCCACAACCAGTACCCGGGGAAAATCCTGCCTGCCTCCATCAACACAGAGGTGGCACTTGGATGTCCATTGCAGTAACTACTGCAGTAATCCACTTGCAGCTAACTAATTTTATTATGCCCTTATTACAGTAAACAAACCATAAGACAGTGCAATAGCTCTATACACATCGTACACACGTATTAGATGGAAATGAATGCACACTATACTGCGAAACGTACCATGTTGGGATGGTACAAAAGGATATAATTGAAAGCATAGAAAAGCATTGCTTAATAAAACATAATTCAAATTGAATACAAAACAGATACAATTCAAAACAATTATATGAATTAAATGCAAAATTAAAGCTACATGGCCATATTACCAATAAGCAAGGATTTGATATCCTTCCTGTTCCTGGAATCCCCGGAATGCTTAAATTTCGACAACCATAAGCTTTATTACAGACCCAGGCAGCTCAAACGTCAAAGATACTCACTTGCGTACAGATTAATAAACTGGTTAAAACACAAGCTGTGCTAGGCAAGTTACATACAGTTTAATGCAAATGCTAGTTTGCTAAATAGGTAGTGTAATATCTAATTTGTTTACTGTCATTTATATTTATGGACTCTCAAGCTGTGCTTTCCTTGACAGAAAAAACAGGTTGGTAATAGGACACTCCAAATAAAAATAATAATGACTAACATTATTTTTAGAGAAATTTGAGACATTTTTAAAAACTCACATTCCACTCCAACCCTAGAAATCACACAGGCACTTGCCTTTCCCTTCCTTCTTCGTGTATTAAATGGAATTCCATCTGTATTGTTTTTTCTAGTGGTGGAAACGCAATGGGCTTATGAAAACAAAGAAAGCAAGTGCTACTCCATCAGCATGTGGAACTTTGGCTCCTAAGTTGCTTTGGTCTTATATAAAGTGGCAAAATTACTATTTGCTTTGTTGGAATATCTATTCTTTTATTTTGAATATTTTCGAGCCATGGAGAGTTGAATCCATGATCTGGAGTATCAGCTATAGAAGGTGCCAGGAAACAGAAAATACATGTATGGAAGAGGGAATGTTATTGATTATTTATATTTATTTATTTACTATATTTCTATACCGCCTCTCTCAGCCCGAAGACGACTCAAGGTGGTTTACATATGGCAATCAATGCCCACAAGATAAAATACAATCGAAACAATTAATATAACCATATAAAACTATAAACAATTAGCATTTAAAACCATAAAATACAATTCTCAGCATCTAATCATTAAAATCACTTTCCGTCGCATTGTCTTATCATTCCATAAGTCTCAATTAAACAGTTAAACTGCGTCTGCAAATGCCTGCTCAAAAAACCAGGTCTTAACTCTCTGTTGAAATGAGAGGGAGGAGGCCGATCTAATGTCCCTAGAGAGGGCGTTCCATAGCCGAGGGGCTACAACTGAGAAGGCCCTGTCTCTCGTCCCTGCCAATCAAATCTGCGAAGAAGGCAGGAACAAGAGCAGGGCCTATCCGGACAATCTTAAACACCTAGATGGTTCATAGGAAGAGATGCGTTCGAACAGGTAAGCTGGGCCAGAACCATTTAGGGCTTTAAAGGCTAAAGCCAGCACTTCGAATTGTGCCCGGTAGCAAACTGGCAGCCAGTGGAATGTTAGATAGCATCATGTGAAATGGGGGCCCCCAGTGGTGCAATTAATTAAAGCCTTATGCCGGCTGAACTGCTGATCAAAAGTTTGGCCATTCAAATCCGGGGAACAGGGTGAGCTCCCATCTGTCAGCTCTAGCTTCCCATGTGTGACATGAGAGAAGCCTCACACAAGGATGGTAAAACACCCAGGCTTCCCCTGGGCAATGTCCTTGCAGATAGTCAATTATCTCACACCAGAAGCAACTTGTAGTTTCTCAAGTCACTCCTGACACACACAAAAATGAGAAATCACTGAAACATTCTTTTTTCTACACCATTACAAGTTCTCCTCCCATTCAGACCTGCCCACATGATACTAAGGTTTCTCTGCGGAAAACGGGGAGTAGGAACTGGTGTGCCCTGCTCTTGTGCTGTTAACAGAATTAAGAAGGAAGAATGCTCAGGTGTGGCTTTACAGAGTGTGAATTATCACAACCTGCTGATTGCGGCAGATCAAACAGCAATTAAGGGCACGGCGCAGGGGCTGTTTTAAAAGCTGGCAGTCCTTCTGGACGAATACCTAAAACATTATCTGTAACTCGGCATTCGTATTAATCAAACACAGCCTGAAAGTTCAAGAAGTTCTCATGTTTCGGCAAAACATACTGACTCCACACTAAAAGAACCTGAAATCTCATACACAAAGAGCTTCTTGCTACCAGTAACTCCTAATGGGAGATAATGGAAGCCTCTTTCAAATGAAACATCTAAATGGACGCAGAGCTTGTTTTCTCCAAACGCAGCCAGGCATTACTGCTGCCACAGTCACTTTCAATCAAGCTTTTACTGTGAAACAAAACAAAGGAAGAAGTTAAATCCATGGGAGATTTCCAATGAATACTTAAAAATCCTTTCTGGGGATGAAGTGGGAGGGCAACAGCAGAAATGACCTTAAAAAGCTGGTTTCTTCCTAGCCTTTAATTAGCTTATCCCAGGTACTATATGAAGGAAAAGCAAAGGCAACAGTAGGTAGCACAAAGGAAACAAGAACGAGTTGTGTTTACTCAGTGCAGGGAATGTAATACACAAACATGGCACATCTTCAGAAAAAAATATATATGCCATATTTACACCAACCTGTATTTATGTATAGGCATCCTCACATGTATGTGATTCAAATTTTTCAGTGTTAGTAGAGCAAAAGCACAATGTAACAACACATATTGCTGTCACATCACCGACAAATGGGTGGAACTTGGGGAAAGGGTTGTACTCCACAGGTATAAGCTCTCCCCCATCCCACCCCATCTGAGGATATCTAGGCATTAAGCAGTTCAGTTGGAATGGGATCTTTCCAAAGTACCTAAACTTGGCTAGAAGGAGGTTTCAATTCTGATTACACTGATAATACCCACATCTATGTAACTCCTTGATTACATAGTAAAGGTTTCCCCTGACATTAAGTCTAGTCGAATCAGACTCTGGGGGGTGGTGCTCATCTCCGTTTCTAAGCCCATTGTCCAAAGACGGCTTCTAGGTCATGTGGCCGGTATGACTGCATGGAGTGCTGTTACCATCCTGCTGAAGCAGTACCTATTGATCTGCTCACATTTGAATTGTTGGGTTGGCATAAGCTGGAGCTAAAAATGAGAGTTCACCCTGTCCTGCAGATTTATGTTCTTATGACCTTCTGGTCAGCAAGTTCTGCAGCTTACCGGTTTAACGTGCTGCACCATCATGGCCCCCATTACACAGTAGAGATACATAAATATTTAAGATAGAAGTTGAGGTTTGAACACAATAGGTAAGATATGCCTGTTTCTTTTATTTCTTTTTTGTCTGAAATTCCAAGACACAGTCCAGCAAATACATTTCTCGAAGGCTGTTACTGAATAAATGAATGTAAGAAAGAAGATGCTGGATTTAGCATCATGGTAATTTATTGAAATTTGGAGAGTTTACTGTCATATACAGTAGCTACAAATTAAGTGATATGATAGATATAAATAAAATCCACCAAGCATCCCTTATCCATAATTCCAAATTCCAAAATATTCCAAAATCTGAAATAGTCCACATAGGTGGCTGAAGCAGGAACACTTTGGCTTTCTTAGTATGCACAAACTTTGTTTCATGTAATGAATTACTTAAAATATTGTGTATAAAATTGTGCAAGGCATATATGAATGATTTGAGTCCCATCTCCAAGGTGCATATATGCAGTTATAGATATTCCAAAATCCAAAAACCACAACCTTCTGTTTCCAAGCATTTGACATAAGGCAGGGCTGCCCAACTTCTACCGGCCCAGGGGCCTGAATTCCAGTCACTGATGACCTGGGGGGGCGTAGGTTCTGCCCCTGCCCCTGGCTCCACCCCTGCCCCAGCTCCGCCCTCGCCCCTGGCGCCCTCTCCCCTTATTTTAATTTAATATTAAATATATTTAATTCCATCCTCCCCTCTCCCCTTATTTTAATTTAATATTAAATATATTTAATTCCATCCTCCCCATCCCCCTTATTTTAATGTATCCCATCTCCCCTTATTTCATCTTTAAATATATTTAATTTTATATTTAATACATGAGGGGAGATGGGGGGAGGGAATGAGGAACCCCCTGAGGAGCCCCCTGCTTCGGCCTACCTTTTCCAAACGCGCAGGATCCAGGAGTACCCGGATGACGAGAGAGGCGACGACCGACTGAGTCGAAGAAGATCCTAATCACGTTTGTGGGCCTCAGCGATCCAGTAGTAGAGTAGCCGAAGAGTATCGTGAGAATACACAATCCACACAGGATTTCGCTGTCAACACCGGCGTGATCTCGCGTTGACAGCGAAATCCCGTGTGGATTGTGTATTCTCACGATACTTGCTCCGAACCCAGAAGTAGGTATTTTTATTTTATTTTTATTATTTATTTTATTTTTCAATTTTTATTTTTTATTTAAAAGCTTAGGGGGCCGTAGGGAAGGGGCTGGGGGGCCGTATGCGATCCCCCGGCCGCCAGTTGGACAGCCCTGGCATAAGGGATTCTCAACAATAACATGCTTACCTTCCTAATACTCATTTCCACCTGTTACCAGATTTTCAAGATGTATGAATGGATTAACATTAATAACCTTAGATATGCAGATGATACCACTTTGATGGCCGAAAACGAGGAGGAGCTGAGGAACCTTCTAATCAAGGTGAAAGAAGAAAGTGCAAAAGCTGGGTTGCAGTTAAACATTAAAAAAACCAAGATTATGGCAACCAGACTGATTGATAACTGGCAAATTGAGGGAGAAAACATGGAGGCAGTGACAGGCTTTGTATTTCTAGGCACAAAGGTTACTGCTGACGCAGACTGCAGCCAGGAAATCAAAAGACACTTACTTCTTGGGAGGAAAGCAATGTCCAATCTCGATACAATAGTGAAGAGTAGAGACATCACACTGGCAACAAAGATCTACATAGTCAAAGAAATCGTATTCCCTGTAGTAACCTACAGATGTGAGAGCTGGACCATAGGGAAGGCTGAGCAAAGGAAGATAGATGCTTTTGAACTGTGGTGTTGGAGGAAAGTTCTGAGAGTGCCATGGACTGCAAGAAGATCCAAACAGTCCATACTTCAGGAAATAAAGCCCGACTGCTCGTTGGCGGGAAGGATAGTAGAGGCAAAAATGAAGTACTTTGGCCACATCATGAGAAGACAGAAAAGCTTAGAGAAGACAATTATGCTGGGGAAAATGGAAGGAAAAAGGAAGATGGGCCGACCAAGGGCAAGATGGATGAATGGTATCCTTGAAGTGACTGGCTTGACTCTGAAGGAGCTGGGGGAGGTGACAGCCGACAGTGAACTCTGGCGTGGGATGGTCCATGAGGTCACGAAGAATCGGAAGCAACTGAACGAATGAACAACAACAACATGAATGGATTTGTCTACCTTCATTCCTTCTTATCACTTATTTCCAGCACTGTGTCTTACATCATAATCTCCTGGGCTTCTTCCCCCGCCCCCCTCCCCCAAAACTTAGCAGTGGTTCTCAACCTTGGATCTTCTGAATATTTTATATTTTCTTCCTGAAGTCAGAACAAGTATAGCCAATGTAAAGGAATTCTGGAAGCTGAAGTCCAAAACCGCTGTAGGACCAAAGGTTGAGAACCAGTGCTATAAAGCATCACGTATCAATGGTAATGTATAAATATTAACAAACTATTTACAGAAAATGTGGTAAGCACTCATCTTGCCATTGAACAGATACAGGTTTCAGTGTGCAGCTAGCATGGTGCAATGTTTTGAGTACAGGACTACAACTCTAGAGACCAGGATTCAAATCCCCATTCAGTCATTGAAACCCACTGTGTGACCTACTGCAAGTCGCATCCTCTCAGCTTCAAAGAAAGGCAAAGGGAAACACTGTCTGAATACACTGTCTGAATACACCTTGCCAAGAAAAGGCATTACTGGTACATTATTCCATAAATCTGAAATTGTCTGAATACACCTTGCCAAGAAAACATTGAAGGTGAAGGTACAACAGGTTTGACTATTCTCATTTAAATGACATGTAAGTACACACACATTTGGCATTCCTAAGTGTTTGACAAAAACAAACCTCTTAACAAGCCTCAGTGTGACTTATCATAACTGATTGCAACAGGCATATTTATTACTTTGGCCAGCTACCAATGTGTAGTACTACTTCCATTCTGTCAATGGGAAGCAAAAGGACAAGGGTACCACACAATGGTGGCTGTACTAAGTAATGAATATACCTCTTGAAATCAGTTATGATGAATCAAGCTGAAACATAATGAGAAGCACAAGAAGTTGATGATTGATTCTGCTTTCAGGAAACACAGTATCTGCCGAGATGCCCCCTCTATTAAACAAGAAGGCATCCAAATAGAATGTAATGAGATGCTGCCATTTACTCTCTTCCTAGATTTTTAAACATCTCATTCTTGTGCTTTTTCAGGAAATTGCAAGGCCAAATTCTCCTGTGCAACCCAGAAGCTTCCCCATACAGGAGTGATGATCATAGTACCCAGCTTCACTGCACTAAAATGTGGTGCAGTGGGTGCATTGTCATAATGCGCATTAACCCGGAATAAACCTGAAGATCCAACCTCTCCTTTGTCCATTGCACCTGTAAATGATGTAACAGAGCTTTCGAGGGGAAAGGGCTAAAATGGAAAGCCTCAAAATAGTCCTTTCTTCCAGTTACCCTTATCAGAAAAATGTCTTAATTTTGCAAATAAGTAACAATTCACAAAAATGAATAAGCCATTGCGAAAAGCAAAACAAAGGGAAGCCTCCAAACTCAAGTATAGTGTAATAAAGGTGGCCCAGCATGGTCCTTATAATAATATATGCAATAATATGTGGAATACTCCATTTAAAGGAGTATTGCTTGTCTTAAAAATAGTTAACATGGCAGCTGTTGGTAAACATTACCAAGCTCCCCAAAGCAGCCCATTAAAGACAAATATGAAGATACCTTGGAGAACCACAAGTACAAACCTGAAGGAAGCAAAATAATAATCTCTCCTTCTTCTAATGGTTAGTGCGGAGGACAGATCACCATAATAATGATAAACAACTCTGAATATTTCTAACGGCAGAGACAGTGATGCAACCAGCTGTCAACGTTGGGCTCAGGAGGTCTTTTTGCGTCCGTCTTCTAAAGTCTTTACTGTTTGGTGGGCAGCTCTAAAGAGGGGAGATTTCACCCCTGACACTTTATTGTGGGAAGACATTTTAAGAGAAAGACATTTCAGTTCCTACTCTTCTGCCGAGTTCCTGTCCTTCCTGATCTCTGCTGCCTTCCTGTTCATTGATACTGTATACACCTTATTGTACATCCAAAGGCCCTCTGTGTAATGAAATGCCAACCACAGCTGGAATGTCTCTGCAGGCAAGTTATAAGATGATGATAGCAAAATTCAGAGGGCATTAGACAGAAGCAGCGAAGAGTTAAAATAACAGCAGAAAAAGGCACACTTTGGTCTTCTGCAATTAATCCATGTTACAGATTTTCAATAATTTAGGATTTCTTCATGCATTATCACTCCGGTTTAGTTGAACTGAAACTACATCCCACATAAAAAGAATAAAAATTCTGGTGCTATATATGGATGTACATTGAATTTTAGACTAAATCAAACAAAGTGGCCTTAACAAACCCAACAGGCCAGGACTGAGAAAGACTTTGATCTTGACATGCAAGAGTGCTCAAGGAGGGAGGTTGCATTACAGCAGCTAAATCAGGCTGTCAGAAAAACATGGAATAGATCTTTGGGCAAGAGCTCTTTAATTCTGAATGGAGGTAGATGGGTTGCTGTTATGACTTCTATAATCTATTTTTCTCCACTGACCTTAAGGTGGAACACATGGGTCTCCTCCTTCTTAATAGCCCTGTGAAGTAGGTCAACATGAGATCCAAAGGTCACCCTATGGGTTTCATGGCTCAGTGAAGACTTGATCTCCCAATTCCCAATCCAGCACTGTAGCCATTACACCACTCCAGCTCTTACCCTGGCTTTCATCTCTTTCCCCTACCCCGTCCTTTCTATGTGTACTGCAGATTTAATTGGCAAGCTGGGTCAGAGCTTCACCAAACCTTTTTCAGGTTCATCCTGTGGCCCTGCTCAGAATCACAATAGGTTATATCCTTCCTCATGTGCAAAGCTTCTTCCCCATGAAGACTTTTAATTCAGAAACCAACAAAAAGTTGCTTTATAACTTGACTGATCAGCTAAGAGAAGAGAACAGAGATTTCAAACATAAATTTTGGCACTCATTTACTGCCACTCACATTTTGTACCAGGAAACTATGTTTTTCAGGGTCTGAGGAAGAACAAAAAAAGCTAAAAAATTTAAGGAGTAGAAAGGATGCAAAATATGGAATGGAAGAGCTTCCAGGAGTGATAATAGTTGGCTGAGATCTTTTACAGGGCTCTGAGAAACACTGTTTTGGAGACAAGTTTCAACCGGCGATTCTCTCCTCGAACAAGGAGAAAGTGAGTAGTTCACTTACAAGAGTTTGAAGATATGCTCTCTGGGACTGTTGCAAATGGTTCAGAACAAAGTAGGGAGGGAGTACAAAACAAGTCCATCAAGCATATCCCATTGAACACACCTCTGGTTGGACACAAGGACCTGTTTACCATGGGAAAGGGGGGATAGATCGGGCCGTTCTGGTTGTATCACTTGGGTAGCCATTCAGAGAGTTCAGGAGAGTTCCTGGCCATTGGTGGACTGCCTTGTTGACATCAGAAAAAGCATCCAGTGAAGTTGAACCAATTCCAGCCAAACTGAATTGTGTGCACTCTGCTGTGGATTGGAACAAATCATCTGAATGGCTTTGTAGAATCTGAGGCCAGTCTGAAGCACTTTGGGGTTTTGAAAAGAGACTTTCTAGATAAATAACAACTAATACAAAATGATTGGGTGCATGCACAGAGTTCATTCAATGAGATCTTCCTTAAAGAAACCAATACAATATTACCTTGGCTTTTTAAACTAAATTAAGAGTAACTGAATGGAGTCTAGATACTAATGTTGCACAGGGAGCAGTACTGGGGGAAAGTCTTTAAAGAACAATACACAGGCAGCCCCCAAGTCATGAATAAGACAGGTTCGCCGCTTTGTGCTGGTCTGTGACCGTAATAAAGTTTTGATTGATTGACAGGTTCTGTAGGTTTGTTTTTATGTTGAATTTGTATGTAAGCCAGAACAGGTACATTTTTCAAATGTAACTCCAGTCAAAGATTACACACACACACTTTGGAAAGCATAGGGAAGGGTTAACACTCCTGTGGTATTTGCTTTTCTGTCTGTGCCCCTCTTCAGAAGATTTCACCTCACTTTCTGTCCCTGTGAGAATTGTTGCGTAAACAAGGATTCAGTTGAGACACCTTTTTCCCATGTTGAGACACCGTCTCCTCCTTCAGGAGTAAAGTTCCTCCCCCGTCCCCGAGGGGTAAATTCCTCTCACTTCCTGTTGCCTCACCCCCGTTCTTAATTATGAGTTGTTTATAAGTAAGATGTTTGTAACTCGGGGACTGCCTGTATTGCTTTTTCATCTTTTCTATTGCCATCCTACAAAGAACAACTCCTTTCTTGACAGACATAAACACAACTTACATGAGGCACAACACCCAGGAGAAAAAGCTTACTGCAAATACTTCAGTGCTTTCTGGTCCATGACTCAAAATCCTTCCTTTTTGTTCAAAGCTCCAGTAGAACCCTTCTTGCTAATCTTTTTCCATTTCATTAAAACAACACAGACTGCCTGTCTCCAGAGAAAGACTGACACAGGATATACAGAGAAATCTATCATTAGTAATACATGGAAGCATAATTTATAAATGTGTCAAAGCCAGTTTTTGAAGGAAAAAATATCTGGAGACTGGCCCCCACCCACCTCCCCACACGCCTGCCCCACTAGGTTACTGGTCTCTAGTAAGCAGTCAGACAGAACCCAATTAATTTGATTTGGGGAACTCAAAGATTAGCAAGTGGGCTCCAAGTGGAAACCTCAAAGTACATCTTTGCTTGTTTATATTTTGACCAGAGTAGTCATCTGTTGCCAAAAAACCCAGCAGCATCTACATTAATCAACTGACTATATAAAATGATGCCCTTCTTTGCATTGCTCATCCAGGAACGGAGTACATAACTATGTTTACTGAACTTTGTGTAATGCTCCTGAGAGAACAGCAAGTGGGATCCCCTTTTCGTTAGGAAAAAATGAGTTACAGAAGGATTAAGGGATTACATACACATTTGCCCTTAATCAAACAAGCTATCCTTATCTCAGGATCTCTGTGGAGTGCTTCAACTACACAGGTTACTTACACTTAAGTATCTTCCCCATTTTAAATAACAATACAAGTGGAGGAACAGGAGAAATAATCAAAATGAGAGGAATAAAAATGTCAGAAATAGAGAAAGGGGGTAATTTAGTATTCAGTTATATATTTATTTAGGTATTTTGTATCACTCCTTCAGTGATCAACAAATACAAACAAATAAAACATTTTAAAAACTATGCTGAAGTTTAGGAGTCAGAGGAAATGTAAAATATTTGATTTATTCAGGTCTAAGATCCCTAAAGTTTCTCATGTAGCAATCATTGTGATGAAAAATTAAAGACTGCAAAAGAGTCAAAACTCTTTGTATCGCATGATGCCCGTGGTATTTTATTTGAAGTGCCAATTATTTTAGAGTGTGTATAAGTCAAGTTCCCTTGTTCACTAATGCTGATGACCTGCATCTCATAAGGTTTCTATAGGCAAAGAATACTCAAGAGTTGATTTTGCCAGTTCCTTTCTCTAAAATACAGGTATAGCAAAACCTGCTGTTTGTTATGGTTATTTTGACAGCACACAATATAGAACATCAGAAGGGAAATGTGGAAGCAAATCAGAGATAATCTTCTATTCTATGTTTTAACTCATTGTTTGTTACTGAATTGTATTGTAAACTGCCCCGAGCCTTTTGGGAGTGGCGGTCTACAAGCCCAAATAAATAAATAAAATCCAATGTAACAACATTTGAAATATTTTCTGTTCCTGGTTTGAAAGTGTTGTTTTCTGTTTAATAGTATCTTCCAATGCTAGGTCATTGGATTATCAAAGTGCTATTCGTATTCTCAAAACAGATAACTGCAAACTCTGACAAACGCCAACGTTGGCCGAAATACAAAGCTGTGTTGGGAAGGGAGATCCGAAAGGTGCAGAGAGGGAAAAGCCAGTTCAAGAAGGCCCAAAGTAGTCATGGAATCCTGGCTGACTGTCAGAAGACAGGAGAACGAAAAAAGGAGGCAAGGGGAAAATGAAATGGAGTATCCTGAAAAGAGAGCACGGCTGGCTGGCTGGCACCCACTTGCTGAATCTCAGTCTGCAATTGCCTGGAAGCTTGCCACACTGTAAGACCACAATGGCCTTATTTCTTTGATATTTCCTTTTACAAGCTTCTGGGTTTGACAGGCCATTAATCCAGACACTGATGTGTGGAAACTCTTACATTGTTTGCCTGCAACCTCCGTCTTGTATCATTGTAGTCCAGTTAGAATATCTGCAAAACTGTGCAGTCTTTTTCTCCAGGAAGACAAAACAACCACATCTAATAAACAAGCCTAAAGCTGCTGCTAAATCAGCTAGTTTTATTTAAGAGCTTTCATGGAAATGATGTAGGATATTGTCCTTTACAATGGAGGACTACCTATCTTCCTGACTTTAATGAAAGCTCAGAACGTTATCCTTTAACATTAATATGAAAACAGCCAAAGTAATATACACCACACACATAGCCATATATATATATATATATATATATATATATATATATATATATAGAGTCAGTGTTTGCGGGCGGTGGTGCGGCGGGAGGAATATGTGCCAGAGTTTCGATTGGCTGCCACTGTGGGATTATTTGCATAAAGGACACTGATTGACCAGCCTCAGAACTCCAACATTCTACAGCCTCAGACAGAGTGGATTGGTTGCCACTGAAATGGTATTTGCATAAAGGACTCCGATTGGCCATCCACATTCCAACATTCTAAGGCCTTCCTCAAATAACCCAGGCACTGCCGGGTCCTCCATAGATGATGGGACTTCCAGTACCTTCCCTCACTTCCAGAGACCACTGCAACCCTCATCCAGAGAATGATCAAGACCAATATGACACACACAGCCCCCATGACCCACTCTACATTCTGGGCCAGTGGGACTCTCAGTACCTTCACTGAGTTCCTGAGACCACTGCAAGCCACATAAACATCTAATAAGAACGACCTTGGCACACAATGCCTTCCTCAAATAACCCGGGTCCTCAGCTAGTATATATGTGTGTGTGAGAGAGGGGGGGGGAGTGCACAATAATACTGGCCTCCTCCGCTTGAGAGGTGAAACAATCTAGCCCTGCCTTCCCGAAATGTGCGTGTTCATTTTTCTGCATGCTGCCCTTTACCAAGTCCAGGATGAAGCTCTCGTTCTTCCTATAACTATCACATACTCAACGTTTCCTCTCCCCATCCTCCACCTTTGGGTCATTTTAACATATAAGAATAGTCAAACTAGATCAGAGAAGGGGCAGGCCCACTTTCTTTTTGCCAAACTATCAGTTGCTAGTGGGAAGCCCACATGAGTCTCCTGTACCCTCTGTCTCATATCCAGTAACTGATATACAGAGCCTCACGGACCCATAGCCATTGACAGCCCTCCTTGAATCTATCTAATCTCATTTCAAAACTGTCCAAGTTACCAGACATCATTATATCATGGGTCAGATAACACCATATTTTTAAGTATGGATGGTGTGAAAAAGCACTTTCAATAGTCCCACCCTTCAGAATAAAGGACTGGCCACAGGATCAAGAACTACGAGAAATGCATTTCTATCACATCTCTCTTTATTTACTTTCCTCCCTAAACAGAAAAGCCCCAGACACTGTAAACCAGGGGTGCTCATTAGGTAGCACGGGAGCTACTAGTAGATCTTCGGCCCTCTTCCAGGTGATCTTCGGGCCTCACCAGCTGGATGGGGCGCTCCTGCCATGCGTGCGCACATCCTGTGTGCATGCGCGCTCCTGCTGCTGGCTTCTGCTTTCACGGTGCTTCTTTTGCCTGCGGGGTATTGCAGGAAGAAGGAAGCACAAGGCGGAGCCTCTGGAGGGAGTGCCCTGCCTCTCTCTCATCCAGAAGCAGCTGTGCAGCCTCCGTTGCCAGCGAGACAGGCAGGGCGGAGCGCTTCCTCTAGATGACCTGCCTCGTGCTTTCTCCTTCCTGCAATGCCCCACAGGCGGAAGACAGGTAGATCTTTTGGACTTGATTGCATTAAGAGTAGCTCGTATGCTGAAAAAGTGTGAGCACCCCTGCTGTAAACTGTCCTCATAACTGAGTAGACCCCAGTTCCTGGATCCCTTTTGTTGACACTTTCTTCAAGACACTGGGGAAAGACCTCTACAGCACTCTCCTGGTTTGGGGGGGGGGTCCATTGAGACAACTAGTTGCAGCAGGACCCCAAGGTTTCACCAGTTCCTTGTTATCAGGGTAAAGGGAGAAGCAATTGACATGGGATCCCTGGGGGATCTCCCCAACTGAGTAGAAAAGCATGGCAGATGCCATTTCTGCACCTCAGAAGCCCTTCAGGTGGGGCCATGCCAGGTTTATGGGGGTGGTGTTTTAGAGGAATTGCATTGTTAGATGATGATGGGCTCTGTTACTCATATTACAGATGATGCACGGGTCCCAGCCTTTGTTTGCAATTCTGTAACATAATTCCACAGGGTTTTTTCCCCCTTAAAGTAGTGTGTGTTAGGAGACAATTCATTAGAACAGTGTTTCCCAACCAGTATGCCGTGAGAGATCATCAGGTGTGCCGTGGGAAATTACAGTGTAGAGAGAGAGAGACTAGCAGGAAACTTCAAGCAGCGGAAATGAGGCTTTCCTGGCCGAAGCAGCAATGCCAGCCAGCCTGGCTGTAGTCAGGGAGGGCCCTTGGCGTCCAGAACTTTCCTCCCTCCCTCCTCTCTCTCCTTCCCTTCCTTCCTTCCTTCCCTCTGCATGCCAAGGGCTACCTGGCCGGGCTGCGGCTCCTCCTGCCCTTGCCACGTAGAGGGAGGGAAGGAAGGAAGGGAAGGAGAGAGAGAGGAGGGAGGGAGGAAAGTTCTGGACGCCGAGGGCTCTCCCTGACTGCAGCCAGGCTGGCTGGTATTGCTACTTCGGCCAGGAAAGCCTCATTTCCGTTGCCTGAAGTCCAGCCCCTCCACGCCAGGGAAGGGAAGCAACCCCTCATCTCCTGGCCTCTCCTGGCTGGCCTCCAGGTTTGCTGCAGAGCAAAGGCTGGGATGTGCAGCTCCACAGCCTAGCTTGGTTCCTTCCCGATCTAGCCCCAAGGCGACAGCAGGGAAGCTGAAGGGATGCGGGGGGGGCACTCCTGAGGGGGGGCTTAACCCCTTCAGGAAGGAGAGCTGGGGGTGGCGACGGCTTCAAGCCTCCGCCGCAGTTTGTTCCGAGGCTCGGAGCCACCCCATGTGCTCAATTCCTATTTGTCCTGCTCAGCCGAGCTTGCGTGTGCTTCGGCCACTCAGCGCAGCCCTCCCTCGCGGGACAGTGACGGGCCTCCTGCGCATGGGCCTCCCGGGGGCGGGGAGGCGGGAGGGGGTTTGGCGGAAGCAGCGGCATCCTGAGGGGGGAGGGTGACAGTTAGTAAAATGACAATT
Source organism: Anolis apletophallus (assembly GCA_030556195.1). NCBI lineage: Eukaryota > Metazoa > Chordata > Lepidosauria > Squamata > Anolidae > Anolis > Anolis apletophallus. Next base: position 129,182,368 of record JARBWK010000004.1, on the reverse strand, counting down.
AGAGTGTCATTTTGATTGGTGGTGTGCCCCAAGATTTTGTAAATGTAAAAAATGTGCCGCGGTTCAAAAAAGGTTGAAAATCACTGCATTAGAAGATCTATTTTAACTATCTTCTCATTACAAAAATGTGACTTTCCTTGCTGGAAACCAGATGTTGAAGAGCCCAGGGAGAAGACTACCAAATTACAGTACTGAACATGGAGCTCTACTTCAATAATCCCTATATAAGCTAGTTAGGTTATTAAGTGAGATGAATAGGGATATCACCTGTAGATTGTTGTAATTTCAGATGAACTTTAACATATTGCTATGGAAAAGCTTCACATTTGTAGCAGCATGCTAACTAATTAAATATTCATTCATTCTGCACAATTGCTTTCCCTTTTACCTTGAACATTTTGAGGATCTTTTAAAACAACAAAACCTTCTCTTCTTTGGTGTCTTTGTTTTCACCCTGGGTGTTATCTTGTGTAAATACAGTTCGTGAAATTCCAGTAATAGGACTGATTATTTGTATGATGATAAAACAAGAAAGAGCCTCAAGGCACCTTAAAAATGAACATCCATTTCCTGGCATAAACTTCCTATGGGTCATAACTGGCTTCAGAAGATGCATGTAGTGGTTTCTGTGGGATCTGGCCCACAAACGTTGATGCCACAAAATTGTAAATCTTTAAAATACCACAATGCTTCTGTTTTTCATGTTACAGATTTATTCAGCTATCCTTCTGGAATTTTGTCAGTCCTGCAAAATTCATTTAGAGAAAAAGAATCATAGAAACACATATTTCTGATGATCTTAGGAACCCCTTTGGCAGAGAAGGCTGAAGATCTCTGTCTGTTCTTCTCTTCCTTTTTTGGAAACAGCCAGCGAATCCTCCCACCAAAAGCCCTCCTCCTGTTGTGAATGGCCAGCAACTCAGCTGGCCTCTTAGCCAAGGTGAGGGCTGTTCCTGAGACTCCAAACAAGGAGGGGAGAGCAGGCGTGCTCGGCGCATGGCAGCGTGGTGCACATGCGTGGGTGAGGTAGAGTGTGTGAGGGTAGAGGGAGGCACACACCATCAAGTCCCTTCAAGGCAGGGGGGAAAACACCCGTGCAATTTTTAAAATTAATGTTCCCAATAAAAAATCATAAGGATGTGGGTGAACTACAACTCCTAAAACCATGGGTAAATCCTCCCCAAATCCCACCTGTATTCACAGTTGGCCATGTTGGGTCTGAGTGCCAAGTTTGGTCCAGATCCGTCATCAAATGGGTTCAGTGCTCTTTGAATGCAGGTGAACCACAACTCCCATATGCCAAGATCAATCACACCCAAACCACACCTGTATTCACAGTTGGCCACATTGGGTCTGTGTGCCCAGTTGTTACAGTATATGGATGTTAGCTAAGTATTTGCTAGGATCATATTCTTTGTTGAATGTGTGTTGAGGAAGAACACCTGTGTAATGAAGCAATTAAGATTGAGCCACTCCCTGCATGGTGTATATCATGAGGAGTGTTTCTCCTTGATTTCTTGTGTGAAGAAGGAGATCATGAAGGCTATCATGGATCTACCACTGGACTTGTTATGAACATTTAACAAAGGTCTTCTTGCACCATCCAAGATGCAGATAATGCATGCTGATAGTGCATTGGACTTTGAGTAAGATATCTGCAATGGACTATGTTTAATTTGAATGCTGGTTTTTGTTAAAGCTGCTTACTTAAGAGTAAAGTTTTGTTTTTCATTTACTCTGGCTCTGTGTGATTTAGCAGAGGTCTAAAACTGGAAAGACTACTGAGCTTCCGCACAGACTGACAGTCACACCAGTTTGGTTCAGACCCATCATCAGAGGGGATCACAAGATTCTCTAGATGCAAGGAGAACTACAATTACCATCATGTTGGGTCAGTTCCACCACAACCCCCAACCAACCACCCCCCACAACCCCGCCAGTATTCAAATTTGGGTATATTGGGTATTTGTGCCAAATTTGGTCCAATGAATGAAAATACATCCTGCATATCAAATATTTACATTACGATTCATAACAGTAGCAAAATTACAGTTACGAAGTAGCAATGAAAATAATGTTATGGTTGGGGGTCACCACAGCATGAGGAATTGTATTAAGGGGTCGCTGCATTAGGAAGGTTGAGATACACTGCCATAGAGAATCCCCGTTCTTCCACAAAGACCTGTCCAAAGCTGCACTCCTGGAAGGCAGCATGGAAAAAACTCTTGTTATCTCTCAGCAGGAGTTGGAAAGAGTGGAGATTCCCTATCTGACTTCATTCCAAACCAGCCCAAAATACATGAATGATGCTAAAGGTGGTCACACCAGAGCTTTATCTACAGACATTATTAATACTTTATTTTCAATCTTCTTCCTTTGGTTTAGTTTTTTTTGTGCTATTTGTTGATATATACTGTATCTGTACCACCTTTCAAACCTCTGAAGGGCCTCAAAACAAAGTATCACTAAAGCAAGCAATGCTGAAATTGAAATGAGGCATTAAGGACCAAAACAGTTCAAACGTCAATCTCAGATTTAAAATGCACTGAAAGCAAGGAGGAAAACTCTATAGCCTGCAGCTCTCTCTCCTTTTGCAGGGATGCCACTAGTGCTGTTATTGAGCCATCTACCCACAGTTGGAAAACATTCTGCTCTGACAGTTCAAATACCATCAGCTAATATCACATTAGGTTTATTTGCTCTAATGCACATTACATTTACCTACACTGAACTGTTTTTCCATTTGGTTATATATTTACTCATTGTGGAGTGATCTGTTTAGATCTACTTCATTTTTTACCTTTCTGAGACTTGCTTTCATCCTCAAATTTGGTTATATCATGGCGTATCACTGCTGACTTATTATACTCACTGATGTATTTATGAATACACAAAGTGACACCGTTCTTACCAACTACAGACCCTTGGGAAAAGTTAAAGTTTAGTTCCCTCTACCGCAAGAACTGCCTGTTTACTTCCACTCTCTGCTTCCTGTTTAATCTAGTTACTGATCCCTAGAAAGTCCTGTTCCCTTATGCCACAGCTGCTAAGTTTACTCAGGAGCATTGGTGAAATGCTTTCAGGAAACTCAAGTATACACTGTCTGCATAAGATCACAACTATCTATGTGTTTGCTACCACTCTGGAAGTAGCTTTAAATCTGCTGGTGAAGCAGGGTGTCGCTTCGCAGAGATTAAGCAAAATGGGGAAAGGCTTACTAAATCTATTTGTCAACATGCAAAGTGGACCTTCTGGGGGGAAGCAAAAGAGAACTGCTTTTCCTGGCCCCTTCCCACATACACAATGCTCCCCTTTCATTCCTCGACAGCTCCTGCTCAGATCTCAATGGCTGCACCCCATGGAACAATGACTTTTCCTCAGAGAGAGCCCTAGAAACATATAAAATAGTTATAAAACATTATTGTTTGACATTAATTGACGGGTAGAATGAAATGGAAAGAGCAAAGCTGTCTGAAGTCCAAGAGTTGCTTTTCAACATCTCATTTGTAATGTGACAGAGAGAACAGCTGGGGGCAGGCAATCTGCTTATTGTCAATGGGAAAGTGACGGGAGGACAGAAGGAGCCTCACCAGGAATCTGCCCTGTTATTTCAAAAGCCTTCGGTGAAGGGTGACTGGGCTTCTACCTCTGACCTGACCTCTGCCCCTCAAGAAGCCTCACAAATCTTCCCTGACAACTGCAGAACAGCACCTCAACACAACGGATGGGCCTCCAGAAGGCCGCAGTCCAGTTCTCTCACCCCAAGGAGGCAGCCCACCAAAGCCCACCCTATGAGCAAAAGGCAAGAGGGGCTGCCCTTCCGGGGTTAATGCATACAGACAGCACAGGAACGATTGTCCTCATCTGAAAAACCCGCCATACAAAGAAAGGCGGATAAACAGACCTATACATACACGTGCATGCATGCATACCTTTTGCGGTGACACACTACTCAGGACAAACAAAAAGCTAACAGCAAAAGATAATGAAATTCTAAAGCAGCAATAATGCAGTAAGAGATAACATTTACACAAGCCATAAAGCAAAAAGCCTCACTACACAAAAAGATCTTTGTATTACGGCAAAATACTATCAAAGAGGTAGTGACAAATATTTTGGGAAAGAGAATTCCACCTTTTTCAGTGTGATCACTAAAACTATTTTTTCCTTTGCTATAAGGCATGGGGATACTGGAATGTGGCTATAGAAGGCAACTTTAGAAAAGAAAAATTCAGCAGATGTTGCGGGTCATGCACCTGCCGAAATTCTGCACAACTGTTAAAGGTGCAGGCGCCCTCTTTGAGATTTCACCCTGGCAACCCCAATGAAGAACCACTCTCTAATCACACCTCCACCACAAGTGGGACACAACAAAGGAGCTTCATACAGATCTCAAGGTGTAACACGCTGATGATGAGAAAATGGTTTTTATATTATCTTAAGTCTAAGTACTACAATTTAGAGTTTCAAGAGTCACCATAAACACTTTGACCTGTGTCTGGAAATAAAATGGCAACTAGTGCAGCACTTGCTTCACAAATGAAATCCAACCCTATATGCAGGGGTCCATTGTTATCCTTACTGCTTATGTTTTGGCCAACTCCAGTTCCAAACACTCTTCAAAGGTAGCCAAGTGGGATAAAAGGCCCCTTCCACAAAGCTGAATAAAGTCCCACATTATCTAATAATATGCTTTATTTATATTCTCCCCATCTCCCCAAGGGGACTCAGGGTGGATTACAGTACACATACGGTAAAGGTTCAATGCTGATATACACTTAACAAAGACAGACAGTACATAAACAGAGGCAAAGGCTTCTAATCTTTTTTCATCTCCAACATATGGAGGCTATGTTCTAGCCCAGCCAAGGGGTGGTGCTGTCACTCCATCTACCATGCTGAGGAGCTTTGTTGTCCTTAGACATTCTCCCAATTGAATCGCCGGCATGTCCGCGTGGACACCTTTTATTACCTCCCCGCCAAAGCAGTACCTATTTATTCATATTGCTGTTTTCAAACTGCTACATGAGCAGAAGCTGAGCTGATAGTTGGGAGCTCATCCCAATCCGGGCTTGAATGGTTGACCTTTCCATCGGCAAGGTTTTCTGCAGCTGGTGGTTCAACCCCTGGTGCTATAGCCCAACCACCACTGTGCTAAAGCCTATGGCAGTGTAGACGCAAATAATCCAGTTCAAAGCAGATATTGTGGGGTTTTCTGCCTTGATATATGGTTATATGGCTGTGTGGAAGGGTCCTTACTTAGGAGCAAAATTCAAAAGATAAAGTAGAAAATTTTGCAGCAATTAATAAAATGAAATTCAATACAGAGAAATGTAAAATTCTACATTTAGGCCAAAAACATGGATATGGGATGGGGGAATACATGGATCAGGAATATCATATGATAAATGATACTGGTGATGGCATGTGCTCAGCATCCCAGAGTATTTATTTATTTATCGTGTCAGAAGCGAATTGAGACCTCAGTTATAATATATACAAAAATCACAAACAAAGTTAAAAGCTTGGCATTGTACTAAATTTCCTTTGACCAGAAGCTGGCCAGTTCCAAGTGCCTATGTTGTGGCTATGAGTAGGTCCTCCATTGTGCATGTGGCAAGGCTCAGGTTGCACTGTAGTAAGTGGTCTGTAGTTTGCTCTTCTCCATACTCCCATGTCTTGGACTTCACTTTTTAGCCCCATTTCTTAAGGTTGGCTCTGCATCTCGTGGTGCCACAGTACAGTCTGTTCAATGTCTTCCAAGTTACCCAGTCTTCTGTGTGCCCAGGGGGGAGCTTCTCATTTGGTATCACCTATTGATTGAGGTTTTGTGTTTTACTGATTGAGGTTTTGAGGTTTTGTGCCACTTTTGGACTCTCGCTTGCTGAGGTATTCCTGTGAGTATCTCTGTAGATCTTAGGAAGCTATTTCTTGATTTAAGGTGTTGGCTTGCTGGCTGATGTCTGAACAGGGGATGGGCCAAAGATGATAGTGCCTTGGTCCTTTCATTATTGGCTGCCACCTTCCAATGGATGTCAGGTGGTGCAATACTGGCTAAACATTATAATTTCTCCTGTGATAATTCGGCAAGTCTCATCAAGAGAAACATCCACTGTTTTAACATGGGGAGATGTATTCCACACTGGGCATGCGCATTCAGCAGCAGAGTAGCAAAGCGCAAGGGCAGATGTCTTCACTGTGTCTGGTTGTGATTCCCAGGTAGTGCCAATCAGCTTTCATATGATAATGTTTCTATTACTCACTTTTTGCTAGATAATCAAACAGTGCTTCTTGTAAGTCAGAGCACGGTCCAGAGTAACTCCCAAGTATTTTGGTGTGCTGCAATGCTCCAGTGAGAGTCCTTCGCAGGTAATCCTCAGACCTCAAGATCCCAGAGTAAAAGTTATTAAGAAGCAAAGCAGGAAACTGGAAAGAGTCACCTGTTTATGTATGTATTTATTTAAAATGTTTGTACCCCGACCTTCTCACCTCCAAGGAGGGACTCAGACTGGCTTTCAGGAAAATTTAATGCCATACAAATTTAAAACATCTTAAAACAACATATTAACATACATAAAAACAGAGATACATAAAAACCACATTGCCATTAAAACCACATTCAACTCGATCTATAAAAGTGGTCACCCATTTCAGATTGAAATCAATCTCAGCTTATTCTGAGAAGGCCTCGTTCCACATCCAAGTCTTCACCTGCCTCCTGAAGGACAGCAGGGAGGGGGCAGATCTAACATCGCTTGGGAGGAAGTTCCACAGCCGAGGGGCCACAACAGAGAAGTCCCTGTCTCTCGTCCCCACCAGATGTGCTTGTGAAGATGGCAGGATCGAGAGCAGAGCCTCTCCGGAGGATCTTAATGTCCTTCATGGTTCATAGGGGAGAATTCGTTCGGACAAGTAAACTGGGCCAGAACCGTATAGGATTTTGTAGGTTAAAACCAGCACTTTGAATTGTGCTCGGAAACTAATTGGCAGCCAGTGGAGCTGGCGCAACAAGAGAATTGTATGCTCCCTGTACCCCGCTCCTGTTAGTAACCTGGCTGCTGAGCGTTGGACTAATTGCAGCTTCTGAACAGTCTTCAGAGGCAACCCCACTAGAGAGCGTTGTAGTAGTCTATTCGAGATGTAACCAGAGCATGGACTGTTGCAATAAAAGATTAGACCCTACCCACTCCCAGTTTTATATATGCATGAAATAGAGAGACACAGTGTAGCTATCTCTAGTTTGGCCCAAAGTACTGAGAGACGAACCCCTTGGGTTTCTGTAGCCTCTGTGAAGAACAGGACTGTTCATTAATTTATTTATTTGGGGGGGGGGAGCTAATGGCAGAGAGGAGATCTAAACTCCCTCCTACACAAAACAGTCCCAAATTCATAACAAGGTTGCAGGTATTTAACAGTAAGTTAAAAGAAACTGGCCCAAGGCTACTTAATATTAATTAAATATAACATGAAGTTTACTTTTATGGCCTGTGGAAGAACAAGAGGGAGAGGCACAACTTAACTTTTCTTTAGAAGGAAGTTCCCTGGTCAGAAGCAACCACACAAAGTACTCTTTTGTGCCTTTCAGGGCAACTGCGGCTTAGACTTGAAAATAAAACTGGAAATTGTGACAAAGCTTTGGTTGCTAAAAGATAAGAAACTTTGCACTTGATTGATGCCTGGGCCACCCTCTCCCGACCCTCCCTCCCCAAAGCCAACTTCCACCAAGAACAATGCTTTCTGTTTAGAGTCCATGGGCAGCAGTTGGGGTTTCCACAGCTCCTGCTACATGTACCTTGCAAAAGGGCAGTAGCTACTTTTAAAATGGTGATGGATGGTATGAATAGAAGGCTGCATTCCATAATCAGGGTATTGTTCTCCCTAAATGGACCCAGACTCCGCAAACATGCTTCTCAGCACAGTGCCAGCGAAGGGTGTGTGTCTTGTTTTTAAAACAGTAAATTATGTTAATTCATTTCCTCTGGCCAAACAGCAGTAATAAGCCTGGGGAAGGAAGGAGGGGGAAAGTAAATAGGAGTCAATTACAAGAAGGTGAAAGGGGGGTAACTGAATAACATGGCCAAATGCCCCTTTAGAAAAGAGCATTGATTTCATCTTTGGGAAGGGTCTCTCACAGTCAGCCATAATCATACTAAAAGTACACAAGTATCCATTTTTCTATTTTTCAGCTTGATTGACAATTTACAAGATCCAGAAAATCGTATTCTTAATCCTAGAGGCTTTCTTCCATATGCTATCAAGGCGCGACATGGACACTTGCAGTTTTGTTGTTTTTTGTATATATAAAAAAAATCTCCTCTGTAAGTGATGGAGGTTGAATTATTAGCCCAGTTTGGGGCGGAAAATCTAGAAAATAATGTGCCCTACTCCCAATTTCACAAACGAGTGTGTTTTTAAAACCAATACATTTAAAACAAGTGCTCAGAAATGCCCTTGGATGATGACACTGGAAGAATGTTGTGGCTTTAGGGAGAATAAAAGAAATATAAGCCTCAGATTCTACATAGTCGAGCTGTATTGCTCATTTATAGAATCATAGAATCAGAGTTGGAAGAGACCTCGTGGGCCATCCAGTCCAACGCCTTTCCAAGAAGCAGGAAAATCACATTCAAAGCACCCCCGACAGGTAGCCATCCAGCCTCTGTTTAAAAGCCTCCACCACACTCCAGGCAGAAAGTCCCACTGTTGAACAGCTCTCACAGTTAAGAAGTTCTTCCTAATGTTCAAGTGGAATCTCCTTTCCTGTAATTTGAAGTCCATCAAGCCTTTTACCGAGGTTTATAAAACACCCCTTGTCGTGGGGAAGAGGCTTGTGTACTCTAATGAAGTTGTGAGCTATGCTGCCGGTAGGGCCTCCCATGCCAGACAGGTCGCAACCGAAGAGTCTGACCAAGAGCGTCAATGGACAGGGTGCGCTCTAGCCTTTTGGCAATCATCCTAAGAGAAGGAAAACTCTAATTTCAAACCCGGGCAGATGGTGCTCGTCTAACCCTGTAAGGTCAACCATCTAGAGAAGGAAACTCAAATCAAACCTACAACCTGAGGACCTCGCTGCCACAGTCCAAGCTTGCTAGGCCCCGGCAGACGAAACTTTGGTTTAAAAGGGTGAGGCCAGTTCTGTGCACGCTGCGCTTCACCAGAACAATCCATTGCACAGGCTCAAAGGACACATCCAACCTCCTTAGTCATCAACGCGCTTGTGGAGAGCGTGGGATGAGTCTTTCCTAAGAATCTTCGTTCGCGAAATAATGCCAGAGAGAGAGATAAAACTTCAGGAGCTAGATCCTCTCTTGGTGATTCTCTCTGAACAGGATCTACACTGCTCTATATCCCAGGATCTTTTTGGAAAATGGAAATCTCCATAATCTTTTGGAGAGTTATAATCTTTGGAAAGGGATTACCTTGTTAGAAGCCACAACCTTTTGAAAAATGATGCCATAACCTGTTGGTAAAAGCATGACTGTTAGAGTCATAACCCTTTGGAGAAAATGGCATTCACAGCATCCATAGAAGGCAACCAGGTTTCTAAGCTGTTAAACTGAGGTACCTATGTCTTTGAACTGTTAGGGACAAGGATATGCCAATGCACCAAACACACAGAGAGAGAGACACACACACACACACACACACACACACACACATATATTCAGCAGAGCTTCAGAAGTGTTCTTTTCAGTTGTCCAAAAACATCTACTCTCCTTTAAAATGTATTTGCCTTTAAATCATGCTCTGAAGAGACAAAAATAAGCAGACTTCTTTAAAAGTAACATAGTTGGTTTACTCACAAACTTCAAGTATTCAGCATACAGGTACTTTGCTTATCAATCCAGTTACAAATAGATTTTAAGTAGTTTCTCTGTGCAGGTAACACAGGGCATCTTTCTTATAATCAATAGTCCATAGTCCAAAGCATCTCTGAGAGTCTAATAGAGTCTCTGTCTAGTCTCTAAGCATACAGTTCATACTGAAGTCTAAAGCATACAATTCCTACATTGAAGTCTGAAAGCAAACTGAAGCCTAAACTGTACTGTTTCTAAAATGGTGTCTGAGCCCTGAACAAGCCCAGCTCTGATCACATGGTCTGTAGCCCCTCCCACAATAAAGAGTTAAGGTAAAATTGCATACCAACACACACATATACAATACAATAAGCAAACTGAATTATATGCATAACAAATAGCTAGTGGAGGCTTGAAAAGATTGCCATTTCCAACAGATCTGATCCCAGGTTATCTGCCTTGAACTGGATTATATGAGTCTCTACTGACATAATCTGGGATAAGTGGATGATCTGGGATATAGAACAGTATGGAACATTATAGAAGGGTATGAATCAGTTTAGTTATCAATTAACATTGCAATAAAAAATAGAGAGATCGGGTTACTCTGCCAATGAGAACTCCAATTGGACCAAATTTTATTCCATTAAGAGAACGTTCACATCAGCCCCTTGTCTCTCATTTAGAACTGGGGCTGGGGGAGACTGCTCCGCTGTCAAACAGTACCAATCTGATATGGTGAAACATGGAAAAACCACTACAAGCATGTTTTATGATAGTGCACATATGATATATTACTATAGGTACAATTATAATATGTGTATGAAAAGATGCAAAGTTAATACTAGCACAGATGGTCCCATGAACTAAAAAATCTGGGTGAAAAAAAAGCTCTTAAGCCAGTGGTTAGTAAACTGCAATTCTAGTAAGCAAGCAATTCTTGGCAAGTTTTGGGAGCAAAGGTCAATAAAAACTAGAAAGTTTGTCAACAATGTTTTAAATCATCCTGGGCTTCAGCGCATACACTTGCAAGTTATGTGAGCTTAGTCTCACAGCCTAACATACAGAACAAACATGTTGTTTTGCTTCCTTCAGGAGCGAAGTATAAACGGGGTGTTTTAAAAACAGGATCACAAGAACAATCAGAGAGAAACACTCCCAGATGAGGCAGACGAGAAGCTGATTAAATTCTCCTAAACCAATAAACTACTCAGGAAAAAACCAAAACTTTTTCTATGGCTCACTAAACAGGAAGCCCCAATCCCATTAATCCTTGACAAAATTAGTGTGGACAATGCACTGTTTCCGATTGATTCAATTACTTCTATTGACATGCATATCTAACAAGTGGAAACCTGTAACTACAGGTCTTTATTGTTATTGCTACAACGTCTATTTTTTCTCTTTAAGCCAGAAAGGAAAGCTGAAAAGAAATTTTTTTTTCTTACAGCGACTGAAATTTGTTCTCTAGTACAATTCGGAAGTCATAAGTGACTAAAAGCCATAATTACCATTCATAATTTCACATACGCATCCAACATATGCTAACAGATAGTTTTAACATTGTTTGGAAGAAAATAAGGGCAATACATGATTTCATAGACTCACTATAGGTTATTCCATGTTGCTGAACATCCTGATTTTATAAAATTATACTAGCATAGCATATCTAAAGTATGCCTTTCACTTTAGTTTCAGTTGCAATGGAAAGAATTGGGAGTCATCTACAATCATGGAACCATCCAGATCACCGTTCTCAACCTAAGGGTTGGGACCACCGGGAGAGTCGCGAGGGGGGTGTCAGAGGGGTCACCAAAGACCATTCAGAAAACACAATATTTTCTGTTGGTCATGGGGGTTCTGTGTGGGAAGTTTGGCCCAATTCTATCATTAGTGGGGTTCAGAATGCTCTTTGATTGGGGGTGAACTATAAATCCCAGCAACTACAACTCCCAAATGTCAAGGTCTATTTTCTCCAAACTCCACCAGTGTTCACATTGGGCATATTGAGTATTCATGCCAAGTTTGGTTCAGATCCATCATTGTTTGTGTCCACAGTGCTCTCTGGATGTGTTTTAACTACAGCTCCAAAACTCAAGGTCATTGCCCCCCAAACCCTTCCAATATTTTCTATTGGTCATGGGAGTTCTGTGTGCCAAGATAGGTTCAATTCCATCATTTGTGGAGTTCGGAATGCTCTTTGATTGTTAGTGAACTATACATCCCAGCAACTACAACTCCCAAATGACAAAATCAATTCCTCCTCCCCAACCCCACCAGTATTCAAATTTGGATGTATCGGATATTTATGCCAAATTTGGTCCAGTGAATGAAAATACATCCTGCATATCAGATATTTGCATTACAATTCATAAGAGTAGCAACATTACAGCTATGAAGTAGCAAAGAAAATAATTTTACGGTTGGGGGTCGCGGCATTAGAAAGACTGAGAACCACTGATCCAGATAGAAGAAATGCAAGGGGCATTTGAGGGGGAGAGGCTGCCAATCTCTCTGCTTGCCTGCTTGCTTGCTTCTTTCCTTGCTTCCTTCCTTCCAAGGTTGGAATGTGCATGCTTGGTTGGTTGAGACTTAAGTAAGCAAGCCTATCCCAGTCAGTCACTTCTAAGCCTAGCAATTCAGAAGCCAGTTTTTAGAGTATACTTAAAAACTGAAAGCAAAAGAAGACATGGTGGGAGAACACTTGGATGGGAATCCACCAGAAGAGGCTGGAAGGGGCATAACATGGTAGAGTTACAGATGCTTGGGACAAATTGCCATTCTGAAAGAGCCTTAAAATTTTAACAGCTGGTCCAAACAACTGAAACTAAGTGCATACATTCCCTATCCGACAGCTTAAAACGATGCAGTTGGGCACCGGGAATATGGCGCAGCTGGCTGGGTGTCTACTGTATAAGGTAATGAGTTCGAGGCCTGCCCGGGTCGAGGTGGGCTCTCGACCTATTGTGTAGCCTGTTGTCGACCTTTGCGACCCGAAAGACAGTTTCATTTGTCAAGTAGGAAATTAAGGTACCACTTAGTGGGGAGGCTTAATTTAACTGATTTATGAGGCCATAAAAAGATCTCCGGGAAACATGCTGAGGAATGAAGGAGTGCGACAGCTCCCCCTGGTGGCCAGATGTTAAATTGCCTCTATCTGTCTTATGTGTTTGTGTGTCTAAATGTAATGTGTGTACATTGTAATCCGCCCTGAGTCCCCTGCGGGGTGAGAAGGGCGGAATAGAAATAAAGTAAATAAATAAATAAACAATTCCATTGGAGAAGTCCTGAATTATATTAATAAGTTACAGGACAACTAATTCTTTCTACAGTATAGGCCATGGGGTTCAACATCTGACTCTATCTGTCAAAGAATGAGAATTCAAAGGGTAAGCAAATGATTTCCAAGTCCCTAGAGAGAATCTCCCATTCAGCCTTCCAGATATGTGACCAACTACACTTCCCCCTATCTGTAGCCAACATGGACAAGATCAGCTTGTTATATGGCAGGGAGGCAAAATGAACCAGAAAGAATTCAATTCAAGAGATAAGAAACCATCTTGCAGTGTCATCCACTTCACAGAATTGGCACTTGAATACACTGAAGAAAGCTGAGTGCAAAATGCAGGAAGGATAAGGGGTAGGACTGAAAGGAAACGGGAAGTGGTCATCACAGCTAGCAAATGCTGGGAGGGAATAGCAATACGCTCAAAGAGAGTGCCGTGTGCTATACTGACCCAATCCCTCATCCTAGCTTGCCACACTCCGAATTGGTGAAGGATGCTCTGTCTTTGCCATTGTTAAAGAAAGAGATAGATTGGCTGAGATATGAGCCAATCAAGCTGGCTTTTTTCACATGAAATGGGGAGGGGCATCGTCTTATTCTTCTCAGGCAGCAAAATTTCTTGGTCCGACTTTGTTATCTTATTAGCTGTAACTTCAGAATAAGATGTGTTCACCTGGACACCCATCATAGGCATCTCCCCTTTGGACTTTGAGAACCAGCTTCCACGTTTGCTCCTAGAAGACATCTTACCGGATTCTCCTCTGGGGGACCATGCTAATCTCTTTCTGATCACTGGGCCTTAACTCTTTGGGTCTTCAAAGACTGGGAATGTGGTGCAGCTGGCTGGATGTCAGCTGCATAAGATCTCTACTGACCAGAAGATCATGAGTTCGAGGCCTGCCCGGGTCGAGGTGGGCTCTCGACCTATAGCCTCTTGTCAACCTTCGCAACCCGAAAGACAGTTGCATCTGTCAAGTAGGAAATTAAGGTACCACTTACTGGGGAGACTAAATTTAACTAATTTACAAGGCCATAAAAAAGATCTCCAGAAAACATGCTGAGGAACGAAGGAATGCGACAGCTCCCCCTGGTGGCCAGATGTTAAATTGCCTCTGTCTGTCTTGTGTGTTTGTGTGTCTCAATGTAATGTGTACACTGTAATCCGCCCTGAGTCCCCTGCAGGGTGAGAAGGGTGGAATATAAATGAAGTAAATAAATAAATAAATAAAAAGTTTAGAACCCGGTTCACAATCTGGCCTTTGTACACCAAGGTTGTGCAGGATCCCTTCTCCAGTTAATTTCTTCACCTGGGATGGCTTTCAAAGAGACCACCACAACCCAAGGTTTACTATACTTCTCAAAACAAGACAAAATGCAGCCTGTATAAATGGAGAGGTAATGGAAGGAATGTAAGCCACACCACACAAAGCATTATTGTGCCAGATGTCCTGTAACAGCCTTTTCACTATTGACATGAAAGACCCTTTAAGCCTGGGAAGTAAAACATGAGAAACAATTTTCAACTTGTGCTCACGAGCAAATGAAAAATACAGGTGGGAAAGTTAATGGTGCACCTCCCCACCCCCAACATACACACATAAAAGGGGGGCAGGAGGGGGAGCGGAGAAAGGGGAGGGAGGGAACTTAACCCCAAAGTTCTTTCTGGGTTTATCAGCAATCCAGGCTTTTGTATACACATACCAAGCCTAAAAAATACGTAATGTATCCATTAAAAGGCAAGAGAACCTGAGAGGCATTTAGCTTGTTGTGATACATCTTCCATTACTCCCTCCACAGTCACTTGACAGGAGACCCAAGACTGTGTAAATCTTTCATGAAATAAATTTACCAGGCACGGAGAGAAATCATTTTGTTTCCTGCCAAGAGTGAAACTTTTCTGCAGTAATTATTGGAGTGGGGGGAGGTCACAGGCTGGAAAGGGGTAGAAATCAAGACAAATCTACATTTTCTTCAAGACGGCTCTGTTCCCAATTTACATTTTTCTTCCCTTACTGTGGCTCAAAATTAAGTTTGAGCACTTAATGTAAAAAAGTAGCCTGGAGTTATTGGCTGGATTTCTTCCTGAAAATTGGATGACTTTTGATGAAATAAAACTGTTAGGTTAGTCAAAGGACTGCTGGATGCCATATTTACAAAAATACAATGGGGAGACTGTCCCATCAGGGCAACTAACCGGAATGCACGACAGGGAGACAAACCAAGGGATTTTGTTTGGGGTTTGACAATTTACAATAGATTAATATATAAAATATACATTAATATATAAAATACAAACTTGAGACTAGTCTACTAAAACACACAAAACATTTGTTTCATGATACAGTTGTAATTCGCAAGCTTTGATTGCAATTCTTGCTACACATAAGTTTTGAAGGTTCTCTTAATATGACCTTCTCCTGTTCTTCTTTAGATCTGATTCAACTGAAAGGCCTCCCTTGCTTTTGATGTGTTTGCTTATGCTGTGTGCGCACATATGCAGAGACTCCAGTGTAGCAAATTGCTCCTGGACAGCAAGGTCACAGTTGCTAGAAAGCCAGGCCAGGTGCAACTCCCTGTGCAACAGAGGTAAAGATGAACTTAGGTCTGTCACCATTTAAATCAACTCCCAGAGTCAAATAGACACATCACAAAGTGAAACTGAATAAACTTGGTGTAGATGTTAGATTTTAACTGTAGGAAAATATACGGGTCCAGTTTTTTTAGATTTAGCCAATCAGATCAATATGCAACATGGAGAGGTCTGAGAATTGCTGGAGCTTTCTAACAAACACTAATGAAGATGGCTTGGGAAAGAGTTGACACAACACCAGAAGTGATTTTTTTTCCATGTCAGGAGCGACTTGAGAAAATGCAAGTCACTTCTGGTGTGAGAGAATTGGCAGTCTGCAAGGATGTTGCCCAGAGGATGCCCAGATGTTTTGATGTCTTACCGTCCTTGTGGGAGGCTTCTCCTATGTCCCCACACGGGGAGCTGGAGCTGACAGAGGGAGCTCAACCCGTTTTCCCCAGCTTTGAACCTCCGACCTGTCAGTCTTCAGTCCTGCTGGCACAAGGATTTTAACCCATTGTGCCACCAGAGGCTCCACCAGAAGTGATAAAAGGTACATATCTTTTTGCTTCTTTAAACCTACTCAAAATGTGCAATTTTGACCCTGCTGTGTGTCTTCTTCCACTGACCTGCTTGACTCAGGACTTAATAGTGTTTTCTTTAGCCCAGCATGTTTTAAGTCAATGCCTCCTTATCGGAGACACTGGTCAAACAAGCAGCCTCCTCTCAATCATAGTAATTCTTCTTTTCGTCTGCACTGGGTTCCTTCCATCTTTTCTTTCCAGAAGTAATGAAGGCCTGGTTCATTATCCCAGTGATCCTTTCAAATCAATACTAAAGTTCAGGGATGGTTACCCGTTTTACAGATTATGACGAGTAGAAATTTGATATTTAATCACCAAATAACACATTTATAAACCAATCAATCATTTGGGGGGGGGGAGACAAAGTTCTTGAACAAAGAGAAAGATTTTTATTTGTTGCCAAAAAGAAAACACCATAATTCCCAATCCAAAGTTGAACCACCACTACAGAGAAAGCCTACTGTCTTGTAAATAAATAATGCATTTGTTCAGCTCTGAAACATCCTGCAAATCTCTTGGGAAGACAGGTGGACAAATTGCAGTGTGCAAAGAAGAAGCAAAGACCACCAGCATTTAAGTGATGCTTCTATGCCATCAACTCCAATGGGCTGGCCATGTTGTCTGAATGCCTGATTACCATCTCCCAAAGCAGATATTCGCAACTCAAGAATGGAAAACAAAATGTTGGTGGACAGGAAAAAAGATTTAAAGACGGGCTTAAAGCTAGCCTTAAAAACGGTGGCACATAGACAACAAGTACTGGGAAGCCCTAGCCCTTGAACGCTAATTGGAGGTCAGATGCGACCAACAGTGCTGCAGAATTTGAACAGGCATGAATGGAGGGTGAAAGAGAGAAATGTGTCAAGAGGAAGGTGTGTCAAGCCAACCCTGACCAGGGCTGCCTTCCACCTGGAAACTGATGCCCTCATTGTAGAAGAACATGTGGATCAGGAATAATGCTCTATAGCCACCTACGTATCCACCGCCAAGACCATCATACTCGGACAACAAGGGATCGCCTAAGTAGTAAAAGTGTTCAGCTTCAAGAATAATCTCTTCTCAAAGTCTCATTGCACAAGTAGGATGATCTGGGGTGAGGTGCTCTTATTTAGAGTAATCCAACTATTTCACCTTTTGACTATATTATGGCTGAGAAGCTATGCTGGTCTCCAAAGTCCTCACCCAACACACAAACCACGACACAGTGCTGACCTTTCTACAATACCGTCCCCAGTGTTTGATGTTATTATTCAATGTGCCTTCAAGTTGACTTCAACACATGGCAACCCTATCTTCTGGTTTTCTCGCCACAGTTGAATCAGAGTGGTGTTGGCATTGTTTTCCTCGAGTCCTGTGAAAATGTGACTTGCCCAAGGCCGTTCAGTGGGTTTTCATGGCTGACCAAGAATTTGAAACCTCATCTCCCAGAGTTCTAGTCCAACATTTAAACCACTACACCATACTGGATCACACGGCTTAAATATTACTTTTTAAAAACCTCTATGCTCTGCTAAATGAACCAGTAAAGTGTACCGCTAGATCTCTTTGTAGTTTTCAATCCCTTCAGACCCCCCAGACCAGTCTTTTTCAGACCAAAAAGGGACAAATTACTGTTCCTAGAGGCTTCCAGGAGTGGCAATTCACATTTTAAAGAGGTTTTTCCCCTGCACAATGAAATACTGGGATATTTTTTTCCAAATCAGAACTAAAAATGAAGTGTTGGGATGGGTTTTTATTTTATTTATTTTGGCATTTGGGGCAGTTGATACAGCCACCAGAGCATTCTGGGACAGAAAACTGGCCCCTGGAGTTGCTCCAGTAGCCTATTCCTGTTCCAGTACAAGAATACTGTTGGCTGCTCTCCGTCATTACATTACAGCCTGGAAAAACTGATTGTTACCACCATTCAATGTATATCCATTAAAAAGTAAATCTTGAAGTGTTCAACAGGAGGGGAGGTGAAACCATTCAGCCCCTCTGTTATCTCCAACCGTTGGCCAAACTGACTGGGGCTGAAAGTACTTGGAATTAAACTACACCAGGATTGGTACAAGGTTACAACTTTCATTAGGAAATTATTTCTTTTAATAGCATTGAATAACAGTGTTTCCTTCTACATTTTCCATTGTATACAGCGTATGTATTGAGGAAAAGCTTTATAAAATTCAAAATTGTTATCTCACTTTTTTATATATTTCTTCACATCAAAATCCAGTGGTGAAAAATATTAAATATTATTTGTTTACATTATTTTTACCCAGCTTTCCTGTAGAAAATGCTTCAGATCAGTTTACAAATACAGTCTAGGCTATGACCAGACATTCATTGTTCATGGGCGCTGATAGGGTTTTTATTCAACTTGCCGAGTATATATCATTGCCTAGCTTTTTAATACCTCCAGATGTTTCAGGGGAAAAAACTTTTGGAAACGTCCAGATGTTTCAGAAAAAAATAAAAGTTATTGTTGTATGCCTTCAATGTTTCCAATTTAGGGAGATCTAAGGCAGTGATCCTCAACCTGTGGGTCCCCAGGTGTTTTGGCCTACAACTCCCAGAAATCCCAGCCAGTTACCAGCTGTTAGGATTTCAGGGAGTTGAAGGCCATTGCCCTATGGCATGCCCATCACAGGATTCCCTTGGCGAAATCTGTTCAGAGAAGGGGTTGCCCTTGTCTTCCTCTAAGGCTGAGAAAATGTGATTTTTTCAAAGGTCACCCAGCAGGTTTCCATACCCGAGCAGGGACTTGAACGTTTGTCTCCAGAGCAGCGATCCAATGCTCAAACCACTCCTGCTTAAAGAGAAACCTACCCAGAGAAATGGATATTCCAGATTGAATCAAATGTATTTCAAGACATAGTCCTCAGAATAAAGTGAAACAGAAGGCATACATTTTGACATGGAATAAAGCTATTGTGTTTAGTAAAAACCAAGAGGGAAAGTTTCCACTAAGTACTGCAATACTGGGATTAATTTGAAAGCAGACTCTTTGAAAATCATGATTTTACAACCCAGGGCAGACTCAAGTTGGGTGTTGTATGTCTAAAGAAACAGAATGCTGCACTGAGAGTTCTCAAACTGAATAAATAAAAAGAGGGCTTTGGAATATTTTTTTCCAGACCAAACTAAAAAAGCTCTTTGTTTGAGTCCTCCTATAAATATGTGAAAAACTCAAGGCCTGTATATCAGCCACATTTACCTTGTTCTCTTCATAATGTTATTCACAAAATTTAATTTAGACTGCAAAAGGATCTTGTTGCAACATTGAGACTCAGAGAAGGAGGTTGGTATGAAAGTCTGTGAAAGCATATCCTACCAAAGCATCAGAAGTCTACAAAAGCTTATACAGTACCACCTACTTCTTTCTCCCAGTCAGCCTCAAAAGTGCTACAAGACTGCTTTGTATACTAATATTCCAGAGGAAACCAGCCATGTCTTTGATTTTTGACCCTCAGATACATTGGAGAACTTTCCATTGAGTAGAGACCAATTCTGAGTGAACAGGAATACCAGCACATAATATTGAATAGCATCACTCTGAACATCTCTGGTAGTGGTTCCCAACCTGTGTTCCATGGACCACCAGTGGTCTGCTAGAACTAAAATATGATCCGCGACCTCACCATTACTACACCATTGCAACGAGAGTGACCGGTTTCAGGAAACCCTCTTATAGTGCCGACGCTTATTAAATATGGTTTTCTATTGGCGAGCAGCTGACGGCCACTGGATGGCTTATGTTCTGTATCAAAAACTTGAGGGTGTGTCCAGACAGCCCCTTTATTGCTGTAAGTCTTGCAATAAAGAAGGGGCTGTCCAGATGATGTCCTGGACAATCCTGAATTAATTTGCCACAACCCAGGAACACCCTGGTTTATAGCGAATTAATTAGATAGTGGATTTATTCCATGCGTTCTTGGAAGACATGGGATAAACCCACTACTTCTGGTGTGTGGACTGCAGTCCAGACAACATTCCCACAGTTTTCTGGACTAAATTAGTCCGGAAAACTGAGGGACTAACCAACCCCCTCACCCACATCCCCCCAACGCCTTTGAAAAATAAGGAAAACTTACCCAGCGTCCAGTAGACTGGAGCTGGAGCTCTCCTGGCAAATAGAAATGATGCACCAGGATGTCAATAAAAATATTTTTTTAAAGAAATGATACACCAGAATATCAATAAAAAAAATTTTAAAAAAAGAAATGATGCACCAAGAGAGCGGAGGGGGAGGACGAAAATGGCTCCCCCCTGTTTTCCTGGTGCATCATTTCTATGTGCCGGGAGAGCTCCAGCTACAGTCTACTGGAGGCTGGGTAAGTTTTCCTTACTTTTCAAAGGGGTTTGGAGGCTTTGGGGAAGGGTGGTAGGGCCTCCAAATGTTCTCGCAGGCCAGTCCCATGAGAGCATTTGGACACCCACCTCAGAAGGTGTGCACTTTCTGGGGTGTGTGTAGACAGACCCCCAGGAACATCCACATTTTTAAACGCAGATAATTCTTCTGGGATAAAGGCCTGTCTCGAACCGCCCAGAGTTGATGTGGTCTATTTAATGCAATTTTCTGAACCAGAACCCCAAATAACCAAACCAAATCTAAAGTTGACCAAAAACTAATTTGTAACCATTTTGGTACTAATGTTGGAGCGTGGTCCCTGGTCAAGTGGCCCCTGGTCAAAAAAAGTTGGGAATCGCTAGTCTATGGGTTTGAATGACTGATCAAATTCTGTTGAATATTGACAGTCTCAGAATATTTTTATGAAAGTCCATAAACTGAGAGATACAGTAGGAAGTATTGACAGCTGTCAAAACAATGTTGCCATAAATTCTGACACTGGCAGTAAGTTGTATTTGAGTCTTAACATTCACCAAGTTTGGGGCATTCATTGTCATTCTATTGGTGAAGTTAAATCAGAAAATATTGCCATTTTAGTTTAAGCAGCTAAAAGTTGGCACAATTCCATTTTGTGCTTCTTGATTTGCAAAATGCCCTGTAATTTTTCTGGACATTTATATTAATTGAAAAATACCACAAAATGTTGCCAGTTTTATATCATTAAAACTGATGAAATAAATGGAAATAGGTGGAAATATTGCTTGTTTCGCCATCAAGCACATACAATTTGTCCTTACCAATGAAAAAATAGTATTAAAAGACAACATAACAGCAATTAAAAATCACATTTCAACAACAGCTGAACAGAGATGTTCTAATCTGATTTACAGTTATTTTGATACCAGCAAAACTTTTAGAAGATCTCAATAACAGTAGAATTAAAGGAGCCCATGAAAACAACATGCAGATAGAAAAATCAGAAATCTTACCAAAATTTCAGAAAGAAAAGCGATGTATGGACTAGCAAAGAAACTGGTACTTCTTTCCCAAAAACTTGTAAACACCTTATATAATACCTTATACAAACCAATGCAGCCAGTGCTAGCTTGACCATATATGGCCCCAAAGGTGAACAGGGTGGCAACCTGACAGATTTGGAATGACTACTGAGCTCGATCTCACTGCAATATCACACACAGAAGAGCATCCAATTGGATTATCCATATTTGACTGATGGAATATAGAAACCAGGGAAACACAGCTGAACACAATGGCTGTCACAAGCTTGTGGTATCCTATGGTTTCAGAAATCTCAAGGTAGTTTGCATCCTTCTAACACAGGTAAGCTTTATATGGGATGAATCGCCGGATACTTTGTACAACTGCAAACTTAAAGGATATGTACTGTATATGGCAGTATGCACGCATGCAGTTCTTCCTCTGACATTATCATGAAACAGTGGCTGCTTTCTATGCTGCGTTCTTTTCCATTCACTGCCTACAACACAGTGCATTACATTTCCTATAAATTCACTGAATTTGCCATGATTCTGCCCTGAAATACCTCACAGCAAAAGATAAAACAAACAGAAGTAACACCTTGAAGCTTTACTCAAGTTCCTGAAAGAAAGTCTGCTAAAGAATAATGGCCTTTAGCTGCTTTCAAGGAATTTAAGGAAGTCTGATTCCTTCTAGTAACTAGCCATGAGAGTGTACCAACCCATCGCCCCTAGTTTCATTTACTGTCTTCACTGCATGTTTGAGATGGACTCAGAGGAAACTGATCAATGTTAAGAGGGTACAGCCTGATTTCCACAAAAATCTACCCTGTTGCCCATTTCGCATGTTGCCACAATTACTTCTTCTGAAAGCCGATGGGTGGAACAAATTATTGGAGGCTTCTGCATCACTCCTGTTATTCCTCTAAATCTCCCAACCTAAGCACTCCAGTATGCTGCCCAGATGGCTAAATCTGAAGAAAACCACCTGATGTGAGAAGGATTCTTGTATTTGCAGAACCCAAGACCAAACCAGAAAAATATAATCACATTCTACTCGTGCTACCACTTGTTAATGCATATTGGGGGAAAAAATGTGCTTTGGATTTCAGTTTAATTCTGTTTCACATCAAGAATACCATTTTTATTTTACTCTGTTCTTCCATTCTGTATTAAATCCACATTTCCAGTCCAATACAGAATCAGTTAAGTCAATCTGACCAGAGAGTTGTCACGCTACCCAGAGGTGATGGAAGGGTTTGCACCATTCTTCCCAAGGCCTCGGCCTAAACATTCTTCAGTCCTGGGTTAACTGTTTTTATGGATATATTTACCTTCCCCTGTCTTCAGGTCTCAGGGCCCTTCCACACAGTCCTATATCTCAAAATATCAAGGCAGAAAATCCCACATTATCTGAGTGTGGACTCAGATAACCCAGTTCAAAGCAGATAATGTGGGATATTCTGCCTTAATATTCTGGGATACAGGGCTGTGTGGAAGGGCTCTCAGAGGTAAGTTACTGGGACAGTTTGGTAACTACAGCCCTTTCCACACTGCTCCTATATCCTAGGATCTGATCCCAAATTATCTTCTTATCCCAGATTATCTGTCAGTGGAGACTCATATAATCCAGTTTAAATCAGATAATCTGGGATCAGATCCTGGGAGTGTAGAAGGGGCCTTAGTTACATAAACCTCCTTTACATCACATGAGCACAAACATCACATTACACTGCCGAGTCTACATGTACCATATACACACGCAAGACAAAGGTAGTAAAACGTAGCTGTTAAATTCAGTTTTCTGTTCAGAATTGAAACAAAACTGTTCTTGTCTCTAAGTCTTTCCAGATTCTTTGCTGAGCTCCTAATGACATATTAATCCATCATCTATGAAATTAATATAAATGTATGACTACTTAATCCAGCCAGTGCTGAACACTGCCTCCATCTTAAGACTGACTCCATTTAGTCTTTTAGGTCTTAAAAAGCGATATACTGTTTGCCTTTCATCCAGCATGTAGGAGGATCAACTTACACTGCTACTGCTTCTATAAAATATTTGGTAGGGGGTGAGCGCATTGGAGGAGCCGAGCATGATCCAAACCTCCATTGTTTTCGCAAGACTCTGACTCACTTTCCCCCAGACACTGGCACATGTTTGTGAACAAAACGGACACCAAATTTAAAAGTGCCTTGTAATGAATTGATCTAGGTAATTCAATACTGTCTCTGATAAATAGTAGTGACACTCCAGAGTTTCAGGCACAATTATTTCCCTAACATCATATACCAACAATTGTATCTGGGACCTTCAACATGCAAAACATACGCACTTCTATTCACCTATTTCTCCAAGGACCCTTCCAGACAGGACCTATATTCCAGGATATGATCCCATGTTTTCTGAATTACACTGGATTATATGAGTCGCCACTGCCAGGCAGTCTGGGATAAACAGAAAACCTGGGATCAGATACTGGGATATAGGGCCTGTCTGGAAGGGCCCCAAGTTGCAGAAGTCTTAGCACCCATCTTAATGGGTGATCTGCAACAGCCTGTAAATATACGTAAAATTAAATTATTAAGTCAGAGCTTTCCAAACTGTGTTTTGTGACATGTTCTTATGTCAGATGTCAGTGCACTGCACTAATGTAATGAGAAATAACACATTTTTAAATATATATACCTTATGAATCATACATTTTAAAATATATGGTAAAGCTAAAGTTTTCCTCTTAACATTAAGTCTAGTCATGTCAGACTCTGGTGGTGGTGCACATCTCTAAGCCAAAGAGCCAGCATTGTCCGTAGACACCTCCAAGGTCATGTCGCCAGAATGACTGCATGGAGTGCTGTTACCTTCCCACAAAAGCGGTACCTATTGATCTACTCACATTTGCATGCTTTTGAACTGCTAGGTTTACACAAGCTGGGGCTAGCAGCGGGAGCTCTCCCCACTCCCCAGATTCAAACTGCCAACCTTTCGGTCAGCAAGTTCAGCAGTTCAGCACACTGCACCACTGGGGGCTCCTTTAAAATATATATATATATTAAAAAGGTATATATAGCATATATATGGTATTATATATTACGTATATATTAAAATATATACATAACAGATATATAGCTCATGAAAACCTCTATCTATCTATCTATCTATCTATATATACGATTTCTAGTCTGATTTTAAATAACTGTTTACTGGGGAGTTGTCCTTCTACTCTTAGGGAGCTTGTGCCCGCTTTGTGCTGGTCTGTGACCGTAATAAAGTTTTGATTGATTGATATATATATATACGCAAAAGGTTTTCATGAGCTATGTTGTGACCCCACACATTTTATTATTACAATGAAGGTATTGTTTACAAGGGTTTGCTAGCAAACCTGAATGACTGTGTCGCAAAATGACACATGTCTAAAAAGTGTTTCGCTAACATGAAATGTCTAGAAAGTTCTGTGTTAAGTCATCTTAACAAAACAGAACTGGCTCCGGGAGTAATTTCCCAGTGGGAGTTCTCAATGCCAAGATGAGAAATAGAAAGGGACTGAAACTGCCTCCGTGACGATGGATCTTCAGTATTTGGTTAAGTTACAATATTTATGAAAAGAATTTGGCATCTTCTTCTTTGACCCCAATTTCTCCATGGTTAGAGAATCCAATGACATATTTGAGCCTCGGTGCTAAAATATGTGCTAGCTGTGGAGAACTGTCACTTGTCTGTCACTTTGGGGGAGGGGGTTAATGGATTTGTTTACTTAGTTGGTGCTGTTGGGAATACAGGGCGAGGGAAAAGATTACAGGAGGGGAGAGGCCCCCTGGTCCACCCAGGAATGCAACTGTTTTCCTTTCACTCCAGACCAAAAAATGGAAGCCAACCCAGGATTTCCACAGCTCAGAAACAAGAGAAATGGAAAAGGCCCCAAACAAAGCACACTTGCCTGACAGGAAACAAGGACCCACAGAGAAAACCAATGGCTTGTAAGATGCAAGCAAGATTTCCATGCCATCGGCTACTATTCCTGGAGGAATTCAAGACTGAAGGATACCAGGAAAAGAGAGAAGGAGAAAACACAGTGCAAGCAGTCTCCAAGTTACGAACAAGATCGGCTCTGAAGTTTTGTTCTTAAGTTGAATTTGTATGTAAGTCAGAACAGGTACATTTCTAAGCCTAATTCCAGCCACACACACATATAGGACACCAAAGAAGGAAAATGCCTACAAATACCTCTCTCTGTTGCCTATCTTGTCTGTATAACGGCATTGAATGTTTGCTGTATATGTGTTCTGTAATCTGCCCTGGGTCCCCTTTGGGGTGAGAAGGGTTGAATATAAACGCTGGAAATAAATAAATAAATAAGTATGCTTTGGACAACACAGGAAGGGTTAACACCCCTGTGGGGTTTGCTTTGCCGCCTCTGCCCTGTTCATCATCATCATCATTATATTATTATTGTTGTTATTGTTATTATTATATTTCTTTATATCCTGCCTTTTCCCCATAGAGACTCAAGGCAGCCAACATCTATCTGTTCCAGAGATTTCACTTCACTTTCCATCCCTGTGAATATGGGTATTTTTGAGAAATTTGGCTTGTGGAAACAAGAATTGAGGGGTTTTTTTCCATGTCAGGAGCGACTTGAGGAACTGCAAGTCGCTTCTGATGTGAGAGAATTGGCCGTCTGCAAGGACGTTGCCCAGGGGATGCCTGGATGTTTGATTTTTACCATCCTTCTGGGAGCTTCTCTCATGGGGAACTGGAGCTGACAGAGGGAGCTCATTCCACTCTCCCTAAATTTGAACTGCCAACCTGTCAGTCAGCAGTCCTGCTGGCACAAGGATTTAACCCACTGTACCACTGGGGATTCCCAAGGATTGGTGATAAAACTGCAGTGGAGACACCTTTTCCCCATGATAACTCTTCCAGGAGTGAATGTCCCTTCAGAGGGGTAGATTTCTCTCCCTTCCTATTGGCTCTCCCCTGTTCTTAGGCGCCCCCAGTGGTGCAATGGGTTAAAACCTTTTGCCAGCAAGACGGAAGACTGACAGGTCCGAGGTTCAAATCCGGGGAGAGCGTGGATGAGCTCCATCTGTCAGCTCCAGCACCCCATGCAGGGACATGAGTGAAGCCTCCCACAAGGATGGTAAAACATCAAAACATGTGCAACGTCCTTGCAGATGGCCAATTCTTTCACACCAGAAGCTACTTGCAGTTTCTCAAGTCACTCCTGACATGGAAAAAAAAGACCCCGTTCTTAACTATGAGTTGTTTATAAGTAAGATGTTTGTAACTCGGGGACTGCCTGTACTGCTTTTCATCTTCTCTATTGCCTCCCTACAAAGAACAACTCCTTTCTTGACGGACATAAAAAGTAACACAACACCCAGGAGAAAAAGCTTACTGCAAATATTTCACCCCTGTTCTTGACCCAGAGTCATTTGCATGTCGGATGTTTGTAACTCAGGCACTGTCTGCACATGCCAAAAAGGCCGTGAGTGGCGCGAGTCGGTGGCTTACCTCTGGCGGAGTCAGCAAGCGCCACAACTCCCACAAAAAGCAGCACGAACTGGAAGTCCATCCTGAGCGCAGGCTTGGCTCTTTCTTCTTCTTCTTTCCAGGCTGAAAGGGAAGGCCTGAAAAGGAGAAAGAAACAAAAAGAAAAGTCAAATAACAACCAGGGAATTCAAAAGAGGGGAGAAAATAACCGCAGGACTTGACTGGAAACAAAAGTAAATTGGAGTTTGTGTAAGAAATCAGCTCTTCTGCTCCTTTATTCTTCCCACGTGAGGACTGGCATCCGTTCTCCCATTGCTCTCCAAGGACCACCCTATATCCCAAACTATCAAGGCAGAAAATCCCACAATATCTGCTTTGAACTGGGTTATCTGAGCCCACACTCAGACAATGTGGGGTTCTCTGCCTTGATATTCTGGGGTATAGGGCTGTGTGGAAGGGCTCCGAGAGGAAGCTGAGCTTTGCCACCTGCCCTCCCTGGGGTTTGAGAGAGAACGAAAGAAAGCAAAAACCAGGCAGCGGCAGGCGTGCAGTACATCCAAGGCAAGCCTCACCAGGGGGAGAGAAAAGAAGGGGATTCTTCCACTCAGCGAAAGGGGGAAAAAGTCCCCAAAGCTTGTCCCTTCGGTGGAAAACTGGGTGCCCTTCCACCCAGCTCTATATCTCAGAATATCAAGGCAGAAAACTGCTTTGAGCTGGGTTACCTGAGCCCACACTCAGATAATGTGGGATTCTCTAAAACGATCAAGGGGCTGGAGAACAAGCCCTATGAGGAACGGCTTAAAGAGCTGGGCATGTTTCAGCTGCAGAAGAGAAGGCCGAGAGGAGACATGATAGCCATGTATAAATATGTGAGGGGAAGTCATAGGAAGGGGGGAGCATGCCATGAAGACTAGGACTGGAACAATGGCTTCAAACTACAAGAAAGGAGATTCCACCTGAACATTAGGAAGAACTTCCTGATTGTGAGAGCTGTTCAGCAGTGGAACTCTCTGCCCCGGAGTGTGGTGGAGGCTCCTTCATTGGAGGCTTTTAAGCAGAGGCTGGATGGCCATCTGTTGGGGGTGCTTTGAATGCAATTGTCTTGCTTCTTGGCCGGGGGTTGGACTGGATGGCCCATGAGGTCTCTTCCAACCCTGTGATTCTATGATTCCGCCTTGATATTCTGCGTGGAAGGGTCCTGAGAGGAAGCTGAGCCTTGCCACCTGCCCTCCCTGGGGTTGGAGAGTGATAACGAAAGGAAGCCCAAAGCAGGCAGCGGCAGGCGTGCGGTATACCCAAGCCACGGCTCACCAGGGGGAGGGAGAGGAAAGAAGGGGCTTCTCCCACTCAGTGAAAGGAAAAGGCACTTCCAAAGCTCGGCGGCGGCGGGTCGCACTCAAGCCTTGCAACAGGCCACTTCATCACACTCGGGGGGGGGGGGGATCCACTTTCAATCCACGGCCTCCTGCAGAATTGTGGGGCTTGTCGTTTGGGTGCCTTCCTACATTACAAACCCCAGAATTCTGCAGGAAGCAGAAACCGGATTGGAAGTGGATTCTTTTTTCCTCGAGTGGGATGCGCGGCTTCTCCAGTGGGATCATTTTTGCGCGAGGAACGAAAGCAAGCACGCCCGGGCGCGCGGGCCGGGTCCCCCTCTTTCACTCCTCCCGCGAAAAGGGTTTGGATCCCCGCATCTTGGAAACCCACCCAGCATCCCGACCCAGGGCAGCACGGCATGGGAGAGACGGAGGAGGAGAAGAAAGAAAAGGAAGAGGGGGAGGAGAAGAAGGAGGAGAAAAAGGAGAAGGAAAGGAGGAAGAGGAGAAGGAAAAGGAAGAGAAGGAGAAAGAGGATGAGAGCAGGAGCAGGAAGAAGAGGAGGAAAAGGAAGAGAAGGAGAAGGAAAAGGAGGAGGAAAAGGAAGAGAAGGAGGAGAAAGAGGAAGAGGATGAGACGGAAGAGCAAGAGGAGAGGATGAGAAGGAAGAGGAAGAGGAGGAAAGGAGGAAAAGGAAGAGAAGGAGAAAGAGGAAGAGGATGAGACGGAAGAGCAAGAGGAGAGGAGGAAAAGGAAGAGAAGGAGAAGGAAAAGGAGGAGGAAAAGGAAGAGAAGGAGGAGAAAGAGGAAGAGACGGAAGAGCAAGAGGAGAGGAGGAAAAGGAAGAGGAGGAGAAGGAAAAAGAGGGGAGGAGGAAAAGGAAGAGAAGGAGGAGAAAGAGGAAGAGACGGAAGGGCAAGAGGAGAGGAGGAAAAGGAAGAGGAGGAGAAGGAAAAGGAGGAGGAAAAGGAAGAGAAGGAGGAGAAAGAGGAAGAGACGGAAGGGCAAGAGGAGAGGAGGAAAAGGAAGAGAAGGAGAAGGAAAGGAGGAGGAGGAAAAGGAAGAGAAGGAGAAGAAAGAGGAAGAGGATGAGACGGAAGAGCAAGAGGAGAGGAGGAAAAGGAAGAGAAGGAGGAGGAAAAGGAAGAGGAGGAGAAGAAAAAGGAGGAGGATGAAAAGGAAGAGGAAGAGGAGAAGAGGAAAAGGAAGAGAAGGAAATGTAGGAGAAGGAGAAGAAGGGAAGGTGGAGGAGGAAAGGAAGAGAAGGAGGAGAAGCAGCAGTCGAAAGGGCTTAGATAGGTCGGGATTTCTCGGGAAGTCGGGATTCTTGTCCGCGATCGCCCGCGAGGAGAAGCACCTCTTCTTCGGGGGCCCCTCGCTCCGTGTCTCCTTCCCCTCGCCGAGGATGAGGGGTCCCCAGCAAAAAGGGAGAGGGGGGGCTCCTTGAGGGCTAGCTGGACTTCTCCAAGCCTCTCTCCGAAAAGAGCCGCGCACTTGTTCCCCGGCGGCCTCCTTCCGCCCCCCTCCCTCCCTCCCGGAGTCCTTCTTACCGCAACGGCGGAGGGTGATGGGGGTCTGGGGGAGGAGGGCTCCTTCCCTGCTCGGCGCCTCTCAAGCCCCTCTCCGCCTCTCCGCCGGCGCCTCCTCGCAGCGGGACCCCCCTCCGCCACTGCCGGGCCCCATGTGCCGCCCCCTTCTCTTCTCTCTCTCTCTCTCTCGATCTCTTTCTCCGTGTGTGTGTGTGCCTTTGACAGAAGGAGCAGCCCCTCCGCGTCCTCCGTGGCTCTTCACCGCCGGACCCTGGCCCGGAGCGCCATCCTCCTCCCCGACAAAGGAACTTCGGTCCCTCCTGCCGGCGCCACGGAGCGGGATGCCGAAGGGCTGGGAGGGCAAGGATGCGGCGCCTCGGGAGGAGAGCCGGCCAATGCTCCACTTTCTCTCCTTTTTCTGCGCCCCCCCCCTTTCTCCTCCTCTCTCTCTCCCTCTCCCTCTCTCTCCCGGCTCCGCGCGCCCGCCTCGAGGAGGCTCCGCACTTCTGGGCAGCGGCGGAGAGGCTGCCCAGGCCACGCCCACTCCAAACTTCGGACCAATCCGAAGCCTCCCTCCGCCTCCACCGACTTTAACCCTTTGTCCCTTCGCATTGGAGGAGGCGCACCTTGACTCCCGGGAGGAGGAAGGGGGCCAGGAGGACACACACGCTCCTAGGGCATTCTTGTAGGCAGTGCCATTTTTAAACACATGGCTGGAATCTCTGGGTTGTTATAGGTTTTTCGGGCTATAGGGCCATGTTCTAGAAGCATTCTCTCCTGACGTTTCGCCTGCATCTGTGGCAGGCATCCTCAGAGCTTGTGAGGTCTGTTGGAAACTAGGAAAATGGGGTTTACAGTGTTCCCTGACTCAGTGCTTCCCAACCTTTTTTGAGCCACGGCACACTTTTAACATTTGCAAAATCCTGAGGCACACCACCAACCAAAATGACACTCTAACACAGTAATACATATAGTTAACTGACCTTGAGTTTTGGAGTTGTAGTTCACCTACACCCAGAGAGCACTCTGGACTCAAACAATGTTGGATCAGGACCAAACTTGGCATGAATACTCAATATGTCCAAATGTGAACACAGATGGAGTTTGGGGAAAATAGACAGGGAGCTGGGGGGAAGCTGAACCGCACCGATAGAGGAGGGGGAGGAGGGAGGGGCGGGGCCCTGCGGGGAGCCGTTTTCCTGGTTTGCAGCTCCGCTGGGCTTGGTGGAGCCGCGAACCAGGAGAAAGGCTCCCTGCAAGGAAACGGAAGCAGCTTTGGAAGCAGCCAGGACCTGAGATTTCCTCCATTCCCTGAGGCTCTCCCTCACAAGTGGAGGGAGAGCCTGGGGAACAGGCCCTGCCTGGGAGCCGGATTTGGTCAGCTTGCATCTCCCGCCGGGCTCGGCAGAAGACGTGAGATGGCCAAACTCGGCTACCAGGCAGGGCCTGGGCCCTGCGGGCAGCCTTTCTTCCGAGGCTCCCCAAAGTGCCCAGGACCTCCCTGGCAGCTGGGATGGGCCGGTTGGCTGGTGCGCGGAGGGAAAATGGCCGAAGGAGATGGCGCCCCAGCCCCTTCTTCTTTGCCGCTGCCCGGCCCCTCCTCCTCCTCCTCCAAGCAGCAGCAGCAGACAGGAGGGGGAAGAAAGGGGGGGGAGACATTTTCGTGGCAAACCAATTGATCTGTTACGGAACAGTAGTGTGTCGTGGAACAGCGGTTGGGAAACACTGCCCTGACTTATTGCTGGGGTTAGGTTCCAGGACCTCCTGCAATAAGTGAAAAACCGCAATGTAGGGATGCTCTATTTTAATATTTATACATTATTTTAGTAGTTATGCACTATTTTAAATCTTTATACACTTAAGATAAAGTGAAGGAAAGGAAGGAAAGGCCCTTCAAGTCTGGAGGGAGGGAGGACTGAGGAGGGAAAGCACCTTGGAGAGCAGTGGCAGCAAAACCCCACAAAACAGCAAAAATGCCATATATATTTTAAACTAATATTTTTTTGAAATCTCTGAAACAGCGAGTTTGCAATAAGTGAACCGCGAAGTAGCAAGGGGACACATGCCTGGTCTACACTGATCATATCACCCAGCCCAATGTGACTTTGGGCTGGGTGATAGGTCCAGGGTGGGAGAAAGAACTCTTGTCTGTTGGAGCTAGGTGTGAGTGTTGATTAGCATTTGATGGCCTGGCAGTTTTTTGGTGTGGCGTTACTCAACCTGGGGGTCGAGACCCTTGTGGGGGTCAAGACGGGAGTGTCAGAGGAGTCTCCAAAGACCATTCAGGAGACACCGTATTTACTGTTAGTCATGGGGTCTCTGTGTGGGAAGTTTGGCCCAATTCTATCATTGGTGAAGTTCAGAATGTTCTTTGATTGTAGGGGGACTATAAATCCCAGCAACTACAACTCCCAAATGTCGAGGTCAATTTTCCCCAAAATCCACCAGTGTTCACATTTGGGCATATTGAGGATTCATGCCAAGTTTGGTCCAGATCCATCACTGTTTGAGTCCACAATGCTCCTTAGATGTGGGTGAGCTACAACTCCAAAACTCAAGGCCATTGCCCACCCAACCCTTCCAGTATTTTCTGTTGGTGATGGGGGTTCTGTGTGGGAAGTCTGGCCCAATTCTGTCATTGGTGGAGTGATGCTCTTTGATTGTAGGTGAACTATAATTCTCAGAAATTACAACTCCCAGGTGTCAATGTTTGTCTTCCCCAAACTTGAATAATGTGCACATATAAGCATATTGTGTATTCGTGCCCAGTTTGGTCCAGATCCATCATTCTTTGAGTCCACAGTGCTCTCTGGATGTAGGTGAACTACAACTCCATCAAACCCTTCCAGTATTTTCTGCTGCTCATGGGAGTCCTATGTGCCAAGTTCGGTTCAATTCCATCATTGGTGGAGTTCAGAATGGTTTTTGATTGTAGGTGAACTATAAATCCCAGCAACTACAATTCCCAAATGATAAAGTCAACTTGCCCCAACCCCACCAGTATTGAAATGTGGGTGTATTAGATATTTGTGCCAAATTTGGTCCAGTGAATGAAAATACATTCTGCATATCAGATATTTACATGACGATTCATAACAGTAGCAAAATTACAGTTTTGAAGTAGCAACAAAAATAATTGTATGGTTGGGGGTCACCACAATATGAAGAACTATATTAAGGAGTTGCGGCATTAGAAAGGTTGAGAAACACTGAACTACATGATATGCTCAGTGTCAACTGCTGTCATTCAAGTGGATTTATAGGAGTCTACACCAGGAGCCCACAGTGGTGCAGTGGGTTAAACCGTTGAGCTGCTGAACTTGCTGACTGAAAGATTGGTGGTTCGAATCTGGGGAGCTGGGTGAGTTCCCACTGTTAGCCCTAGCTTTTGCCAACCTAGCAGTTTGAAAACATGCAAATCTGAGTAGATCAGTAGGTACCACTCTGGCAGGAAGGTAAGAGCACTCCATGCAGTCATGCCGGCCACATGACCTTGGAGGTGTCTATGGACAATGCTGGCTCTTTGGCTCAAAAAAGGAGGTGAGCACCCCCCCACCCCCACCCCAAGAGTTGGACAGGTGGAGACCTTTACCTTTACACCAGGCATGCCTTTGACCACATCCATACGCCAGGAAATAAATCCTGACTGCTCCCTGGAGGGAAAGATATTAGAGGCAAAGATGAAGTACTGTAGCCACATAATGAGAAGACAGGAAAGGATGGAGAAGAAGATGATGCTGAGAAAACTGGAAGGAAAAAGGAAGAGGGGCCGACCAAGGGCAAGATGGATGAATGGTATCCTTGAAGTGACTAGCTTGACCTTGAAGGAGCTGGGGGTGGCCATGGCCAACAGGGAGCTCTGGCGTGGGCTGGTCCATGAGGTCCTGAAGAGTCGGAAGTGACTGAATGAATAAACATCAGCAACAAACACACTAAGCATGGGCAAACTTGTTTTGGACTTCAACTCCCACAATTCCTAACAGCCTCAGGCTTAAGCAGCTGAGGGGGGAAAGGAAGGGGCCTAAGGCTGTTAGGAATTGTGGGAGTTGGAGTCCAAAACACCTGGAGGGTCCAAGTTTGCCCATGCCTGGTCTACACTGATTATATCACCCAGCCCAATGTGACTTTGTGCCAAGCCCTTCGCCAGCTTCTCTCTGCCTTTAGCCTTTCCTCCATGACAGGCCCGGCTGAATGGTTCTGGATAGGAAAGGGGGTGGCCATTGTGAGCCCTTTCTTCCCACATCCTCCTGGAATTCAGGGGAGATGTTATCAGACCCTCCTTTCTCTCTTTTTGGAAATTGATCCCTTTCCCCTTTTCCCCTCCCACATAGAAGAGCTGGCTGTTACTTGGCTTTTACCCATTTGTTCAGTCTCTTCTTTAAGCTTTGGATTCATGATCTATCTTTTGCCACATTTGTCGAAAAGTAGAAGTGCATTTCCAGAGAGACGAAAGAGGTTTTATTCACAAAACAAGTACATTTCTTGTCTTTCCAAAGGGGAAAGTTGCAATCATAGAGTTGGAAGAGACCCCAAGGGCCATCCAGTCCAACCCCTTCTGCCAGCCAGAAAAGCAAAAGCAAAGCACCCCCTACAGATGGCTACCCAGCCTCTGTTTAAAAGCCTCCAATGAAGAAGCCTCCACCACATGGAAGACTGGCACATCAGAACATAACCCTAGTGGACAATAGGAAATCAGCTACTTTTCCTATGAGCTTTAGCTGGAGAATATTCATCTCCCATCCTTGGCATCTCTTTTCTATGGAGGAGGGCGGCAGAAGGTGGTCCTCTTCTTCTGAGCGCCTTGGATTGGTGCAGATGAACAAAGCACCAGCAGAAGGCCCCATGGGAGACTGGGGTCCTAAGCTGTGTAGGGCTGTACTTTACTTACTTAGGCAATCCCTAATAACCCCAGGAGGATGGCCCTCCAAGTGCAGTGTCTTGGCGGTGGATACATAGGTGACTGTGGAACCCTATTTCTGGTCCACATGTTCTTCCAAAGTGAGGATATCAATTTCCAGATAGAAGGCGGTCCCGGTCAGGGTTGACTTGACGTGCCTTCCTCTTGGCATGTTTCTCCCTTTTGCCCTCCATTCGGGCCTCTTTGAATTCCACAACACTGCTGGTCACAGCTGACCTCCAGTTAGAGCACTCAGGGCCAGGGCTTCCCAGTTCTCGGTGTTTATGTCATATTTTAAAGATTGGTTTTAAGCCCATCTTTAAGTCTCCTTTTTTGTTCTTGAGTTGGGAGTAGAGTAACTGCTTTGGGAGACAGTGATCGGGCTTTTGGACAATGTGGTCAGTCCAATGGAGCTGATGGCATAGGGTCACAAAAGGTCGGGGGGGGGGTTGCAAGCAGCAATACTCACATAGAAACAACAAGCGTAATGGTATCAAATATCCATTTAATCAATCGTCATAGTCATATATAACCATATACATGTGAAGTAAACAAGCAGTAATTAGTACATAAACATCACCCCGGAGGGTTCCTACCCTTAGCGTCGCATGTCCATATTTAGACACATTAGTCCGATATAGTTCAAGCACAAGGGTGGAATTATAGAGAGAAAGTCCGGGGGGCTTGGTCAGAAACGCCCAGATAGACAAGGGTGGTAAGGAAAGCGGAGTTAGGTGGGTGAGTCGGTTGAGTTCCAGGCAATGCTGCAATGGCGACAGATCCGAGTAGACTCAAACCGATCCAAATAAGCAGGCCGACGAGGATAACTCTGTACGATGGTACCAACTCCCGTTTCGACCCGGTGAAAGAAGGGTCTTTATCAAGGCCAGTAGTAACAAGTTAACTCCTGTAGTATGGGTGGTAAAGGTACTTTTTCTGTGAAGGTAAGCAAAGTGGGACTATAGTAGTGTGTTCCAAAACAACCCCAAAATCCAGCGTAATAGCTAAAGCATACAACATTCAACATTGGTAGTGATCAATAGATCCATAGTAATTAATAATATTATACAACCAAAGTATATCAAATATGCAAAGTTCCCTGCATTTTTCTTGGAGCTATTCACTGTTCCTCTGGAGGGGCGGAAGCCATTCTGGGATTCTTGGAGGGTGTTTTCCAAGACAGGTAAATGCGGTTTGTAAGGATTCTTGTAAGGATTTTCCTAGCGGAGGTTAGAAGGGAGATACCGCAAAAGTTTTTAAAAATTGCTTTACGCTACACCAGGGCTGTCCAACAGGCGGCCCTGGGGCCGTACACGGCCCCCGAGCCCCTTCCCTCCGGCCCCCTAACTTGTTTTAATAAAATAAACATTAAAAAATTAAAAATTAAAAATAAGAAAAATAATAAAAAAATACCTACTTCTGCGTTTAGGCAAGCATCGCGAGACTACGCCAGCCACAGACGGGATTTCAAGGGAGGTCAAAATCCCGTCTGTGGCTGCGTAGTCTCGCGATAGCTGCCGAAATCTCGGGTCCCGCGTGATTTGTGGCCGGCCTGGGCGCG
The DNA here is from genome assembly GCA_030556195.1 of Anolis apletophallus. NCBI lineage: Eukaryota > Metazoa > Chordata > Lepidosauria > Squamata > Anolidae > Anolis > Anolis apletophallus. The sequence goes on along the minus strand of JARBWK010000004.1, from coordinate 129,146,004 downwards.
CGCCTCCTCCTCCCTCGCAGCTGCTTCCAGGCCAGCTCCCATTTCCTCAGAGAGAGGGAGGAGGGGAGTGAGGCAGGGAAAGCCCCTCCTGGCTCCGTCCTCTTCCTGTGGAGGGCCCTCGCTTCCCACCCCGCGAACGGGAGAACCGCCGCGCCCGGCCTGAGCTTGGCCTCGGCTCCAGCGGGACTCTTCGGGGATGGCGGCGGCGTTGGCGCTTCGGCCCTGTGGCGGGGCTCCCGCAGTATGGGTAAGGAAGGGCCTGGCTCGAATCAATCAATCTAAAAACAGTGGGATGTTGGGGGGGGGGGGGAGGGGTCCCTCAGCGGCGGTTTCCTTGGCGACGCTTCCTTCCCCTCCTCCGTGCCCCCTCCCCCTTGTTGTGCTGCCTTCCCCCGCGTGCAGGGCGCAACGTGGCTTCCTTTGCGCCTGCCCCCGCGGCTTGTTTTCCCTTCAAAGAGGGAGGGAGCTCTTTGGGCCTCCTCCACCCACCTCTGGGAAAGGAGGCCCCATCAAGCCCTGCGACGGCATTGAGGTGTTTGGGTTTTTTTTGGTGTGTCCCAATTTGAGTGTGGACTCAAATAACTCGAAGGTATTAGGAAACATTTCCCCAAATCCACCAGTGTTCCCATTTGGGTATATTGAGTATTCATGCCAAGTTTGGTCCAGATCCATCATTATTTGAGTCCACAGTGCTCTCTGGATGGAGGTGAACTACAACTCCACAACTCAAGGTCAATTGTAAGTAAATTGGAGCTGAGGAGGGGCAGAGCCGGGGAGGGGGCGGAGCCGGGGAGGGGTGGAGGAGGGGGCAGAGCCGGGGGCGAGGGCAGACCCTTCGGCCCCCCAGGTGATCAGTCACCGGAATTCTGGCCCTTGGGCCCGTAGAAGTTGGACAGCCCTGCGCTAGACCAAGGATGGCCTTTAATCCAGTAGGACCGGCATGGCACTAACATGGTACGATCATAATTCCCAACCTTAGTAACACTATGCAACAGAATTTGAAAAAATATATGTTCCTGGTCTGAGCATCTTATTTTCTGTTTAAGTGTGTGGTCCTTGCTTTGAAAGTACTCCAGAAACTTTATTTTTTTGGCTGCCACAAACTATGTTGAATTAGTTGAGACACCATGAGAGATTCATTGAAAAATTATAGCAAAATGTGCTGCAAGATGTCCCACCAAAACCAGACTTTTTGCAGTTTAACAAACATTTTCCATGTATTTATGATAGAACCAACTAAGACATGACATTTATAACCCAGGAATAAAAACCATGTTCCATAGTGTAATCAAAGAGCCTCATAATGCAGTAACAGCAGTCTCCAAATAGTCTTCAAAGAAGTCAGGCCTACTCAAAACCGAGCATTACCAGAACATGGGAACTCTCTCTGAGGGAGGGTCACAGCTAGACATGAGCCTAAAGTGATTACAAAAGTATTCTATATGGCAGCATGTTGATCCTCTCATGAAAAGGGTGGATTAGAGAGCCCTGAAGCTGCTCATCTCTTTCTTCAGAGGGAGCCAAACTCCCAGCAGCACAGGGCAAACACCATTCTTCTGGACAGATGAAGCTGCCACACGCTTCACCATATAAGGACTGGTCTTCAGTTTGTTGGCCCAAGTTTCAGCCCATTGCAATGGACAGACACTGATTTAGCTCTTTTGCTGCTTCACTTCTATTTAGTGCAAACAGACAAATACAGTGTAATAGTGGAGATGAGGGATCGGCCCTCCATATCCACACATTTCTAGAAGAACGTGCCCAGCGGTATTTCATTGATCTTGGTGGTGGCCTCACAACTCCAAACCGATTAACTGGATTCATTTCTATCTGGTTTCAGGCCTGGCTATGGGACAGAGACAGCACTGGCCACCTTGGTGAATGATCTATGAAGAGAACTTCGCAGAAGTGTGTGTCCCCTACTAGTTCTGAACCTCTCAGTGGCTTTCGATACCATCAACCATGGTATCCTTCTGGGTCATCTCTTCATGACAGGCTTGAGAGGCACTGTTTTACAGTGGCCCCAGTCTTTCCTGGAGGATCGTACTTAGATGGCGGTGCTGAGGGACTCTTATTCAACTCCCTGGCCGGTGGCCTGTGGGTCCCTCAGGACTCAATTTTGTCCCCCATGCTGTTTAACATTTACATGAAACCCCTAGGAGAGATCATCCAGCATTCTGAAGTTCGGTATCAAATTTATGCAGACAGCACTCAGCTCTATTATTCCTTTTCACCAAAAGCCAAGGGTGCCATCCTGTCCCTAATCCATTGCCTGTCATCTGTAATGGACTGGATGATGGCTAACAAATTGAAAGTAAATCCAGACAAAACAGAGGTGCTCCTGGTCAGTCGGACTGCAGATCAAGGTGTGGGGTTGCAACCTGTGTTGGAGCCAACCTGACAACACAGGTCTGCAGATGGGGCCACACCTGACCTTGGAACCCCAGATGCCAGCGGTGGCCAGGAGCACCTTCGCACAATTAAAACTTGTGCACCAGCTGCACCCATACCTTGAGATGCCAGATCTGGCCATGGTAGTCCACACCTTAGTTACATCCCATCTGGACTACTGCAATGCTCTCTACATGGAACTGCCTTTGAAGATAGTTCAGAAGCTACAACTGGTTTAGAGATCACTAGCCAATTTACTAACTAGAGCACTGTACAAGGAGCGGTCAACTTCCATGCTTCCACAGGCTTCTGATCTGCTTCTGGGCTGAATACAAAGTGCTGGTTATTACCTATAAAGCCCAAAACAGTTTGGACCCAGACTATTTGAAAAATCGCATCTCCACATACAAACCAGTACAAGGACTGCGGTCTGCAGAGGAGGCCCTGCTCTTGGTTCCACCCCCGTCTCAAGCGCAGTTGATAGGAACGAGAGAGGGGGCCTTCTCCATTATTGCTCTTCACCTCTTAAAGAACTAAATATGCCCCCCTCTCCTTTAAAAAGCCTTTAAAAACCTACATATGCTCCTTAGCTTATGGAGGAGACGAGGACTAGTACATGTTTATATATATCCTCGCCTAGATATTGGACACCTACTTCTGCCCATTCGATGTGGTACACCATCTTAGCTTTTAATGCCTTTTTAGTCTAATTTTTAAGAGTTTATCATGTTGTAAATGTTTGTGATGTGTTATGTTATGTTTATTTAAATTTATATTCTGGGGGAGTTTTAGATAGTTTTTATAATTTTATATTGATATTGTTTTATCCACTGTTTTGATATATTTGTTGTTTTTGACACTGAACATTGAATGTTTGCCACTTTGTTACTTTTGCTAGAAACCACCCTGAGTTCCCTCAAGGAGACAGGGTGGGTTATGGTATTGGCTGCCATTTACTTTCCAGTCCCAATTCAAGGTACAGGTTATCATCTATAAAGCCCTAAATGGTTTGGGACCCACCTACCTTCGTGACCGTATCATGAACGTGCCCGATGCCTCTGATCCTCAGGGGAGGCTCTCCTCTCACCCCTACCGTTATCACAGACCCGTCTTGTGGAAACAAGGGAGAGAGCTTTCTCCTCTGTGTCCCCCTGACTCTGGAACTCATTGCCTGGTGAGATTAGGCAAGCCCCCACCTTAGAAAGTTTTAAGAAGGATCTCAAAACCTGTTTTTTTGGTTGAGAGTAATTATACAACCTTATATCGCTGCTTCCCCTCAACGTTCTGTCTCTATAGTATACCTCCCCGCTCCTGTATGTGAAGGCCCTATTTATGACCCCAGTCTTGATGAGCTTCTCCTTTACAAACAATCTGCTTTATTTTTATCTCACCCTGGGTTTTAGGTTTTTGTATTTTTTTTCCTGTACATGCGGCCCGCTCACTGTTACTGTGTTTGTGAATGATTTTATTGTAATGTTGTATTGCTTGCTGTATTTTTATGTTTTATGCTTTATGTATTTTATTGTGCTGTTGGTTTGTATTTATTTCATTTTTATTGTATTGTGTTGTTGGGCTTGGCCTCATGTAAGCCACCCCGAGTCCCCATCAAGATGATGATGATGATGATTATTATTATTATTATTATCTAGCTGCCTTGAGTTCCTACAGGGAGAAAGACAGGATATAAATCAAGATAATAATAATAATAATAGCAATAGCAGTAGATCTGATGAGAGTCTTGCTGAATGCATCATGCAAAAGGTAGGGTCCTCCCAGCAGCCATCCTGGAATCAGCTGCCCAGATAGAAACAAAAATACTGTATTGCACAGTTCCTATTTCTAGCTCCTACAATAGCATCAAAACCGAATGTGGGGCCCAGAAAAATGGACAGGGTCTCATTTCTCCCAAGTCTTTCCATTGGAGTTCTCACTGGCAAAATCTGACAACAACCCTGACTGAAACTCTATAGCAGAGATGGGAAAGCTCTGTAGCTCAAACTTCAATCTGTGTAACTCACGCAGACATACCCAACAAAGACCTAGCCAGAAGCTCACATCCATTTTTTGTTTAACTATTCTTAGTTTAAATTTTAAGAACATAGAAACGGTACCTGCTTTGAAGAGAGAACCAGCCTTCCTGTTGGGACATTATGCCATAGGGATAGGTAGTAAAATTTCAGAGCTTGCAAAAGTGGTCTTAAGGGTGAGGCCCATGCTCCCTATCCCTCTTTTACACTATGTAACAACGTTTGAAAAATATTATGTTCCTGGTTTGAAATTATTATTTTTTGTTTAATTGTGTAGTACTTACTTTGAAAGTAGCTGTTATACTCTAGAAACTTTGTTTTTGTGGCTGCCACAAATTATGTTGAATTGAATAAACTCTACAATATTCATTGGAAAAAATATGCTGCAGGATGTCCTGTAAAAACAAAGTTTTTGCAATTTAATAAACTTTTTCCAGGAACAAAAATTGTGTTACATTAATGTCTCCTTGAAGGCAACTCTACAGTTTTATGATACTGTGATTCTAAATTGTCAGAAAAGAAGCCACAGTTACATTTTCCCACATCATTGATGCACTGCACAAACGGACTCCTTCTGAACTCTCTGTCCCATGTGATGTCTGCAAGTATTGCAGCATCTCCACACCCATTACTCATCTAGCTATCTATATTTCTGATTGCAGGCACCATAAATCCCCAACCACTTGAGGGATATCCTTGGTGTGAGAACTGAGTAGGGTTGCCATTTTTTGATATAAGAAATAAGGGACATTTACGGGATTTTTCACAAAAATAAGGGACACTTCATTGAAAACTTGAAACCCAAACATTAGGTAGAAATAGTTTTATTAACAGAATAAGATAATGATTGAAACTCACAAAAGAAACTGACTCATACCCTCTTAACAGTATATGGTATGTTTCTGCATGCTTTATCATACAGAAAAAACATTATTAGAACTACCTAATTTTCTCCATTTGTATTTAGTACTTGACTTTGCTGACTTTAAAAGTGCACTGTCTAAACATTAAAATAAAATAAATTTTATAAGACAGTACATCTTCATGATTATTATGTCAATAGTTAATGGTATAGTATAGTATGGGATACACAGCATTGTATAGTATTGGGATGCACAGCTAGGCCTATTTTAAGAGTAACTCTCAAGCAACCAGAAACTATCTTTATCCAACATGATCCATCATTCCCCTTGGGTAACGGTTAATTAGTTTACTGTACTTTGAAAAAGTCCTGTATCGCCTCTTCCTTCCAACGGGGATGCAGGCTGCCCTGCGAGTTGGAATCCCCGGGCAGGCATTGCCGTGGAAACCACAGCGTGCACCTTCCTCTGGTCAACCCCACCCAGTCCTGTCCTGCTAGTCAAAAATAAGGGACAGGGCCTGAAAATAAGGGACACAAATTTTAGGGCCAAAATAAGGGACGTCCCTTAGAATAAGGGACATATGGGAACCCTAGAACTGAGCTTCCAAGGGAGTTTGTTTTGCTGTCTGTGCCCATTCAGAAGATTTCACCTCCTTTTCTGTTCCTATGAGAATTGGATTGTTTGGAGTTGTTTGGAAACAAGGATTGGCGCTAAAGCTTCAGAGGGGACACCCTTTCCCCATTATAACTCTTTCAGGAATGGATTCCCCTTCTGAGGGGTAGGTTTCTCTCACTTCCTGTTGTCTCACCCCAGTTCTTAACTATGAGTCATTTGTAAACCGGGTGTTTGTAACCCGGGGACTTCCTGTATGCCCTGTCCTGCTTTCCTTACCCGAAATTCACACAAATTATCTCCCTTTCTTCTGACACTTTGCCCCTGAGCTGGTTTACTGCAACCTTTCTCATGACCATGAGCTGGCTCTCTCACAAGCATGGCTTAATCCTATAGGTCTTTTAATGTAGTGCTACATACCACAGTGCTAAAATGTTCCCATCTCATCAAAGACAATTTAAGCCCAATCTGAAGAAATTCAGAAAACAGAATTAATATAAATAGAAGGGAGATTTTTTAAAGTATAAAGATAAAAACAACTGATACTGTTGCTGTGACTTTATATGAAGCATCTGATGTAAAATGTCCCCAGTTAAGTGTCTGTTCTTGGATAGCAACACGTTGTTTTTTTCCTAATTGGCACAATGTACGGGTGCACAATTGACTTAAAACTGCCAGAAGTTGCACTGCTATTGCAATAGCAATGAACAAAGTTACTCAGTCATACTTTCTTTATTCATCTCAGCTCATCAGTTTCACACAGTTTATAATGTCTATATACAAAACTCATTTGAAAAGTTTCCAGGAGATAAATAAAACTTGAGAAAAGATACAAAAAAGAGCTGTTATGCATTCAAACATTTGGTACAGTATTATTCCAAGGATTTCAGTTGCATATAATATGAGGGTGGGTCAAAAAGTAATGCCTCAATCACTCTAACTTATATTTCTTTCACAGCTATTGGACCATCTATGCATGACATGATAGAGGTCACCTCACTCTACTGATATAGTATTTTCCTTTTTCCAATTGACTGATTAGAACAATGAATCTGAAGCTAAAATAATAATAATAATAATAATAATAAACATCCCCCAAGGGGACTCGGGGCGGCTTACATGAGGCCAAGCCCAATGACACATAATAAATAACACAACAGCAAATAATAAAACAATACAATCAATATAACTTACACATAAGCAATAACAGGCAATTAAAAACCATTATGGCTGGGCCAAATGTGAAATATTAAAATTTTAAAATAAATAAACACTGGGTGCGTATTGTCATTGAATTTCTGGCAAAAGAAGGTTGTGCACCTAAGTAAAACCATAATTGCTTGAATAATGTTTATAGGCACGCTGTAATGAACATCAGCAATGTGTGATGTTGGGTGAAGAAGTTTGCAAATGGAGAAACTGAAATTGCAGATAAACAAAGAAGCGGTTGGCCAACAACATCAGTCACAGATGCAAATTGAGAACGTGCTGATGAATTGATTTAAGGAAACAGACGTGTTACAGTTCAGAATGCTGCTGATGCATTAAACATCTTGTACAGCTCTGCCCAAGAAATCATTGCTGATTTGGGATATCACACAGTGCATGCTAAGTGGGTTCCCAAGTAATTGACTTAAGGAGACTTAAGAAAAAAGAGACTACTAAAAGATGTTTGTTCCATCAAGCTTCATCATGATAATGCACACCCACACCCATAATTTTTCACAACCCAGACAATTGCAAAACTGGGCTGGTCAGTAGTGCCTTACCCACCCTACAGCCCTGATTTGGCCTCTTCTGAATTTTACCTGTTTGGACCTCTGAAGGACAACCTACATGGTTTCAGATTCAATGACTTAAAGAACATTAAAACAGCTTTAAAATCATGGGTCACAAAGCAAAACCCTGAATTTTTCCAAAATAGTTTTGATGCCTGGCTTAAACAATGGTACAAATGTGTACAAATTGATGCTCACTACGTTGAACAGTAATTTTGTGTAGAGGAGAGTTCAGGCTATGATCTATAGCAACTTCTGCTGTTATATGTTCATTTGTAATGTTAATATGATGCAGGAGGCAAAACTTTTTGACCCACCCTCGTATTAAGATAAAATGAAAGTAAAAAGGTCTTTAACTTCTTATCAATTGCTTCCACAGCTACAGTAGTACCCTGGTAAGGATAATTTCACATCTTTCCATAACCATGACCTCCATCACTGGTGGAGTCTGATGGATAAGGGTTTTCTATTGGAACTGGTGAGGTCCTTCACACTGAATCCCTGATGGAGACGGATTGATGGGAGCACTTTCTCCTACAAAACAGAACTCAATGTATTCTTCCTGGTTTTTCAGGAAGCTTTGCACCATAGATCAGAGCAACTAATGGTTGAATGCAAGTGACATAGAAAACCCAGAAAACACCTGAAGGAGTCTGTCTTTTAGTAGTTAACAAGTGTTACTCTCTTTTCACTATTTCACCTGTACAACTCTGTACTTAGTTTTTATTCCAAGGAGTGACAAAGTTGCAGCAGGTCTACTGAAAGGTTGGTGTTTTCACCCAAAATTCTTCTGTTTACTTTAAGGGGTGCTCTGTCATGACGTAGCACCTCTCATGGGAGGAGGGCTGCGAGTGCAGAATGGCAACCTCTCAGCTCATGTTTCCATCTCCACAACCACTTGTTTTTTGCTTTCTTTGAAGCAAAGAAATGTTTATCTGTTCATTTCACCTCTTCTTCCAAAATTGCTTTCTGCTTCCTTTATGTCCCAAAGGAAAATTATAGCTACATGTTTAATCTCTGTTCTACTTTTTGTTGTTGCATTTCTTTCTTTCTTTGACATTCATAACTAGATATTATTTTGCTACATTTTATTCAATACAGTTAGAATTTTTACTTCGAAAAGTGTTTTCTTAAAATACTAAAATACATTGGAATTGTATAAGAGTTAAGAAGCGAACATGTGTAATAAAATATGACTTTTGCTAAATCTTAAATGTGCAAATGTAGGAAATGTTCCATTATAAGAGCATATTACTCAACTTCATTATAGTTATGTCGGTTGGGTTAAAAATCTGAATGTTTCATGTTTGTTGCCACCTAGCGTCCAAATTGAAGAAAGCTGCTGACAGGTTTCTCAAATCTGAGACTTTTCCAAGATGAAGGGCAGACTTCAGTAAAATCTTTGTTGACTAATCAGAAAATAAAACTGACATTTTCTTGGCACTTGTGGTGCGACTTCCAAGAAGGAGATATTGTGACCAACGTTTTGTGTCACAATTTAGACACCACTGTATTGCTATTTGTAAGCAATTTCTTTGACAACTTGGTTTTACTTGTACACTGTGCATTATATGAGGTCCTGGAGATTATATATTTTTACAGCTGGAGAATGACTGCTTAGGCTGTTATACCCCCGGTAACAAATCCACTCCCTGATGCACCTCCATTACAATAGCACCATGCATATCAATAAAACATTAAAGTAGAGTTTTGTCTTTTCCATTTCTGTTCATTGTCTCTGATATTCTGACTCATGAAATGTTGCTGCCTCTTCCTTTAACATATAATGAAATCAAAGCCCTTGACAAATATTTTGGCCCATAAATTATCCATCTCTGCCTTGGTTACTGCAATCCCTACTTGCAACCTGTGTCATCTCATCTTGGTTTCCACCCCGCACACACAACTTTCTTAAACATCTGCAACATTCTTTCCCCTTATTCTGTCTTACCTCCAAAGCTCTTACCCCTTATTTCGTTGTAATTGTAGGCCCTAAGCCTACCTATCTGACATCCCATAATCTCCATACAGCCCAAAGTCTCTTGCTTTCTGAAACAATGCTAGATTTTCTATTTCCTAACAAATGTTCATATTTCAAGCCCATCTCCATTCAGTTGCATCCAGATGATCATATCTTAGCTTAATAAGGTATACATATCCTTTTGCCTGTTTGTGTAGCTCATTCACAAATCTCTTTGGGAGCCACCAAACAACCAGGAAATCATCAGCTCAGCACAGTTTCCTGTTCCATCCAAAATGGGAAACGATAGTCAACAGCTGTAGAATATATCTAGGTGCTGTATCAATTTCAAATATTTCAGAACAGCTTGTTTTGAAACTGTTAACAATGTTCCTTAGGATAAAATGAAATTATAAATTCCATATAATTGAAAGAAGTTAGCCGAACAATGGCGTGTGAATGGAAGCATCACCAGTTTGGATGCCTGCTGGCACAAAGGACTGCATATGTGAGCGAAAGGCCCATTCATTTACTGGTTTATTAAATCAAGATCCAATTGCCCAAATACAACTGTATGGCATTCTGCAGTATAGTATGGCTAATGCATTTTAGTCCAGCTCTTCCTTTCCATGAATTCAACCTCTTTCTACTGACAACTTTTGCAGCCCATTAAATCTGAGTGAAATTTTTCCCGCTGACTATGGAAGTCAGTAAAAGATAACTCTATCAATATTGCTGTGTGATGGAACAGAACATGGAAATGATAATTGGCAGTGATTAGCCATGCAAGACTTTATCCAATCAAATATATGATGAGTTGAAGTTTTCAATCAAATTTTAAGCCATATCTATGTACCTACTACACAGGGGCATCAATCTAGCAGCAAAGGCAGGTTCAAGGTTGAACCAGATGATGAAAGAGTGGAGCAAAGATGCTGGCAAGAAGCAAACAATCAAGGAGATGGAAGTGAGAACTATAACAGCAAGGGCAACCACAATTAAAGTAACACTTTGCAGTTATCTTGAGTTCCATCAGCTTACCCAGAGATTAGTCACATATAAGTCATATAAATGAACCTACTGGCTCGTGGAGCACCCTGTCTCAAGATAATTTTGTTCTGGTCAGAAGTTCTCAGCTGGGTTAGCAAAATCATCAGGATGGATAGCTTCAAAGCTTTTTCCACTGAGTTTGTCAATCTATGAGAAAATAAATGAAAATCTTGTACATAAGGGTATGGTATCTTTCCAGCTTGATGCAGCAATGAAGGAGATAGCAAAGTCTGGAAAGAATTCACACAAGATTTACCCATCCTTCAATATTTGCATCTTTGTGCAATTGGAAAAACAGAATTTGCTTTTCTAGAAGTGAAGTAATGCATGACAACAGGTATGTTATATTTAAATCCTGGGCAAGGTCAATGCTGATATTCCAGAATCTGTGAACATGTTTGGACATTGAGCATGATCTCTTGTTGTTGTCTGCTTTTCTTTTAACTATTTGGTTGTATTTTGAAACATGAACTGTGGTCTCTAAGGGAGGGAGGGGATAAGGTACATTTTAAAAGTGTAACTCCAGCCAAAAATTATGTTTTAGCTTTGGACAGCATAGGGAAGGGTTAACACTCCTGTGAGGTTTGTTTTGCTGTCTGTGCCCCTGTTCGGAATCTTACGCTCTGTCCCTCTGAGAATTGGATTTTTAAAAAATGTCTTGAAGTGAAAACATGGATCGATGCTAAAGCTTCAGTGAATATATTTATTTATTTATTTACTTTATTTATATTCCGCTCTTCTCGCCCCGAAGGGGACTTAGAGCGGATTACAGGTACACATACTTAGCAGGCAATCCCTGCTGTTTTACAAACACACATATAGACAAACAGAGGCAAACTCTGGCCACCAGGGGGAGCTGACACACTCCTCATTTCTCAGCGTTTTCAGCATCCCTTGTTGTTTCTTCCGCATTCCTGGAGTTCTTTAATGGTCTCATAATTCAGTCAAAATTTGCCTCCCCACTTAATGTGGTACCTTTATCTCCTACTTGACAGATGCAACTGTCTTTCAGGCTGCAAAGGTCATCAGCAGGCTACACTTAAAAGGTCAAGCACCCACCTCGACCCAGGCAGGCCTCAAACTCATGACCTACTGGTCAGAGAGATCTTATGCAGCTGACACTTAGCCAGCTGCACCACATTCCCGTTGCTTGCGCCACATTCCCGGTGCTATATCTTTTCCCCATGATAACTCTTCCAGGAGTGAATTTCGCTTATGAAGAGTAGATTTATTATTATTATTATTATTTTACTGACACAAAAAACACAGTATGACACAGCAAACTAGATATATATGCTGGATTTTGTATCACAAAATCACAAGTTGAACACTTCCCAAGCGTTTCGGGCTGTGTGATTTATTATTTATTTATTTATTTATTTATGCCCCACTTTATCTCTCCTGAAGGGAGACTCAAAGTGGCTTAACATAAAAGCATTAGCAAACAATTTAAAATATACAATTATGCAAACATGAAAACAGAATTAAATATAAACAGTATTTAAAAATTCACAATTAAATCCATTAAAACATATTCAAAATTAAAAGCCAACGCATCCTCAGACTTGATCTTTAAAACCTTGATTTTTAAAAGCCTGTCTGAATAAAAAGTTTTTTGTCTGATTTCTCTCACTTCCTGTTGTCTCACCCCTGTTCTTAACTATAAATCATTTGTAAGTCGGATGTTTGTGACTCGGGGACTGCCTGTACTCGGCCATCTTGAATGGCTCTCCACAGAGACATCTATGTATAGACCTACGGTTCAATTTGTGCTTGAAATTTGTGTTGATTATGTTCTGATATTTTTTGTTGGGTCTCCTTGTGACCTGGCAAAATGCTCTCTATGTGAGAATACATAAAAAAGTCAACATGTCTGAAACGAGGAACTCTCAGGTTCTACTGTATCTGGCAGCATTTTGATCCACAATGTACAGCTGCATCATATTCTCTATAAAGTGGAACTAATTCCAGTTTCAATAGGAATGTTACTAATGGGAATGGGGGAGGAGACTTGGGATGTTTGATCAGAATGAAAGATGCCAGGAATTTGTGTAAAGCACCACAAAAAAAAGATGGTAACCTCGTTTAAAAACCAGCCTTGGTTCCAATTTCAGGCTCGCATTTCTTAGACTAAATCAATTGACTCCACAGGACTTGCTGTGGATTTTGCTGGGTGCGTGTAAGATAATAAATTTGCCCAGTATTTCACATTTGTACCCTTTCAAATTCTTGCACGGGGCAAGGGAAAGTACTTCTCTAGTTCTCTATGGCAAATACAATTAAACTGGGCACATTTAATTAGTTACAACTAACATGTTTCTCAACAAAGTAAATTCACAGACATATATGAAATGAAATGAAAGAATTTTTTGCTCAGCCAATTGGTCTTATCAAACTACACAATATAAACACAACAGTTTACATTGAGTCCAAATATGGGCAAACCCAGCCCCTTGAGCTCTTTTCTTCTCTCTCTCACCATCCTATACTTCCTTCCTTCCTTCTCTCTTTCTTTCCTTCTTCCCTCCCTCTCTCCCTTCCTTACCTCCCTCTTTCTCCCTCCTTCCTTTCCTTCCACCCTTTCATCCTTCCTTCCTTCTTTCCTCCCTCCTTCCCTCTCTCCCTCTTTCTCCTTCCTTCCTTCCTTCCTTTTTGTCTCCCTCCCTCCCTCCATTCCCTTCCATCCTTCCTCCCTCTCTTCCTTCCTCCCTCTCTTCGTTCTCTTTTTCCTTCCTCCTTTCCTTTCTGGGGGATGTTTAGCTGGGAGAAGAGAAGGTAAAGAGGGAACATAAGAAGCATGTTTCGAGACTTAAGAGGCTGTCCCATTGAGGAGGAGGTGGAAAACTGACTTTCAGCTGCTCCAGAGACCAGGGCACCAGGGAGCAATGGGTTCAAATGGCAGGGAAAGATTGTTGACCGAAAAGATTTGGAAGAACCTTCTGAGAGTAAAAGCTGTGAGAGAGTGGCATAGTCTGCATAGGAGTGTGGTGGAGTCTCCTTCTTTGGGGACTTTTCTGCAGAGGCTGTCTCTCGGAAGTGCTTTGATTGTGCCTTCCTACATGGCAGAGGGTTGGACTGGATGGCCCTTGGGAGTCTCTTCCAGCTCTAGGATTCTATATCAGGAGTAGGCAATACAGGATCTCAAGGAGGCTCTTTTTCTCTCCCATCCACCATCTCATCCTGACCAAGCCCAACCCTTTTGAGATCTAAACATTTCCCATCTTTCCTTCACTTTCTGCCTCTGAAAGAGAAGAGGAAGGGGAGGAAAGGGCACTTGGGGAGAACCCCTTCCTTTCTGGCCTGCTCACCCCGCTCTGGCCCACCATGCGGCCCCTAAGTTAGAAAGTTTGCCCATGCCTGGTCGAGATCCATAAGCCAAGCCAAAGACCTATATTATCAGTCATAACTTCCAGTAAGTTAAGTGGGACATTTTCATAGTAGGATTGAAGCACTCATTTCCAGGGGATCTAGACATTTCTCCTTTTTCAGTAATTCTATTGAAAAACAACTGCTCTTGTTACTTTTCCTGAGACTCAGTGTGTACTCTGACCACTGGAGAAAAGGGGGGAGGGAGGAAACGGGGAGCAAAAGTTGGAACATAGAAGGTGCCAATGTTTGAGAAAAACCTGGTTGCTATTTATGTAACAAAAGAAGTGAAATTCAAAAGTTATATATGTTCCCCCGGCATTCGGTTTCAGTGGCCAGCATATTTTGGCATGCTGAGAAAATGTGAGCAGAAACTTTTTAAATACATAACCTGCAGTGTCAGCACCAAAGTAGCTGTTCTCTATAAACAGTAGTCTGGTGCCATGTTCTTGCTTCCAAGCACACACACACACACAAACCATTGCCTTACTTGTTCCTTTCATGTTTCCACATGCAACCCCTTCATCTAACATAAGGTCATACACATTGCAAGGGCTCATGACTGTGCTACAAATCCTATCTGAAACTGAGTTAATGTTATGCTCTTAACAGTGGCATAGGACCTAAGGCTTTCAAAAGGAAAGTTTTGCTTGGAGTTGTTCTTTATTCCTCATATTATTATTAGAGTATTTTTAAAAACTCTAAAATCATAACAGTAAATAAAGAACAACACTCAAAAACAGGGGGGATCCAGACAAGAAACAATCAGGGACAGCTAATCACCTCCAACAAAGGATTCCCCCAGGCAGTAACTAGCCACACCTTGAAAACTGCTAGGTCATTAAATGCTTACTCAAGGTGGCCAATTGCTACATTCACACCTACCTCCAACAGACAAGAGTCCTTTCTCCCAACCTGGACAGTCCACAGATATACAAACCCCATTTTCCAAGTTTCCAACAGACCTCACAACCTCTGAGGATGCCTGCCATAGATGCAGGCAAAACGTCAGGAAAGAATGGTCATACAGCCTGGAAAACACACAACAGCCCAGTGATTCCGTCCATGAAAGCCTTTGACAGTACAACATTACTGAAGTATTTGTTCCATGCAACCACTATAATAAGAATCCTGTCCCTCTCTAAGGCATTGGAAAAGTCAAAATGAATCAGACGAGTGGCCCATTTAGTCCACATTCTTTGGTGCCTATGGGAAATCCAGAAGCAGCAGCCATAGCAGGAAGGGGTACTTTATCTATCCGGGTTGTAGTATACACCACTGCTTCTTAAACTGTGAGTCCCAGCCCCAAATGTCTCCTTAATTCAATGTTGGGGTCACAAGTGGACTCTGCAGAAAATGCTTCAGCTATACTCTACAAAAGGGGGGCTATTTAGTAAGCCTTGCAAATGATTTATTATCAATTAAATATTTAATTTTTACACCAATTTTCTAAGCCTATACGGCATCCATGTAAAAATGTATCTGATGGAAAGGGGTTACAAGTGGGAAAAGTTTAAGTCGCTCTGGTCTAAACTTTGAAGGAACTCTCCAATGTGCTGAGCCATGGCCACAAAGCTGGTTCAACACCTTTGAGAGCCCTTTATAGTTTGAACTGAAACTCAGAGAGATGCCATAAAAGCTACCAGCTGCCATCATTCCCAAACACGATATGGACGTAATAACGGTCTCCTGCTCAACTTCCCCATCAATTAGTATACTGATGCCTCCAGTACTCAATATAACATGTAGTTCTTATCTAGCATGGATTTGTTCAACCCAAACATGGTGGTTAGAGCAGGTGGTTGCTTGGGTCACCATGTTGAGCTGAGGGAAAATACTGATGAGTTTTTAAATATATGTGTGTGTGTGTGTGTAGATAGGTTCTGTCAGGCCCCTTCTACACTGCCATAATATCCAAATTATCTAATTTGAACTGTATTATATGGCAGCGTATGTTGATATAATCCATTTCAAAGCAGATATGAATTATCTAATCTGATAATCTGGATTATATGGCAGTATAGAAGGGGGCTCGGTTTGTTCTTAAATTGAATTTGTATGTAAATAAGTCAGAACAGGTATATTTCTAAGTGTAATTCCAGCCAAATATATAACTATATATTAGTTTTGGGTAGCATAGAGAAGAGTATTTCAGAAGTTTTCCCTTCACTTTCTGTCCCTATGAAAATTGGATTGAAAAATTGTTTTTTTGTCGAAACGAGGATTAGTGATATGGGTGAAAATGTACCTATTCCGACTTACATACAGATCCAATTTAAGTGGAGGCACCTTTTCCATATGATAGCTCTTCCAGGAATGATTTTTTCTTCCTGGGGATACATTTATCTCACTTCCTGTTGTTTCACCCCTGTTTGTAAGTGCCATTTGTAAGTCAGATGTTTGTAACTTGGGGACTGCCTGCATACTGTTTTGAAACACCGCATTTATAAACATAGGGTGGGTTATTTTTATTATTATTATTATCTCTCATCCAGTCCAACCCGCTGCCTAGAAGCAGAAAAATCACATTCAAAGCACCCCCAACAGGTGGTTATCTTTATTTTTATCTTGTCTTTTGCTCAATACAAGAACTCAAGGTGGTTAATAATAGATGGTACATTGCAAATCAAGTTAATATTAATGTGTTAAACTATAAATATAAAATTAAAAAAATAATTTTGTGTCATTAAACCATTACATATAAAAACATTAAAATGCATTAAAACTACATAGCCATGCTAACATCCCATTCCCAAGTACATGGTCAGATGTGTTGCTGATACTTGTGGTAGGTTGGGTTCTCTTTAGCAATTTCAGAATGCCTGCCATTGCAAACAGCACTTTCTCCATCTTCATGGAAAGTGGATGGTCTAAACCACTGCTTCTTGAACTATGAGTCCCAACTGAAGTGGGGTCCCCTTAGCTGAATGTTGGGGTCCTGAATAATTTTAAAACTGTAAAGGTTTTCCGAACATCACTTAGTGGCCATATTAGACATATGCACAAATCCGTTGTGCAATGTTTAACAGGGGACTCTGCAGAAGATGCTTCGACCTGTTTAGACCAGTATTTTTCAACCATTTTTGAGCCGCGGCACATTTTTTACATTTACAAAATCCTGGGGCACACCACCAACCAAAATGACACAAAATTACACTAAAACAGTAATACATATAGTTAATATGTTTTTAGATGTATTTATACACTCAGTGTGAAACCTGGGCCTGTTTCGATGAACACAACATATATATGACTTCCTCTCACATATTTATACATGCCTATCATGTCTTCTCTCAGCCTTCTCTTCTTCAGGCTAAACATGCCCAGCTCTTCAAGCCGTTCCTCATAGAGCTTGTTCTCCAGACCTTTGTGAAATTTCACCCTGAGTGAAACTTGCTTCCAGTTAACTATGGATGTCATGAAGCTGTTATAAACAGTTCCTTTGGGGGGGGAGGCAACTCTTGAAAAATCCAGTAAAATAGTAAAAAAAAAACACCAAAAAAACATTTCCAACCGGAGAGGCTCAATTTGTTGCTTGGAAACCTGTGAGGGGGCTGCTAGGAGGGGGGAGAGTGCCAATTTCCCATGGCACACCTGATGATCGCTCACGGCACACTAATGTGCCACGGCACACTGGTTGGGAAACACTGGTTTAGACAACCTTGTGAATGCTTGCTATCAGTAAATGTTTGATTCCATACCTATTTTATATGCCTATATACCCAGGGTCACATAAAAAATTCAGGCCAAAAGCTTCAGAAAAAAAGTTTCAGATGCCTTGGTGTAAACTGTTGAGCGCTCCCACCTTCCTATTGCAGGCAAACTGCAGTTAACAAAGCCTCTCTTTCTTTTTAGTTCTTCCAGATTCCCTTTCCTCCTTGTCCTTTGGCAAGCCAGATTTGTCTGGAGGATGAATGGAGGAAGGAATAGAGAAACACAAAAAAGGAAGGAAGGAAGGAAGGAAGGAAGGAAGGAAGGAAGGAAGGAAGGAAGGAAGGAAGGAAGGAAGGACATGTAGTGGCAACTTTATGATCAACCAGCACTAGCTTTTGTACCTCTAAGGGGGGCTGGTTCCCAAGAACAGGCATGGGCAAAGTGTGGCCACCTGTGACCCCCACTCCAAGCCTCCAAATGCCCCCTCAACCCCCCAAAACTGTCCCCCAAAAGAAAGAAAGAAAAGCCAAAATTTGCTGAAAGTGACCTGATGTTGCTTCAACTTCCAGCCCATTGGAGAGGCAAAAGTGCGCCCCATCTGCCCATTCCACCTGAGAGCTATAAGGAGACCATCCAAATCTTTAACCTCTTGGGACAGATCATCCTAATTGGTCCTCCATTCCTGCTCTGAGTCTAAACTTGCCTTTGAAGTGGAGAGCACTATTTTGAGCTACTGGGTTTAGATGGTATGTAGTAGGATAGGGATTTCTTACCAAGGACATAGCAAAGCCAACCTTCCCCCGTCACTACTACTACTACTTCATCTAAATGTCATTCATTCCTCTCTGCCAGTTCAAATGTCTTTCCTAAGAAGGGTTTTTATTTATAGCCAGCAGAGATAAAAGTAGAAATGCCGGGTGGCCAGGATCAAAATGCAGGATGCACGTGGTGTGAGGTGCTTCTTAACAATGAAAAGGAATGATGATGCCCTCCCTAATACGGGCAGATTTTGCCCTGGGGAGGAGCAACACTGGCAAAGTTCAGCTAAGCCCCACCAGTTTCAGCAGTGGGCCATCATCACAAGACTTGGCTCTAGATCTGAACTTTTTCAAAGCTGAGAGCTCAGGGGAGGTTAGAGCGATCTTCAAATGGACATGAACTGAATATATTACATACAGCCTACGCCTGTGTCGCTGACAAGGAAGAACAAATGTGGAATAATGGCTAAAATGTTGGATTGGGACCTCAGGGTGGGTTAGGAAAGAATGGATACTTATGGTAGGTTACTATAACCTCTATTATAAGCTGTTTCTATGAGCTGTAGTCTCAAAAAGTAATTTTTCAAAGATCCAATTTTATGTTGGAATCTCAGATTCCAATTCACACTCAATCAGAAAAAGTCAATAGATAAGTCACTGTGGAGTCACAAGAATATGACAAATCTTTATTCAATGTGCAGTTGAGAGAGAGATGAGAGTCACCCTTCTCCCAGTTTTATGCGACTTCCCGGTGAACTCACCAAAGTTGCACAAGCATCTCACAAAGGTGATATCCCAACATTTTGCTTAAGGAAAGACATATCCCCTCACAATCTCCCTAGAGTCCCATTGTCTGAGTTGACCGAGAGGTTTGGAAATCTTTATTTTATCCCTGGGCTGGAAGTATCCCACCCATCTATTATGGGATCACCATGAAGCTTAAAATGCTTCTGTTGCATCCTGTTTGGAAGGGAAATTTAATGAATAAGATGGGAAGAGTCTCTCGGGCCTCTGAAATTCAAAGGCATCAGGCTGAATTCTGATGACATGCTTATCATTATGATACTCCAGAGGTATATGGTTGTTGTTGTTATGTGTATGTTTATTATGTTTATTTATATCCTGCTTTCTCTTTCTACAAAACAGACTCAAAGTGGCTTAATAGTTAAGTCAAATGAAATATAATTGAAAAGCTAAAAATATACAAACCATAGTGGTTCATGCCACAGTAAACTCAATACTTGACTACTGTAATGCCCTTTATGTTGGCCTTCCCTTGTCGGTGACCCGAAGACTTCGACTAGTACAAAATGCGGCGGCCAGACTCCTTACAGGAACCCCCGTGAAGAACGAGATAACACCTGTTCTATACTGATTGCACTGGCTTCTGGTCGAGTTCCGCATTACTCACAAGGTGCTGGTTCTAACCTTTAAGGCCTTGCATGGTCAAGGGCCGGCATACCTATGGGAACGCCTCTCTCCGTGTCGACCCTTGAGATCGCCTCGATCAGACCATTGGAATTTATTACAGGTCCCAGGTCCTAAGGGTGCCCATTTGACATCAACCCAGCGTAGAGCTTTTTCGGTGATCACTTTGGAATGCCCTCCTTTTCTACATCCAGAGCCACCCATGATCTAAAAGACTTTTGCATGGCGTTTGACTGAGAACTATTAGACTGTCAATTGTTTTTAGATGTTTTTAGATGTTAGATACTTTTTAGATGTTTATAGATGTTTCAAGTATGTAGCTGGGTGTTTTTACTGTAAATCGCACAGAGCCATCTGGGATGGGCGATTAATAAATCCCTAAATAAATAAATACATACATACATTTAAAATAGAAATAAATATTAATTTTTAAAGTACACAGTTTAAATCCTTAAAACTGATTAAAAAATATTGAAAGCTCAAACCACAGCACCCCCTGACTTGGTTGAAAACTGGCACCACGAGATACAGAGCTTACCTTAAGAAATGGGGCTACAAAAGAAGTCCACAACATGTGAGTGTGGAGAAAAGCAAACCCATCTCTGAATCAGCCAATCAATCAATCAGTCGTGGTCATTGTTGCACAGTTTCAGTCAAAAATTATATAGCTGCTTGTGCTCCTTCTATTTTATCAGTTCATCATCATCATCATCATCATCATCTTTATTTATACCCCGCCCCCATCTCCCCACAGGGGACTCAGGGCAGCTGACATGAGCCCAAACCCAACAATTACAATAAAGCAAGATAAAATACATACAACAGATAATAGCATCAAATAAAATGCAAACAATAACAAAATAATATATAAGGTAAACACAGGATATGAAATAAAATAAATAAGTTAAAAACAAAAAGTTGAACACAGTGGGCTGGGCCAAATGCAGGGATAAAACCATTGAACCCTGAGTGAGATAGGTAAATAGAATAGTGTATCTGGTGGGAGATTCAGATGGGACAAACAATGGGGTTAATTTTCACTAGGGGATGAGATAAAGTACATCAAGAGGACATATTTGTACTAGGACGGTCATGGTATGGGATTTGTTGTTAATTCCTCAAAGGGACGTCGGAACAGACAGGTTTTCAGGCTTCTCCTAAAGGCTGACAAAGTGGGTGCTTGCCTATATTATGTATCCAATGCTTTTGTCATGACACAGAAATCAATCAGTCAAAACAGTGCACTAAAAGACCCAAGCACTTCACCCAACAGCAGGAGTAAAGAAGTTTTGTCATTCACCAAAATGCTGCATCTTCTCAAATGCAATATTTCATTTTCCTCCAGGGTTATCAAAGAATTACTAATGGATGTTGAAAAATAACTTCTAATATCATTTAAATATTTTAACATTTTCTATCATTACAGATTTATCACAAGATAGACATCATTTATTAAAACATTTTTTTAAAAAAAATCACAAATAACTTTTTAGGTTCTGTGCATTCAAAATTAAACTGAAAATCAATTCACAGGGGTTTAAAAAAATAGACATCACCTTAGCTGGATTATTTTCCTTCCTGTACCATTTTCACAGTCAAACTTACACTATATAGCACTAAAATGATATTATAATTAGAATCTAGGGATACAGAGGTTATGTTCTACTAGCAAGTCAGAGGCTGGCAGCCAAGGGAGGTTTGGAGACACAATCAAAGGGTTTAAAGTTGCTACATTTAGTCTAGTGCCTGGACTTGGCGGGGCTACTGTGCCTTCCTGTGCGCTGTGGCTTCTGGTATAATCGAAGTATTGTTATGTGGCAACCCAAGGAGGCAGTGAGAACTGAGAAGCAGTCAAAGATGGGGAACTGAATTTCACATAACTGTTTTGAACATAGCCAATTTCCTTCTTTGCCGGCAGGCTTGAAATTTAATATTTAATGCTAACATTTTGTGAATAAGCTCATGTATAAAAATAAATCATGCTTTGTGGAACAATCATGCATAGATCAGCATAGAAGTAAGCCCTGTTAGACCGAGTCAAACTTAGTCCTGGAAAAAAATGAATGTCAGATTTCCTCACCTATGTGATTAAGATACATTATTAAAGCTTTTGATGCTTTTAAGCAAATAAGTATTTTCTTATTGTTCATTATTATGTTTTGGGGTTTATTTATATATTGAGCAAATAAAATAAATCACTTTGAGTTATAATGCTCCAATACACCTAAAGTTCTCATAGATTTCTCTAGACTAGAGGAACATTTACACTGACAATTCATTTTCAAACCCATTTGTAAAGAACCAATTTTGCTGAGCAAGTGATTATATTGACATGTGTGGAACTGGTTTGAGGCCAGGAATATGACTACATTCACTAGGAACCTTGTGTCAGGAGGCTACAGCCTTTCACATAAACGTAATCCAAGAGTCAGTCCTGGTCATAATAGAATTTAGTCCATTCAAAGAGCAAGGCAAAAGGATAGTCACAATGTTCTGTTCCAAGAGTCAATTAGCATGAAGCTCACCAGAGGTCCAAACATACAAAGTCCAAGGTTCAAAATACAATGTTTCCAAGATTTCCGGCTGAAGCTCTCCATACAACGGCGATTGCTACCAGCACCAGGCTATTCCCAGCATCCATTATTTATGCTACCAGTGGCAAGCCTTTACAGCTGTGTAGCCCTCCTCTGTGCCATTCTACTGTATAGAATCTAGCCTTAGCTGAAGCTGGGCAGGGTGTGATAATTCTGATCTGGTTCTGACTTATGGCACTTGTACATCGGAAGGGTCCAGCTCCTGCTGAACAGTACTAGGGTCCACATCTTCAGACTGTGCAGGCAACTGCTCAGCCTTGGTCCTGAGTTTGTCTGCTGGAAGGAAGCCCTCTTCCCTCTCATCCTCATTCAGGAACTGAACCCTGATACCCTGGGGGGGGGGGGGTTCCCCAATTTCTAGGAGAGATGTGCATCACTGTTCCAGAGCACAGGAGATGGTGGGGGAGGTAAAGTGACACTTACCCTTTCCAGGGGGTCAGATAACTCCCTGCTAACCAGCCATATCACTGGAACATTTTTCAGCAACTCCATCACCCCTGTTGTGAAGTCTACAAAACACTCCAATGAGGGCACGTATCTACAATGTGCTTTGCATACTGCAGAGTCAATTTCACCCTGTGATCTGGGAAATAGTGGGATCTGCACTAAAGGGTTTATCTTGGACTTTTCCCTGACGTTCTTTAATGAACTGTAACCCTTTAAATCAAATATTATTTTATCCTTCTAAAAATATTTAGTAAATATTATTGTGAGCTCTCCAGAACTTTGCAGATAGGGCATGGTATAACCCTAAAAAAGATAAAAATGGTTATCTTGGGTTTCTTAGATTTTGTTTGTTGTTGTTTTTATTTTGAAGCGCCTGCTAAAACTTTCTGACAGGCAATCTAGAATTAAAAACCTGACTTTGAACAGGCAAATTTGTGAAATTATTTTAAATTAAAATTCCATGTTAGTATTATTGAAACTCCAGGATTCCAAAAGAGGCCTCCAAAACCCACAGAATAATAATAATAACACTTTATTTATATTCCATCTTATCTCCCCAAGGGGACTCAAGGTGGATCACAGTACACATACTGTATGCAGCAAACATTCAATGCTCTTTGGACAGACAAGACAGAACAGACAGAAAGGAGGTATCTCGTGTTGACGTCCAGCTTTCGGTGCCTTTGGTGGTTGTGCTCAAATCCAGCCACAGGGGGTGATGTTGCTACATCCTCTATGACAAAGAGCCATCAGGCCTTCCTCCTTCCTTTTGGTCACGAGCAATTTTTGGTCTTTTTCTTTTATGGTGTCATAAAATACCTCCCCTGTTTTTTTAGTGGTACTAATTTCTTACAGCTCTAAGCTGTGTATGGCTGGCTTCTTTAAGGAGTAGTCTGTAACTTGTAGTTGGCGTAATAACTATAATAATGAGTTAATTCTAGAAATTTAGTAATCATTATATTGCTGTTTAGTATTTGTTTAATGCATTGTTTTTCTTTTGTATTATGTAGTGTTGTTGTTGTTGTATCGTTCCTACTGGTCTGGTCCAGTGAACTTGAACTTTGTAAGTCGCCCCGAGCCATATGGGAGTGGCGACTAATAAGTTTAATAAATAAATAAATAAATATTGACATGCTTAGGCAAGCAGTCAACTGGGCTGACAGTCAGGTGTTCACCATGACTCGAGCTTCGAACTGACAACCTTTCAGTTGGTAGATCTTATTGCTGCTGCTGGTGATTTACCAGCTGTGCTATAGGGCAGCCCCTAGAAAGGTCTCAGTAGCCAAATCTAAGGTGATCTTTCACCCAGAAACCTAATTTGAGATGGTTTTAGCTTGGGCATGCAAGTTTCACAAGCATTCACACACTCATCACACACTTTTCAGTCTACAAGCATAAACCTCCAACAACACCCTTGTTTCTTAACAATGGAGCTAAACCAAAGCTCACAGAAGTTGCCTCTATCCTTCTTCTAGGAACCCATTCACACTGACTAACACCTATTGCTCCCCAAACCATTGTCGTCACCCAGCCCACGGAAGCTACCATAATTAGCACCCATTACCTCAAACTTATCTCTATATATATTTTTCTTAGGTCCGTGCAATATCGTATATAGACAACGAAACTAAACATCCCAAAACCACCAAACTCGGCAGCCTTGCTAACCATACAACGAGGTACAGACAGCGCCAAAAAAATGGCCATACGTACCTCGCAAAACCCCAAAACACCGACCCCCTTAAACTGACAACGAAACTCCCTCCTCGGCCGCTCCGCTGCCAGCGCAAACGTTTCGAACGTTCACAAATGGCAGACAAAGCACAGCGGCCCGATCCCACAGGCTTCACCACAGAACCGCATGCCCCACTCAAACCCTGCCAGCAACACACCTCCCTACCCACGATCACTAACCAGCACAAACACACGACCCCAACAAACAAACAAACAACGCACTATACCCCCTTCCCACGCACATGGCCAGCACAACGCGGCAACCCCATCCCACAAACTTCGCCACATAAGCCCACGCCGCAATCAAAATCTGCCCGCAACACAGCGCCCCTCCCTTCCAACGATCCCTAACCAACAGCGCCCTGCCCCAAACCCACAAACTTCCCTGCCCACAACACCCCTTCCCATCACCCCAAAACAACCAAGAAACAACATGCCCCCTTCCCACGCACGTGGCTGTCGCAGCGCCTCTACCCGCAACACAGTGCCCCTCCCTTCCAACGATCCCTAACCAACAGCGCCCTGCCCCGAACCCACAAACTTCCCTGCCCACAACACAATCTTCCTCCCTTCCCACCATCCCTACCCAAAAGAAACACAACACACCCTCACCCCTTCCCTACACCCCAAAACAACAACAAAAACCCACAAACTTCCCTTACCTTTTACACGAAACATCCCTCACACGCTCACCTGACGCCTTCTTCCCTCCAGCCATTCCAAACTACATTTCCCAAAACCCTTTGCAGCAAAACACAGCAAAGAGCATGCGCACTACCAAAAATTCAAAAAAAGCCCGCAAAACAGCCTAACCCCTCCCCCCCCCCCCCAAACAAAAAACCACCCTTGCCCTCTTCCATGGAGGAGGCGGAGAAGGCAGAGGAGGAAACAGGAAACACCAGCCCCGCATGTCGCTGCCACCTCCTCCTCCCGGCCAGCCTCCGCCTCCTCCCTCCTCCACTTCGTACTCCTCGCTGGAAAGGGGGGGGGAGGAAGGAAGGAAATGAGGGGAAGAAAACAGAGACAGAGAGAGAAAAAGAGAGAGACAGAAAGAAAGAAAGAGAAAACATACACAAACATATACACATATACACACAAACAACAGCACACACCACACACATACACACACAAATACATGAAAACATACACACATATGTACATGCACATATACATAAGAACACACACATACACATTATACACATATATACACACACACATCAACCCCGCACATATACATAAGAACACACACATACACATTATACACATATACACACACACACATCAACCCCACACATATACATAAAGACATGCACACATACACACATATATACATGCACATACACATAAGAACACACACATACACAACATACACATATACACACAAACATCACCACACACACACACTCATATACATAAAAACATGCACACTTACACAGACATGCACATATACATAAGAACACACACATACACATATATACACACGCACATCAACACACACACACAAATATATATACATGAAGACACGCACACAAACACACATATATACCTGCACATAAAACACAAACATACACAAAATACACATACACATATACACACAAACATCACCACACATATACACACACACACCATGTAGGTAGAAAGGGTAAGCCACAGACGATGGCACAGCAACGCGTGCAGGGGACAGCTAGTTCACATTATTTCCCTTTATAAAGCAACAGCTACAAAACTTCAAACTGAGCAATGACAATTTATTAAAGTTCCCTCCAAACCCAGAATCCAATCAGTAACTATGGTAAACCATACACCTCAGCCAACCAGCCTGGAGATCATAGCCAGGCACAATCTGGACCAACGAACAACAAGGGCAGCAAAAGCCTTTGCTTCAAAAGGCTTTCAGAATGCTATAAATATTTCTGCACGCTTGCACTGAGTTATGTTCGTTGGAGCACAGACTGCTGACATCTGCTTTGGCCAATGTGAATAAATGCCTCTGTTCACTGCTTTCATCCCAATTGTGCCTTATTCAGTCCCTTGGCACACTGAGCCCCCGAACCCACAATTTTAGCAGAGATTAATTCACTCAACATTAGTACAGTGTTCTCCCGCTACTCCGCGGTTCTCGCTGCTTTTGCGGGGTTTTGAAAATATTAATATTAAATATAAAATGTTTACTGGTGCGCGGGCCGGAACTCCCTCCGCCGGCTCTGCTTGCCCTCCCACGACAGGAGTGCTTGTGCAGCCGCTCCTTCTCCTGGCCCAGGGAAGCAGGCCTTCCCCGCCATGACCACAGAAATGCGACGGCCTGAGGCACAGCGGGGAAGGTCTGCCTCCCTGGTCTGCTGCTGCCTGTGTGGCTCCTCTGGAGGCATGTAAGAAAACACAGGTTAAAAAATCTGCCAAGTAGGGATACTATATTAATTTTAATATTTATGCATTATGCTAAAATAATTATAAATATTAAAATTAATATAGCATCCCTATTTCACGGATTTTCACTTATCAGGGGTGGCGCTGGAACGGAACACCCGCGATAAGTGAAAGAAGACTGTACAGATTATGAAGCCAGAAATAAGTGCTCACTGTCATGCCGATGTGCTGTATTGGTCTGACTGTTGATCTATGACTTTGGAGATCAAGGATCAATTCCTTCTTGGCCAGGGAAAGCCACTGGGTGATCTTAGGCAAGTCACACATTCTCATCCCAAAACTCTCTGTAGTGGGTCACCATGGGATCACCTGAAGTCAAAATGCCTCAAAGATGCACAACAACCATGGCTTGCGATTATCATGCAGTCAGAAGTCTGTACTATGGAACATGTGAAATGACCATCCTAAAATTGTAGACTTTCCTATTTTCTGCTCCTGATGGCTCCCAGAAAGAAATTATTCTTTCTTTGCTTTGCATAGTTGTACTCTAGAGTTTTGGATCTTAGGAATTAGTAAGTTTTTAGAGTTGTTAGCTGTTATAGAATACTATCAGGAAAAGCAGGGAGGCATGATTATTTTTTTAAAAAAAAAATATCTTAAACTAAAGGTACATCTCTTGTAACCTACTGAAGCGATGTTATTTTATGGGTATGGTCAGATAAGGATGCCATCTTGTGGTGCAAAGTTATATGAATAAGAAGCATTGCTCGTAATGCCTTTAATCTACAATGGGGTGCCCACACCAGCATTTAACGTGCATTTTAGAATCAATCTTGCCATATTTTATAATACTAATCTTGGCATGTGTTCCTTCTCCTAGATTTATATGCAGTGACATTTTTATTTTTCCTGAGTGTATACAGCTGTGCCTGTTCACCTGCACGCTTTAAGGAACTTGAGGGTGTTCTGCAGGTCATAAGGAAGACTGGAAATGACTCCTTTCTTGCTTGTACCACTGTACAGTCGGAATGTGAATTTTAAAAGGATTTCCCTCTACCCTCATACAGGAAGAATTCTCTCCCCCTCGCCTCCAAATGCAAATAAAAATGTATATTTGAGTATTTTACACAGAGAAATATAGACACTTTAATGCAGTGCTTTTATTAACACAAGAAAAGTCATTGGCAGGACTACTAACTGAAAGGTCAGCGATTCAAATCTGGGGAGCAGGATGAGCTCCTCACTGTCACCTCCAGCTTCTCATGCAGGGACATGAGAGAAGCCTTCCACGGGATGGTAAAACAGACGAGCGTCCCCTAGGCCAGTGTTTCCCAACCTTTTTTGAGCACACTTCTTACATTTACAAAATCCTGGGGCACACCACCAACCAAAATGACACAAAATGGCACTCTAACACAGTAATACATATAGTTAATATGTTTTTTAATGTATTTATACACTCAGTGTGAAACCTGGGCCTGTTTTGATGAACTCAACATAGATATCCTGGCAGGAATAGCAGAAAGACACAAACTTCCCACACAGAACTCCCATAACCAAGAGAAAATGCTATAAGAGTTTGGTGGGCAATTGACAAACTTGAATACATTTGGATTTTGGGAAAAATAGACCTTGACATTCGGGAGTTACAGTTTCTAGGATTTATAGTTAATACACAATCAAAGAGCATCCTGAACTCTTGCAACAATGGGATTGAACCAAACTTGGCATATTGAACTCTCATTACCATGTGGACAAAATAAAGGAGGAATGATATACTCTCAAAGGTTCTCCTGAATGGTCAATTACATGTAATAGTACAGTATTAAGTAAAAGTATCCATGAATTGGTGCATGCTCAGAGTTCTCAGAGTACGTGGAGAATATAATCCTATGTTGTGACATGTAAAATAATAATAATAATTACTTGCTGGAAGATCAATCTGCTGTAGATGCTAAAGCTGTTTTGGATGTAACACAGGAAAAAAGCGGCTATAGTGGCTGCTGTGCGATCCGTGTTTCGGCGCAGCGGGACTGCCGAAGTCTCATGCTAGATGGAAGCATGTTATTGAGAGATTTACGATCAGGCTTCTCCCCCCTTTCTCCCAAAGAAAAGTTAAACAACGAATAGATTTGTAAATACACAGTGAGAGGAAGGATATTGAAGTTCTTGTATTTCTCTTTATTGGCTCAACCAATTGAGGAGTGACTTCCTTTCACCCCTAGGCAAAGTCCTTGTAGACAGCCAATTCCTTCACACTAGAAGTGACTTGCAGTTTCTTAAATCACCCCTGATGCAAAAAAATTAAATCATTTCATTATCGATAGTGTTCATTTGAGTGACTATCAGCCACACCAATTACTTTTTTATGTTGAAAACAGGGAGTTTTCCCATTTCTTACACAAATCTCACAATGTTAATGTTTCCAAGCCTTTTCTTTACAAATATTTCCTATGCACATGGCACATATCTGATTTGTAGCGCAAAAAAATAATGAAAGAACAATACAATATTTAAAATAAAGAACAATTTTAACAAACATAGCCTTACCAGTCTTTCAGTGGTAAATGTGGGCCTGCTTTTGGCTGATGAAATAGTCAAATTAATTCAGATTGTTGTTGTATGCCTTCAAGCCATTTCAGACTTAGGGAAACCCTCAGTCTTACGTTTAGGGCAAGGGCCAAGTAAATGACCCTGGAGAGGCACATTTAGCCTACGGGCAGGTATGTAGCCGGGGGGGGGGGCTTGAGGGGCTACAGCCCCTCCTGAAATTCTCAGGGTGGTCCGCAAGAAGGCTTTACTAGTACATTATTTAAACTGTTATGTGTATTCATATCATGATCTGATCACCATGCTCAGTATATCTCATATGCATGGGGGTATTGGGATAACGATACAAAAGGTTTGCTAGGGTAGACCCTCACTCACTCAGTCTCAGCCCCTCCTGAATCAAACTCAGCCCCTGCCGAATCAAAATCCTGGCTACGGCCCTGCCTACGGGCCTTAATTTATGTAACCCTTAGCTACAACATGGAAAATTCTGGGTTAAATTCTTTTTGGGGGATTCATATACATTTTTAGGGAGTATATGTTTTTCCACCTGTTCAACTATAATAAAATAAGCCAGTCTGGCTACATTTGGTCATCATTTGACTACTTCTGTGGCTGACACTTCTGTCCCAAGGCTTTGTCCTGTTGGCACCATGAAATGCTATACATGTCTAGTCTGAAACTGATTTCACTGACTTCATTGGAACTCCCGGGGAAGTGTGCAATGCAAGACTCCCAGCATGTACTGGTTACATCTATCACTAACGATCTCATCGGATGGGCTGACGGAATCACCATGCATTGTGGCGAATCCAGAAGTGCCCATCGGGGGCATGGGCGACCCGTCGCCTAACACCCAGCATTGCTCAACTCATGTGAATCTCCATCCTACAGGGGGGAAGCATTTGTCACCTGGCTTCCTCATGTTGATTTCTATTCAACATGGGAAGCTTTGCGTGTTACCATGGAGGCATGTGCCTGTTTGCCAATACTTTTACATCAGAGCCCTGTCAGAAGTTGCTCTACGTTGTGGAATGGGAGCCGGTGGACTCCATCATAAAAGTATTGGCGAATCACTGCATGCCGCCGTAAAGGGCCTCATGTGATGAGGTTGTTAAATCAATGCGAGACATATAATTTTGGCAGAATAGTAGTCAACATTTTTAGCACTGGACTGTTCAAGATACATTCTTGAGGATCTCAACGTCTTTCCAGTAATTACTCGGCACACAACTGGATGTGGGATAGTATGAACTGTTAGAATATATATAGAAATCTGGATAAATGTTGGAAAAGAACTTGTGTCAACACACAACTTTGTCTTGAAATAAATTTAGACTGCATACCTGCTTATGTTATGCTTGACATTGCCAAAAAGAGTGTGGCATGGTTTCAGAAGAACACCCTAAACCTCAAACACTTTATGGGACTGCCAGGAATGTGTTATGTCCAGTTTCTAAAATGCGATTTTTTATTTTAAAAATTAAGCTATTTCATTTATTAAGGGTTGGGAGGCCTCCCCTTCTATTTGAGCGCTATGGCTGCTTTCAGTTGACAGCAGGAAAAGAATAATTGGACAATGTTGTTTCCTCAAAAGCAAATAAAAGTGCTGTAGAAATGAATTATCTGTCCTGGAAGTCTGAATGCAGGATTTTGCTTACTGAGGATTTGGCCTCGTGAGCTTCAGGAACCCACAAATTAGCTTAATGACATGACATACCAAATGAGGTTGAAGTATGATTTGAAAGTATGAAAATCCTTTTTAGCTTTACATGTGTTTATTTATAATGTATAAACCATTTCATACCACCCTTCAATTCAAAATTTCCAGTGTGGTTACAGTAACTCATAAAAGTTACTTTTAGCTTGAACCTCTTTTCTCAGCTTCACGAAGATCACACTCTCTGTCCCTTAATATGGTTCGTTCCTTATACTGTGGCTAATTTCCGTGTCTTCAAGGGATATATTAGACATGTTTCTTGACAAGGAAAATAGTCTACCTACATATAATGTTTGGTCTTTTTGGTTAGTCTAAGTTTTTTCCCCCCAGTATACGAATTCTGTAAATCGTCATAAAGTCAATATAGAAATCCCCACTTTTAAGAATGGCAGATCGGTCTGCATCAAGATACATTCATCCCTGGCCTACCAACAGCATGTTTAAAAAATAATTAAGACTGGTGTTGTAATGTATTGTGCCTGCCCTTTTAGGGATTCAATTGGGGGGGCGGGTGTTGAAAATTATATAGTTGTTTTAGTGCTTTAATGTTGCTTTATTGTGTTAGGTTAAAGGTTTTCCCCTGACAATAAGTCCAGCCGTGTCCAACTCTGGGGGTCAGTGCTCATCTCCATTTCTAAGCTGAAGAGCCGGCATTGTCCGTAGACACCTACAAGGTAATGTGGCCAGCATGACTGCATGGAGCACCGTTACCTTCCTGCCAGAGCAGTACCTTTTGATCTACTCAAATTTGCATGTTTTCAAACTGCTAGGTTGGCAGGAGCTGGGGCTAACAGCAGGAGCTCACGCCGCTCCCCGGATTTGAACCTGTGACCTTTCAATCAGCAAGTTCAACAGCTTAGCACTTTAACCCACTGTGCCACCAGTTACTCATTTATAATTTCCTATTCTGAACCACTTTAAGAAGACAGTTTGGAAAAGCAGGCCTCTTAAATAAAAATAAATTAAGCATATTCTACTTTCTTTCCAGCGTGGCTGTGAAGCAACCAGAGAAGCCGTGTTCTGGCTCACAGATTCCAATCTGAAAATTTTAAATGGAACTGTTCTAAGCCAGAAAGTAAATAAAGTGACATCAGAGGTTTTCCCAAAAGGAGCCTACGTAATCTGAGAAAGAAAGGGGTAATTGATACCACTAAACAACTTATATTTGTATGGCTTCCATTTTGCACAGGGAATAACCCCATGCTTAACTAGGCTCGGAAACATTGCACACGTTATGTTTTACCACAGAATAACTGTTCATTGGTATTTTCCCCAGAGTATTATCAGTACAAGTAGACTTTTCTCCTCCATCAAGTATAAGGACCTCCTTTTCCTAGAAGTTCCTTAATGGCATACCTTCAGATGGTTATTTACAAAGAATGAAATACATTTGAATTTCTGTTCTCTTTCACAGAAGAAGCAATTAAATACTGCTTCTAATTACATGCTGTTTATGTTCTACTGTCTTAGGAACATTTTTCTACAAATGTGTAAATGGTTTTTTAATGTCAATATTACATCAGACAAAATATATTTACCTGCCTGATGTGGAGCAGAGAAAATACCTCTAGAGAATTACAACTGGAAAAAAGTCCATAGGAGGAGTTGGAACAAAAGTCCAGCAATGCAGGGAACTTGCAGGAAATACTTCAGGGTGAAAACGATTTCCAGAATAGAATTGGTTTCTACAAGAACAAAACCCAGCATTTCCTCCACTGTTTTTCCCATCTGGAGATGTCCTTATTTATATATTTCATTACGATCATTACTTATTTGACCAGAGAACTTTGGTCTTTCCCTTTTACTCTTAATGCATTTAAGATTTCCTGCTGTTCTTTATACATAACCGGATACTCTATTCTTCTTTTACTGGGGTGCTTTCCTCAGTTTAAATCTTTAATTTCATTTTGCCTCGCCTAATGAACACACGTTTCCTTACACTGTTGGTACATCTTCTCAGATGCTCAAGTTTCAATTTCCATGACAACAAATTTCCTATAGGTTGATTGTTGAACCACAGAGTTGCATTAAAAGGTTCCTTTCTAATTCCATTATACAGGAAACAGAACAATCGTCTTCACCTGTCTCTTCCTCTGGACCATTTAACGCAGGAATATCAAACTCATTTTTATCAATAGCCACATCAATCTAAGGGTTTCCTTTATAGGGCCATTGAATCCATGGTTGGAGTATCCATGGATACAGAGGACCAACTATGATATTTTCACATATTTGTTAGTGCACTTTAGTTTTTAAACAATTTGCTATTATTGATCAATAGCTCCCATAATAATAATAATAATACACTTTATTTATATTCCGTACTTCTCATCCCGAAGGGGACTCCGTGCGGATCACAGAACACATACAGCAGACAATCCCTGCCGTTTGACGTACAAGAGATAACAACTTATAGCAGGAGGATCTTGTTCTTTCCTTGCTTCCAACCGGGTGCTGTTGCTATATTTGTCACTGGGTGCTGCTGCTCCATTTCGTTACAGGGGGCCGCTGTTGTTCCATCCTCCTTGCTACCTCCATTTTCTTTCTGACGAAGAGCCTGCCAGCCAGCCAGCCGAATCCTTCTTCCTATTTATTGAAGTTAAAAAGTCCTTTAAGATACCTCCCCCGCTTATGCAGTACCTAGTTTTTCTACTTGCAGCTAGATGCTTTCGACTGCTTAGGTCAGGGCTGCCCAGGAAGTCGATTGCGATCGACCAGTCGATCCAGGGACTGAAGGAGGTCGATCCCAGCCGGATGGGGCGCTTCTCAGAGGGGGCGGAGCCAGGCTGCACCAAGCCCCGCCCCCTCCCCTGGCTTCAGCACTCCCAGCAGCTGCTCCAGGTTTGGGCCAAGCCAGCCTTGTGCTAGCTGTGCCACCACTGGCTTGGCATTGCCATCCTCAAGCCTGGAAAAGCTGCTGGGAGCTCCAAGCCAGAGGGGGGGAAGGGCTTGGTTCCTGGCTCCGCCCCTGTGGCTCCGCCTACCAGCCTCTTCTCCAGGCTTGAGGATGGCAGGGCCAAGCCAGCCTTGTGCTAGCTATGTCACCACTGGCTTTGCATTGCCATCCTCAAGCCTGGAAAAGCTGCTGGGAGCTCCAAAGCCAGAGGGGAGGGGCTTGGTGTGGCCTGGCTCCACCCCCCTCTGGCCAAGCCCCGCCCCCTCCCCTCTCCAGCCTTGAGGAGGTAGATAGATCTTTCTGACTAGGTTTTAATATAAGTAGCTCACATGCTGAAAAGGTGTGGGCACCCCTGGTTTAGGTCAACAGGGGCAGGGCTTTACAGCTGACTTACCCAAATCAGCCCGGGATTCGAACTTGCCACATTCGGATCTTACAGCTCACAGCTTGCAGCTACAGCTGCCGCTTTAACCGCTGTGCTAAACTCACTGCTGATTATCCACCATGAAGACTGGGGATAATGGGAATTGCAATCAAACAACACTGGCTATGATGCTGGGGGAGCCAGACATCATATCTACAATTCTTGTATCTTAATTCAAACCCACTATCCTGACTAAACAGAACAAACAATAGCCTTCCAGATGTTGCTGTATCACAACTCCCATCAGCTCTAGCCACAACGTCTAATGGTGAGGAGTAGAGGAGTTGTAATCCAGCATCTGGAGGGCCACAGAAGGTAACACTGTGGGCTGGATTTGGAATATGTAATTTAAGAGATCAGCTTCTTATTTTTTTTAACACTTGCGTCCTCAACACATTACAATGATTCTCTGTAGAGTGTTCACATTATTCTTTGACTGTCAAATTCCTCTTCCACTCTGTGGTCATCAGGGTTGCTTCCTGAGGTTTATGGCCCCAGAGATTTGCAGACCTGGAAGTTTCCATACTTTTTTTTTGCTGAAGTGCCATTTTTGCTAAAGTATCAGTGTTTTCTTTTTCCCTTATACACATCCACTTGAGAAAAATTCCTCAGCGAAGGGTAGTTTAGTTTGTAATGTTTTCCTTTGTGCCATGAGTAACTAAGTAACAGGCCATTCATTGTCTAATGATGGCTCCTGCAAAATTTCTCCACTGGCCACAACTCAGGGCTGCACAATTTAGACCACTTCCAGGTCTTTGTTTTAGTTAGACCCTGCAGTGGATCCGTAGGTTCATGATGCATTTCTATATATTTCCAGCTATAAATATTTTATTGCTATTTCCATGCAGCTGACATCTTTACAGCTGCATTCCAGGTATGTCCCCATCTGACAAGTATGTTTCTTTTGGATATATACATTCTGAATTCCACAGAATTGCCTCTGTATATATTCCTAGAACATTCCTCAAAGTAACACTCACTTAATTTTTGAGATCATCTATATCACCTGATACAGATTCACCTTTCTTCATTGGTCCCTTTTCCTGTTACGGGGTTTGAAATGTTCCACAGGTATACTTGCCTTTGCAGTAAAGTGTTCAGACAAGATCTTCTGTGGCCCTGCCAACTTTTATCCCCAAAACTTGTTTGTGTCAACCTCCTCCTTATTGGTAGATACTATTATTCAGGTTCATATCCAGGGAGCAGGGTGAACTCCTGCCCTTAGCCCAGCTTCTAGCAACCTAGCAGTTTGAAAACA
This sequence comes from Anolis apletophallus, assembly GCA_030556195.1. NCBI lineage: Eukaryota > Metazoa > Chordata > Lepidosauria > Squamata > Anolidae > Anolis > Anolis apletophallus. The sequence goes on along the minus strand of JARBWK010000004.1, from coordinate 129,110,127 downwards.
TTCAAAGGTGAGTAGATCAATACACCTCAGCAGGAAGGTAAACAGAAGGGATGGTTTAGAATCCTAAAATGGTGATTCTTATCTCAAATGGGGATTTTTTTTTTTTGATTAGTAAAGAAAGACTTACAAAAAATTTCCCAAAAATTTCGGAAATGTAACTTAAGTACTAACGAAATTCGTTAGTAATTCGTATGCCAGAGCATGCGCATTCCAGATGGTTTTGGCCTACAACTCCCAGAAAAACAGCGGGTAAATTGGCTGGGATTTCTGGGAGTTGTAGGCCAAAACTTGAATAAACCACACTGAATTCTAGATGGGACTCTCCAAATAGGAAGGAGGGAGGGAAGGAGGAAGGGAGGGAGGAGTGGGTATTCTATTCTTGGAAGCAGCAAAAGAAAAGGAGGAGGAGCCCCCTCGCTCCTCGCTGCCTCTCTCTCACCCCGATCCTGAGGGAGCGAGGGCCCAAGTTTGCCCAGGCTGAGAGGAAAAGGAAGAGGCCTGAGGCTGTGAGGAATGGTGGGAGTTGAAGTCCAAAACACGTACCTGGAGGGCTGAAGCTGGCCCCTGCGATGGGGCATGGCAGAGCAATGGGGAAGAGAAGCATCTGAGAGAGCGCAGGGAGAGAGAGGAGGAGAAGCGTGTGTGTGTGTGTGTGTGTGTGTGTGTGTGTGAATCAGGCCCCTGCGATGGGGCATGGCAGCAGAGCAACGGGGAAGAGAGGGGGGGGAAGCCTGGAGAGAGAGGAGGAGAAGCGTGTGTGTGTGTGTGTGTGTGTGTGAAGCAGGCCCCTGCGATGGGGCATGGCAGCAGAGCAACGGGGAAGAGAAGGGGGGGGAAGCCTGGAGGACTACACTTTCCAGAATGCATTGCCTAGCCTACCTAGCAGCAGCGTCACTTCCAGTTCCTCATAGAAATGCGGGAAAAAGAAGAAGCTGAATGAAGGCGGGAAGGAAATGAGGGGGAGAAGACAGGGAGAGGTGAGTAGTACAATAATTAATTAATTAATACTTAAGAATTTCTTACGATCATAACGCAAATTGTTGGACTCAAGGACCGTAAAGGAAGTCTACTTCGGGATCGCTGCCGCGATCCCGTAAAACCTCAAAAGTCCCATTACATACGAATCTCTTACGAATCCTTTTAATTTCCGTTTCATTTTTCTCATGCCTAGTAAACAGCACTCCATGCAGTCATGCCGGCTACATGACCTTGGAGATGTCTACAGACAACACCGAATCTTCGACTTAGAAATGGAGATGAGTTGGACTAAACTAGGCTTAATGCCAAGGGGAAACCTTTACCTTTACTACACTGTCATACAATCCAGTTCAAAGCAGATAATCTGGATTTTATATGGCAGTGTTAGATGAGGCCTAAGTAAACATTCATTGGATTAAAATCTACCTCTGGTCACAGAGCATATGAATAAAGGACAGACTTCTCCCTTATGAACATGCCCATGTTTTAAGATCTGCTGGAGGGGGTGGGTTCCATTCTAGAGTATTCAACTCTCCCAAATTTCCTAGAAACTTGTGTGTTTCAGCCAATTGGGGAGGCTCTTCTTGATTCCCATGTTGCTCTTGCATTTCTCCTAGACTTAATGTCAGGCGAAAACCGTTACCTGTACCTATCCATGCAAGGCAATTAGGTTTCTCAGCTGTTAGACTGATGTACCTATATATCTCTTTGAACTGTTGGGAACAAAGATATGCCAATTCACAAAAAACAGCAGAGTTTCAGATGTGTTCTTTTCAGTGGCCCAAAAACATCTACTATCCCTTAAAATATCTTGGTCTACATCTTGGTCTAAACCTTTTTGGCCTACCGCCCCTTTCCAGAAAATGTTTTACTCAGTGCCCCCCCTATAAATTATTTTTAAAAAATTTAATAGCAATTAAATAGACGATATATGTATTAATGCAGTGGTTCTCAACCTTTCTAATGCCGTGACTCCTCATGTTGGTTCCTCATGTTGTGGTGACCTCTAACCATATTTTCGTTGCTACTTCATAAATATTTTACTACTCTTATGAATTCTAATGCAAATATCTAATATGCAGGATGTATTTTCATTGTTACAAATTGAACATAATTAAAGCATAGTGATTAATCACAAAACAATATGTTTGGGGGAGTATGGACAACGGATGATGGGATTTGCAGTACCTTTGACCAATTCAGCTCTGACTTTTACAGCCAAGACCCCATGAATGACAGATCTGGACCAAACTTGGCACACAGAACCCCCATGACCAACAGAAAATATATCCAAATTTGAATACTGGTAGGGTTGGGGGAATTGATTTTGTCATTTGGGAGTTGTAGCTGCTGGTATTTATAGTTCACCTACAATCAAAGAGCATTTTGAACTCCACCAACAATGGAATTGAGCCAAACTTGGCACACAAACTCCCGTGACCAACAGAAAATACTGGAGGGCTTTGGAAGGGGCCTGAGATGGTTAGGAATGGTGGGAGTTGAAGTCTAAACCACCTGGAGGGCCCAAGTTTGCCAGAGAAGCAAGGAGGGGCAGAACCGCTCGCGCTTCCCTTGGAAGAACGGGGCAGGCCCTGCAGGGAGCCTGTCGTCTGACGCACGCCACCGCCCCCCCTTACAGGGGCTCACCGCCCCCCAAATTCTCCTGAGCCTCCCAGCACCCCCTTGGATCGTCCCACCGCCCACCAGGGGGTGGTACCGCCCACTTTGGGAACCACTGGTCTAAATCATGCTCTCAAGAGACCTAAAATAACCCAGTCATTAACATAATATAGTTGGTTTACTCACAAACTTCATGTATTCAGCATACAGATACATTGCTTATCAATCCAGTTACAGATAGGATTTGAAATAGTTTTTCTGTGCAGATAACACTGGGCATCTTTTCTTATAATCAACAGTCCAAAGTCTAAAGCATATCTCTAGTCTGGGAGTCTAATGGAGTCTCTCCATACCCAACTTAACCCAACCCAATTTCTAAATTAAATATTTCCATTTTCTTGTAGGATGACACAGTAATAATTTCTTATTAGTATTATTAAATACTTAAATTAAGGAAAGCAATTTTTGTCTCAAACTGAAGCTGTTTATTGAAAAGCAAGTCAACTGAATAGGAAAATGAAAATCAACCCATTCCTTCCCCATAAAGAGATGTCTCTCCATCTTCAAATTAGGATTATCCCTTACAGCTCATTTAACATGAGCATGCAGTTAAAAATATGATGGACAGGATTTAATATGGCAGGCTGCTCTGGACAGCACCATGCTTGTCTTTTCAATGAACAGAATTTAAGGCAGTCCATTGAAAAATGAGTTGACCAACAAAGGCAAGCAGACATTCTCTGAGGATGAAATAATCAAACACTTCGAGGTATACTACAGGCAACTCTATGAGAGGGACAACATAAGAACGGAGGATATTGTCTCCTACATAACCAAATTAAAATTGGAGAAAATCACCGATGATCAGAGAGCATCACTAAATAGACTGGTGGATGAGAAAGAGATAAGGGAGGCTATTAAAAAACTGTCCCTAAATAAAGCTCCCGGGCCCGACGGGCTAACTGCAATCTATTATAAAGTACTGATCGAGGAAATAAGTCCCTTTCTCAAAGAGGTAATAAACAATGTACTGGAGAATGGATCTATGCCGAACACGTGGCGCGAGGCCAATATAGTGTTGATTCACAAAGCCAAATCAGATCCGGAGTGTGTTGAAAATTATCGGCCAATATCGTTGCTCAATAACGATTACAAAATTTTTACATCAATAATGGCCAGTAGACTAAAGAATCTATTGAACAACACAATACATGAAGACCAAGCGGGCTTTCTGCCAAACAGGTTGCTAAGGGACAATGTTAGAACCGTTCTCAATGCCATAGAGTACTATGACGTCAATACTCAAACCGAAGTGGGCTTTCTCTTCCTCGACGCAGAGAAGGCCTTTGATAAGGCAAATTGGGAATTTCTAAAGGAAATCCTTAGAGAAAAGGATATGGGCTTTCATTTTCGAAATGTGATATCAGCCATCTGTGTAAATCAATCAGCGAAAATTATAGTAAATGTCAAATCATCGGGTACTGTGCAAATTCAGAAGGGGACGAGGCAGGGTTGTCCTATTTCCCCTCTACTTTTTATTTTTACTCTGGAGCTTTTATTGCAGGACATTCGGATGGACAAAACATTGAAGGGCCTTAAGATCCATGGGGAAGAATACAAATTGAAGGCGTTTGCGGACGATTTAGTTTGTATTATGGAAAATCCTCTAGAAACTGCGAGCGAATGGATTAAGAAAATCAATATGTTTGGGGCTGTAGCAGGCTTAAAAATCAACTACAAGAAAACAAAAATTCTCACCAAAAATATGGAAAAGAAAAGAAGGACAGGCTACAGGAATTACTAAACATCCAAGTGTCAAACAAAGTCAGATATTTAGGAATTAATATTACGTCGCAAAATAATCAATTAATGAAGAATAATTATGACACAACATGGAGGGAAATAAGTAAGAAAATGGAGGTCTGGAGGCATTTGAACCTAAGCCTCACGGCGAAAATTGCCGCAATCAAGATGGATATCTTGCCCAGAATGGTTTTTTTATTTCAGACGATCCCAATAATACGGACAAACTATTGTTTTAATAGCTGGAGGAAAGATGTTTTGAAATTCATATGGTCCGGTAAAAAAGCAAGGATCAGTTATAAAAATCTAACTGATAGCTATGAGAGGGGAGGTCTATCCCTTCCCAACCTACAGCTCTATTATGAGGCGGCGGCCCTCTCCTGGGTGAAGGACTGGGCAGCGCTAAAGAAAAAAAGACTTCTGAATTTGGAGGGGTACGATGCCAGAAGGGGCTGGCATTCGTACCTGTGGTATGGGAAGGCCAAGGTAGAGGCAAACTTTACAAACCATTTTATTCGAGCGGCACTCCTAAAAGTCTGGAGCAAATATAAAGGTCGATTTTGCCAAGCCACCCCTATGTGGATTTCCCCGATAGAGGCGCAGTATAAAAGAGGGCTTCCAGACACAGAATGGTACACCTACAAGAATTTGTTAGAGAAAATAGACGGAAAATGGAGGCTGAAAACGCAAGATCAGTTGAGGACATCTGGCCTACCTTTATCATGGTTTCAATACGCCCAAGTGAAGAATTATTATAGAATAGACTTGGAAAGCCAATTCTCCCAGCAGGACAGTATTTGGGATGTAGTAATAAAGAAGGAAAAAGACAGATTAGAATACTGTATAACAAATTAGTAGAGTGGGACACTGAATTAGAGGTGGTAAAAGTCAACATGAATAGTTGGGCGCAGGACTTCGAGCACTCCATTCTTTTAAGTGAATGGGAGGAGGTCTGGAGGAAAACCAAAGATTATGCCGAGCAACGCCGATAGCTGAAAATTGGTACAAAGCATTTTACAGATGGCACTTAACCCCTCAAAAGCTTGCAAAGCTCTACAAAGAGGCCAATGGTAAATGTTGGAAGTGCAAGGTCCAACAGGGGACATTATTGCACTGCTGGTGGTCATGCCCCCAGACAAAAAAGTTTTGGAGAAGTATCCACTTTCATGTACAAAAGATGCTGGCAATACAGCTAGAGTTAGCCCCGGAAATATTCTTACTTAATTTAACACACAGTAAACTAGACAGAAAGAAGGAGAAGATCTTTTACAGCAGCAAGGGTTGTGGTGGCTAGGAAGTGGAAACAGGAGAAGCCCCCAACGATGGCAGAGTGGGCCACTAAACTAATAGAGTATATGGAGATGGATGAATTAAAAGAACTGGTAAACAACGCAAACAAAAAATACAAGACGGACTGGCAACCTGTTAAGAGCTACCTGAGAGAGCAAGGTCCAACAGGGGACATTATTGCACTGCTGGTGGTCATGCCCCCAGACAAAAAAGTTTTGGAGAAGTATCCACTTTCATGTACAAAAGATGCTGGCAATACAGCTAGAGTTAGCCCCGGAAATATTCTTACTTAATTTAACACACAGTAAACTAGACAGAAAGAAGGAGAAGATCTTTTATTTTATTACGGCAGCAGCAAGGGTTGTGGTGGCTAGGAAGTGGAAACAGGAGAAGCCCCCAACGATGGCAGAGTGGGCCACTAAACTAATAGAGTATATGGAGATGGATGAATTAAAAGAACTGGTAAACAACGCAAACAAAAAATACAAGACGGACTGGCAACCTGTTAAGAGCTACCTGAGAGCGAAGAAACTTTAGTAACCAGAGGACACTATGATTTAGTGGTGAAAGAATTACTACATAAAGACTAAGGGGGAAGGGAAAAATATCAAACATCCATGGGTTCCCAATCACCCTGACTGGAAGCAATGTATTTCTTTTCTTTTCATTCTAACTGCACTCTTTCCCTTTTCCCCTCCCAATCCTACCCTTTCCCTCTTCTTCTGCTCCTACCTTTTCCTATTTCACTCAATTCCCTTATTCGGGCACAAACTTTTTTTTCTCTCTTTTCTTATATCTTTGTTTTATGTTGTATGGAAAAAGATCAATAAAAAACTATTTTAAAAAAAAAGAAAGAAAGAAAAATGAGTTCCCACGAGGTTGACTTCAAGAGCATTAGACCGTATTTGGCAGTTATTTGTATATATCACAAGATACATTTTAGGATACCTATTAAAATCTGGCATGTTAAATCCACCAAGAAAATGGAATCTTTCTAGTTTTTCTGTTAAATTATTCAATTGGAAAGTTAAGTTCCTTGGGTATATAAGCCAGCTGAACTGCTAATTCACAATTTTGCAGGTTTCCAGAAGCTACAAATGTTTAAGCACATTGTTTTCCTGGGATATTAATCAATGGTTAAACTTAAATTAGATTGCATGCTTTGCTGAAATATTTCTTGATTTTGATAGATGGGCTTCATCGAAACTTAACATTGGGGAGAGGCGAATATACTTACAATGAATGCTTATTGTGGATATTGTGTGTCCTTCAGGATACCTCACTGTTGATTCTTCTTTTATTTTCAGAAAAAGAAATGTATGTGAGATCTTTCACCACTGTTGTTTTTGTGAGATAGATTTTTGCCCAAAGTTCAATTTTGATAGCTTGAAAAGCGTCAAGGAAACCTATGAATATTTGATTTGTGTCTGAATGTTGATGCTTTTAATTTATTATAGATTGTGGAATGCCGATTTTACAACGGTTAATGCCTTTCTGAAACTGCATTAATTATGAAAGCAAGCAAAGCGGCAGACCGTGATTTATCATTAATGTAATGTGTACAAACCTGTAATTTATATCAATGATATGCTATTAGTTCCATCCAGCAATAATTTAAGTGTGTTCAGCTGTCCCCATCTCCCTACTACTGTCAAATAAATAAACAATATCTATCTAATTTAATGATTTCAGATCAATACAATGTACTTCCATGCTAAGATAATATCTCAATTGGCTATTCAACTGGGTTAGCAAACTTTTGTGACATCCTGGTTTTCTTTTTTGTGCTGTACGAGGGTGGGTCAATAAGTCCGTGACCTTTTGAATTTCCCGCCTCTTAACTGAAAGGGCAACACTGCTCCTGTTAACAGGCATCTGTCAGTTGACTCCTGTCAAAATTTGAACAAGCTGCGTTATTTAGTTTGTGTTTGTCAGCCATTGATAGCAGACTACCGTGTGATTTGAGGAGAAAATGGAAAAAAGTTAATTTTGTGTGCTCATTAAGCATTATTTTTTGCGGAAAAGAACCATCACTCAAACCAAGGCTAAGCTTGATAAATACTATGGGGACTCTGCACCATCAATTTCAATGCTTAAAAAGTGGTTTACTGAATTTCGTTGTGGCCGTATAAGCACGGAAGATGCCGAACGTTCTGGATGCCCAGTTGAGGTCTCTACACCCGAAACAATTGAAAAAAATCACGATATGGTGTTGGCCAATCGGAGATTGAAAGTGCAAGAGATTGTGGAAGCCATAGGCATCTCACATGGCTCAGTGGTTTCAATTGTAAATGATCACTTGGATATGAGAAAGCTTTCCGCAGGATGGGTGCCACGTTTGCTCACAATTGAGGGTGCACACATGTGCAGTTGCCATGGCAACACTCTATGAATTGGGATACGAATTGCTCTCTCATCTGCCCTATTATCCAGATTTAGCCCCAAGTGACTATTTCTTGTTTCCAAACCTGAAGAAATGTCTCGGCGGAAAGAGATTTGACTCCAACAATGAAATCATCTCACAAACAAATACCTATTTTGATGACCTCGACAAATCTCTTTTTTTGGAAGGGATAAAAAAATTGGAGAAACGTTGGACAAAGTGTATAGAGCTCAAAGGAGACTACATTGAAAAATAAAATGGTTTTTTATCCAGAAACATGTGTTTCATTCAAAAAGTCACTGACTTATTGACCCGCCCTCGTATAAATGAAGGTTCATTTGGGTTAACTTTATGACATAGCGGACCTTAGCCTTCAGGATCTGAGAAGACTTCAACAGGTGTTCAGCATGGAATGTGAAAGCCGAAAGGTTGAACAAGCTTCCATCTGTTTCACACAGAAGTCTGAGGAAATGGATTCCAAATGTGCTTTGGCAGACTGAAGATTTCTTATCCATCAGTCTCACAGTTTATCCTCAGCACTGTGCACCGTTGTCTCCTTTGGCTGCCTTTTGCTGGCTCAACAGAGTAAGCAACTGGTGTAAAAGGCCAACCTACACAAATGATAGCATTACAACTATGCTGTAAAGCAGAAAGAAATATACAGTAGCACACATGATAACAACAAAGCTTTTAAGTAATTGCAAGCATATTTCATACACATGGTTGAAATTAACATATAATCAAGGATTACTTTTGCCTGAAGCTTCACTGGGGGGAAAAATCTAAGGAGGAACTTTAAAAGGGCAGATCAAATTATCTTGCTAATTAAGAGAATTATGGAGGAATGTTTTGTAAAAGTCATCTGTTTTATATGACTTGCCTATTGCAGGACTGTGTGAGAGAAACCAAACCAAGTATAATTGCCCAAAAAACACCGAAGTGAAGTTTTAAAATGTTACTTTAGAATTCGTAAGAGTTAGAATTTGGATCATTTGGATCTCTTGCTGTCAGGTTCAGGTAAAGAAGGTAAGATGCACTACCATTGGAGGAAAATCATCCCATGATTCTTTGGTTACACAAATTACTCTGGAGGACAGGATGGAGGATGTGCTAAATATTGAAAATACAGTCCTCCTTATTCTTTCCCCTGCATTATATTTTTTATATAAAATGTTGTTCTACTCAACTGGAGGTCAAAACACTGGTGCTAATACATGATCTACTGGATGCCAGCTTCTGGTGACTTTCCAGAAAAGAAAGAATAGTTGCTGCTAATGGTCACAAATATAGTATTGGTCCCATATGTGCATTTGTTCTTCTACAGTAGATAGTACAACAATCGGCTCTCGACCTAGACAGTTGCATCTGTCAAGTAGGAAATTAAGGTACCACTTAGTGGGGAGGCTAAATTTAACTGATTTACGAGGCCGTTAAAAAGATCTCCAGGAAACACGCTGAGGAATGAAGGAGTGCAACAGCTCCCCCTGATGGCCAGATGTTAAATTGCCTCTGTCTGTCTTGTGTGTTTGTGTGTCTAAATATAATGTGTACATTGTAATCCGCCCTGAGTCCCCTGCGGGGTGAGAAGGGCGGAATAGAAATTAAGTAAATAAATAAACAAGTATTGGCAATATCGGGTCATTATAATTCCTGGTTTTCTCTTCTTATTTTTTTTAATGGCTGCTTTATGTCTGTTTGACACAGTGTGCTTCAAGCAAAGGTGAACACTAGATGAGACAAAATAATTTTATTTCTGCTGATAATATGAATTATTTCTTCTGTTTTTACCAGGTGTTTCTTTTGATTCTGAAAACCAGTGGTTCCCGACCTTTTTTGACCAGGGACCACTTTGGCTAGGGACCACTTGACCAGGGACCGCTTTCCAACATTAGTACCAAAAGGGTTATGAATGAGTTTTTTGGTCAACTTTAGATTCTGTTTGGTTATTTGGGGTGGTGATTCAGAAAATTGCATTGGATAGGCCACATCAGCTCTAGTTTCTAATACAGAACATATGGCATCTAGTAGTCACCATCTGCTCGCCCACAGAAAACTATATTTAATAATCAAGAGCTGATGTGATAATAGTAATCTTTCATGGGTAGCAGCCTCTGCCTTCCTGGCATCCCCGTTGCCTCGGCACTATCAGAGGGTTTCGCGAGACCTGTTGCTCTTGTTGCCAGGTGGTGTTGAGGCAATGGTGCAGTAATGTTGAGGCCGCAGACCATATTTTTGTTCTTGTGGACCACTGAAAGACCTCAGGTTGAGAACCACTGCACAGACAGGGACATTTCCGAATCCTTTAGATTTTTTTCTGGGATGATACACATTATGATCCTCTTTAGTAATTTATCTCATTTGTTGATTATATTTTAAGATTGGTTGTATTGTCTGTTGTGGCATAAAATACAATGTTGTATAATATTATTTGCAAGGAGCTACAATGAATCACATTGTAATCCTATGCACTTGGTAATAACATGAAATGTTTTTCTTGCACACCTCCATTTCATTCTCTCCAATTTTACAGTCAGATGAATTGGGTACAAAGAATAATTGATTTGTTCTATTCCTGACCATTAAAACTGAAGGTGTCACATATTAAATTAGAAATCCCTGGCTTCTCCATGCAAAACCTGTGCTATTCCACTGATTTTTGCAGGCCACATTTCTTGATTGGAAGAAGGAAGGAAGGAAGGAAGGAAGGAAGGAAGGAAGGAAGGAAGGAAGGAAGGAAGGAAGGAAGGAAGGAAGGAAGGAAGATTCACCTGCACAGAAGTGAATAATTCTGATGAACTCTCTACTTATTATTGCATTTATTGTGAATCAGTATCTTCTAAATGAAATGCATAATTCCTGATTAACTTTTCACAAACAATGTGCCTCAAAATTAAGTACATGTTAATGTGAATGTTTACAAAAGATGGATGCACCCGAGCAAGCAGGTTTAAAATGAGATCTCCTGCTTTGGGGAGGCTTTTCCCAACTTGACACTCACCAGACATCCTGTACCCCCTATTATTTGCAGGCAACAGAAATATTATGGGCTTAGTAGTCTGCAGGAGGTGGAAAAAGCCAAATTTGGAGGGAAGCCACAAGGACAGAAAGGGCCCCTTTGAAGAAGGCAATGAGCCAAGGTGTTCCTGAATGAATAGCAGTAAGTTACATGCCATTCTTGGTAAATACATCCCATGATTTGTCTCCAGACTAACATTTTAGTTAGTGCAAGATTACAAATTATAACTTTGCTACTCCAACTATTTTATCTATTATTGTTTATGGCAATAAATTATGACCTCCTAACATGGTATATCAAATTACTTTTCACATTTAACAAGACTCTGCCTGAACCCAACCAGTTTTGCCTGAATCCAGCTGCCCAGGGTCAGAACAGGGATTATGGGTGGCCAGATGGGTATGAGACTGCAGATGAAGATTTAGCCTGGGATGCTGGGTGGTTACATGGATATGGGCCTGAGGATGGGGATAATGATGACTCCATGGAAGTTAGTTCTGAATTAGACAGTGAGAGGCCCAGCGACCTTGATTCTCACGAGAACTTCTCCACTCCCTTGCCGGGCGAGCATTCCGAGGATAGGGAGGATCGAGTTTCCCAGATTGATAGCAATGCACCTGGGGCCGCTAATGAGGAGGAATTTGACAGGAGGGCCAGCATCCAATCCTCCCGGAGAAATTGGAGTTTGAGAAAGGGGGTGTGTTGGTCACATAGAAAATAGATTCTTTTATTAGACCGGTCTCGGAGGGTTTTTGCCAGACCTGAAGCTACGTTCAGCTTGGATGGACTCATGCTCTAGACTCTAAGTTTCCATTCGACCACAGGAGCGGTTTGCCTTGTTACCGTATCTTGTTCCTTGGGATTTAAGTCAGTTTGACTTGCCAGCTACAGAACTTTCTTGGACTATCTTTGGATTTATTCGAGTTGCTTTGCATCTTTCTACTTTTGGACTACTTCTTATTCTAAATAAATACATATTATTTGTATCTGCCTGGTGTGTGTGATCTAGGGGGGGCTGTCCGCGATCTGAGGTGCAACAGCAAGTCAGTTGTAAGCAACTTAATATTATGAAAGTGGGGTGGGGGAGAGGACTAAATCCCCTTGGGAAATCCTTTCTATTTTTTGCCACATTTTGTACAATCCATCACTGCACTGACTTGATGAGCAAAGCAAATATGATATCATGCCCTTCAAGTGTCCAGATTTAGCAGGGATGACCCAGGTTCTTCATCATCACATACGCATACATGACCCCTTGCCAAATTGAGTGTCTTCTTATCTCTTGAAGTCTTTTTACCAGCAAAACCCAATCCAAATAATAAGGACAGAAGCTGTGTAGAAAAAAAAGTAGGATGAGTGTAAAAGTCACAGTAATCTATGATGGGAAGGTGAAAGGATTTTCAACTCACAACCAAGGTCTACTTTTGCAATCCAGCACAGTGAACAACAATAGATCATAGGCTAGAGTTGATCTCCCACTGGCGACGCAGACTGGCTTAAAACTCCATTACACTGATGTCACTTTGTCAAGTGAGGCATTGTAGCGGCAGGGGAGCAACATCAAAAACTACCTTTGTCAGGAGATAACATTGTCCTAATAGTGCCTAAGCAGCTCAAGAGCTGCTACTGCATTTATTTCTTGGCACAGTCAGGTTTTGTTCCTATTCTCTTCATCAGATATTGCTTCAGTGCCTGCAGCCATCTTTCCTTCACTGCTTACTGTTAAACCATCATAGCTACACCAGCCAGTAGGATGTTGGCCTTAGATTGCATTTTTTGGCATACTTCCTGAGATGAAGACACATCAAATTCAGTGAGATTTACTTTGAATAAGATACATAAGACTGAGATGCAAGTTCTCTAGATTCCCCCTAACTGGGTAAAACTGATGGATCCTTGCTGGCTTACAATCTATGTCAGGAATGGTCCTGCCTGGTGCTCAGTTAATCCCTCTGAAAAATGTCCGAGAAGTACAGATGGTACTAATTAGAGAAACTGACGGTCCAGCATGAAGTGTGGGAATGACAAATGTTTGGAAATATTCCTATGGTGAGAGTACAAGAGAAGAGTGCCCTACAGTATTCCCTGGATAGTAGACTGCTGTAGATGTTTAGTTAAGCCATTCATTTTCCCTCGTCCAGAATTCACCCCTAATCACATCATTTCCTCCTTCAACAGCTGCAGACACAGGTGATGGATGAACCCTCTCCTGACTTTCGGCTCAGTTTGGATATCCCTGAAATGGGTTCTGAGTCCAGAAGATGCCCAAGCCTTGAGCACTCACTAGAGGGCTATTTAGTCACAGCCTGAAAAAGTTGTTTTTGGACTACATTTTAGGAAAATTTGGATTTTAGATTACAGCTTCCAAAATCCCCCAATCAACATGCTCACTGGGAAATTCTGGAAGTTGTAAACTTGGTATTTAGCAGCCCAGGAACAGGGCCCTAGAAGTAGGGTTGCCACTTGAATAAGGGACAGGTACCTAAAATAGGCATTTTTTCATGAAAATTAGGGACACTTCATAAAAACGTGTTTTTGTGAAGTATCCCTTATTTTTGTGAAAAATTCCCTATTTTTAGGTACCTGACCCTTATTCTTATATCAAAAAGTGGCAACCCTACCTTAAAGTGATGGGTGATAATTGCAACAATCTCTTTGGAGATTGATAAAGGTATAGAAGATAAATGAATGGTTTGATTCAGAAATCTTTATATATGGAAAACAGTACTGAAAGGAAATCTTGAGCCTCATAGTGGAGAGTAATCCAGAAGAGGAAATACTGGGCAACTAATATCGGAATCCACAAAACAATGATACACTTATTTGGCCAACCAAATATGCAGAAAAAATATCATACAGGCTTTCAAGGCCCCACTGGCCTCTTCTTCATTAGGCACTATGGTTCAGATCCAGGCTATTTGTCTGACCCTTGTATGATCTTCCTCTCCCCCTCCCTTCTTTATTTCCTCTTTCTTTCTTTCTTTCTTTCTTTTCCCCTTCCTTCTGTCTTCTCTTCCTTCCCAGAGTCCTGAGCATGCATTTTGCAGAGCCAGGTCTGAAGTGTCCCATCATTCTGCCGGGGGAATCCTTTTCTCATAGTATGTACGTATATACTCACATTTAGTTGAACTCAGTCTTAAAATGTATTATATATATTATATGGCTCTCACTGAAATAAATTTCCAAATATTTTGCTTTCATGGCTCTCTGAGTCAAAAAGGTTCCTGACCCCTGCTCTATGATTGTATTTGATCAGAAGTCCTTCATTACAATAAGGTATACTATCTAGACAGAGTGTCATTCAGTGTCAATCCAGTTGCTAATCTCAGCTATAATGTCTAGTGTATGGGAATTTGAAAAGTCAATATACATATGTATATTTCTCTGATTTGGAAGATCTTTTCTATTTGAAATTAACAACTAGATTTAGACCATCATCTTTTTTTAGACTTTGTTGTTGTTGCTGGTGGTGATATCTTTATTTATATGCTGCTTTCCATGTGAAATGTAGACTACAGGAAGCTTACAAAGACAAATGCAATCAAGTTAACGTTAGCAAAGGCTAATTCGATTTTGGCAACTGAATGGGTGTGAGATGGGCATTAAAGAAGCAAAGGACATCAGTAGTTAGAGTACTGAAGCAATCTTTATTAATAAAACTCCATTACTGATAGGGAAGGTACTTGGGCCTATACTACGGACCACATCACATTGAGGTCCTTGGTGCGGGGAACAGAGGGGGGACCTGTAGGGCAACAAGGCAATCCGTGGGCAGCGAGACGAATCTGTTGCCTGGAGCCCTGCATTGCCCACACCACCTGCTTGCCCATCAGAGTGCTCCTGCGTTGTCTCCATGATTCTCACCTGAACATGGATAGTCTCTCGTGTTCAGGTTTTCCCCTCCTACCACACTTCACTGATAGAGTCCCGCCAGAAGTAGATGTGAGTCATGTGATGAGATCCAGTTGGTGAAGTGTGATAGGATGAGGAATTTCTTTAATGTGATGATGTCCTAAATCTATCTTACATACTAAG
Organism: Anolis apletophallus; assembly: GCA_030556195.1. NCBI lineage: Eukaryota > Metazoa > Chordata > Lepidosauria > Squamata > Anolidae > Anolis > Anolis apletophallus. The sequence continues at coordinate 129,095,002 of JARBWK010000004.1, read as the reverse complement.
GAGCTGGAAAGGAAAAGTTCAGAAACAGAATTAGAAAAAGGTTGGAAAAGGGCCTGAGAATATCAATCTACATCTCACTGTGGGGTAGGATAGATTACCACAAGAGGAAATATTTCAGGTTATTACGTGATTTCAGCTCCATTAAAATCACAGGTTTGTATCCCAGAGTATCTAGCTTCCCAGAAGGTTGAATGAGACATAGATGGGTTGAAGGCAAATCAAAGAATTATTCTCAATGGCTAGAGAAGATGTCAGGGCAGAAAAGACTCCAAAGAACCGACATACGCCAATTGCAAATACAGAGTATTTTTATTTCATTCTGACAGCTATTCAAGAAACCCATGCAAGCTTCTGATTGGTTTAGAAACTGTCCAGCTATGATCTGCATCCTAAGTAGCTCAGGACTCCATCTGACATCATTACTGTTTGATCCTTTATAGTGGTGAGAAATTTGATAAACTGTCAATGGAGCATTTGAAGTGTCAATGTGTTTATTGATCAACTTAGGAGAGGAGTGCAATCGAGAAGGAATGTGATGTGTCAGGTGATAACAGACTGGACTGGGTCCCCATATATCCAGCTCCAGTGTGACCATAGTGCTAAACAATAGGGGGCTTCAAGGTGTTGGCCACCCTCCCGTTCTTCCCAGTTTATTGTGTGAGGATTATAATTTCCTCTGGGTGAGGGTAAGGTGAGGTACCATTTTGGAGAATTTCCATGTGATTTCAATAAAAGGCTACTGTAGGCCACCCTTGTCTCTTGCCTGGAAATGATCCAGGAAAAACTGGGGACTCACAGCCAAGCCCAGAGATCTGACCACTCTAGAATACATCATGATCAGGGATTTATAATAAAATTCAATAGGTTTTGAAGGTATGCTGAGCTCATCAACGCATCCTAATCAGAGGGTGAGGCATGCTGATTCTGCAGCGCTTAACAGAACCTTTCAAACTACAACCAGGTGTTTACCGTATATCATTAATGAATTTTGTGACATATTTCTGTGTAGGATTTAAATGTATCAATCATTGTTTTGCAAGGATTTAAGACAGTGTTTCCCAACCGGTGTGCCGCAGCACACTAGTGTGCCGTGAGCGATCATCAGGTGTGCCGTGGGAAATTGGAACCTCCAATACCCTTTTCCCCCCTCCTGCCGAACACTTTTTCTTCTCCACTCGGGCTCCCTTCTTCCCAGCCTCGCTCTGCTCGCTTTGCCTCACTTTGCTCTGGATCGAGTCCGCGCAGTAGCGCCCGCATGGGTCACGTCTTCCTCCCTCCCCCTCCCCTCCTGAAGAAGGGAGCCCGAGTGGAGAAGAAAAAGTGTTTGGCAGGAAGGGAAAGAAAGGGCATGAAGGGGAAGGGGGAGGAAGAGGTCTCTGTCGAAAGCTGGCATGGGCAAACTTGGACCTTCCAGGTGTTTTGGACTCAAACTCCCACCATTCCTAGCAGCCTCAGGCCCTTTTTCTTTTCCCCCTCAGCCATTTAAGCACAAAATGGCCTCAGGCTGTTAGGAATGGTGGGAGTTGAAGTCCAAAGCACCCAGAGGGCCGAAGTTTTCCCATGCTTGTTTTAGGGACCTTAAAGTGGTGGGCCTCCTTCCAACATTGTGATTCTAGATAGAAAACAAACAACAACATAACATAACATTGTTTGGGTCCACAGTGCTCTCTGGATGTCGGTGAACTACAACTCCAAAACTCAAGGTCAATGCCCACCAAACCCTTCCAGTATTTTATGTTGGTCATTGAAACAGGCCCAGGTTTCACACTGAATGTATAAATACATTTAAATACATATTAACTTTATGTATTACTGTGTTAGAGTGTCATTTTGTGTCATTTTGGTTGGTGGTGTGCCCCAGAATTTTGTAAATGTAAAAAATGTGCCGCAGCTCAAAAAAGGTTGAAAAACACTGATCTAAGAGACAGTTAAGTAAATCAGGCCTTACATTCTGTCCATGGTGCTGTCACGATCACGGACCTGGCGGGCCCCTTAATCACACACACAGAGACGTACTGAAGGCTAACTACTTTATTGAGTATATAAAAACAGTTCCAAAGAGTAAATAGTCCAATAATATGCAAGTGTTCAAGGTGTTAAGCAAATAGTCCAAAGTAACGTAGCAAATAAGCTGGAAGCGTGGCAAGGCTCCGCAATTCAATGCGAATCAGGAAACAGGGCAAGGTTCCGCAATCCAATGCGAATCAGGAAACAGGGCACGGTGCCGCAATCCACTGCGGCTCAAGATACAAGGCAAAGGCAAGGCAAGGCTTGATGACCACTCCTGGCTTGTGGTCCCACTCCGCTTCACGCCTATTCAGGAAAGACGTGGCCGGAGAACTGAGGATGCGTTCCCACGGCCCCCTATACTTAATCCGTCGGCCGAGGTCCGCGACGCCTAGGCTCCTTCGTCTCCAATCTCTGCTCACGGACCTCGGTCGATCTAGGACTCTTGACCAAGCCCTCCTGCTAGACTCAATGTCTCGTCTCCTATCGAAGGAGCGACCTTGCCTCTCGGCAGCTGTGTCGCTATCTTCCTGAGAACTTTCCTCCCTGGCACTTTCCCACTCGGATTCGTCCATGTTTACATTCTCGGGCTCTTGGGAATTCCTCCCCCCCGGGGTGCTCATAACTCCCTTCGCTGCTTCCCATCTCCACCTGGTGATCGGAATCTAAGCTGGGCCCAAACAACATTTCATCCCATGCCAAGCTCTCTGTGGGAGACTGCGGCCCATCCGAAGGGCCCTGTGCTTCACCCCAGTCATCTAGCTCATCCTCAGAATCCACCTCTGCTGCTGCAGGCCCTAATGCTAATGGAACCCCAGGACCTATTCCTTGCCCTCCAGGCACGAACGAGAACTGCTGTGCTACACTATCCCCCCCCCCCCTCAGGGCCCCGCCGAGGCCGCCTCGAGGTTTGGGTTTGTCAGGGTACTTGCGGTGAAAACGAGCCACGAGATCCGGAGCATGGACATCCCGAGCCCGGGTCCATGAACGTTCTTCCGGTCCCATCCCCTTCCAGTCAAGCAAATACTCCAATTTCCGGTAGCGGATGCGCGCATCCAAGATGTCCTGGACCTCCAACTCCTCCTCGCCATCGCGCATCACAGGGGGAGGAGGCGGCTGCGTCACGTCAGGCCGCACCCCCTCGCTGGCGGAGCAACGAACGATGAAACACCGGGTGGAGCTTCATGTCCGCTGGGAGTTGTAGTTTGAAGGAAACAGGCCCCACCTTCTCCAAAACTTTGTAGGGACCCAAAAATCTCGCGTCCAGCTTGCGGCTGGGTCGCTGCGTAGGCAAATTCTTGGTGGACAGCCAAACTTTATCCCCCACAAGGATGTCAGGACCCTCCTGGCGCCGCCGATCAGCCATCCGCTTGTAGTCAGCTTTCGCCTGGTCCAATTGAGTACGTAGCAAGTCTTGGAGTGCAGTGAGCTCTCGAAGCCAATCCTTAGCCTCGGAAACGTCTCTGGACGGGTCCACCGGCGGGTAGAACCGAGGGTGGTGTCCATAGTTAGCAAAGAAAGGAGTCTCTTTGATGGATTCCTGCGTCGCATTGTTGTAAGCAAACTCTGCCAGGGACAACAAGGACGCCCAATTGTTCTGCTGATAGTTGACATAGCAGCGCAGGTACTGCTCCAAGGTGGCATTGACCCTTTCGGTCTGGCCATCGGTCTGCGGGTGATGAGCCGTGGACATCCGCACATCAATCCCCAGCAACTTCTGGACAGCCTTCCAGAACTGGGAAGTGAATTGGGTGCCCCGGTCAGTCACCAGGCTCTGTGGAAGTCCATGCAGCCGAAACACATGTTGCACAAACATATCAGCAGTCTCTTTGGCAGTGGGCACCCCCACACAGGGGATGAAGTGTCCCATCTTGGTGAAACAGTCCACCACGACCAGTATCGTGGTGAAGCCCTTGGACTTGGGGAGGTCGGTGATGAAATCGGCCGAAATCATCTTCCAAGGGGCAGAGGGGGTCGGAAGCGGCTGGAGCAAACCGGCCGGCTTGCCCCTGGTTCTTAGCCCGGTGACACACAGGGCAGGATCCCACATAGTCCTCCACATCCCTCCGCACTTTAAGCCACCAAAAGTCCCGTAGGACCAGCTGCAAAGTCTTGAAAAGCCCAAAATGGCCTGCGGCCCGGCTATCGTGGCAAAGCTTGAGAATGTCCGCCCGCTCGGGCCCAGGGGAGACATAGACAGAGTCCCGGTGGTAAAGCACCCCGTTCTTTACCTGAAAGGGGCTTGAGGCCCCTTGGTCAGCTGCTCCTGTACCCACGGATCGGTCCGCTGGCGAGCCTGGACACGCACACTCAAGGGTCTCTTGTCACCAGGGGCTGGCGGGGCCACTGGAGGGTTGACAGGAAGCGCCCGAGCAGCCCAAAGTTCTCCGCTTTAAGCAACGGGGCCTCGGACGGCCCGTCGCCTCACGAACGTACTCCGGCTTTCGGGACAGCGCATCAGCTTGCTTGGTCTGCTTGGGGTCACATAGTGAATGCGGAAATTGAATCGCTCAAAGAACAGGGACCATCTCTGTTGCCTCTGGTTCAATTTGCGCTGGGATTTCAGATGCGCCAAGTTCCGGTGGTCGGTGTGAACCTCCACGGGAACTTGGCCCCTTCAAGCAGGTGTCTCCAGACCTCGAAAGCCACCTTGATGGCCAACAGTTCCTTCTCCCAAATGGTGTAGTTCTTTTCCGGAGCCGTCAGCTGCCGGGAATAGTAGGCACAGGGCAACAAGTCCGTCCCCTGAGGCTGTAGCAGGATCGCTCCCACCGCCACATCCGAAGCATCGGCCTGACGATGAAAGGGGTGCGGGGGTTGGGGTGCTGCAAAAGCGGCTGAGTGGTGAACAGCTGCTTCAACTTGCGGAACCCCACATCCACCTCCGGAGTCCACCGAACGGCACCTTTCCCCGCAAACACTGGGTGATCGGATCAGCCCACTTGGCAAAGTCAGGAATGAACTTTCTGTAGTAGTTGGCAAAGCCCAGGAATCTTTGAATGTCTTTCTTGCTAGCAGGGGGTGCCCAGTCGACCACGGCTTGGACCTTGGTGTCATCCATGGCAATGCCCGTAGGTGAGATACGGTAGCCCAGAAAGTCCACCTCACGCAAGTCAAAAGCACATTTCTCCAGCTTAGCATAGAGCCCGTGGGCCCTCAGCCTCTGGAGCACTTCCTTGACATGGCGATCATGGGTCGCCTGATCCGGAGAAAATCAGCAGGTCGTCTAGGTAGACCGCCAGATAGCGGTCCAAAAGGTCTCGGAAAATGTCATTCATGAAATGTTGGAAACATGCTGGGGCGTTGCACAAACCGAATCCCATCACCAGGTATCGAAACTGCCCCACTTGGTCTGGAAGGCCGTCTTCCATTCATCACCCTGGCGAATCCGGACAAGGTTGTAAGCCCCTCAGGTCCAGTTTAGTGAACACCTTAGCTCCCCCGCATCCGCTCCAAGAGCTCGGGGATCAAGGGCAGGGGATAGCGATTCCGGATCGTGATCTTGTTGAGTTCCCTGTAGTCATTGCAAAGCCGCAACTCCCCGATTTCTTCTTGACGAAAAGAATCGGAGCCCCGGCCGGGATTGGGAGGGCCGAATGAACCCCTTCCGCAGGTTCTCATCCAGGAAATCTCAGAGAGCCTGTTGCTCTGGTTCCGAGAGAGGATAGAGTCTCCCCCGCGGGATTGGGGCCCCCGGTTGCAGTTCAATGGCACAGTCATAGGGCCGGTGGGGGAGGCAAGCGTTCCGCCTCCTTTTCACTGAAGACATCCCAAAATCCGGCATACTTCTTGGGCAGGGTGGCCACATTCTCCACTTCTTGGGCCAGGCATGCCCGAGCCGTCATGCAGTGGCCCTGGCAATGGTCCGAAGAAAAAATTAGCTGTCTCTTAGCCCAGGAGATCTGGGGGTCATGGAGCGCGAGCCACACAATGCCCAGGACAATGGGGAAATCTGGGAGCTTGGTCACAAGAAAAGAAATGTCCTCTTTATGGGAGCTAGTCCACATCCTGGTAGGAGCTGTATACTGAGTTACAGCCCCCGTTTTCAGAACTCTCCCATCGATAGTCTGGACACCCTTGGGCTCTTGGAGATCAAGAAATTTTAATCCAGCAGACTTGGCATAGTCTGCATCGATGAAGTTGTTGGTCGCTCCCGAGTCTATCATGGCATGGACCATCATCGGCCCCTTCTCGGGTGACCACACGCTGACCATTACAAGGAACAATTGTCCAGTCTTGGGTTCAGGGGGGAGGTTAGCGACGTCGGCCGAGTGAGCGAACCCTCTTACACCCGGCCAGTCCCTTCCCCCGCCGCCTGAAGAGCTTCTTCGGCCTCTGGGGCCCCTCCGAGGGCGGCAGAGGCCCGAGGAGTCTTTCCACGCGGTTTCTGGGGGCACTCCTTAGAAAAATGTCCAGCCCCCCCCGCAGTACCAGCATAAGTTGAGGCGCTGACGCCGTGCCTTCTCCGCCTGGTCCACTTTGGGCCGAACTGTTCCCAACTGCATGGGTCATCCGAGCCGGCCGGCACTGGCAATTGCCGGGGTTGAAACTGCCCAGCCCCTTCCTTCCGTGCCACCGGTTTCTCCATCACGCCCTTGTCCCACCGCCTCCTGGTCTGCAGTCCTGCTTCCATACGAAGGCTCAAGGTGATGGCGGCCTCCAGATCCGCAGGCCGGGGATGTTTTAACATCTCCTGTTGCAGTTCCGAAGGCAGCCCCGCAATGTAGTGATACCGCAACGCCGGCAGACCCCACTGCGTCTGGGAAGCCAGGACTCGAAAACGGGAGATGTACTGGGACAGGGATAGATCCTTGCTCGTCAGCCGAGCCAAATCCCTCTCGGCGAGTTCTTCATTGACAGGAGCCCCCCATGTTGCCCTGATTGCATCTAGGAAAGCCCGCAGCGTGTTAGTATGGGGGGACTGCGCCCGGATCAACGCGGTGGCCCACGTTGCCGCTGTCCCTTCCATCAGGTTGTAAACAAAAACCACCTGGGCTCGATCGTTGGCGAACTCGTTGGGGCGTTGCTCCAAATAAAGTTCCACTTGGCAAACAAAAACCTCCACCTGGGCCGGATTACCGCTAAAGCGGCCAGGTGGGCTCACCCCCGGGTGCCGTCCGGCCCGGGTCCGCAGCTCACCCAATTCTCGTTGCAATTCCTGCACTTGGGCATCGGTCAGGTTAGCCATGGCGACCACGGGCGTGGAGCGCTTCTTGCGGCGTCGAGCGGCGCCCCGTGGTGTGATAAGGGGTTCTTGGAGTTCTCCGGCCAGCTGTCACGATCACGGACCTGGCGGGCCCCTTAATCACACACACAGAGACGTACTGAAGGCTAACTACTTTATTGAGTATATAAAAACAGTTCCAAAGAGTAAATAGTCCAATAATATGCAAGTGTTCAAGGTGTTAAGCAAATAGTCCAAAGTAACGTAGCAAATAAGCTGGAAGCGTGGCAAGGCTCCGCAATTCAATGCGAATCAGGAAACAGGGCAAGGTTCCGCAATCCAATGCGAATCAGGAAACAGGGCACGGTGCCGCAATCCACTGCGGCTCAAGATACAAGGCAAAGGCAAGGCAAGGCTTGATGACCACTCCTGGCTTGTGGTCCCACTCCGCTTCACGCCTATTCAGGAAAGACGTGGCCGGAGAACTGAGGATGCGTTCCCACGGCCCCTATACTTAATCCGTCGGCCGAGGTCCGCGACGCTCTAGGCTCCTTCGTCTCCAATCTCTGCTCACGGACCTCGGTCGATCTAGGACTCTTGACCAAGCCCTCCTGCTAGACTCAATGTCTCGTCTCCTATCGAAGGAGCGACCTTGCCTCTCGGCAGCTGTGTCGCTATCTTCCTGAGAACTTTCCTCCCTGGCACTTTCCCACTCGGATTTGTCCATGTTTACATTCTCGGGCTCTTGGGAATTCCTCCCCCCGGGGTGCTCATAACTCCCTTCGCTGCTTCCCATCTCCACCTGGTGATCGGAATCTAAGCTGGGCCCAAACAACATTTCATCCCATGCCAAGCTCTCTGTGGGAGACTGCGGCCCATCCGAAGGGCCCTGTGCTTCACCCCAGTCATCTAGCTCATCCTCAGAATCCACCTCTGCTGCTGCAGGCCCTAATGCTAATGGAACCCCAGGACCTATTCCTTGCCCTCCAGGCACGAACGAGAACTGCTGTGCTACAGGTGCAATGTAAGGAAACAGCAATTTGTAAGAGGATGGAAAATGATTTGAAATGGGATCTCCTTTTTGTCTTGTACAAAAGTATTTCTTTTGTTCCATTGTCACTTATAAGCAAACAGGCTAAGCAAGTTTTTAAGCAATACAGAGATCTGGTTGCCAATAGCAATAAAGGGATGGGTTTACATTACTACTAATTTTTAGGAGAAAAGCCTCCTTTAGAAGCCTTTCAAGTTCTCTGAAAAGCCTTTCAACCACCTGCAGCTTATGGACTATAGGAGGAAAAAACAATCTCATTTGTCTATGGCATCTTGTTCCAAGACAAATAAAGAAAGACCAAGGGAGACACAACTTGATCTGCCCCTCCTTACCACTCACTTTCATTGGTGCCTTGTAGACAACATTTCCTGGCATGAGTTTACAGTTTGCTTCGTTGTTGTTTTCTAGAAGGAAACAACACTTCAGCACTGGTCCAATTAAACCAATAATAATGAGAAAGCTGATCTGCAGAGTGTAAGTTACTCACTTAGAGAGGTAAAAGATAGAGGTGTGGCAGGAAGGAGAGATCTTGTTACATACATTTCATTCATTTATTCATAGGCATTCATTAAAATGGGGTCAGGACTGACTCCTTTTCTTTTGGAGATGTATTTTAATTGAGATTGTTGTTGAGTAACAGCACCCCCCCCACCCCCCAATATTTATGAACTTCAATAAGATTTCAGGCAAGATATATGATTTTCCTTTATTTTAAAAAAAAGTTTTTTGAACTTGCAAGTTCAACAAAGTTGAAGCTGCTGGAAGTTCTGTAATGACCTAGCAGCAACTGTACCCTGGACTATATCAAAGTAAAATCCTTTAATAACAATGTATAAAAATGATATTTCGTATGTAGCTTGCATTGCTTGTATATCAATTTCTAAATGTATAAACTTGGGTCAAGTGTATCCTGAAGGCATCTACTTCCCCACTGCCCCTATTTACATAAGCTCCTGGGAACAGAGATTGCTATAAGAAAGGTCCCTACAGTGATCCTCCAAGCCAGATAATATCAGATCCTTTTCTGTATGACTGTAGTTGTACATAAGATATTAACTTAATTCCATAATTTATTTATTTTGAGTATTTATATCCCGTCCTTCTCACCCCTGGAGGGGGACTCAGGGCGGCTTACAAAAGACAACCATTAATTAATTAAACTGTTAATTATGTTATTCATGGATTTAATAAGAAACTATGCTAAAGCCTGCTGGGTAATAAATGCAAACAACCATAGAGATCTCTCTTTTTTCTTCATGATTAGAATATGATGGTTTACTTAATTCCAAGACTAAAAGATTCAAAATGGGAAAACAGTGAGGACAAGCTGGAAACAAGGGTGGTGGTTGTCTTTGCATCAGATAATAATTCTGTGAGCTATGTGAAACTTCACTTCTGTCCCAAGAAACAGAATTTTGCATTAAAGCTTTTTTTTTTCTTTCTTTTTACTAATTTCTGTATTGCTAGTTAAACTGGAATATCTATATTTAAGCTTTCTGAACTCTAATAAATATATTTTCAGGGGTCCGTGGTGGATCTACATCATAAGCAGTAGACTAGGGCACCATTACTTGAGAACTTTAAGGAAACTCAGAGATAATTACTTCTAAGGCCACATCTCCACTGACCACTTAATGCAACTTTCCCTTGAATTAAACTAACTTGGGGGATACCCAAATCCTGCTTCTGAATTCGATTTGTCACCCTAGCTATGGGATGGTAGGACAGCTGGACCAGCTCCTTAGCAGAACCAATGACAGCTGTTTTGAAAATCATCCTGCGCTTGCTGTGCTCAGGTGACTCAGGGACACGGATTGGCTGTTCCCTCCACATGCACACCTACCTTGCAGTCAAGGTCTGGCAGCTTTCCCCTCTCCCGCTTCCAGACTCCTTAGCAAAGCCCACAACCTGGCAGAAGGCTGTCCCTGCTGTCACTTAGGTCCCCTAACCAATGGAGTTGGACCACATTCATCACAACTGGGGAATGGGACCAGGTGGTTCCTGCCAGGCCGCCAAATGATATTGATCCAGCATTTGGGATGCTGGATCAAACTCACTTCTTCTGCCAATGTAAAACTGGTCTAAGTGGATATAGGATCGGATTGTGGTTTTTAACTCCAGTCTCCTTTTGGGCCTTATCTTAATGCTGAGAGAACAGTAATGCCCATTTTTTCCCATGACCCCTTCTGCACAGCTGAATAAAATCCTACATTTTCTGCTTTGAACTGGGATCTATGGCAGTGAGGACACAGATAATCCTGTTCAAAGCAGATATCGTAGGATTTTCTGCCTTGATATTCTGGGTCATATGGTTGTGTGGAAGGGTCCCACTTGGAAATATGGTTTATAGCATTTAAACCCAGGTGAAGCCATGATCCAGAAACCTTATGTAAGTGCTTAACGTTCCTATAGACCTTAAGAAGATTGCACACCCCAGTGAAAGGTAGCACTGTTCCTTGTATGACAGCACCTCCCCTCCCTGAAATACCTCTCACTCTTAATCCATTTGCACAAAAACACCCAGAGATCCACAGGGACATCTACCTTAATTGCTTCATTAATCTTTTCCACAATTGGCCGTAGAATTCTACGTTGACAATACAACAGCTGGAACACATCTCTAAAACTGCAATTTAGAATTTCATGCATCACAAACTTTGAAAGTAAAGCACGAGATACATTTCTGCACCATACAATTCACACAGATGTACAGATACTTCATAGATGTACAGACCCACAGTGTAAACGACTGCTTGAACCTGTCCCATAGACTTGCTACATCCAGGAGACATTCTGCATCACCAGAGCAGGTGGTATATTGATACCACCATCATCTAAAGACGAAAAATAGTCAAGGTCCTGTGTCTCCTAGTAGGTGATCAACACATGGCAAAATTAATAGCACCAAGTTAGCTCTTAACAGCATGGTTCATGACACTTGCTTTGTATTCAAAATACACAACTGTATACACAATTCAACCATTTAATCAATAAAGCAAGATGAGAAATGTACTTTTACCTTCCATGAACCATAAGACATGCATTCCATTCTGGCCATTAGATCTAGGAAAAGAGAAGGTAAAGATAGACTGGCATTTTCTTGGAAATTCTAAAACACTGGTGGTTTACTAATTTTTAAAAGTATCAGTAGTCAGTTTTACCACACTTGGATACATTGATTAGATATAGTTATTATTTATTTATTTATTTATTTGAATTTATCATTCGCCACTCCTGTTCGGCTCGGGGTGACTCACAACAGCAAAATCACAGTATAAACCAAGTAAAAACATTACATAACAATAAAATACACAGTAAAATGCAAGATTAAAACAGCGCTACATGACAATAAAATACACAGTACGTTACTAGATTAAAACAGCAGGATTGAACAATTAAATGGCAGATGGTGTGGCAAAAATTGCCAGGTTCAGCAGCCAAATGCCTGTTGGAATAGGAGTGTTTTGCATGCCTTCTGGAAAGCCAATAAGCCTGAGAGTTGACGGATCTCGGAAGGCAATGAGTTCCATAAAGTGGGGGCTATAACCGAGAAGGCCCTCCTCTGAGTAGCCATAAGATGGTACTTCTTCACATTTGGAATCTCTAGAAGATTTCCTGTCTCCGAACGCAGCAGTCTAGTGGGACAATATGGGATGAGGTGGTCCCTAAGGTACACTGGCCCCAGACCATTCAAGGCCTTCAAGGTCAATACCAGCACTTTGAAGGTGATCCAGCATTCTACTGGTAACCAGTGCAGTTCGCGCAAAATGGGTGTTACATGGCTGCTCATAGAGGCACCTGCCAACAGCCGAGCCGCTGCGTTCTGCACCAGTTTCAGTTTCCGGATCACCGACAAAGGCAGGCCAATGTAAAGAGCATTACAGTAGTCTAATCTTGAGATGACCGTGGCTTGGATCACTGTGGCTAAGTCGCCATGGGACAAGTAGAGGCAGGGCCGGCCTGACCTTTCCGGGGATATCAACATCATGAATATGGTTATTTTGGGCTTTTTATAAATTAATGCAAAACAGCACCGCACTACGTTGCACATCGCATGCGCGAATGTCCGCGCATGTGCAGTAATGCAAATACAAGAGGCAAAATCAAACAATGATAATAAAATCAAAACAATTCATTTAGTGGTCAAGAAATATATATTCTGTAAGTACTGAGGTGGGGAAAGATAATGATTTTCCCCCTTTAGTCTCATTAACAATGGGAAATATGAAAGAAACATCAATTAGAGTGGATAAACCACCATTAGCAATGTCGCTTTTTATAAATTAATACAGTATGCTCAATACAAGTCAAGTAATCAAAAAGGCACAATGGCGGATGCAAATAAATCAATAGAGGAGTCATTCAATACAGAAAGGAAAAAAGTTAAACCTTCCTATAAAGCTCAAGGCAATTCAAAATGTCACAGTGGACAGGAACGAACCGCCAAGGTGGGAGAATCCCCGGTGTTCCGAGTCAAGCGGAGGGAAAAGGCTGGTGACGCTCAATAGGTCCCTGATGCTGTAGCACTCTTGCTGGCATGCGCAGTGGCTCGCCGCTATGGGTTGTGGGCGTTGTAGTCCAGCTAGGCTCACTCTGTTGTCCGGACGCGTCTGCGCATGTGCGGGAGCGTACAGTGACGGCCCGCAAAGGGTGTTGGGTAAGGTAGTTCGGGAAGAGTAACAGGGCGTCCTGGTCGTGAGAGGTATAAGGCGAATGCCTGGGTAGAAGTAGAGGGGTCCACTGCTCGCCGGGTGGGTGTGGGCAGTGGAGAAGGGGCGCCTGACGGCGGGAGCTCTCTCCTGAGCCGGCTGAGGGCCGTTTCGTCGTAAAGACTTCCTCAGAGGCGAAAATGATAGCGTCCTCAATTAAAGTGGATCTAAACAATAATAAACATAATGTTTTCAGAGCTCAAATGAACGGTGGGGACTGGGCATGTCAATAGTGAGTAATTAAATGGTAATTACCGTTCAGAGTTGTTCAAACATCACGGAGGACGGACCACTCCTGAATCCGGAAATGGCAAAGATTGGAGGTGATCACTGGGTTTAAATAGGATTGTATAAGGCAAGCTTTTAAAGGGGCACTCACTGTGAGTATGTAGTAACAAGGGTGAGTGAGGAAAGTAGTAGTAGGAGGGGACGTGTGGGCACTCACTGGTAGTTGAAGATCATTTATTAAGAAGGGCATTTATGGTCAGGGGGTCATTAAGGCCCCCACAGCGTTTCTCGGTGGCAAGTTGCACAATCCAAAAATCTCTCTCTTTCTGAGTAAAGATGTCATGTCCACATGTGGATGGCCTTTCACTCTCTCTAGTACTTGAATCTTAATATTATCAAAAGTATGTTGCATCTCAGTACAATGAGAGTACAATGTGGAGTCAGTAGATTTTAATTTGATTCTGGACTTGTGTTCAAGGGAACGTTCACGTAGGCTCCTAGTGGTGTAGCCTGTGTACTGCAGGTGGCAGCTGCACTCCAGCAGATGCACTAGGCCGGTGGACTGGCAGTTGGAGTAAGATTTCAACTTAAATTCTCTTTTATTGGTGGTGCTAATGACCATTTTTTGTTGTTTAATGTGCTTACAGATGATGCAAGATCCACACGGATACGTTCCAACCACAAGGGAGCTTTTGAGTAGGGGTTGAGGTAGACTAGTATGAGTGAGAACGTCCCCTATGTTCCTGGTCCTTTTGTGGGCCACCATCGGGAAATCTTTGAGACCGGGAATGCTGGAGACCAGTGGCCAGTATCGTTTGACTATTTTAGTGATTTGGGTGCCATGAGGGCTCAGAGTAAGTGGCCACACTATTCTGTCAACCCTTTCTCTATTGGCCTTAGGTTCTAATAGGTGTTGTCTGTTGAGGCGGTCAGCTCTTTCCCTAGCTTTGTACAAGATATGTTCTGGATAGCCTCTACTCCTGAGATTATTAGTCAGGAGATCGGCTTCCAGTTTGTAATGCATGGGGTGAGTGCAGTTCCGTTTAAGGCGAAGGAATTGGCCATAAGGTAAATTGTTTTTTAAACTAAAAGAGTGATAACTTTTATAGTGTAGGAGACTGTTCTTCTGGATAGGTTTCCTATAATTCCTGACCCGAATGGTGTCATTTTGGATGTACGTAGTGATATCTAAATAATTAATACTATGGCGATCTGAGGTGGACGTAAAGGAGATTGACTCATGCCATTGATTGAGCCAGGAATTAAGAGTAGTCATGTCAAGGTCTCCTTGGAGTATAAAGTAGAGGTCATCGATATATCGGAACACTCTGCGAATCTTAGAAACCAACGGGGTAGCATTGGTGGAAAATAACATCCGCTTCTCCAAATGAATCATAAAGATATTTGCAATGGTCGGAGCAACACTGCTCCCCATTGCAACTCCATCAACTTGTAAATAATATTGGCCGTTGAAAGTAAAATAATTATAATCGAAGATCACATCCAATAGTTCCATAAGGAAATGTGTTGGTGGATCTTTCCGTTGTCTGGTGTCAAGTAATTCCATGACAATGCTCCTAGCCAATTCAAGGGGGACGTGGGTATATAAAGACACCACGTCCGCCGTTGCCAAGTAGTCGGTGGGATCGATTTTATAGCCCTCTATTTTAGAAATAAAGTCTTTTGAGTCGAGGATGAAAGTGGGAGTGTCCGTAGAGAACGGGTGTAGAATATCCTCTAAGTATTTAGATAATGGTTCAAGTAAGGAAGACACTGCTGACACGATTGGTCTCCCCACTGGGGGGCGTTGTGCTTTATGAATTTTGGGTAATGTGTGGAATACTGGGACTCGAGGAGATTTATTGACAAGAAAGTCCGCAATGGTGTCTGAGATGTAGCCCAACTCACTAAGCTTAAACGCGATGAGAAGGACTATAAAGATGGAAAAATCTTCAAATGGCAGTCCAAGACTAATCTTAATAGTAACAGACGGATTCGATTCTCGCGAGAATCAGTGCAATCTGGTGGTTCTGGTGAATTTAGTGGAGGTGAGTCGGAACAAGCCAAAGCAGGACCCTCTACACAATACTCCTTAAGGAGCCGTTCTAAGAACTCTGACAATAAGGAAGCCCCCAAACCCCAGCGAATTTTTCGCAAGGCCAAGGGAAAAGGGACCGACCTAATTTTTAATTTATCTAGTTATGCACTCTCCGAACAGGAGAAAGCCCTTGTAAATCGTGGTCTTTCCTTTGTAATGACTCCTAATTGTACCGACTTGGATATTCGTAAGGATTTGGCATTACTTTTCGCTCCATTAGGTTGAAGAGCTTTTTCACCAATAAAGACTCTACTACCACTTATGCGGACAATCACAGTAGTTTAAGATTCCGAGCAAGTTTACCCCACACATAATTCCTGACAACGTTAAGACCTTCGAGGACATTGTTTTGAAAGAAGTCTCTAAGATAGACCACCGCACTGACAAAAAGTTTAGTAACCTGACACAGAATGAGATTGACATCCTTAACAAATTAGGGACTGACCCTCCTTGGTCTGGAAAAAGCAGACAAAGGAGGGGGCATTGTACTCATGGATAGAACAGACTATGTAAATGAGTGTATGCGACAATTGTCGGACCAAAAATTTTATAAAATTTTGGACAAAGATCCCACTAAGAAATACATGACTACCATCGCTTCCATAGTGCATTGCGGCCAGTCTATAGGTAGTATAAACCTTTTTTAAAAAATCAAGATTATCTTTCAATATCCATTATTATCATAATTTGACACCATGAGACCCTCAGATGCTTTTCTTTCTCCTGCATATTTTATACTATTTTATTCATTCATTTATATTTATAGAATAATTTATAGGCATTATGGATTAGAACTGTGAAAGTTGTATTTAAAAATTAACTAGTGCCATTTATTTAAAAATAGCATCCTTTCTTTAAATCATAAAGATATATACTGTTTTATTTTTGTTTAGAACAGAATCATTAAATAAATGAACTTTGCCTATATCTATTGACTCACCATTCAATGGATGATTGAATGGGTCTAATCTAGCAGAGACTAATCAACAAAATGCGAGTCAAAATTTAAACATTAGTATCCTCATGCATAGTTCAGAGTATCTAGTTCCAGTCATAGCTTACTGAGGCCCCTTCCATACAGCTGAAAAAAATCCCACATTATCTGCTTTGGACTGGGATATATGGAAGTGTGGACTAGTTCAAACCAGATATTGTGGGTTATTCTGCCCTGATATTCTGGGTTATATGTGCATTTAATTTTAATCTTGAATCTTTAACTTAATGTAT
This sequence comes from Anolis apletophallus, assembly GCA_030556195.1. Taxonomy (NCBI): domain Eukaryota; kingdom Metazoa; phylum Chordata; class Lepidosauria; order Squamata; family Anolidae; genus Anolis; species Anolis apletophallus. The sequence goes on along the minus strand of JARBWK010000004.1, from coordinate 129,078,518 downwards.
TTTAACTGTTTGTTGTTCAAAGGCATTATTTATTTATTTATTTATTTACATCATTTATATTCCGCCCTTGTCACTCCGCAGGGGATTCAGGGTGGATCACAATGCATATATACAGGCAAACATTCAATGCCATTTGACATACAACATATAAGACAGACACAGAGGCAATTTAACATTCCAGCTTTTTTTCTGGCCACCAGGAGGAGCTGTTGCATTCCTTCACTCCTTTTGTGTGTATTTCCTGGATATTTTTATGGTCTCGTAAATCAGTTAAATTAAGCCTCCCCACTCAAGTTGTACCTAAATTTCCTACTTGACAGGTCAACAACAAGCTACACAATTGGTCAAGCGCTCACCTCGACCTGGGCAGGCCTCGAACTCATGACCTTCTGGTCAGTAGAGATCTTATGCACCTGACACCCAGCCAGCTGCGCCACATTCCCGGTGAATAGTTGAATAGTTGCCATATGTAAAACCACCTTGAGTCCCCTTTGGAGTAGAGAAAGGCGGGATACAAGTCAACTACATCTGTATATCTGTATACCTTTATAAAACGGAATGTTTGTATGTGTGTATGTGTGTATGTGTGTATGTGTGTATGTGTGTATGTGTGTATGTGTGTATGTGTGTATGCGGAGGGCGGGAGGGCAGAAGGGCGGAAGCAGCCACTTTCACAGGCCAGGGCGGATATGTGGCAGCCACTTTCACAGGCCAGGGCGGATATGGGGCAGCCACTTTCACAGGCCAGGGCGGATATGGGGCAGCCACTTTCACAGGCCAGGGCGGATATGGGGCAGCCACTTTCACAGGCCAGGGCGGATATGGGGCAGCCACTTTCACAGGCCAGGGCGGATATGTGGCAGCCACTTTCACAGGCCAGGGCGGATATGGGGCAGCCACTTTCACAGGCCAGGGCGGATATGGGGCAGCCACTTTCACAGGCCAGGGCGGATATGGGCAGCCACTTTCACAGGCCAGGGCGGATATGTGGCAGCCACTTTCACAGGCCAGGGCGGATATGTGGCAGCCACTTTCACAGGCCAGGGCGGATATGGGGCAGCCACTTTCACAGGCCAGGGCGGATATGGGGCAGCCACTTTCACACGCCACATCGACCAGCGGGTGATGGAGCTGCACCAAACTTGGTACACAGAGCCCCCCTAACCCCCTTTACGTCCTGGCGCGGGTCGGGGGACATGACCCACGGATTATGGGATTTGTAGTACTTTCCAACACTTTGGTTCCCACAGACCACTGAGGCCACCAAAAAGGACCAATACAGACCACACTCAGCACACACAGCCCCCATGACCCACTCTACGTCCTGGTGCAGTTCGGAGGAGGGTGGACCATGGATGATGGGACTTGAAGTGCCTCTACTCACTTCCCAAGTCCGCTGCAACCCTCATCCAATCACTGATCGAGACCAAACTTGGCACACATAACCCCCATGACTGCCTTCATGTCCTGGTGAGGTTTGGGGGAGGACTGACACTGGATGATGGGATTTGTAGTACTTTTTACACCCTCTGTTCCCACAGACCACTGTGGCCCCCAACAAACACTGATAAAGACCACACTTGGCACACAGAGCCCCAGTGACCCAGTCCACATCCTACTGAAGTTTGATGGGGGACAGAACATGGATGATGGGTCTTGCAGTACCTTCCCTCACTTTCCAAGACTGCTACAAACCTAATCCTATGATTGATCAACACCAAACTTGCCACACAGAGCCCTCATGACCCACTCTACATTCTGGTGCAGTTTGGAGGAGGGTGGACCATGGATGATGGGACTTGAAGTACTCTACTCACTTCCCAAGTCTGCTGCGACCCTCATCCATTACCGATTGAGACCAAACTTGGCACACACAACCCCATGACTGCCTTCACGTCCTGGTGAGGTTTGGGGAGGACTGACAATGGATGATGGAATTTGTAGTATTTTCACACCCTCTGTTCCCACAGACCACTGTGGCCCCCAAAAACACCGAGAAAGTCCACACTTGGCACACAGAGCCCCAGTGACCCACTCTACATCCTACTGAAGTTTGGAGGGGGACAGAACATGGATGATGGGACTTGCAGTACCTTCCCTCACTTCCCAATCCTGCTACAAACCTAATTCAATGACTGATCAACACCAAATCTGGCACACAGAGCCCTCATGACCCAGTCTACAGCCTGGTGCAGTTTACTGTGAGACGGACCACAGATGATGGGACTTGAAGTACCTTCACTCACTTCGAAAAAAACAATGCATCCTCATCCATTCACCAATACAGACCAAACTTAGCACACAGAGCCCCATGACCCAATCTACATCCTACTACACTTGGGGGACAGAGATGATGGGACTTGCACTACCTTCAGTAATTTCATGATACCACTGCAACTCCCAATAATGATGGATCAAGACCAAACTTGGCACACAGAGCCCCCATGACCCACTCTACATCCTGCTGCGCTTCACAAATAACCCGGGCAGGGCCAGGTCCCCAAGCTAGTAATAAATAAATCAATAATTTAAAAGGTAGCAAGCTCAAATCTGGCTGTTTGTCCACTTCTTTTTGTCTTGATGAAATAAATGTTTGTTTTATTTAGCTATTTTTCCTCAAAAACACTGGCATCTAGCAACAAATTCCTTCTCCTTATCAAAGCGAAAAGGCAGCAGCAGAAAGCTTAAAACCCATATATCAGGGCTGTCCAACTGGCGGCCCGGGGGCCGTACATGGCCCCCAGCCCCTTCCCTCCGGCCCCCTAAGCTTTTTAATAAAAAATAAAAATTGAAAAATAAAATAAATAATATTTTTTTAAAAAAATACCTACTCCGGGTTCGAGCAAGTATCGCGAGAATATGCAATCCACACGGATTTCGCTGTCAACGCGAGATCACGCCGGCATTGACAGCGAAACCCGTGTGGATTGCGTATTCTCGCGATACTCTTCGGCTACTCTACTACTGGATCGCTGAGGCCCACAGACGCGATTAGGACCTTCTTCGACTCAGTCGGTCATCGCCTCTCTCGTCGTCAGGGTACTCCTGGATCCTGCGCGTTTGGAAAAGGTAGGCCAAAGCAGGGGGTTCCTCAGGGGGCTCATCATTTCCTCCCCCCATCTCCCCTCATGTATTAAATATAAAATTAAATATATTTAAAGATGAAATAATGGGAGATGGGATACATTAAGGGGGGAGGGGAGGATGGAATTAAATATATTTAATATTAAATTAAAATAAGGGGGGAGGGGAGGATGGAATTAAATATATTTAATATTAAATTAAAATAAGGGGAGACGGGAGGATGGAATTAAATATATTTAATATTAAATTAAAATAATTTAATATCTTATCCCTGCATTTTATCTCAGTAAAAGATTATATTTGACTGTATGGATGCCCCTTTTGAATTCCCACCCTGCATTTAATGTTAGTAAAAGATTATATTTGACTGTATGGATGCCCCTTTTGAATGCCCACCCTGCATTTTAGCTCAGTAAAAGATTATATTTGACTGTACGCATGCAGGGGCGGGGGTGGGGGCGGAGCCGAGGAGAGGGTGGAGCTGGGGGTGGGGAAGGGGCGGAGCCAGGGTGGGGACAGACCCTACGGCCCCCCAGGTCATCAGTGACCGGAATTCAGGCCCCTGGGCCGGTAGAAGTTGGACAGCCCTGCCATATATCAAAAGAAATGAAGAAAAGTGGCCTCCAGCTTCAATACCAGTAGCAAAGGCCATATTTTGCTAAACACTGGCATCTAGTGGAGGGTGAGAACTTCAGGCCATAGGAAGGGCATGTCTCTGGGACAACATTTTTCCATCTAAGATGATGTTTCTCAACCTGGGGGTGGGACCCCTGTGGGCCTGTGAGGGGGTTTCAGACGGGTCACAAAACACCATCAAAAATATATATTTCTGATGGTCTTATGAACCCATTTGGCAGAGAAGGCTGAAGACAGGCTCCAAAACTCAAGGTCAATGCCCAGAAAACCCTTCCAGTATTTTCTGTTGGGCATGGGAGTTCTGTGTGCCAAGTTTGGTTCAATTCCATCGTTGGTGGAGTTCGGAATTCTCTTTGATTGTAGATTAACTATACAGCTCAGCAACTACATCTCCCAAATGACAAAATCAATCCCCCCAACCCCACAAGTATGCAAATTTGGGTGCATCAGATATTTGTGCCAAATTTGGTCCAGTGAATGAAACTAGACCTGCATATCAGATACTTACATTACAATTCATAATAGTAGCAAAACTACAGTTATGAAGTAGCAATGAAAATAATGTTATGTTTGGGGGTCACCACAACATGAGGTGCTGTATTAAGGGGTTGCGGCATTAGGAAGCTTGAGGAATACTGGCTTAAGGATTGAATCAGTTGAGAGACTTAGGTTAGGTCATGTAAATGCAAGTGCTGTTTGGGCCAGATCTTTAATAAATGATGTTAAAAGTCGAGAGGAAGGCAAAGCAGCCCCAACAGATGGCCCGTCCATCCTCTGCTTAAAAGCCTTCAAAGAAGAAGCCTCCACCACACTCCCAGTTCCACTGCTGAACAGCTTCTGCAGTCAAGAAGTTCTTTCTAATGTTCAGGTGGAATATCCTCTCCTGTAATTTGAACCCATTGCAAAAGATAAGTCTGCTCCCTCTTCTTTAGGAATTCGTCACAATACAGTTTTAGGTGAGGTGTACTTAGAAAATGGGAGTTGGTTCTGGATGAGAGGAGCAAAATAGCCTTGCTTATCTTTGAGCAGAATGAAAGGAATAAAAGAGAGACAGAGAAGAAAATGTGAGCTGAAGCAGAGAACAGTTTTATGCCAAGATAGAAGTCAATCTTATAGTGGAAAAGAATGGAATGTGCAAGTGGCTCATATGACTATTTCTTTGAAAACTTGTAGCAAAGACTTTCTTGTTGCAGAGACAATAAACTCTTGGGATAAGACAGGCTTGATGGGGAAGAAACATGGAGAAAATGAAATTGCCATGTCTGCAGAAAGAAGAAGAAGGTGAGAAGGGAACAGGATGAAGTGGATGGTGGCCAGTGTTAAAATGAAGAGAGAACAAAATACAGCAGGGGTGCTCACACTTTTTCAGCATGCGAGCTACTCTTAAAGCAACCAAGTCCAAAAGATCTACCTGCCCCCGCCGCCGTGCGCTCCTGCGGCTCCCGCCGCTGCGCGCTCTTGCCACCGCCCGTGCTCCTGCTGCTGTTTTCTGCCCGCGCAGCGCTTCTTCCGCCTGTGGGGCATTGCAGGATGGAGAAAACACAAGGCAGGACATCCAGAGGGAGCGCTCCGCCCTGCCTGCCTCGCCGGCAACAGAGGCTGCACAGCTGCTTCTGGACGAGAGAGAAGCAGGGCGCTCCCTCTAGAGGCCCCACCTTGTGCTTCCTTCTTCCTGCAATGCTCCGTAGGCAAAAGAAGCACCGTGAGAGCGGAAGCCAGCAGCAGGAGCACGCATGTGCGCAGGCTGTGCGCGCGCATGGCAGGAGCGCCCCATCTGGCTGGTGAGGCCTGAAGATCACCTGGAAGAGGGCCGAAGATCTACTAGTAGCTCCCGAGCTACCTAATGAGCACCCCTGAAATACAGCTACACTAATGGCACAGTGAAATACCCAAATCCTGTGAACAGGGCTAGAACTCTCTGAGATCCAGAGTTTACAACCCTTCCTTCTGTGGATTTTTGACTTGCATTCCTTCACCATTTCTGTCATCTTTTGAACAACCTGAGGGGCACTATTTCAACCAGCTTCATGTCTGTGTTCAAACTGAGGTCAGGGATCAAGAGGGATCAGGGCCCTATGAGGTTCACTTCACATCTTGGACATAATATTCCTAATACTAGAGTTTTCAGGGGAATCTTCATGTTTGTGCAAGACCTGGAGTGCTGGGGAGCAATTATTGGAGATGGGAATTTCTTCTCCCTGGTTAGACTTCTGATCTCAGTGGGCAACATGTAATTTTTTATATGCTGCCCCATATCAAAATGTTCTCTGTGCATCTTAGAATAAATAGAAAAGCAAATTTGAATCAAACTGTTCTCCTGACTCTAAAAAATAAAGCAACAGTGGTTTAGTGGTTTGAATGTTGGATTAGGCCATTGGCAGAGCAAATATTGGCTTAGCTATGGAAACTCATTGGGTGATCTTGAGTAAGTCCCACTCTCTCAGCATTAGAGGATAAATCGTATCAAAGTAATTATAGGATTGTGATAAACTGGGGTAGACATAATAGTACATAAAAGTAATATACACCCATATGTGAATAGAGTAGGACAACAGGGATGATAAGAAATATGAAAAAAGATATGAGGAAGATGAAGAAAACTTTTGCATGATGAAGGGGTGACAAAATTGTACTCTTTCAATATCTTTAAAGTGTTGCCAGAAGGAGGAGGCAGGCCTTTCTCTTTTACTGCAAAGGGTAGGGCCAGGTCTAATAGTTTTAAGTTACAGGAGGGTAAATTTCAATTGAGCATCTTGACAGTAAGCACAGCAATTGCCCCGAGAAAAGGTAGGATCTCCTTCTCTGAGGTTTTTTTTTTCCCCATGTCAGGAGTGACTTGAGAAATTGCAAGTCACTTCGGGTGTGAGAGAATCGGATGTCTGCAAGGACGGTGTCCAGGGGACGCCTGGATGTTTTACCATCCTGTGGAAAGCTTCTTCCATGTCCCTGCATGGGAAGCTGGAGCTGACAGATGGCAACCCACCCAATCTTACTGATTTGAACCGCTGACCTTTCAGCCAGCAGTTCAGCCGACACAAGGGTTTAGCCCATTGCGCTACCGGGAGCTCCTTCCTTCTCTGGTTATCTTCAGAAATAGGCTGGACAGCTCCCTGCTGGAGATTCTTTAGCTATCGATCCTATACTGGGCACCGAACTGGACTCAATGGCCTAAGAGGCTTCTTCCAACTCTATGGTAAAATATGTTGGGTCCATGTATTATTCATGTAAGATTTTATACTACATTATATTTCTTTAATTACATGGAACCCATTGTTGAAATTTCGTTATATGCACCAGTGCTAATTACTTTAAAGCAAACAAAACCCTTGCACATGCTTAATAGCTGTCATGAAGTATTTTAGACATGGGTGGGCCAAGGTGATATGGAAGTTCCCCCAGCTTACATTTAGGGGAGAGCATTGCTCTTTAGACTCTGAAGCTAAATTTATTTGAATGGCTTTGGGTTGTACTTTTAGTCTTAATAGCTACTAACTTTTTGTTAATGGCGGTTAAGAAGTAAAGCATATGTAGTATTTCATTTTTGTCCAAATAAAGTTTCATTTAAAAGTAATGTATAGCAACCATCCCATCTTCTGACAAAGAAATGGCCTTTTTATTTCTAAGATATAGAGATTGAGGTTGCTTAGTGCAGAGTATAGATCTATACAGATTTGCTGAGTACATTACATCCTGTGCACTGGTGGGAAAATTCCCAAACATAAACAAATGCCGCTTTGATTATTTTAGACAGACTTTGTGAATGTCTTGAATAACTCTTTCCCTTTTCTTTCCAGTAGAACATTAGCCTTGGCTTTACTTTGAATAGTTCATTGATTAAACAGCAGGGCAAAGCTGTATAATTGTGTTAAATTGAATCTAGTGAACTCTACACAAGGTTATATTTTGACTGCTGATTGGAGGAAGACCTTTCATTAAGCATTGCAAATGTGCTAGACATCATGATGCAAGGAATGTACACAGCTGAAGAATCTGTAAACACCATACTGGATATTTCCAGACATAGTTTTCACGCAGTATCAGATTTCAACTCCTATATCTCTTGCTGTTGAACCTAATTGATCTCAGCTAATGTCTAATTTATTGGAAGAATCTCATCCCATTTTTTCACATAAGGACAAAGGAAATTGCATTATACTGAGCTAGACCATTGCTAGCCCAAGCTTCCCAGCATAAGCTTTCCTTCATCTAATCTTCACCAAGGATCGTGGTGGAGCCAGCATACCTTAAGTGTTTCTTGATGTTGTATCATAATTGCAACTACTCTCTCTGGATAAATGAGGAGAAATATTCCAAAAGAGCACTTTACCATAGTTAAAGCATATTGTTTATAAGCATAAGGTCTCATGAAGAAATGTGTATATGCCAAGTAGCTAGATCTTTAACATTAACACAATGTCAATGTAATGAAGTAATGTTTACTCCAGTTATCTGAGTTGGTGAACACAGAACTGGCCTCACAGACAAAATTAGTATTGCTTCATAAATGAAAACCAACCATATGAATAAGGTGGGACAGAAACAATGGTAAAATTTGCTGGAGGGCAATAGGATGAAACACCCCAAAGAGTTTACATAGACCAATATTCTCTTTATTATTGGTAGAGCATAAAGTTTTATTGGTGTAGGAGCAGAAATCAGATTTACGAATCTGAGCCATATCATCACAGCAGTATGGTGCCAGAATACCAGCCTTACAACAAAGTGCCCATGCCTATTCAGTACTCGAGGGGCTTGTAGGCACCATCCATTGTGTAGTTTTGTAACTAAGGAAAAGGAACAGCTGTCATCCTCTTCTAGAGTTCCATGATATTGGTGACAATTCATTTTTTTTTCAGATTGCCCCTTGCTTGCTGGCACTTTTTTGTGTATCCTAGTGGAAGAAGTTGCAGGGGTAGAAGGATTATTCTGGAAGAGAGTACCAAGTATCTTCTTTTACTATCACCAAGAAAGCATATGCACCGAGGTAACAAACATGCCAGCATAGGTCACCAATAGGCTTCCAACAAATGTGTAGTATTAGTAAAAATGTTTTCAAAATATCAGACTATTGCTATTTGACTTCTATTCAAATTCAACCCATATATTATGTGATACACAAATCATGCTGGAAAAGATGTCTGGAACATATGTTCATGGTTGACTGTTACAAGAACACAAGGTGTTTGGGGAATGTGTATTTCGCAACAGTCCAAAACCTTCTGATAGCCGTTTTTTAAAAGTATAATTTAAAAGTGGAAATATTTTGAACTCTGTGTGTTTATCAAAATAGATAAATTAGCACAGCAGACTCATCAGAGAAGACCAAGGATTAGCCTCAAAATATCATAAGCTAACATCCTTTAGCTTATAATATTTTGAGACCAACAAGTAAAAAATGATGTGCCGCTTACTCATCATTTTGAGAGAATATGGTTTTCTCCTTACAAGTCAAGAGCTGGCAACGGGAGGGCTGGGATTAAATATACTTTGTTCTCTTTTATGTTAAATGGTATTTACCTTCTTTGTTTTATGTTACAAAGATTTCAATATAGCAATTGATCACTTTAAGACCAAAAATATATAGAAGGAAAGAGGCAAATGTACAACAGCTTTATCAAGATTGCTGAGAGAGTTCTAGAGAGGAAAGAAAAAAGTTTCAACAGAGCTGGTCTTCTGCCTCCAGACAGATGGTTAACATCAGAATCAAGTATTAACATTTTTGCTGAGGTCCTGAGCCCCCAACCTCAGTGAATGTGGATTATCATTGACAGCAACTAGTCTATTCTTGGGAGCTAAACAGTTCAAAGTTATAGTACTACTGTTATCCCCTAATGAAAGCTATCCCTCAACTGGCAGCTGTCATGTTGTATAGAAGAGGTGGGCTGCCTCTGGGCTCAGGACACCCTGCAAACTATGAGTCAATGTCTGGCAAGAGTGATCTTTGTCTCCTCTAAAACTCTGCTGAATAAGAAGAAAAGGGATGGAGGGAAAGATAGGGGAGAGGGAGATTGAAGGAGCTGTCAAAAGTGAATGAGAGAAAAGCAGACAGCAAAAAGAAAGAATACGGATGATCAGGCCCAGATCTGGCCCTTTTGCCACCCAAGGCCAAAGGGTCTGCTTCCGCCCCTCCCCGCCCCGGCTCCGCCCCTCCCCGCCCCCGGCTCTGCCCCTCCCCGGCACCCAGCTCCGCCCCTCCCCACCCCCCGCTCCGCCCCGCTCTGCCCCCGCCTCCTCGCCGGTGCGAGGAGGAGGAAGGAAAGCCCCACCCCCGGAGCCGATGCGGGGCCTCCTTACGGCTGCTCCTCCCTCCCTCCCTCCTAAAGCCGCCATGCGGCCAAAATCACCCTTTTCAGGCTGGCTTTAGGAGGGAAGGAGGATTGGCTCCGCGCCGGCGAGGAGGTGGGGGCGGAGCCAGGGGCAAGGAGGGGCGGAGTCAGGGGCAGAGCCGATCCTCCCTCCCTCCTAAAGCAGAGCCGAGGGGAGCAGAGCAAAAGGAGGGGGTGGCGTGGATGGCGCTTGCCCCACCCCGTGCATGCGCCCTTTTTAAAAATATTTTGATTTTTTTCGAATTCTTTTTGGGAATTGTTTTTAATTTTTGAGGGGTCCGGATCTGCTGCCCCCCCAAAACCGCCGCCCGAGGCCATGGCCTAGGGTGGCCCTATGGGTAATCCGGGCCTGCGGATGATGTTACCCATTCTTGGGGTTCAAAGCCTGCCCAACTCTGACTTGGAATCTCACCTCCCACTTAATTTCTTCATCCTGTAGAGTTAACTTCCTTCAAAGACTTTATCAAATGAGGCAGGCAAACTGACATTGTAAGAGCAATTGTGCTAATGAAAAGAGGTGTAACATCAAAAATGATCAATGCAGTATGTCTCTACTAACAATGATCAGTCAACACTAACATTTAGGAAACATTGCATGAATACTAAGCACAAAGTAGCTGCACGCAATAACATCCTGTGGAAACTTACTGGCAGTGCAAAATTAATAAGAACATCAGCCCTGGCCTTGTCTCACTCAACTGCTGAGTGTGCCTGCCCTGTTTAGCACAAGTTTGCCCACACAAAGCAGGTGAACATAGCACTGAATGAAACATGCAGAATAATCACAGGATGTCTCAAATGGATGTTGATAAACTCTACAAGCTAGCTGGCATCCCCCCCCCCCGCGCCATAGGCAACAGGAAGTTGATGCCAACTGTGAGAGAAATAAGGTTGAATACTATGAAAGCTATTTATTCACCACACTCCTCTCAAGCACACTCCGGGACAGGGAGTTCCACTGCTGAACTGCTTTCACAGTCAGGAAGTTCTTCCTAATGTTCAGATGGAATCTCCTTTCTTGTAGTTTGAAGCCATTGTTCTGCGTCTTAGTTTCCAGGGTAACAGAAAGGAAGCTTGCTCCCTCCTCCCTATCACTTCCTCTCACATATTTATACATGGCTATCAGGTCTCCTCTCAGCCTTCTCTTCTTCAGGCTAAACATGGCAGCTCTTTATGCCGCTCCTCATAGGGCTTATAATTTGTTTATTTACTTTATTTATATTCCGCTCTTCTCACCCCAAATGGGACTCAGAGCGGATTACAGGTACACATACTTAGCAGACAATCCCTGCCATTTCCATATGCACACATATAGACAGAGGCAAACTCTGGCCACCAGGGGGAGCTGATGCACTCCTCATCTCTCAGCGTCCCTTGTTGTTCCTTCCACATTCCTCAGCGTTCCTGGAGTTCTTTAATGGCCTCATAATTCAGTCAAAATTTGCCTCCCCACTTAATGTGGTACTTTTATCTCCTACTTGACAGATGCAGCTGTCTTTTGGGCTGCAAAGGTCGACAGCAGGCTACACTTAAAGGTCGAGCACCCACCTCGATCCGGGCAGGCCTTGAACTCATGACCAGCTGCTCCACATTCCCCTCCTTGGTTTGGTACAGACGTACCAAACCCTCGGGGGACATAAAGCAGGGTAGTAGTAGTAGTAGTAGTAGTAGTAGTAGTAATAACAACATTGACAAAATCAGGATCTGTCAACTGTAAAAGGTCACCTTACTTGGATCTGCATGCATCACACAGTCCTAGATGCTTGGGAAGTGTTCGACTTGTGATTTTGTGATACGAAATCTAGCATATATATCTCATTTGCTGTGACACACTGTGTTTTACTGTGTATCAGTAAAATTATTATTATTATTATTTCTTCGTACAAAAAGAGAAAGCATCAATTTGGGGCATATTTTCTTCTGCTGGTGAGTCCCCTTCTATCAGTCCATGGCTTTTCGTTGTAATGAGGTTCTTCCCCTCACCCCTCCATATGCTACACACATACACAGTACTTTCTCTAAAAGCACAGATTATCACTAAATCAGGCAACTGTATGTTTAGGAAATGAAGACAAACACACCCTTGTCTATGGCAGTCTCTTGGGTGTACTAATCTCACTTCGCAATGCTGCTTGGCACAAAAGCATTGGTTTGCTAAGTGTTTTCAACAGCAGGAAATTTTTTACAAGGGGAAAAATCACTCCCAGTCATTGCACAAGTCAAGCATGACTCCATCAGCAGGACGAAGCGACTTGGGTAGTTGTAAGCTGTTTCTCTTTGCCGCCTAGTCAAACATTAGAAATAAATCACCATGAATCACTAGTGGAAACATCTCTCCAGCCAACACCTTCTCATATTTATGAATAGGGCTTTGTCCTGATTTTTGAGGAAATAGGTGAAGGACAAAGAGACTGGGGCTCCTCCAGAAGTTCAACATGTCAGTTTAGGAAGTAGGGAACTAATTCTGTCTGCAAATTATGTGTGATAACTTTCCAAATTAAGCCCATCTGCCTCAAATATCGCTCATACGCCAAGAGCTTTTCTGGTGATGAGGACAGAACTGAGCGGCCTCTTGTGGAGTATTTCTACCAATGGTGAGCTGCCATCTTTGTAATTCATTGCCCATTCCACTGGGCTAACAACCTAACATAAAATCTTATAAGCAGTTGGCTACATATTTCATTTTAATTGTATATGCATCATATAAATTAGCCTTTTTCTCAGAATTTTCCTTGCCATTAAAAAAGGAGGATCTATTTCATAAATCAGAGGGAGTCTGCTGAAGCAAGAATAACATATTATACGGTGATGAGAAGGTACGCAATAGGGTTTTATTTTTAATAGCTGCACAGTGACTAGATGAGCGTTTCCAACATGGAAATCTATAAGAGTAAATCAGAAAACAATGTGTGTAGGATGCCCCCTTGTGGATTTGTGGTCTCTGCAGGCTACGGGATTTGCAATAATAAGCTGGAAGCCTATTAGGTTGTTGCCCAAATGCTTTTCTTTATGTGTATGAGAAAGAAGAACACGTAAAGGCATGTGTTGGACCAAGCAGATACAACATTTCTATGGATGTTTCTTGAGCAGGATTTAGGGTTGCCACTTTTTGATATAAGAAATAAGGGACATTTATGGGATTTTTCACAAAAAATAAGGGACACTTTATTAAAAACTTGAAACTCAAACATTAGGTAGAAATAGTTTTATTAACAGAATAAGATAATGATTGAAACTCACAAAAGAAACTGACTTGTACCCTCTTAACAGTACATGGTATGCAGGCATGTAGCCAGGGGGGGGCTAAGGGGGCTTCAGCCCCCCCCCCGAAATTCTCAGGGTGGTCCGCGAAAAGGCCTTACTGGTACATTATTTAAACTGTTATGTTTATTCATATCATGATCTGATCACCATGCTCATTATATTCCACATTAATGGGGTTATTGGGATAACAATACAAAAGGTTTGCTAGGGTAGACCCTCTTCCACCCAGTCTCAGCCCCCCGAACCAAACTCAGCCCCCCGAATCAAAATCCTGGCTACGGCCCTGGTGGTATGTTTCTTCTTGTTTTGTCATGCAGAAAAAACATTATTAGAACTACCTTATTTTCTCCACCTGTATTTAGTCCTTGACTTTGCTGACTTTAAAAGTGCACTGTCTAAACATTAAAATAAAATAAATTTTATAAGACAGTACATCTTCATGATTATTATGTCAAAAGTTAATGGTATGGTATGGGATACACAGCATTGTATAGTATTGGGATGCATAGCTAGGCCTATTTTAAGAGTAACTCTCAAGCAACCAGAAACTATCTTTATCCAACATGATTCAACATTCCCCTTGGGTAATGGTTAATTAGTCTACTGTACTTTTTATCTTGCTTTTATTGCTTCTGTGTAAATCGCCTAGAGCATCCCGATGGAGGGCGATTAATAAGAAATAAAGTGATGATGATGAAGATGATGATGATGATGATGATGATGATGAATATTCAAACATTTCACTTTATTATTCCATTTGGCCATGGCCTTGTGCTTCATTATTGATAGCAACTGCAGAAACTTGAAACTACTTTTATCACCTTCTCCCAGTGAATTAATTTTTTAAATGATGTTAAGGCAACGATTCCCGACCAGGGACCACTTAGACCAGGGACCACTTTCCAACATTAGTACCAAAAGGGTTACGAGTGTGTTTTTGGTCAACTTTAGATTCAGTTCGGTTATTTGGGTTGGTGATTTAGAAAATTGCATTGGATAAACCACATCAGCTCTAGTTTTTGATACAGAACATATGCCATCCAATAGTCACCATCTGCTTGCCCACAGAAAACCATATTTAATAATCTAGAGTTGATGTGGTGTTAGTAATCTTTTGTGGGTAGTTAATCTCTCCCCTCCTGACTTCCTCGTTGTCCCAGCATTATAGAAGGGTTTTGTGAGACCAGTTGCTCTAGTTGCTGTGTGGTTTCGAGGCAACAGTGTAGTAATGGTGAGATCGCTGACTTTTTTGTTTGTTCTTGTGGACCACTGGTGGTCCACAGACCCAGGTTGGGAACCACTGTGCTAAGGGATGTGTTATCTCAATGCAGCAAATGTCAGAAACTGTTTATAAAAAATCTTAAATTTGAACTTATTGAGCAATGTTGGGCCACTTTCCTGACTGACTAAGGAACAATGGTTAAGAACCAATATTTCAGGAAGAAATTGCCACGGTATGACATTTGGTATAATACTATAGAAATGTCGATATTGTTGCTGTTGTGTCCCAATCCACCAAGAAAGGTCTATGCTTCTATTTGCTTTTACAACTATCTTTAATATATATATTCCATCAGCAGTTGTCTCCAGATTCTTAGGACATTCATCTGACATTTTAGCTCTGAAAGAGTGCTTCAGCTGGGGATACATTTTTGGAAGGAGGGCTGCAATGAGCAAAGTATCCACAGATACTGATTACGGTATGTAACAAAATTTGGAAAAAATATGTTCCTGGTTAGAAAGTGTTATTCCTGTTTAATTGTGTGTTTTACTTACTTTTAATGTAGTTGTTATACTCCAGAAACTTCATTTTTGTGGCTGCCACAAACTATGTTGAATTGGTTGAGTCTTGATTAAATATCCATTAAAAACTATAGCAAAATGTGCTGCAGGGTGTCCCACAAAAACAAATATTTTGCAGTTTCATAAACTTTTCCCATGTTTTATAATAATAATAACTTTACTTATATTCCGCCCTATGTCCCCAAGGGGACTCAGGGTGGATTCCAACAAACAAAAAGGCAAACATTCAATGCCTCAATACAACAGCAATTACAAACATAATAACGCAAAATAACCCGACATATAAAAACACATTGGTTATGATAGAACCAATTAAGAAATGACATTTATAATCCACGAACAAAATTTGTGTTATTAAAAGATTATAGAACTGGAGTAATGTATTGTAACCTACGGCTAAAAAAGTGATTGTCACTTTCCATCCCCATTTTGTCAGGGATGGACTGATTTTACAGAATCTTCTCTCCTTTAATAAAGTAACTAATAAATATTTCATATTTTGGAATTCCAGAAAAGGAACGCTCAATTTGTATTTATTTTGCATTTATTTCACTGTTTAAAACTGTGGCATACATCAACCTGGTACTTATGTGAAGCGAGTATTATTTCCTTATGTTGCATTTTTGGCCTTTGGGCAGAAAGAATAGTGTCTTGCATGAGGCCACCTTAGGGCCCTTCCACACAGCCCTATATCCCAGAATATCAACGCAGGAAACCCCACATTATCTGAGTGTGGACTCAGATAGCCCAGTTCAAAACAGATATTGTGGGATTTTCTGCCTTGATATTCTGGGATATAAGGCTGGGTGGAAGGGCCCTAAGAAAGTTCAAGACAGGTGATGTTTGAACAAGAAGTAACCCAATTTGATCTCAGTCTCATTAACCACTATGCAAACTCTCAAATGCAGTTTGAGGGCATACTATAGATTAATTTGACTTCTGTTTATTTCATCTAACACATTATCCATGACATATCCATATTTTCTCAAGTCTAATGCACCCCTCAATTTTCAAAACCCTAACACCCCAAAAAGTATTTGCTGCTGAATATAATGTGCAGCAGTAGCAAAAAAAATTGCATTCTTTGTCATTTGGTCATTACAGTTGCTGCAAGCTTCAAATTCCTTCTTTAAAAACAAAAGTGTTAGGACTTTCAGCAAAAGAAAAAAATATCTTGAGGTGCATCTATGTTGTAAAGTGAATCCACTTTAATGGCAATTGTTCAATGCTATGGAGTCATAGGGGTTGTAGTTTTACAAGGTCTATGTTGTCACTAAACTACAAACCCCAAGATTGCAAAGCATTGAGCCATGGCAATTAAATTAGAGATGATGTCCCTCAAAATAGGAGTTCCAGGTGCAACTGAAACAGATTCCCCTTTTGCTTTGGCGCAGCACTAAGATCACTATATGACGCAAATCTAATGTGCATCCCAATTTTGGGGAGGTAATTTAGCAAAAAAAGTGAGGATTATGTTCAAGTAAATACGGTAACTTGATCTCTCCCACTTTCTATTTTCTGATGTATTCACACAGCATCTTAACTTCCAAATTTTGCTGGGATGATGTCTCTGCATAGTTACCACCCATGGTAAATCAAGAACATCTAATAAGACCTGTTAGCCCTTTTGGGTGTAGCATTTATTTACTTTGGAAATTATACCCACCCCATATGACGCACAAACATTATGAAAGGCTTGTCAAAATTTTGTTCTGAAGCAGTTCAGCAAATAGAGAAAAGCTCTCCTCATTGGGTGGTCCTGAACACTAGATGGCACTGGAGAATGGATGTAATAGAAGCATAGTCTTCACAACTCTTCCTCTGCGTTGACTGTGTAATGCAAACAGCTAGCTTGACTTCTGCCTGAATGAAATTCCACAAATTACAATTGCATACAGACAAAAAAAGGTATGTTCAAAGTAGATCTATCAGTCTATTAAAGGGATCTCTGCTGATGGGTTAGTTGTATGTCAGTGGAATCCTATGTGCTGATGTTTTGTGTCAGCACTCTCAGCAAGATTTGGTATCTCTTTTTAGACATTATTTTATTTTTCCTTAATACCTCAATGTGTTGCTAGTCAAGTCGGGCACTTTACGGCAACCATTGTAATCCATATGTGATGCGACTTAGCCATTAACTGTGAATGTAAGGAGTTTTTAGATATGCAATTGTTTTTAATCTGTTTTTAATTGGGTTATAAGGTATAGTAGGTATTTATGCACGGTTGGCATATATATGCATTTTACCCATGTTTATTTGTGTCATAATTTGCCTGAGCCACACGGGAGTGGCGACAGACAAGTCAAAACAAACAAACACATAAATAAATAAAGTCCTTGTGACAAACAGTAGCCAGACTCAATCACCTAGCACTAGTTGAAATGTCAGGCTGCTGAAAAACTATTTCATATGGGGAACACAGGTATCCACAAGGGCCCTGGAGCCCTCACAGTTATCCAAAGATTTCAGGTTCTGACACTAAATATGTGTGAGAAGGTAGCCTCAGCCTTGTAGGTTATTTTCAAAAACTACCATGTGCACTGCAAGATTGCTAGAGGGAACATCCATTTTGTTGCATTGCTCCACTGCTTCCTATCCTGGACTATTTCCAGAGAGAGAAACTGGAACATTTTAAGAAATACAGAGGATTAATCATTGACTTTCCTTGCCAAATCCAAACAATTGAAAGGTACGCACTGATGCAGGACCAAAATGGTTCTAAAACATCATCTTTCCCACCTCCAGTTTTAATTATTTAACTAACATAAGTGCATGTGAGCAACCTAGACAGTGCATATTAACTTAAAGAGTAGGAGGCTCTACCCACAGAATAAAAGGAGAAAAGAGGTCCGTGGAGGAGGGATAAATGCTATCCAAGGTGGCATTTCACTACAGTTTTTTGTTGCAAGCTGCCCCCTAAATATGATTTCTTCTTACAAAATAAATAGTTGGCTAATTGCGCAGATGCATAACGTATTGACAAATAGGACTAAGAGTAATCTGAAGTGTAGAATTAACATCCAAAGGACAGATTGATTAAGATTATAGAGTACCTACGTAATTCATGAATTTTATGTATGGAAACATCTTACTCAACCAAGTAAGGAGGTAGGTGAGAAATGGCCACCATATTATTCTGAACCAGAAACCAAGATTACATCTTCCGGGAGCCTGTTTTCAAAAACAGAACCAGTCTTTCAATCACGTTATTCTGAGCATGAGCAGATTTCCTTCCTCAATGAGCAGCTACTACCTGTCCCTCTGGACTCGCCTGATATTTTGGAAAGACTTCCCAAGAACATAGGACCTATAACATACAATATCATGATTGCTGTTGTTACGCACCTTAAAGCCACCTGTGGCATGTGACAGCTCTATTATAGAGTATTTTGGCAAAGTTTATTCAGATGAGGTTTCTCATTGCCTTTCTCTTAAACTGAGAGAGTGGAACTTGCCCAAGGGACCTAGTCCATCACACAAACCACAGTGGTTCGCTCAATCACAAATTGTCAGTGGTATAGCTGTTGTAGAATACATAACTTGCTAATAAGGCAGCATCTTTAGGTGGCAAAAGATTAGAAAATTAACCTCCCCTCATTTGTCTGATGGTCTGATGGCCTTTCTCTTTGCCAGATTAGTCTAAAATCTACTGCTGTATGTCTTCTCACTGGCATGACTGACATTTATTTATTTATTTATTTATTTATTTATTTATCTATTTTCAGTATTTCTATCCCACCTTTCTCAAGCCCGGAGGCAACTCGAGGCAGCTTACAAATTGGCAGCAATTCGATGCCATAAAAATCCTTAAATTAAAACATTTAAAACAGCATTATAAAATCAATACAATGCAAAACATATAATAACCAATGTTCTCCTGTTAATCTCATGTTCCAGTAGCATCATCTAAGCCAGGGCTGTCCAACTGGCGGCCCGGGGGGCGTATACGGCCCAACAGTAAACAGTAGAACAGTATGATAATAATCACTATGCAAATAATAGTACCCGTTGGTTGAAATTCAATCCCAGAACGAGGACAAATCATAAGGGAAACAACTCAGTGGAAATGCTCACTGTTGGGTCAAAACTCACAGAGGAGAAGCCCCCAAGGAGAGAGAGTGGTTCCCTTGTGGTGTTACCCCCTAACGCGACTGTTCCCAGCCTGGATCTCCAGGAGCAGTTCGCGATTCAGCAGCGGCTTTTTCGCCCAGGCAGCCGGCGCCGCTTTTGTTTACATTTGCGAAGACGGCGTTCGAGCTGCTCTGGCTTCACCAACCACTCTCTCTCCTTGGAGGCTTCTCCTCTGTGAGTTTTGACCCAACAGTGAGCATTTCCACTGAGTTGTTTCGGCCCCGGCGGACATTGTTACTTTGGGAACTTTCCCTTATGATTTGTCCTCGTTCTGGGATTGAATTTCAACCAACGGGTTATAGAGACTGTTGTTTTCTCTCCTCCTGAGAGTGTGTTGGCCGTGTTGTGACTCATATGCTCATATGTATGTATGTTACTAATTATATTTATGACACCATGATATCTATATATATTGGATAAAGTCTACACGTTTGCTACTATTATTTGCATAGTGATTATTATCATACTGTTCTACTGTTTACTGTTGCTCTTGTAGAGACACGGTCCCCACCTGTTTTTTGGCGTATATGGCCCCCCAGCCCCTTCCCTCTGGCCCCCTAAGCTTTTTAATAAAAAATAAAAATTGAAAAATAAAAGATATACCATAAAATTTAAAAAAATACCTACTTCCGGGTTCGGAGCAAGTATCGCGAGAATACGCAATCCACATGGGATTTCACTGTCAACGCGAGATCACGCCGGGCGTTGACAGCGAAATCCCGTATGGATTGCGATTCTCGCGATACCCTTTGGCTACTCTACTACTGGATCTCTGAGGCCCACAGACGCGATTAGGACCTTCTTCGACTCAGTCGGTCGTCGCCTCTCTTGTCGCCTGGGTACTCCTGGATCCTGCGCGTTTGGAAAAGGTAGGCCGAAGCAGGGGGCTCCTCAGGGGGCTCCTCATTCCCTCCCCCATCTCCCCTCATGTATTAAATATAAAATTAAATATATTTAAAGATGAAATAAGGGGAGATGGGATAGGACGAATTAAATATATTTAATATTAAATTAAAATAAGGGGAGAGGGAGGATGGAATTAAATATATTTAATATTAAATTAAAATAATTTAATATCTTATCCCTGCATTTTATCTCAGTAAAAGATTATATTTGACTGTATGGATGCCCCTTTTGAATTCCCACCCTGCATTTAATGTTAGTAAAAGATTATATTTGACTGTATGCATGCAAGGGTGGGGGCAGGGCAGGGGCTGAGCCGGGGGTGGGGAGGGGGCAGAGGCGGAGGCGGGGCGGGGGCGGAGCTGGGGGAGGGGGCAGACCCTACGGCCCCCCAGGTCATCAGTGACCGGAATTCAGGCCCCTGGGCCGGTAGAAGTTGGACAGCCCTGATCTAAGCCAAGGGTGGGCAATTATTTTTTCCAAGGGGCCACACGAGAGCCAAAAATGATTATGGGCTGCACCTAAAGGCTGAACTACAGTCTACATAATATCAATTGAATTTCTTTAATAATAATAAAAAGGCACTACATTGCATTTTTGATATATTAATAAGACTGATAAGAGTATAAGTTATGAGCCATGAAAAAGAGAGGTTGTCATAGGAAAAATGACATTTATTCACTAAAATTTTACAAAACAATGGTTAACAAAATGTGAACATTTGTATCATTTGTGATTCATTATATCAGGGGTCAGGAACCGTTTTGACTCAGAGAGCCATAAAAGCAAAATATTTGCAAATTTATTTCAGTGAGACCATTATAATAATAATGATGATGATAATATTCATTCAGCCTCTGCTAATAATAATAATAATAATAATAATAATAACAGGTTCCTAGAGTAGGAGGAGACCTCCAAGGGCCATCCAGTCCAACCTCCTTCTGCCATAAGGGAAAAACACAAAGCATTCCTCACAGATGGCCATTCAGCCATCTTGAACCAAACTTGGCACACTGAACTCTCATGAGACCAACAGAAAGTACAGAAAGGGTTTGCTGGGCATTTACCTTGAGTTTGGGAGTTGTAGTTCTCCTACAGCCAGAGAGCACTGTGAACTCAAATAATGATGGATCAGGGTCAAACTTGGCACTAATCCTCAGTTTGCCCAAAAAGGCAGAAGAGAAGAGAAGAGAAGAAAGACGAGGTAGGAATGGAAGCGCCCCCCACGCGCTCCGGCCTCGGCCCCGCCCCTTTTCTGCTCCGGCCCCGCTCCCTCTCCATTGCTGCACTCTCGCTCCTTCCCTCTTCTGTTCAGGTGGTGGAAGGGGGAAGGAATGAAAGGGGGAAAGAGAGAGGGAGGGAGGGAAGGAAACAGGAAGACAAGAAACAGAAGAAGGGAAAGAGCGCCGAGGCAAGAGGGAGGGGGAGCGTGCGAGGAGAAAGTGAAAGGAGGAGGAGGAGGGTGAAGGCATGCTCTTGCTCCTGGCTGCCTCCCTTTCTTCCCCCTCCCTTCCCTTCCCCTCCGCTTGCCTGCCTGCTTCTTCACGTTTGTAGCCGCCTCAATGGGAGTTCGCCTCCCTCTCTTCAGAATGAAGCCTTGAGGGACCCAAGGGCCAGACAGCTTCGGCTGTCGGGCCGATCCGGCCCGCAGGCCATAGGTTGCCCACTCCTGATCAAAGCCGTTCCATGTTTCAAACTTACATAATTCCACGTTTGTGTACTGCACTGCATTTCCAGGTTTTTACTTTTTTTGGAAAGTCAAGTGTGAGGGGACCGATCTAATATCCCTAGGGAGAGAGTTCCACAATTGAGGGGCCGCCACTGAGAAGGCCCTGTCCCTTGTCCCTGACAAATGCGCCTGCGAAGAAGGCGGGATTGAGAGCAGGGCCTTCCCAGACGATCTTAAATTCCTAGAGGCAGCCCTGTACTTGTCTTATGGACAGAACTGTAAACAGTGTTCAAGAGATCAACAAACAATTTAACAGAACTCTCTCAGCAACAACAGAGGAAATGTCAATTGAAATACCCATTCTGCAACATAATTAAAATCCTGATGCATGGGTGTAACTGTTTTAAATCCGATGCCTTTTCTGAGTATGTAGCTCTCATTAATGGCCCTAGGAAAAGTTTTGCATGGACCAAACTTCACCTTTCAAGAACAACTTCTCCTTCAAATTAAACCCAGGCCAAAAGGGGGCATCCTTGTCCTTTCCCAACAGGAGGAACCTGAAAGGAATGAGCCATCTGTGATTTATCTAGACCAGCATGAAGTGTGTTCACCAGAGGGCCATAATGATGAAACAATTCCAGGTCCAGCAACTGCAGAGATGGGAAAGTTAGTGGGAAACACATTCAAATGTTAGGTTAATCATTAGTGGATCAAAAAAAATCTAATTCAACTGCATTATGGTAAAAAAAGAGCATGTTTTAATAATTGCATTCATATAGGCATTTAAATTTATGTTATATTGTATGTTTGTGTATCTGTACCTTCAAAGCAACACCATGAATTTCATAGGGTTATCTTTACTTGATCAGAATGAAGGTGAAAAGTGTCATCCCAATGAGCAGCAACCAGATTACTCACTGGAGTGGCATACAGAGAACATACCACCATCCTGTCATGTCAAGTCCACTGGCTGCCGGTCCAGTTCCGAGCACAATTCAAAGTGCTGGTCTTTGCCTATAAAGCCCTTTAGGTTTCCGTCCCAGCTTACTTGTCCGAACGTATCTCCCTCTACGATCCACCTCGGAGTCTAAGATCATCCGGGGAGGCCCTGATTTTGGTCCCGTCCTCTTCACAAATGCAACTGCGGAACTGTTTCGAGTTGTTAGAGGACTATTAAATTTGCCACAGGGCGAGATCCCAGACAGTGAAGAATTTGCTCAGTTTTTTGCGGATAACGTGGCGCTGATCCGTTCTGATACCACTTTAGTGGCAGTCTCTGGGGATGTGACACAAGCATCTGCTTGTCCGGTTTTAATGAATCGTTTCAATTGGTTCAGCTCGAGGATGTGGACAAGATCCTTGGAGAAGCGAGGCCTACCACATGCATCCCAGACCCCTGCCCATCCTGGCTGATCAAAGAAGCCAGAGGGGGTTTGGCAGAGTGGGTGAAGGTGGTGGTTAATGCCTCCTTACAGGAGGGCAAAATTCCAGCCAGCTTAAAACAAGCTGTTATAAAACCGCTGTTGAAAAACCATCACTGGACCCCATTCAATTAGGTAACTATCGGCCAGTTTCCAATCTCCCCTATTTGGGCAAAGTCATGGAATGTGTGGTGGCTTCGCAACTCCAGGGGTTCTTGGTAGACACTGATTATCTAGATCTGGCACAGACTGGCTTTAGGCCAGGGCATGGTACTGAAACAGCCTTGGTTGCCTTGGTAGATGATCTATGCTGGGAGCTCGACAGGGGGAGTGTGTCCCTGTTGGTTCTGCTGGACCTCTCAGCGGCCTTCGATACCATTGACCACGGTATCCTTCTAGGACGCCTCGCGGAAGTGGGACTTGGGGGTACTGTTCTGCAGTGGCTCCAGTCCTTCCTGGAGGGTCGGTCCCAGAGGGTGCTATTGGGTGACACCTGTTCGACTCCACAACCGTTGTAGTGTGGAGTCCCTCAGGGTTCAGTACTGTCCTCGATGTTATTGAACATCTACATGAAGCCACTGGGGGGAGATCATCCTGAGTTTTGGTGTAAGATGTTATCTGTATGCGGATGATGTCCAAATCTGTCACTCCTTTCCACCTATCAGTAAGGAGGCTGTTCAGACTTTGAACTGGTGCTTGGCTGCTGTGTCAGACTGGATGAGGGCTAGCAAATTGAAGCTTAATCCAGACAAGACAGAGGTCCTCCTGGTCAGTCGTAAGGCCGAACAGGGCATAGGGTTACATCCTGTGTTGGATGGGGTTACACTCCCCCTGAAGATGCAGGTTCGCAGCTTGGGAGTGATCCTGGATTCATCGCTGAGCCTGGAACCCCAGGTCTCAGCAGTGGCCAGGGGAGCTTTTGCACAGTTAAAACTCATGCGCCAGCTGCGCCCGTACCTTGGGAAGTCTGATCTGGTTACGGTCGTCCACGCTCTGGTCACATCCCGAATAGATTACTGCAATGCACTCTACATGGGGCTGCCTTTGGAGACAGTTTGGAAATTGCAACTAATCCAACAGGCGGCAGCCAGATTACTAACTGGAGCAACATACAGGAAGCATACCACCCCCCTGCTGTGTCGGCTGCCGATCCACTTCCGAGCTCAATTCAAAGTGCTGGTTTTGACCTTTAAAGCTCGATACGGTTCTGGCCCAGCTTACTTGTCTGAACGCATCTGCCTCTACGTCCCACCTCGTAATTTAAGATAATCCGGGGAGGCCCTGCTCTCACTCCTGCCAACTTCTCAAATACGGTTGGTGGGGATGAGAGATAGGGTCTTCTCGGTGGGGGCTCCCCGCCCGTGGAATGCGCTTCCAAGCAAAATACGATCGTCCCCATCCCTCTAGCATTTAGGATAAAAGTAAAATCTTGACTATGGGACCAGGCTTTTGCACATTAGCACGATGCAGCACTTTGGATTGATTGTAATGGCAAGTTGATGGAGATGGCTCAATGCTTATGTTGTGGACGGAACATTGTTTTAACTCAAGTGAATATGTATTACGTGTTCAATGTTAACTGTATTTTAATGCTAAATGTGTATGGTTTTATATTGTATATCGGCTTCAAATTGCTGCCTTTTGTCAAGCTGCTCTGAGTCGCCCTTCGGGGGTTGAGAAGAGCGGGGTAGAAATGATGTAAATACATACATTTTTAAAAATAGACTGGCGATGATGAGAGACAAGGCCTTCTTGGTGGTGGTCCCCCATTTGTGGTACACATTTTCCAGGGAAATCAGATCAGCTCCATCCCTCCTTTCCTTCAGGAAAAAGCTAAAAACATGGTTTTGGAACCAGGCATTTGGGCAACAGGTTTAACACCAGTTGCAATGTTATATTTGAATTGATAATGCACAGGCTTTGGACTGGGTCTCTCAACTGAACTTTGATACAGTTATATTGTTATTGTTATTAATTTAATGTTTTAATTAATGTTGAATCTCTGTTATATTGTTATGGTGTATGTCTTGGCATCGGTGCTGCCGATTGTAAGCTGCCCTAAGTCCCCCCTCGGGGTGAGAAGGAGGGAGCACAAATGTTTGAAATAAATAAGTAAGTAAGTAAGTAAAGTAAAATCCCTTGTTTTATTTCTCAACTGGCATTACCTAGAAGATGAGACACTGCTTGTTCCTATGCAGTGCTTAATGTAGAACATAGGAGGATGAGCTCCTCTGATTTTCCAGTTTAATTTTACTCCTAGTGCTCTTATTTTATTGTTGTTGGGGTTTTTTTTGGCAACCCTGAGAGACTAAAAAAAGTGAGAAGCAAGTTTGCAAAAATCCAAGAAAATCAGAGTTAAGTACTAGCTGGGAAATGTAAAAATATTGTTGGCTCCTCAGCACCGTGGTCCCTTTCCTTAATTAATGTCTTTACTAATCTGCTAATTCTGGAGAATCCCAAGAGCTGAAATTCCATCAATCACTTTCACTTTAAAAAGTAATATAATTAAACCGCCTTTTTGTTGGCAGATTTCAACACTAAATCATAATTTAATTGACTTTAATTCATTTGTTTCCATCACACTATTTCAACTGCTTACCCATCCTCAAGGCTGCAGAGGGATGGGGTTGACAACTTTCCTGCATCCTGCTCTCCTAATTGAATTCTATGCATTATAAATAATTATACTAATTTGTTGCTGTGTTTTCATGTCTATAAGTCCATTTTGACATGGCAATCCTACGGCGAAACTATCATGGATTTTCTTGGCAAAATAGATTTGTGATTGTATGTTTTTGAGGCTGAGAGCATGTGACTTGCCCAAAGTCACCCTGTGGGTCCCCATGGTTTGTACCCCAAAATCTCAGGGTCCTACTCAAACACTCTGACAACTACATTTCTTAATTACAGAAATGCTAAATATTTTTAAATGCTATATTGCATATTATAAAATTGTCCTGTTGGCCTTGAGAGTCAGTGACATATAGTTCCTAGAGATTAAGTAATGAAAATGCAAATCCCAGGGTTCCTTAATAATAGTAATACAGGTTGAGTATCCCTGATCAGAAATGGATTTCACATTATTATTTTTATTTTGGAATACCTGCATTGACATATATGTACATAATATTAAAATATATTTTATTAATATTCTGCCCCATCTCCCCAAGGGGGAGTCAGGGCGGATTTCAGTACACATATACAGCAAACATTCAATGCCGTTATACAATTAACAAAGACAGGCAGCACATACACAGAGGTAAAGGCTTCCCATCTTTTTCCATCTCTGGCATCTGGAGGCTGTGTTTGACTCCGGCCATTTGGGGGGGGGGGAGGAGTGTGCTGTCACTCCGTCTTCCATGCTGAGGAGCTTCCATGCTGAGAAACAAAAACTTCTTTAAGTACATCAGAAGTAGAAAACCCAACTAGAAAGCAGTTGGGCCACTTGACGAAAAATGGTAAGAAAGGGATGTCAAGTGAAACAAGGAGAGCCCCGGGAAAAACCTGGGGGGCTACCTTAACCCTGTCTCTCGTCCCCCAATGGGGAGTCTCACGAGGGCGGGACCGGGGCGGGGCCCTTCCCGGATATTTTAAAAACATCTCGATGGGTTCATGGGGAGAGATGGGGGGACAGGTGGGTAGGGGGGAATTTTGGGGCAGGGGTAAAAAAAACCTTTTGAGTCAGAGAGCCATGAAAGAAAAATATTTGGAAATTTTTTTTTAAATGAGAGCCATATAATATATAAAAATATAAAGGGCTGAATTAAACCCAAATGTGGTTTTGCTGCATGTTTGAAAAAGGGAAGCATACCACCCCCTGCTGTGTCGGCTGCCGATCCACTTCCGAGCTCAATTCAAAGTGCTGGTTTTGACCTTTAAAGCTCGATACGGTTCTGGCCCAGCTTACTTGTCTGAACGCATCTGCCTCTACGTCCCACCTCGTAATTTAAGATAATCCGGGGAGGCCCTGCTCTCACTCCTGCCAACTTCTCAAATACGGTTGGTGGGGATGAGAGATAGGGTCTTCTCGGTGGTGGCTCCCCGCCCGTGGAATGCGCTTCCAAGCAAAATACGATCGTCCCCATCCTCCTAGCATTTAGGATAAAAGTAAAATCTTGACTATGGGACCAGGCTTTTGCACATTAGCACGATGCAGCACTTTGGATTGGAATTGTAATGGCAAGTTGATGGATATGGCTCAATGCTTATGTTGTGGACGGAACATTGTTTTAACTCAAGTGAATATGTATTACGTGTTCAATGTTAACTGTATTTTAATGCTAAATGTGTATGGTTTTATATTGTATATCGGCTTCAAATTGCTGCCTTTTGTCAAGCTGCTCTGAGTCGGCCTTCGGGGGTTGAGAAGAGCGGGGTAGAAATGATGTAAATACATACATTTTTAAAAATAGACTGGCGATGATGAGAGACAAGGCCTTCTTGGTGGTGGTCCCCCATTTGTGGTACACATTTTCCAGGGAAATCAGATCAGCTCCATCCCTCCTTTCCTTCAGGAAAAAGCTAAAAACATGGTTTTGGAACCAGGCATTTGGGCAACAGGTTTAACACCAGTTGCAATGTTATATTTGAATTGATAATGCACAGGCTTTGGACTGGGTCTCTCAACTGAACTTTGATACAGTTATATTGTTATTGTTATTAATTTAATGTTTTAATTAATGTTGAATCTCTGTTATATTGTTATGGTGTATGTCTTGGCATCGAATTGCTGCCGATTGTAAGCTGCCCTAAGTCCCCCCTCGGGGTTGAGAAGGAGGGAGCACAAATGTTTGAAATAAATAAGTAAGTAAGTAAGTAAGTAAAATCCCTTGTTTTATTTCTCAACTGGCATTACCTAGAGAAGATGAGACACTGCTTGTTCCTATGCAGTGTTTAATGTAGAACATAGGAGGATGAGCTCCTCTGCTTTTCCAGTTTAATTTTACTCCTAGTGCTCTTATTTTATTGTTGTTGGGGGGTTTTTTGGCAACCCTGAGAGACTAAAAAAAGTGAGAAGCAAGTTTGCAAAAATCCAAGAAAATCAGAGTTAAGTACTAGCTGGGAAATGTAAAAATATTGTTGGCTCCTCAGCACCATGGTCCCTTTCCTTAATTAATGTCTTTACTAATCTGCTAATTCTGGAGAATCCCAAGAGCTGAAATTCCATCAATCACTTTCACTTTTAAAAGTAATATAATTAAACTGCCTTTTTGTTGGCAGATTTCAACACTAAATCATAATTTAATTGACTTTAATTCATTTGTTTCCATCACACTATTTCAACTACTTACCCATCCTCAAGGCTGCAGAGGGATGGGGTTGACAACTTTCCTGCATCCTGCTCTCCCAATTGAATTCTATGCATTATAAATAATTATACTAATTTGTTGCTGTGTTTTTTCATGTCTATAAGTCCATTTTGACATGGCAATCCTACGGCGAAACTATCATGGATTTTTCTTGGCAAAATAGATTTGTGATTGTATGTTTTTGAGGCTGAGAGAATGTGACTTGCCCAAAGTCACCCTGTGGGTCCCCATGGTTTGTTTGTACAACTACATTTCTTAATTACAGAAATGCTAAATATTTTTAAATGCTATATTGCATATTATAAAATTGTCCTGTTGGCCTTGAGAGTCAGTGACATATAGTTCCTAAGAGATTAAGTAATGAAAATGCAAATCCCAGGGTTCCTTAATAATAGTAATACAGGTTGAGTATCCCTGATCAGAAATGGATTTCACATTATTATTTTTATTTTGGAATACCTGCATTGACATATATGTACATAATATTAAAATATATTTTATTCATATTCTGCCCCATCTCCCCAAGGGGAGTCAGGGCGGATTTCAGTACACATATACAGCAAACATTCAATGCCGTTATACAATTAACAAAGACAGGCAGCACATAAACAGAGGTAAAGGCTTCCCATCTTTTTCCATCTCTGGCATCTGGAGGCTGTGTTTGACTTCGGCCATTTGGGGGGGGGGGGAGGAGTGTGCTGTCACTCCGTCTTCCATGCTGAGGAGCTTCCATGCTGAGAAGCAAAAACTTCTTTAAGTACATCAGAAGTAGAAACCCAACTAGAAAAGCAGTTGGGCCACTTCAATCTAAAAATGGTAAGAAAGGGACAATAAGTGAAAACAAGGAGATTGCCGAGCGGCTAAACGACTTCTTTGCCTCCGTTTTCACACAGGAGGACAGACAACATATGCCTGCAGCTGAGTCAGTTTTTTCAGGGAGGGAATTAAATGAATTAAACCAGATAGAGATAAACAAGGAAGATGTTCTCACATGCCTTACTAAACTAAATGTCAACAAATCACCAGGGCCAGATGGCATCCACCCCAGAGTTCTTAAGGAACTCAAGTGTGAAATTGCTGAAATTCTGGCAAAATATATAACCTTTCTCTAAGATCAGGCACTGTACCCGAGGACTGGAGGAGGCAAATGTAACTCCGATCTTCAAGAAAGGATCCAGGGGTGATCAGGAAATTATAGGCCAGTTAGTCTAACCTCAGTTCCAGGCAAAGTGATGGAAACCATTATTAAAGAAAAAATTACTAAGCACATAGAAGAACAGGCATTGCTGAAGGAAAATCAACATGGTTTCTGCAAGGCAAATCATGTCTTACTAACTTGTTAGAATTCTTTGAGGGTGTAAATAAACACATAGATAAAGGGGACCCAGTCGATATTGTTTACCTTGACTTTCAAAAGGCTTTTGACAAAGTCCCTCACCAAAGGCTCCTAAATAAGCTCTTCAGCCATGGAATCAGAGGACAGGTCTTGTCCTGGATTGGAACCTGGCTAAACTGTAGGAAACAAAGGGTGGTAATAAACGGACATTTCTCTGGGTGGAAAGAGGTGAGAAGTGGCGTACCCCAAGGTTCAGTTTTGGGTCCGTTACTTTTTAATTTATTCATTAATGATCTGGATGTAGGAGTAAATTCTGAGGTACCAAAGTTTGCGGACGACACTAAATTGTTCAGGGTAGTTAAAAATGAAACTGATTGTAAAGAGCTCCAGAAAGATCTCTCGAAATTGAGTGAATGGGCAACAAAGTGGCAAATGCATTTTAACCTAAACAAGTGTAAAGTCATGCACATCGGGGCAAGAACCCCAACTACACCTACCAATTGATGGGGTCAAAGCTTTCCGAGACAAACCAGGAAAGGGATCTTGGGGTTTTGGTGGACAGCTCAATGAAGATGTCAACCCAGTGCGCAGCAGCAGTAAAAAAAGCAAATTCTATGCTTGGCATGATCAGGAAGGGAATCAAAAATAGGTCGTCAAATGTTGTATTACCTCTCTACAAATCTATGGTAAGGCCACATTTGAGTACTGTGCACAATTCTGGTCACCGCACCTCAAGAAGGATATAACGGAACTGGAAAAGGTACAGAAAAGGGCAACAAGAATGATCCAAGGGATGGAGCAGCTCCCTTACGAAATCAGGTTGCAACGCCTTGGTCTTTTCAGCCTTGAAAGACGGCGTTTAAGAGGTGACTTGATCGAAGTGTATAAAATCATGCATGGGATAGAAAAGGTGAATAGAGAAAAATATTTTCCCTGTCACACAACACTAGGACTAGGGGCACTCCCTAAAGCTCCAAGGTAGGAAAGTTAGGACTAATAAAGGGAAATATTTCTTCACCCAGAGGGTCATTGGGTTATGGAACTCACTTCCAGAGGAGGTTGTGACAGCTGTCAGCCTGGACAGCTTCAAGGCAGGATTAGACAGATTCATGGATACCAAGGGAATCAGTAGTTACTTATGTTTGTTGTCTTTAGATGCGCTCCTGATTGAATTGCCAGCATGTCTGCATGGGTATCTTTTATTACCTCCCTGCCAAAGCAGTACCTATTTATCTACTCACATTACTGTTTTCAAACTTCTAGGTAAGCAGAAGCTGGACTGACGGCTGGGAGATCACCCCAGTCTAGGCTTGAACTGTTGACCTTTCAATCATCAAGATTTTCTGCAACTGCCGGTTTAACCCACTCTACTAAAGCCCAACCCTATGAGATATCTAATGAGATATTTTCAAGATAGAACCCAAAATCCCATTTTGAAGGTATAATAACCCATTTATAACTAAAAAAAATTGAGTTATAAACTCAAAATCTATTTAGTATTCCACTAATAATTTATACACATAGCCTGAAGAAAATGTATGAAGTATTTTAAATAATCATTGCATGAAACAAAGTTTTTTTTACATGTATTTATTTTATTTTACTGTACTTTTATACCGCCCCTTTCAGCCCAAAGGCGACTCGAGGCGGTTTACATAAGGCAAGTACTGCCCTCCAGACAAAATACAATTAAAAACAAATAAAGCAATAACCATATATACAATTAGCATTAAAAACATAAAAACATACAATTACTGTTCCCAGCATCATGTTACAATCGCTTTCCGTCACATCGTCAATCATTCCACGGGTCTAATTATACAGTTATATTTCGTTTGCAAATGCCTGTTCAAACAGCCAGGTCTTAACTTTCTTTCAAAATGTTAGGAGGGAGGGGGCCGATCTAATGTCCCTAGGTAGGCTGTCCCAAACCTGAGGGGCTACCTCTGAAAAGGCCCTGTCTCTCGTCCCTGCCAATAGAGTCTGCGACGAGGGCGGGACCGAGAGCAGGGCCTCCTCGGATGATCTTAAACATCTCGATGGTTCATAGGGAGAGATGCGTTCGGACAGGTGGGTAGGGCCAGAACCGTTTAGGGCAGGGGTCAGGAACCTTTTTGAGTCAGAGAGCCATGAAAGCAAAATATTTGGAAATTTATTTCAATGAGAGCCATATAATATATATAATATATTTTAAGACTGAATTCAACTAAATGTGAGTATATACGTACATGCTATGAGAAAAGGATTCCCCCGGCCCCGGCAGAATGACGGGACACTTCAGACCTGGCTCTGCAAAAGGCATGCTCAGGACTCTGGAAAGGAAGAGAAGACGGAAGGAAGGGGGACAAAAAAAAGACAGACAGACAGACAGAGGAAATAAAGGAGGGAGGGGAGAGGAAAAAAGAAAAGAAGAATGAACTATGGAAAAGGCAGAAAAGAAAAGCAGGAGAGAGACAAGGAGGGGAAAAGAAAGAAGGAAATGGGAAGGGGGAAAGGAAAGGGTGGGGAAAAGAAAGGAAAGGGAGTAAGGGAAAAGTAAAATAATGAAGGGAAAAGAAGAAAAGAAAGTAGGGGAGAGAGAGGGAAGTGAAAAGAAAGGAAAGAGAAGGAAAGGAAGACCTGGGGAAAAAGAATAGAAGAGGAAGGAAGAGGGAGGGAGGGAGATTGGAGGAAAGAAGGAAGGGGAGAGAGGGAGGGGAAAGGAAGGAGAGAAGGAAAGGGTGAAGGGGAGGAAGGAAGGAAGGAAGGAAGAGGGAGAATGGAGAATGTGACACTCCTCCCCGCTGCATGCTGGGAAACCGAGGCCCGGGCTGCTCTGGAGAGCCAGATGCAATCATGAAAAGAGCCACATCTGCCTCCCGAGCCATAGGTTCCCTACCCCTGGTTTAGGACTTTAAAGGCTACGGCCAGCACTTTGAATTGTGCCCGGTAGCAAACTAGCAGCCAGTGGAGCTGGTGCAACAGAGGAGTTGTGCGCTCTCTGAATGCCGCTCCTGTTATCAACCTGGCTGCTGTCCGTTGGACTAATTGAAGCTTCCAAACAGTCTTCAAAGGCAACCCCACGTAGAGAGTGTTGCAGTAATCTATACAGGATGTAACCCGTACATTCAACCCTCAGACAGCAAAGGTGCTATTATCTCAGCCACCCACGTGGGCAATTTTGGATTTTGGAGTATTTCAGAATTTGGAATTTCAAATACATGATGTCCAATTTTTAATAATGTGGGACTAATATAGGCAAAGAGTTTTGCATGCTGGAAAAAAGCAACACATGAATGTCAGAGCTCCATAAAGACATGTGACTTTGGTCAGTCTTGATGCATCTGGGCTGGAGGAAAGGTAATCTGCCATGACATGCATGTGCAAATACCAACCCTTATCTGCACATAAAACTTAAATATAACACTTGAAAGACTCCAAGAAAAAAGCAATAAGAGGAAAGTTCAAAGTCTAGCAAGGATTAAAGATGGATGTTACAGAAACTTTATTCACTCAGTAAAATGTATGGAGGAAGAACAAAAATGAATTAGTTTAAGGTTTTTCCCCCAACAAAAGCTATCCAGTACTGCTGGCTCTTGGTGTCGTTGATGCATGGCCCTATTCTTTTTCTTGACAGTGGCATTTAATCCAGATGGAAAGTGTAGAAGGGTTCAGACATGACATTTGGGGATCATGACATCATAATTAAAACAGCCAAGGATCTCACCAGCTAACTAACTACCTGTCATGATAATTGTCATTTATCCTCATTAGATGTGCAATCAAGATGTTAGAGGGAATAAGAACAGGTCAACTGAAGATCATTTTTAAAAATGAGACATTTCCACAGATGTTTTTAATTCAATGAAGGCTGTTCTTGGGGGGGGGGGGAACAGACGGACACTCAGCATGTTATTGTCTCAGAAAATAAACTTAAGTGTAAGAAAATGTATTTTCACACAAATAAAGATTAATAGAAAGGATAGGTTTGCATTTGTTTATTAAGTATTGCTTTAAAAAGGAATGGCAAGCTTTCCAACTAAAATTCATTGTCCTAAACCAGACATTTTAAATCTTGGACATTTTAAAGGAGAGTCAGAGAATCCAAAGTACATATGCATTTCTAGAAAACATATCTTGTAGTTCAGTGTTTTTCAACCATTTTTGAGCCGCGGCACATTTTTTATATTTACAAAATCCTGGGGAACGCCACCAACCAAAATGACACAAAATGACACTCTAACACAGTAATACATAAAGTTAATATGTTTTTAAATGTATTTATATACTCAGTGTGAAACCTGGGCCTGTTTCGATGAACACAACATAGATATCCTGGCAGGAATGGCAGAAAGACACACACGAAGGTCTTGCTCAACAGCTGTGAGTTATAGTTCACCCGCAATCAAAGAGCATTCTGAACTCCACCAATGATGGAATGGAATCAAACTTCCCACACAGAACTACCATAACAAAGAAAAAATACTATAAGAGTTTGGTGGGCATTGACCTTGAGGTTTGGAGTTGTAGTTCACCTATATCCAGAGAGCACTGTGGAGAGGAGGGAGGAAGACGTGGGGCGAGTCTGCGCAGTAGCGCCCGCACAGGTCACATATTCCTCCCTCCCCCCTCCCACAGAAGCAGCAGCGTGAGCAAAGCGAGGAAAGCGAGCAGAGCGAGGCTGGGAAGAAGGGAGCCTGAGTGGAGAAGAAAAAGTGTTCGGCAGGAGGGGGAAGAAAGAGTATTGGAGGTTCCAATTTCCCACGGCACACTTGATGATTGCTCACGGCACACTGGTTGGGAAACACTGTTGTAGTTAATTATCCCTACCAAGTGTTTCTGTATGCAAAAAGCTTTAGACACTGGTGCTGTTGCAATTCCAATTTCTCACTGTTCAAATACCTTCTCAAGCTACTCTTCCGTGTATTCAGAAATGTTTGTGTATGTATCCAGCAGCTATCTGGTTAACTGAAGCGTGTCGTATAATCATAGCTAAAAGAGGCTGCACAAACCATCCAGTCCAGCCTCCTGCCATGCAGGAAAAGCACAATCAAAGCACCTTCAATAGATGACCATCCAGCCTCTGTTTAAAAGCCTCCAACGAAGAAGCACCCAGCATACTTTGAGGCAGTGAGTTCTACTGTTGAACAGCTCTCACAGGCAGGAAGTTCTTCTTAATGTTTCCTGTAATTGAAACCATTGCTCCAAGTCCGAATCATAAACAACCATCTCTTATTGTCTCTTATTGCCGAAGGCTTTCATGGCTGGAATC
Organism: Anolis apletophallus; assembly: GCA_030556195.1. NCBI lineage: Eukaryota > Metazoa > Chordata > Lepidosauria > Squamata > Anolidae > Anolis > Anolis apletophallus. Next base: position 129,043,381 of record JARBWK010000004.1, on the reverse strand, counting down.
ACTGGGTTGCTGTAAGTTTTTTGAGCTGTCTGGCCATGTTTCAGAAGCATTCTCTCCTGATGTTTCACCTGCATCTATGGCAGGCATCCTCAGAGGTTGTGAGGTCTATTTACTGTTAGGATTTTAGAGGGGTTTTTTTAGTACAGGTAGCCAGATTTTGTTCATTTGTATGGTTTCTTCCTTTCTGTTGAAATTGTCCACATGCTTATGGATTTCAATGGCTTGTCTGTATAATCTGACATGGTGGTTGCCAGAGTGGTCCAGGATTTCTGTGTTCTCAAATACTATGCTGTGTCCAGGTTGGTTCATCAGGTGCTCTGCTATGGCTGACTTCTCTGGTTGAAGTAGTCTGCAGTGCCATCCTTCCTTACAAATGGTAGTCTGAGACCTCATCTGCACAGGCCCCTTAATCTAGGGGCCATCTGGAGCAGAACTGCTCTGGTCTGGCCCTTGAAATGACCACACACTCAGTCCCCAACCCATGGGGATGGGCAAGCAAAGCTACTACAAGGAGTAAGAAGAATAAGTATCTAAAATATTATAGTATTCTATTCACAAGGAAATAGAATTCCGTTTCGCCTGTTGCCAGGCTTCTTCAGAGGCAAATCTCGAAGCATATATAATGTTCAATTAAAGATGCAATATCATATTTGGGTCCTTTTGGGTTATAGAATGCATTTATGTGTCATTTCGCCTAAAATACGATATTGCATATTTAATTGAACATTATATATGCTTCGAGATTTCGCCTCTGAAGAAACCTGGCAACAGGCAAAACAGATCAAGCTTTGGATCTTCACCATCAGGCGGTCTCACCCTGCATTCTCAGCTTTGAATTCGGACTTTCCAGGCACCTCTCTACACCAGCCAGATTTCCTCTTCCATTTCCACCACTTTCATTTGCTCCCAGGAGTCCATAGTTTCCAGCACTGAGTTCCAGGGCGAATTCCGCTCACGATTTAATTATATTTTCACTATATCGGACTATATATACATTTTTGGAACCTCTACATTTCCTTACTATCTGACGCTGGAGGTGCACAAGTAAGACTTTATATGAACTCTATATTGTTTCCCATTGTGGTAATATATGTTGATATCCAAAACGTGGAGTGACAGTTTGTGAATTATATACATGTTTATTGACTGCATTTTACATGCTTTTGTGATTTATCTATGGTATTTAAATAGATTTTTCTATGATCACTAGAGAACCCGGGATTGTTTCCTTGTGAATAGAATACTATAATATCTTAGATACTTATTCTTCTTACTCCTTGTAGTAGCTTTGCTGTTTTCTCTGTAACCCTTTCTGTGTTTTTTGAGTGGATGAGCAAAGCCAAATCAGGCTAATTCAGCATTGTCCCTGCTGGACTGTCACCTTGTCATCTGTGTCACTGTCACCATTGCAGATGGCTGCAGATCTCTGTGAGAGCTCCTGGTTGCTGCGGTCACAACATGTTGACATCAGCAGAGGTGCCCAGATAGAGGGAGGCAAATGACAGGTTAACCCTGTGACATGTATCAGATGTGACAGAACGTCATGAAAACAATGACGTACCACTGCACAGTAAGTGTGGTCTGTTAAGGCCATGTAGACAAGCCCTGAGTATGAATGGGTTTTCCTAGCTTGGACTGCAAGTACAAACTAAGCAATTTAGTGTACAGACACTGCACATTTTCTCTGCTGCCTTGAAAATGCATCCATTAATTCCAATCTGGATATATTCATGATACTGTTTTATTTTTGCTGCCCACTTTGAGCATCTCCTCAGGACAGGTTGCCCATGGGGCAGACGTTCTTGTTGCAGTTATACCCCTGTCCCTCCCAGTTTGGCCACACATCCTCCCAGCTGGCTTTGGTAAACAGCATTTGGCTCTCTTCCCAAGTTGGTTGTGTTCCCCAGGCCACGCCAGCATGGAGCCAGGACTGTCCCTTTGCTCCCTCCCTTTGGGCAAGCCAGAACGTTGTGTTCTCAGTAATCATTCTTTCCATAGTATAAAAAAAATAAACAACATCACAAATGGACAGCAAGCAAAACAGGCCTTCAGGTCTTAACATTCAAACCTGTGCCTCTGTGTTCATCTATAAGTATCTGTGTTACAGTTATCTTAAAGTTGAAGAAATCCATATCACCACAACAGAAGCTGGCAATCCTTCCAACACAGTTCCCTGGGTTGCAGGCATGCAGGCCAGTGTTGCTCAGAATCTGTTTTTTATATCCAGACCATTTTTGCTGATGATGTTTTAGGGAGTGAGAGAGGAAAGATTGTTCCCCTTGGGGAACAATTATGTCTGAATTAAAGACAGAACAATGCTTTCAGTGGGAGATATACAAATATTACCAGAAACTCTTGCAATGGATTTATAGAACTCACTTAAAAAGGTGGGAAGATCATCCACGAGACACCATTTCCCTGTGGTTTTCTGTTCTTCCCCCCTTCCCACACCCCTCCAACTAATACTTTTTAAGGAACCGTGAATGGGTTCCTCAGAAAAACAAGGCTATGGTGCCAACTGGAAATGTTTGCTTTGGGGGTGAGCTGGGAGGCTGGCGTCAGTCAGGGCAACAGACATGCCAGTGGAATGTAATATTGAGAGGAAGCAGCAGGTCACTCAATCATTGGCAAGACGCCTGGAAGCAACTGGATGCCTTCGGGGCTTTTTTTTTTTTTAATTGGTGGGTTGTTGTCAATTTTTTTTCTTCTTAAACAGATCCTCAGCGGTCTGGGACATGGAAAAGCAGAGAGGTGTCTGTGAAAGGCACAAGCCTTTAGGGAAACTGCAAAGTTTTACTTTGCCTTGGAAGGATAGCCATCCCATGTGGCCATATTTCACACCCCAGGCATAAGCTGGTTTAACCATATTTCCCTCTGCTTGGGTTGCGATTCCCATCTTTCACCAAAAAGGATAAAGATCTCTTAACAGACATCATTCCCAGGAATGGGGGGGGGGGGGAGCAGGAGAGAAAATAATTAAAAATGATATAAAACAGGTAATGTATTCTGGAGTAGATCTGACTCGCCTTGGAAAGCACTTACTTTTTATTTGGGGCTAAATTGCTATACATAAAATGGGAATAATTTCAGGAGTTAAGTAATTGCTAATTGCTTTGAGAAGATGTTCTTTGAGACAGGGATGGGGAAGTTGACCCTTCAGTAATTCTGAGACTACAAGTCCATCCTCTCTTGCCATTGGCAATGGTGGCTTCGCTAGATGAAAGCTGCAGTCATGGAAGGCCACACTTGGTTCACTCCTAACCTAAGTAAAAGGTAATTATACAAGAAATGCCATGATCTGGAGTGGAAAGATTTTCTTCTCAAAGGTACAAATAATATGAACTGACCTGCACCACAAATAATTATTGCTTGCTTTCCCAACAATAAAAACGACATGCAAAAAGCGGTTGATGCACTTTTACAGGCACAGGATGATGATTGTGCAGGACCAGGTTCATGTTGAATTTAGGTAGGAAATATGAGCCAACATGATGATTCAGATCTCCCTTTGGACTTGGAAACCCAGTGAACGAGATTTAGCAATTGTCAGCTTCAGCAGAAGGCAATGACAAACCCACTCTGAACCAATAGTAAAAAAAAGAAACACCCATGATAGGTTCACCATAGGATCTCCATACATTGGAAATTACTTGAAGTCGTACAACAGTATATATCATTTTTAGGGCCTCAGATTATGAGAGCCTTCCATTTTTTAAAAAATGAACAAAGTTAGAATAATACATATTTTTATCATGCTATGAAGCATGTCTTAAACCAGGGCTGTCCAACAGGCGGCCCTGGGGCCGTACACGGCCCCCGAGCCCCTTCCCTCAGGCCCCCTAACTTGTTTTAATAAAATACAAATAAAAAATAAAAAATAAATTAATTTTTTTAAAAAAAATACCTACTTCCAGGTTTAGGCAAGCATCGCGAGACTACGCCAGCCACAGATGGGATTTCGAGGGAGGTCGAAATCCCGTCTGTGGCTGCATAGTCTCGCAATAGCTGCCGAAATCTCGGGTCCGACCTGGGTGACCTCCTCCTCCCTCGCGGCTGCTTCCAGGTCAGCCCCCATTCCCTCAGAGAGAGGGAGGAGGGGAGTGAGGCAAGGAAAGCCCCTCCTGGCTCCGTCCTCTTCCTGTGGAGGGCCCTCGCTTCCCGCCCCGCGGATGGGAGAGCCGCCATGCCCGGCCTGAGCTTGGCCTCGGCTGCAGCGGGGCTCTTCGGGGACGGTGTTGGCGCTTCGGCCCTGTGGCGGGGCTCCCACAGTATGGGTAAGGAAGGGCCTGGCTCGAATCAATCAATATAAAAACAGTGGGACGTTGGGTGGGGGGGGTCCCTCAGTGGCGGTTTCCTTGGCGACGCTTTCTTCCCCTCCTCCACGCCCCTCCCCCTTGTTGTGCTGCCTTCCCCCATGTGCAGGGCACAACGTGGCTTCCTTTGTGCCTGCCCCTGCGGCTTGTTTTCCCTTCAGGGAGGGAGGGAGCTCTTTGAGCCTCCTCCACCCGCCTCTTGGAAAGGAGGCCCCATCAAGTCCTGCGACGGCATTGAGGTGTTTGGGGGTTTTTTGGTGTGTCCCAATTTGAGTGTGGACTCAAATAACTCAAAGGTATTAGGAAACATTCCCCCAAATCCACCAGTGTTCCCATTTGGGTATATTGAGTATTCATGCCAAGTTTGGTCCAGATCCATCATTATTTGAGTCCACAGTGCTCTCTGGATGGAGGTGAACTACAACTCCACAACTCAAGGTCAATTGTAAGTAAATTGGAGCTGGGGAGGGGGCGGAGCCAGGGAGGGGGTGGAGCCAGGGGAGGGGCGGGGCAGAGCTGGGGAGGGGGCGGAGCCGGGGCGGAGGCAGACCCTTCGGCCCCCCAGGTGATCAGTGACCAGAATTCCGGCCCTTGGGCCCGTAGAAGTTGGACAGCCCTGTCTTAAACTATCTCTTTGATTATCTCTAGATTGAAGGTGACTTAACTTTGGTAAAAGTTTCACTAGCTGTATTGTTTTGAGAAAAGTCAAAGGAAGGACGATAATACATTATTACAAGAATGTTTACAAGACGGAGGAACTATGTGTTCTTTGCTATGATTAGACCAGCCTTTGCTGTTACACCTTCTAGAGATGAAAGATCTTAGTGCGATTGTTTTCTTTAATGTGAAATTGTTAGCAGGCTGGAGCTCCCAGTGGCACAGTGGGTTAAACCCTTGTCTTGGCAACAGGTCAGCAGCTTGAATCCGGGGAGAGTGGGTTGAGCTCCTTCTGTCAGCTCCAGCTCCCCATGTGGGGACATGAGAGAAGCCTCCCACAAGGATGGTAAAAAGGGCAAACTTCTGGGCGTCCCCTGGGCAATGTCCCTATAGACTGCCAATTCTCTCACACCAGCAGTGACTTGCAGTTTCTCAAGTCGCTCCTGACATGAAAAAAAAATAGCAAGCTATCCATACTAGGAACATGTATCATGCATAATCATATTTGTTAGGAAGAGACCTGGTTTTGGTTTGTCTCACCATTGCCATCATCATCTTATATTGTTTTGTCTGTGCACAGATGTGGGGTTTAACCATAGCCTGGATGAAAACAGTAAAACACTGGAATTTAAATAATAAACAATAATTATAAAAATATGTATCAAGACTCATAAAAACAGACAGCAATGGATAAAAACAAGATCCAGTCCAGTTTAAAAGCCAAGTGAAATAAGTGGTTTTCCTTCTTCTTTTTTTTCTTTTTCTTTTTTTTTAAGAAAAAAGCTTTTAAAAAAAGAATTGCTTAGGATTGCTCAGCGTCAGACTTTCAGCTACCTGTGGGTAATTAATACAGGACCAGGCATGTAGCCGGGGGCTAAGGGGCTTCAGCCCCAAATCTCAGGGTGGTCCGTGAAAAGGCCTTACTGGTACATTATTTAAACTGTTATGTTTATTCATATCATGATCTGATCACCATGCTCATTATATCCCACATTAATGGGGTTATTGGGATAACAATACAAAAGGTTTGCTAGGGTAGACCCTCTTCCACCCAGTCTCAGCCCCCCCTCGAAACAAACTCAGCCCCCGAAACAAAATCCTGGCTACGGCCCTGGACAGGACCATTGTTTTCCACAAGTAAACCAGATTCAGGCCATTTTGGAACTGAAGAGTTCAAACCAGCAATTCAACTGAGCTTAGAAACAAACACTGAAATATAATACCACGATAATATCTCAATCTCAAAACTGGCCATTTCATTTTGAATGAATTCCTGGCTGCCTGTTGAAATAGGCTCCTATAGAAGTTATTGCCAATCTACTCTACTGGTGAATGGGACATGTTGGATAACAATGTCCAGGTTATAGTTTTCCAGATGCACAGCTGATGAACCAGCCTAAAATTATTTTTAGAAAACCACTAATCCCATGACTGCCAGCTGGACATTAGTGGTTCATTCCCAATCTGCTTCCTGCATCCCAAGTTGTTGTAACTTTGGACACACAGTATAATATCCAAGTTACATTTTCAGTTGTCCATTCCCAGTTATTCCCGTTATGATACCTGCTATCACTTCAGTTGCATTTGCATTGGGAACAATATAAAAGATGACTTACCATCCAGTTCTTCATGCTACAGCCCAAATTTCTGAATGAACTCTCATTAGTTGTATTCAATGGCGAAGGACATGGGAAATTAGACAGATCTTGTCTACAAAGTAGAACAGTAATCACCCACAACCACTGGAATATGATGGCATGCAGTCCTAGGACTTCTAGGACTTCATCAGACAGTCTTTGGACTCCGTTCCATGCGTTTAGGAAACAGAGCCCCACAGGAATCCCACTGAAACCATCACATGGCATAATAGTAGCTCTGGTGGGACTCTGTGATGCTCCATTTCCAAAGCACATGGAAACAAAGCCCAAAAGCCATCTTCAAGAGTTGGATGTTACCTGACTCCAAACTAAAGAAAACGGGGAAAAGCAGGAAGAAGATGGGGAAAGGTGTAGAAAGGATGTGGGATGGTTGGCCATCCCAGAAGATGGGGAAAGACAGTAGGGAACAGGATAAGACAGTCACCTCCGCTTTTGTCCCTAACCATTTCAGGTTACTCAATAGCATATAATGAATTGATAGTACTAAAGATCACAAGAAGGAGAAAAAATATGGAGTTGAACACTATCAGCACCCTGCCATGACTAATCGTAGATCATCTACAGCAGGGGTGCTCACACTTTTTCAGCATGCGAGTTACTTATAAAACAACCCAGTCAAAATGATCTACCTACCAACTACACAGAGAGCCATAAAAGCAAAATATTTGGAAATTTATTTCAGTGAGAGTCATATAATATATTTTAAGACTGAAATCAACTAAATTCAACTAAAGCCCCTGAATTTATTCATAATAATAATGATGATAATAATATTCATTCAGCCTCTGCTGCTGCTGCTGCTGCTGCTACTACTACTAACAACAACAACAATAGGTTCCTAGAGTAGAAGGAGACCTCCAAGGGCCATCCAGTCCAACCTCCTTCTGCCATAAGGGAAAAACACATTCAAAGCATTCCTCACAGATGGCCATTCAGCCTCTGATAATAATAATAACAACAACAACAACAGGTTCCTAGAATAGGAGGAGACCTCCAAGGGCCATTCAGTCCAACCTTCTGCACCTGGGCGGCGTCAGGAGCCTGCGGGGCGGGACTGAGCCTTCCTCTCGCCCTGCCTGCGATCTACCAGGACACCCTACACGATCTATGGAAACAACTGAGTTGATTTTGACATTAAAATTAAGAAAAACCATGCTTTGTCATTTTCAAAAAAGCTGCCATTGTATATGCTATGATTCAGGTATACCACTTAGGTTTATGTTCAAGACAGAGGCCCCATTTATACTGCCATATAAGTGTGGTGTAGCTCTTGCATTAACCTGGGGCATTCAAATGATGCACCCAGGCTAATGCATCTTAACCCAAGGCAAGTTGTTAAGTTCAGCTCGACTTCAGGTTTTAAAAAAACTGAGAAAGCTGTGAATCTTCCAGAACGATGCACCTTTCCCAGTTTGGGGGCCGTGTTAACTGCCAGTCTGGTCCCCATGCAGGATCTGAACTTGTGTCCCCAGAGCCATCCTGCACCTCCTGGACTCAGACAGGCCAGGGAGGTGAGATGGCAATTCCTCCCAAGCTCCCCCCCCCCCTTCCGCCCCCTGCCATCCCTTCCAAAAATGAGGAGAAAGGATGGCATGCGTATGTGTGGTATAGAAAAGTAAAAAAAATTTTTTTTTAAGGAAATAACTTTGTTAGGTCAGCCATAATTAAAGTGTGGGGAAAATATAAAAACAGACTACATAAGAAAACTCCATGATGGGTGTCTCCTTTAGAATCTTGCCAACGTAGGGAATTAGGATGGACACATTGGCCGTGTTATAAAGAAATAGTAAAAGAAGATAGAAAGGAAATTATTTTGGTGGATTGTTTTCAGTGATGTCACAACAAATCTTTGGAGAGGGGAGAGGGCTTCCCACTCTGAAATTCCATTGCATCATCACATGTTATTTTTCTACTTAAAGGTTTTTTTCCTTCTGTGCTTTCCTTTTGGGTTTAGAGCAAAGGGGACCCACGGGTTGAGAACCACTGGTTTAGAGCAAAGATGAGGAATTTCAGTGGGCTGTGGGGTGGGAGGACATTGCCATCCCAATCCATGCACTCATGCTTCCATGCTTTCTCCCAAAAAAATTAACCTCATATAGTCCATAGCACCTCCCTGAATTGACCATTTGCCCTATTTTTGCCCTTCACCTGAATTAGATCCAGTTAGTTCCATTTGGGGGGTGGGGACTGTATAGATCTGAAATTGGTCCAAGGAGAATAAAAACTGCCATTGTCCAATTTGCGGAAATTGCCAGGATGGGGACATGAAAACCTCTAGATGGCCAAAAATATTTCATGGAGGACTCCATACCTTTGCCCTGTTTTAGAAGAAAGTGTCTTCTGTTGATAGGTTGTTGTATAATATAAAGCATTATGAAAGCTTTATATTGTTGTTGTTGTTGTTGTTGTATTTTAACTCTGTGTATATTTTTTATTATTTTAATAGTGCTTTATTTCTTGTTTTTATTTATTTATTTATTTATCTATTTGGACTTGTATGCCGCCACTCCCCGAGGGCTCGGAGCGGCTTAATGATGTTATACCCCACCTTGGGCCACAGGGAGAGGCAGGTATAAACTGCATTATTATTATTATTTGCACTGCTTTTTAGTAATTCTATCTATCTATTATTATTATTAGCACTGCTTTTTAGTAATTCCATCTTGAATGCTGCCAGAACTTAGACCTTCACATTTTTATTTATTTATTTATTTTCCTTATTTCTACCCCGCCTTTCTCTACCCTGAGGGGGGCACAAGGTGGCTTACGAATGGCACCTAGACAGTGCCTTGAAACATACAAAATTCATCTAAAAATGATTTGGGTTAAAATTACTACATGATGAACATGATTAAAATACATCAAGGTTGAAACACGCCATCCAGAGTTCAAGGTCTAAGGCCATTCCGGGATCAATTGCACATAATTCCACATTAAGAGTACTGCACTGCCCTATTTTTCTAAAGTCTGCTCCCAGAGCCAGGTTTTGACTCTCCTCCTGAAGGTTATGAGGGAGGAGGGTGATCTGATGTGGCTAGGGAGGGAGTTCCACAACCAAGGGGCCACCACTGAGAAGGTCCTGTCTTTCATCCCCACTAGGTTGCGAGGAAAGTGGAACCAAGAGCAAGGCCGGAAACGCAATTCACCCATCCCATGCAATAAAAATCTAAAATAAGTAGGGGCACTTCAGAGTGTCTACAGTTAACAAAGAGATGCATTCCTGATTTGAGTGAGGGGCGAGCTTGTCCCCCAACTGCATTAGTGTGTCCATGTATTTGTATAATTGCGTGTGTATGCGTGGGAAACTCAGGCTAACAGAGGACAGGGAAGTGAAGACAGGGATTCTCTTCCACATACCCTCCATCGTCGTGCCCATCTCTTCCTCTAGAGTCAGCATTTCTTTATTTGACCTGCCAGAGCATTTGCCCTTAGATCCTTATGGGCAGAAGAACAACTCTGTACGAACAGCAAAGTGTCAAATGTACTCCTTTTCTCCAGGACCAGAGGTTAGCAGGGGGACATCAGAGAACTGTCGTCGGGTGTTAATACCAGAGGGGCCCAGGGACAGGCGCAGGTGCATTTCACCATGGCAGGCGTCAGGACAGCAGCACAGCTGACAAAATGCAGCTGACATTTATCCTCACCACTCATCTGTTCACAGTATCTGGTGTGTCTTTGCTCCCTGATATCACATATAAGTTTGTTATCATACATATATGAGATCTAGGCTTGACTGTTTGTTCATCCCACCCACTCCTCTCTCCTGTCTCCTTGGAACCAGATTTCCAGAAACAGAGTCTCAAAGGCCCTCTCCAGCACACCTCAAGACAGGTCTGATACAGACAGACATTCCTCCATGTACCAAGATCCCAAGTCATTTCGACTTTAGGTGTTATCACTCACACCTTGAATTCAGATCAGAGTTGTATTGGCAACCAATGTAAATCTTTTGAAACAGATGTTATATACGTTCTTTAGATTCTACATTTTGAACTACTGTAGCTGTGATTTCCAAACCATCTTGATGGACCATCCCACATAGAGTGCACTGCAGTAGTCTAATTGGGAAGTTAAAAGTGCAGTAACAACTATAGCTTCGTTGTCATGTCGAGGGAAGGTCATAGCTCTGAGTCACAATGTCTACCTGGGGAATCTATCAACAAATATGTATCTAGGAGCACTCCCAAGAGTCATCATCATAGGTTATCACTCGTGGCCGAGTATAATTGCATTCCAAGCATGGGTCAGTACATGAATGTGGAGACCTATTCTAGATCTGCATGTTTTTTCACAATAGGGACATTGGTTTCCAGATGGAAGGTGGTCCCAACAAGGGTTGGCTTGACATGCCTTCCTCATGACACATTCTCCCTTTCGCCCTCCATTTGTACCTCTTCGAATTCCACAGCACTGTTGGTAACAGCTGACCTCCAGTTAGAACGCCCGAGGGCCAGGACTTCCCATTTCTCAGTGTCTAGCCACAGCTTGGCTTTAAGCCTATCTTTAATCTCTTTTTCTGTCCACCAACACTCCATTTCCCATTTTTGAGTCGGGAGTAGAGTAACTGCTTTGGGAGACGGTGATAGGACATTCGGATAAAGCGACCAGTCCAGCAAGGTTGATGATAGAAGATCTTCTCAGAAGGAGTACATTTTATCTAGAGCAGGTAGCTTCTTCAATTAATGGAGCTAAAAACTAGTAATCCAAAGACCTGCCCTTTCCCCATCTTTTAGAGATTAAGTTTCACTTTATTGACTCTCATCCAAGCCATCATAGCATTCTATCACAGGTAGGTCCTGCACTTGCAAAGCCACAGAGATCCACACAACAAGGAAAATAATATCTGAGTTTCATGAGCATACAAATAGCACCTAACCTCATAAAGACATTTCCTAATGGTATTGAATGGCATGAGAAACAGGCTAGAACCCTACACCACTCCACAGTTCACGGACATGGGACTGAACAAGAAACTTCTAATACCACTCTCTGAAACTGGTTCTGTAGGAAAGAGTACAATCCTCATAATATAGAGCCTTCTGCAGTATCATACGCTAGCCCAGGGGTGGGCAACCTACTGCCCACGGGCCGGATTTGGCCCGGCAGCCGATTCTGTCTGGCCTGAGGAGAAGGGCGTCGGGGGGCGGGACAAAGAGGAAGGGGTGCCACTGCTGCCATCCCATCACGGGCACTGTGGGGCCTGTGTTGGCAGACAGGCCGGAGGAGCGGCGGCTTTGGAGTGCCTGCCATCCCTGGAGGCGATCGGGGTCTGCAGCGGGAGCACTTGGCGACCTGCGGGGGCCAATCGCCCTGGCGACCCAGAAGACTTTATCGTCTTCCGGGTCGCCAGGGCAATCAGCCACCTCTCTTGAGGATGTCAGCCTTCATTTTGGTTCACACTTTGTCTTCTTGAATTTAATTTTATTTTAGTGGTTTTTATTATTATTTTATAATAATTTTATTATTATAATAATAATATAATAATATATAATATAATAATGTTATATTATATTATAATTTCAATATATTATAATGTCTATATATATACTATACCATAATAATTATGATATTAATTCTAATAATATATGAATATTTCTTGATATATTAATATGCTAATATTAATGATGTGTAATATATAGTAAATATAGTAAATAAATAAATTATGTAGATTAGAATGTAGTTCAGCCTTTAGGTGCGGCCCTCCATAATATTTTTTGGCTCTCATGTGGCCCCTTGGAAAAAATAATTGCCCACCCCTGCTCTAGCCTGAACCAAAGTAGTGTTTGTTTAAATCAGTATCTTCCAAGAACATCTCAAGTTACCAATTCACCACATGATCAAGCACTTTGCTCAAAAAGTAGAGTAGTAATCTTCACATAGCCTTGGCTCCTGGAATCTCTTCCGCAGCCACCTGTCCCAATACAGTGAGGCATTTTCTGCCATCGGGACCCATTCAATTAGTCTACATCTGCTGGACCTTATCAGACAAGATGGGAAAATGTTACACGTGTGGTGGAATGAACTGATTCCAGTACCTTTTGACATCATCAGATCTCAGCAACTGAAAGTGGCCCCAAGAAAGTTGACTATATGGAACACTGGACACCCTTCTCAAGCCCTGTGATAGGTGTGGTGTTAAGTTTTGAGTAAGTGTAAGTGACATATTCTTTGGAATGCCCAGCAAATATTATCAGTGCTTGCTTACTACTATGCAGTAGTACCACATGGATTCACAGTATTTCCTCAGCTTCTTTTCCTCTACATACTAAACCCATTTTCCAAGCTTTATCTGTACCCAGATAAACTTAGCCTACATCAGTGGTTCCCAAACTTTTTTGGCCTACCGCCCCCTTTCCAGAAAAAAAATTACTCAGCGCCCCCCTAGAAATTATTTTTTAAAATTTTAATAGCAATTAAACAAAGATATATGTATTTATGTTTCTACTTTTTTCATAAAATATAGTAAAGAAAGGTGTAAATTACAAACATTAAATTCCAGAAATAATCACAAAAACAATATGTTTGGGGGAGTATGAGCAACGGATGATGGGATTTGCAGTACCTTCAGCCAATTCAGCTCTGACTTCCATAGACCACTAAGATCTCCGTAAATGACAGATCTGGATCAAACGGCAACGCCTGCCTGGGGACCGCGCACTTGTGACTGTGTCCCTGCGAGTTGGAATCCCCGGGCAGGTGTTGCCGTGGAAACCGCAGCGTGCTCTTCCTTCCTCTCGTCAACCTTGCCCATGGCACAGTCCTGTGTATCGGCCTCTTTCTTCCAACGGGGACGTCCTCACAAGCGCGCAACCCTGCAAGTGGCAAGCCTGGCTCACGCCACCGCCCCCTTACAGAGTTTCAGCGCCCCCCAAATTCTCCTGAGCCTCCCAGCATCCCCTTGGATCGCCCCACCGCCCACCAGCGGGTGGTACCGCCCACTTTGGGAATCAGTGGTCTACATCATTTGTGACAGTTTGCAATGTGTGTCTGTGTTTAATAGAACCTTATGGAAGATGATTGCTGGCCCTGTGTCAGAGCTCTTCAACAGAGAACACCGGCTACTTAAAAGGCTGGAGAACATTGGCCACCCTACAAAACGTGCTGTTAGGGAAAAAGCTAGCTTGTTACCTCATTTCACCAGCCATGCCCTGTTCCAGCTGAATTATTTTATAATCCTGCCTGTGTGCACTTTCCAAAATCTCCAAACAGCTTTAGAAACCACCAGAGAGAGAGAGACCACCAGCTTTACATTTTTTAGCAATGCTTACTATACATTTTTATGGGTATTAAGCAATGCTAGAGGCTTTTTCCAATCCAAGAGAAACGTATTTTGATTCATAGTAAATTTGATTTTACTACTTTTAGTCTGTTGATTTGTATAAATGTAGCCTGGTCTGATAGAAGCATAAACACCATAAGCATTGAAAATAACTATGTATTAGCATGCCAAACTGTTGGATTTTTCAAAACCTTTCTGCAGGAAGAAAACACTACTTCACATGTCTGCACTAAGTTTACTCCATGCATTTATATAGCATTGCATGCATTCACATTACATTTTTAAAATGTACTGTATATCACCTAGAAACAAAAACTTTGCAATTCTTGTGCTGGTAGTCAACATCCATGTTGCAATATATGGCATGATAATTAAAACTTAATGCTGGAAACTAGGACAGATTCTCGGTCTCGTTTTCATGGCCAAAGTATATGTTGATATGCCCACTGGGCCTGTTCAGCTAAACTTCTGTCTTTGCTCTCTAACACCAATGTTAAACCGTTCTTTAAAAACATAACAAAGTGCAAAAAAATGCTTTATAAGGCTGGTGGCAGACAGAAATGGAGGAGTGAGTAGGGTTGTAAAGAAAAATACAAGTTAAGCATTTTTCTTGTATCAAACAGAGCTGTGTTTTCCAGAGTTCTGATAGCTAAGGCACTCTTGTTTCCCCTGACTTTCAGCTAGATACACGTTTCACACTTATATCCAGAAAGGCTTCCTTTCATAATAGGCCAAAGTAACCATCACTGCCCACTCCCATGGACATCCACGTTTCCTTCTAGAGTTTCATTGGGCTCTTTTATAAAAGAACAAGGCCTAGAGCAATGTTTGTAGAGTGGAATGGAGTGCAGGACCAGAACATGTTTTTCTATGTGCATTATAGCAAAAATCAATGTCCAAGAAGCTGGGAGATGTCACTCAGAAACATCTAGAGCTGAGCCTTCCAAATATTTCATGTTGGTGACATACATTTTAGACCTGTGTCATTTTGCGACACAGGAGGGAATGCTTCTAGACTACAGTTGTGGTAACGCAGAGACCAAGTAGCCAAGCCCAAGAGTAAAAGGGGATAACAAAAGTTTATTTAGACAATAAATGGTAAGGGGACGAACAAAAAATCAGCCAACTCTGCTAAAAAAAACTTCAGAAATCCCAGGAAAGCCCAACAAAAACACTGAAGCAAGATGCAAAACAAACTCAGGACGTCCGTCTGGGACGTCCGATATGGGAAGATCCAGAAGAGTAGTTGTAAGCCGGTCCATGGGTCAAGGGCAGGAGAATGACGGATGAAAGGAGGAGACAGTCCAAGGTAATTAGGAGAGCAGGTTCAGCGGAGATCAAGCCCCGTCACAGGAATACGCGACAGCAAGAGTAACTGGAACCAGGAACAAGACACACGATACCAGGATGCCAGACACAAGAATCAGATAGCAACTCTTTGACCGCTGTGAAGGCAGCCTCATAAACCCATTCATTATATAGCCCTTAAACATCAGACTCATCCGAACACACCTCTTGATCATGGGAATCAGCTGCTTCATTTTCTGCAGCTGCTTTGCTCTGTGCATCTCTCCATGTTTCCCAACAATCCTGGAAACTTACATTATCCTATTCTGCTTCCACAGTTTCAGAAGGCCAATCCTGATTGCTATCAAAACCCAGAAAGGTATCAGTACTAGAATCTTCATTACATATATCCCTTACTTCCTGAACCAATGTCCAGTCTAATTCGGCATCACTCTCTTCTGACTGCCTTTCTTCATTCCGAGAGAAAACTTCAAAGGTTTCTGAATCAGAAGGAGCTCTAAGTATCTGCCGGATCTTCTTTCTCTGTTCCAAACCTTCAAGACTGGAATCACTAGCAGCCCTTTTTCTCCCAGCTGCAGAGTCTTGATTACACAGAGCCTCACCCCATTCCATACTACTGCTTGATGCTAATGACCCAGCGTCTTCCCTATCACTACTAGCAATAGAAGCCGAAGGCTCAATTACAACAACAGTGGTTCCCAAACTTTTTTGGCCTACCGCCCCCTTTCCGGAAAAAAATGTACTCACCGCCTCCCTAGAAATTATTTTTTTTAAATTTTAATAGCAATTAAACAGAAAGATACATGTATTAATATTTCTGCCTTTTTCGTAAAATATAATAAAGTTGTAAATTAGAAACATTGAAGTTTGAAATTATGAAACTATTTTTTGAACATGGAATTGAAAGGTAATACAAAAAAAAGTTAAAACATTCGAAACCATCTTAATGAGAAGGATGAACCTGGTATGCTGCTACCAATCTAGTAATCCTCGGCTCTATTTTCGTCAGCAGTAATCTCAAATCATTGCGATTGACTATTTTGCAATCGGTTTCTTTTTTTGCTAATAAATTGGTTACTGAATCCATGTTCCACTAAATATGTTGAAGGACATTATTATTATTGTTATAACACTCAAGCAGTTGTAAGGGAACCCGAAAGGTATTATTATTATCCCTTGCTTGGCGGGAGGAGGAGGAGGGAGCAGGAGGAGGGAAGAAGAGAGAGAGACACACACAGAGATGGATGGTAGCCTGTCACCTAGCTCACGCCACCACCACCGCCGCCCCCTTACAGGGGTTGAGTGCCTCCCAAATTCTCCTTCCAGCGCCCCCCTAGATCACCCCACTGCCCACCAGGATGTGCTACCGCCCACTTTGGGAACCATTGTTCTAGAACATGGCCATATAGCCCGGAAAACCTACAACAACCCAGTGATTCCGGCCATGAAAGCCTTCGACAATACACAGTAATTCAGTTTTACTAGCAAACAAGAAGTTAAACCAAACCCTTATAAGAGATATGGGCATATACATAAAATGCAATAATGAAATGTATAGGAACACAACATATCCCATGAAAACCTTTCATTGCTTTTAAAAATAATACGATTTCTTGTTTATTTCACATGGACTCTGAAGTTTCTCTTATTATGTTAGAGCAACACACCTACACCGTGCAGCCAACACACTGTGTCACAACACACTTTGGAAAGTTCTAATCTAAAGAGTTACAGTTTCTACAACTCTACTCTACGAGCTTCATCCTTCAAGCATCATTCACTTGGTGATGCAGAGGTTAGAGATCATGAACCTGAGAGTGGCATACAACCATCCTGTTTTTCTCCTTTGTAAAGTAGAGATATGGGCCTTTACTCCTTCCTGTGGCAGAGCCATAGCAGGTTTCCTGCACCAGGATTCAGGTTCTCCCCAGAGTTAAGGCAGATCGGACACTCGCAGCTGGCTCCTACATCTCAACAGTGGTGTCGTACTCCCGAGACTGCAGTGACAAGATGGCTGTTCATTCTTGCCACTTTCCCCACATTGCTGATGGCTACAGCAATGGCCTGCCCTACCTTATTTATTTATTTCTTATTTTAAACATTTATATTCTGCCCTTCTCACCACGAAGGGGACTCAGGGCGGAGCACAGCATATATACGGTAAACATTCAATGCCGGGACAAGATTCATTAAATGCATGCATAAACATTAAAAACATTAATCTCAATAATTAAAATACACCATTTAAAACCATCTTGGTCATCTGCGTCTAATCTAATTGGCCTGGTAGTCTTTCCTATTACTGCTTTATTGCCCTGTCCCGAAAGCTTGGTCCCACAGCCAAGTTTTTACCATCTGAAGGACAGGTGGGAGGGGCGATCTGATCTGAATGGAGTTCCATAGCCAAGGAATGGTCCCAATTGCGCCTGTGACAATGGTGGGACAGAAAGCAGGGCCTCCCCGGAGGATCTTAATTTTCACGATGGATCATAGGGGGAAGATACGTTTGCCCTGATTTAGGCTTTCTAGGTCAAAACCAGCACAATTCGCCCAGTAGCAAACTGTGACAATGGTGGGACAGGGAGCAGTATGCCTGCCACCCCAGTTATTAACCTGGCTGCCTCTCATTGATCATAATTTCTATCCTGGATGTAACGAGAGTGCGGACCATCGTGGCCACCTTATGTTGGGTGGTTATTTTTTTCCTTCCATGGCTTGTGACTCATGAAGGAAAACGGGAAGCAGGAATGGGGAGCTCTCTCCCTGTGTGTGTGTGTCTTTCCCAGCTATAACTGAGATGTTCTATTACCATAACTTCAGTTAATGAAGTTCAAAGGGGCACCAAAAGCTTTTATTTGCTTCCCATCTATCTCTCACAAGTTGACATGGGCTGTAGACATCGTCAGGAGGAAGGCTGGCAAAGCCAAGCTGAGCAGTTAGTAGAGGAAAGGACTTTGAGTGAGGAACAAAGGAAATGAGTGGGTAGACTTTGCTAGACTCTCTCTCTCTCTCTCTCTCTCTCTCTCTCTCTCTCTCTCTCTCTCTCTCGCTCTTTCTCTCCCTGGTGTGTTTGCATTTTTTAAAGATAGAAGTTTCATATGACTGCAGAAAATTGGAATTAATCTGCCTGCCATACTTGAAGTCCAGGACGAATTTGCCTCTACCAAAGCATTTCTCTTTCTCTCCTAATCTATTACTTGTCCAACCCTATAGCTCAGTGGTTTCTCACCTTCTTTTGACCAGGGACCACTGTGACCAGAGACCACTTTCCAACATTAGTACCAAAAGGGTTACAAATCAGTTTTTGGTCAGCTTTAGATTTGGTTTGCTTATTTGGGGTGCTGATTCTGAAAATTGCTTTGGATAGACCACATCTGCTCTAGTTTCCGATACAGAACATATGCCATCAAGTAGTCGCTATCTGCTCATTCACAGAAAACTAAATTTAATAAGCCTCAGCACTGTGAGAGGGTTTAGTGAGACCAGTCGCTCTCGTTGCAACGGTGTGGTAATGGTGAGGCTGCACGCCATATTTTAGTTCTTGCTGACCACTGGAGGTCCACGGACCACAGATTGGGAACCACTGCTATAGCTACTGCTGTCGTTGTCACCTTTTTATCAAGGAAATGTTAACGCCTTGCAAAACAGTTGCATTTTTGGAAAGTTAAAATTAAAAGTTATTAATTTTATTCTATTTTCCATCTCTACGTAGGCAGGATCAGTCAATATGAGTTTTCAGGACATGGAAGTGAAGTTCAGATGGATACATATTTTATCAGTGACCCCAAATCATAGCAAGAACATGCTCTAGTGTGTTGAAAATGTGAGAGAATTGAAGCTAAAAGGAAACCAATGCAATACACTCTCTGGGAGATGTTTGCATGGTTAGTTATGTTAAAATGGCCCAGAGGTAGGGTTCATTATCTACTTACTAATCAGAAAGACTTGGGTTTCTAACAAGGCCTATTCAACAGGTAGTTGATGCTATGAATGTATTGTCGAAGGCTTTCATGGCCGAAATCACTGGGTTGTTGTGTCTTTTCTGGGCTGTATGGCCATGTTCCAGAAGCTTTCTCTCCTGATGTTTCACCTGCATCTATGGCAGGCATACTCAGAGGTTTTGAGGTCTGTTGGAAACTAGAAAAAATGGGTTTATATATCTGAGGAATGTCCAGGGTGGGTGAAAGAACTCTTGTCTGTTGGAGATAGGCGTGATTGTAGCAATTGGCCACCTTGATTAGCATTTAATGGCTTAGCAGTTTTCAAGGTCTGGCTTCTTACTGCCTGGGGGAATCCTTTGTTGAGAGGTGATTAGCTGGCCCTGATTGTTTCTTGTTTGGAATTCCCCTGTGTTTTGAGTGTTGTTCTTTATTTACTGTTATGATTTTGGAGTTTTTTAAATACTGGTAGCCAGATTTTGTTCATTTTCATGGTTTCTTCCTTTCTGTTGACATTGTCCACACCTTCTTGAAGATTAAGAGACTGGGTCTGATTTCCTTGGGGAGGGCATTTGAGAGTCAGGGGGCCACAACAGAGAAGGTTCTCCCCCTCATCCCCACTAGCCTTGCTTGTGAGGGTGGTGGGATTGAGAGGAGGGCTTCCCCGGCAGGTCTGAAGGCCTGAACAGGTTCATAAGGAGAGTTGCAGTCACATAAATAGGCAGGACCCCAACCATATAGGGCTTTATAGGTAATAACCTGCACTTCGAATTGGGCCCAGAAGCTGGTTTAAGAGGGGGTCATATGTTCCCTATGATCCACCTATCAGTGGCTGCAGATCTTTGCACTAATTGAAGCTTCTGGACTGTATTCATAGGCAGCCCCATGTAGAGTGCATTGCAATAATCCATACAAGATGTGACTAAGGCAGATATGGGCAGACCCAGACCCAGGGGCTGGGTGTGGCCCCTCGGGCTCTTTTCTGAGGCCCTCTCCTCTCACACCATCCTATCCTTCTTTCCTTCTCTCTTTCCTTCCTCCCTCCCTTCACTACATCTTTCTCCCTCCCTCTCCCTTCTTTCCCTTCCACCCTTTTGTCTTTCCTTCCCTCTCTCTTTCATCCCTCTATCCTCTTCTATCCTTCTCTTCCTCCCCCCCCCCTTCTCTTTTTCTTTCCTCCTTTCTTCCCCGGGAATGTTTAGCTGAGAGAAGGTAGAGAGGAAGCATGAGAACCAATGATCCAAGATTTAAAAGGGTGTCCCCTTGAGGAGGATGAAGGGGAAAGACTGACTTTCTGCTGCTCTAGGGACCAGGACACAAGGGAAGAATGGGTTCAAATGCCAGGGAAAGAGATTTGACTGAAAAGATTGGAAAGAACTTCCTGAAAGTAAGAGCTGTTGGAGAGTGGCATAGGCTGCCTCGGAGTGTGATGGAGTCTCCTTCTCTGGGGGCTTTCCCGCAGAGGCTGTCTATCGGGAGTGCTTTGATTGTGCATTCTTGCATGGCAGTGGGGTTGGACTGGATGGCCCTTGGGGGTCTCTTCCCGCTCTAGGATTCTATATCAGGAGTAGGCAATACGGTCTACTGCAGTCATTCTCAAGATGTTTTGGCTTTCAACTCCCTCCCAGAAATCCTAACAGCAGGTAAACTGGCTGGGATTTCTGTGAGTTGTAGGCCAAAAAACCTGAGGACCCACACGTTGAGAACCACTGGTCTAATGAGTACCCATCTACCATCTCATCCTGACCAAGGCCAACCCTTTTGGGATCCAACGTTTCCCGTCTTTCCTTCACTTTCTTATTCATTTATTTATTTCATTTATACCCCGCAAACCATCTCCCCAAGGAGACTCGGTGTGGCTTACATGAGGCCAAGCCCAATAACACATAATAACAACACAACAGCAATTATAAAACAATATCATCAATAAAACTCGAACATAAGCAATAACATACAGTTTAAAACCATTTTGGGTGGGACAAATATTAATTTTTTTAAAAAATAAACACGGGATGCAGACAGAGGTAGATTGTATATAACAGGAAGGTTTCAAGGACAATGTGGGGCAGACACCCAACCTGTAATTAAAGTGCTTCTGAGGACATTTGCAAGGATTGAACACAGCGGGGCATTATTTACTTCATTCAGGGAAGGCACATTGGAACAGCCACGTCTTCAGGCTCCTCCTAAAAACTGCCAAAGTGGGGGCTTGTCTAATATCCC
This sequence comes from Anolis apletophallus, assembly GCA_030556195.1. Lineage (NCBI taxonomy): Eukaryota > Metazoa > Chordata > Lepidosauria > Squamata > Anolidae > Anolis > Anolis apletophallus. The sequence continues at coordinate 129,022,005 of JARBWK010000004.1, read as the reverse complement.
TGGGAAGCGCATTCCAGAGTCGGGGGCCACCACAGAGAAGGCCCTATCCCTCGTCCCCACCAAACGCGCCTGCGAAGGCTGTGGGAGCGAGAGTAGGGCCTCTCCAGATGATCGGAGAGATCGCCTTGGTTCGTAGACAGAAATGCGGTCACGCAGGTAGGCAGGTCCCACACCGTTCAGGGCTTTGTAGTTAAGAACACAAACAAAAAGCCAAGAGCATATATTAAATTAGCAGTCTCCTAATAATTAGTCAATGATAGTTTTATAGAAGTTCTTCTAATATAGAGTGCTAGACTCCAGTCCACCGATATATAGTAAGCAATGGGTTAAATACGGTCCACACATAGTACGTTCTACACAATAAGAGTTCTACACACAGGAGTCTAGCATTCTATATTAGAAGAACTTCTATAATTATATATAAAACTATCATTGACTAATTATTACGAGACTGCTAATTTAATATATGCTCTTGGCTTTTTGTTTGTGTTGATATGGAACGAAGAGTATTATGTTGTTGTACACGGCTTTGTAGGTAAGAACCTGCGCCTTGAATTGGGGGGATGGGTGGCCGTTGAGGAGCCAGACCGACCTGATGAACAGAAGCAACGGAGCTCCTTAAACAGGTGGGTTGACTGCTCCCCATAAGTCGCTCCAGTTAGCAATCTGGCTGCCGCCAGTTGGACCAATTGAAACTTCCGGGCCGTCTTCAAGGGCAGCCCCACGTAGAGTGCATTACAGTAGTCCAATCTTTCTGCTCCCGAAAAAGAGGAAGGGGAGGAAAGGGCAGGGAGGAGACTTGGGGGGGTAGAGAAGAGCGGGGTAGAAATGTTGGAAATAAATAAATAAATTGGAGAGACCCCCACCACCCAATTCGAGTCCTCCATGTGGCCCCCAAGTTAGAAAGTTTGCTCATGCCTGGACTAAGAAGGCATGGTCTGTGGCCTTCAGGATCGACGGGTTCTGAGCCCATGGATTGAAGGCCAAACCCTGAGGGAGATGTGGCCCTGCATGAGTGTGGTGGGGTGCTTGGAAGGCTCTTGGCCAGTTGTGTGAAGGAGGAGAAAGCGCCTGGACAGCGAACATTCTCCAGCGGGGCTTAGAATGCAGGCTCGAAGGGGCGGGGCGAGGACCCTAGGCGAGCCAATGGGAGGGGGCTAGGCTGAAGATTGGCAGCACAGCTGTTTGTTGAAGGCACCCTTTTATCCCTTCCAAGGGGCGCACACGCGCGGAGGCCCCCACTGGACTGGACGGGCTCTTCCCTCCTCCCCTCCCCGCCTCCCTCCCTCCCTCCCCCGCGAGAGGCAGGCGGCGCGCTGACTGATCTGGCGAACAGGGGCTTCTGTGTAAACTGAGGCTAAACAAACACAGATGGCTCCCGCGGCGTGCCTTCCCCAAAAATGCTGGCAATGCGGCCGGGACTTCAGATGACAGGCTGAGCCGGAGGGAAGGAAGGAAGGCAGGCAGGCAGGAGGCGAGCAGGGGACGGAGCTGCGGGCTGGTTCCTTCGGGGAGAAAGCGAGGCAGCAGCGGGGCTTGCAGTCCGAGGATGAAGAACATGCAGCTGGCGGAGGCAGAGGCGGCAGAGGCGGCGCGTTGGAAGCGGCTCTGCCTGCAGGAGCTCAGCGGCATCAAGAAGCTCCGGAGGAAGAGCCGGGAGCCCGCCAGGCTGCCCCTTCCTCCTCCCCCTCCCCCTTCTCCTCCTCCTCCTGCGCCCCAAAGGGAGCCCGAGGGCGCGGTGGATCTCCGGCGGGGGCGGCCCTTCCCGGCGGGGCTGCTCGGCCCCGCATCGCCCCCCGGGAAGGAGGCGCGCCTCCTCCGCCCCGAGCCGCCCCCGTCGAGGATGGCGCTGTGCCCGCCGCCCCCGCTGGAGAGCCCCTACCCGCCGGGCTTCTCCACCGCCCGCCCGGAGCCGCCTCGTTCTCCCTCCCCGCCTCGGAAGCGGCCCGGGGACCCTCCGGGCGCCTCGTCGGAGATCAAAGCCCTCCAGCAGACGCGGCGCCTCCTGGCCAACGCCCGCGAGCGCACCCGCGTCCACACCATCAGCGCCGCCTTCGAGGCCCTCCGCAAGCAGGTAAGGGGGCGCGCGCATGGGCACGGGGAAGGGGCTACGCGCCACCCTGGGGAGGGAGCCGGGAGAGGCAGGCAGGCAGGCAGGAGATGATCCCCAAGCAACCTCTCCACAACACATTCGCGTCATGGTCAAAAACAGCCACTAGGTGGCGTTCGGAAAACTTGCCATTTTTCCCCAGGATACCGTTGAGCTAAGGCATGGGCAAACTTGCGCCCTCCAGGTGTTTTGGACTTCAGCTCCCACAGTTCCTAACAGCCTCAGACCCTTTCCTTATTTATTTATTTATTTATTTATTTGCAGTATTTATATTTTGCCCTTCTCATCCCGCAGGGGACTCAGGGCAAATTACAATGTACATATACATGGCAAACATTCAATGCCATAGACAGGCATGTAGCCAGGGGGGGGCCTAAGGGGGCTTCAGCCCCCCCCCCCCGAAATTCTCAGGGTGGTCCGTGAAAAGGCCTTACTGGTACATTATTTAAACTGTTATGTTTATTCATATCATGATCTGATCACCATGCTCATTATATCCCACATTAATGGGGTTATTGGGATAACAATACAAAAGGTTTGCTAGGATAGACCCTCTTCCACCCAGTCTCGGCCCCCGAATCAAAATCCTGGCTACGGCCCTGGCCATAGACACACAACACATATAGACAGACAGTCAGGGACTTGGGAAGTCTGATCTGGCTACGGTCGTCCACGCTCTGGTCACATCCTGAATAGATTACTGCAATGCACTTTACGTGGGGCTGTCTTTGAAGACAGTTCGGAAATTGCAACTAGTCCAACGGGCGGCAGCCAGATTACTAACTGGAGCTACATACAGGGGAGCATACCACCCCCCTGTTGTGTCAGCTCCACTGGCTGCCTGTCCAATTCTGACCTTTAAAGCTCTATATGGTTCTGGCCCAGCTTACTTGTCCGAACGCATCAGCCTCTATGTCCCACCTCATAATTTAAGATCATCCAGGGAGGCCCTGCTCTCGCTCCCGCCAACTTCTCAAACACGGTTGGTGGGGATGAGAGAGAGGGCCTTCTTGGTAGTGGCTCCCCATCTGTGGAACGCGCTTCCAAGCGACATACGATCAACCCCATCCCTCCTGGCATTCAGGAAAAAAGTGAAATCTTGGCTGTGGGACCAGGCATTTGCACATTAGCACAATGCAGCACTTTGGACTGGATTTGTAACAGCAAGTTGATGGATATGGCTCAATGCTCCTGTTATGGATGAAATACTGTTTTAACTTAAGATAATGTGTATGATGCGTTAATGTTAATTGTATTTTAATGCTGTATGTTTTTGGTTTTATATTGTATTTATTATGTTGGCATCGAATTGTGCCTTTTGTTAGGCTGCTCTGAGTCCCCCCTCAGGGGTAGAGAAGAGCGGGATAGAAATGTTGGAAATAAATAATAAATAAATATTTAACATTCCAACTTTTTTCTGGCCACTAGGGGAGCTGTCGCTTCACCGTCCATCTGCGACACTGATGAAGTACTTCCTCATTCTCCATATGCTTGCTGGAGATTTTTATGGCCTCGAAAATTAATTAAATTAGCCTCCCCACATAAGTGGTACCTAAATTTCCTACTTGACAGATGCAACTATCTTTCAGGCTGCAAAGGTCGACAACAAGCTACACAAATTGGTCGGAAGCTCACTCTGACCCGGGCTGGCTTCAAACTCATGACCTTTCGGTCAGTAGTGATCTTAATTAAGCTGACTCCCAGCCAGCTGCACCACAGTCCACTTAAGCTCTTATTGTTGCTGGCACTATAATAATAATAATTATTATTATTTATACCCCGCCAATCTCCCCAAAGGGGACTCGGGGCAGCTTACATGAGGCCAAGCCCAGTGGTACATTACAGCAAAATAAAAACATTACAACAGAACTAACATCACAATAAAATAGATAAAACACAGAGAAACAATAAAACAATGCAAAATGATACGATGAGAAATCAATCACAATGGGCGGGCCAAATGTACAACATAAAATGATAAAACTCTGGATGAGGTAAAAATGAAAAAGTGATATTTGTAAGGGAGACGCTCATAGGGGGCGGAATAGTGGAGACAGGCCTTCAGAGAGGCGGAGGGAAGCACAATATGAGGACAACATTATGGGAGGAACAACAAAAGAGGTATATGGTAACTCTCCAAAGGCACACCGGAAAAGCAAAGTTTTGAGATCCTTCTTTAAGGCTGCTAAGGTGGGGGCTTATGATTTAAATGTATTTATTATATATTTACATCATTTATATTCCTCCCTCTCTCACCTGAAGGGGACTCAGGGCAGATCACAGAACACATGCACATTTATTTATTTATGATATTTATAGCCTGCCTTTCTCAGCCATACGACAACTCAAGGCGGGTTACAAATTGGCATAATTCAGTGCCAGGCATTCATAAAAGTGCAATTAAAAACAATCAATATAAAACATATATAAAAACCATTAAAACATATAATCATCAGGGTCATCCTGTTAAAAACGTTAGCCAGTAACATCGTCGGGCCATTCCATGTTCATCATTCATAGTCCCGTGTTATCTATTCCGCTGCATTCTCAAAAGCTTGCTGAAAGAGTCAGGAGGGAGGGGGACAATCTAATACCCCTGGGGAGGGAGTTCCATAGTTGGGGGGCACTACTGAGAAGGCCCTGTCCTTCGTCTCCGCCAATAGCGCTTGCGAGGCAGGTGGGATCGAGAACAGGGCTTCCCCAGACGATCTTAAGCTCCTGGATGGTTCATAGGAGGAGATACGTTCGGATAGGTAAGCTGGGCCAGAATTGTTATTGAATCAAACATTCAATGCCGTTAAACAGATAGGACAGAGAATACGTATTATGTTGCCAATTTTCCCAGCTTTGGTGTCCTGGAGGTTATGCTCAATTCCAGCCACATTGGGGGGCTGTCACTCCATCCTCTATGACAAAGAGCCCTTGATCACAGGCTTCCTCCTTCCTTTGATCGCTGCCATTTTACTGGTATTTCCTTTTTATGGTGCCATAAAATACCTTCCTGCTTAAGCAGTGCATTATTTCTCTACTCACATCTCACAGCTGTTTTTGAACTGCTTAGGTGGACAGTGAACTGGACGTTGGGTGCTCATCCCAACCCAGGCTTCAAACTGCCAACCTTTTGATTGGTAAGATTTATTGCTGCAAGTAATTAACCAGCTGTGCTACAGCTCGGCCCTTTCAAAAGTTACCAATCGAAACCTCAAAACAGGAAGCCCAAGCAATTGAGGAGGAAAAGGAAGGGGCCTGGGGTTATTAGGAATGGTGGGAGTTGAAGTCCAAAACAGCTGGAGGGCCCAAGTTTGCCCCATGCCTCAAAGGAGTCAAGACCCACAGTTTAAAGAGTGCACCATGTAACACAATTTTTGTTCCTGGGTTACAGATGTCATTTCCTAATTGGTCCTATCATAAAACATAGAAAAGGTTTATGAAACTGCAAAAACTTTGTTTTTGCGGGACATCCTGCAGCACTTGATGAATATCTCAATCATTTCAACATAGTTTGCGGCAGCCACAAAAACGAAGATTTCAAAGTACGTACTGCACAATTGAATGGGAAATGACACTTTCAAACCAGCAACAGAAAAAATATTCAAATTTTGTTACATAGCTTTATAATTTATTTTTAAAATAATATTTTTAATATCCCGCCATCATCTGCCAAAAAGGACTCGAGGCGGCTTACAGAACAGCACATAATAGCGCCATAAGAACACATAAAATACATCAACATTTGTGACAGTAACACTATCAATTCACATAAGGCAACACTTAAAAAAATAGGGGGGGGCTCAATTTTAATAAAATACTCAATAAAACAGCAATGTCTACTAATTAAAATGGACTTTAATTTAACTTCATTTGTACCCAGCCTTTCTCCCCTAACAGCCACACACTTTGATAAATAGAAAACAAAGCAAATGTGATTTTAAAAATTCAAACTGTACTGTGTTGGGTTAAAAAGAACAGTTACAAGGCAATAAATACAATTAAAATGCATAATTTCCCCCCTCAAAGAAATCCCACCCACAACCTCACTAGCAAACCTGTTTTAAGTCCAGGTTATTTGAAGGAGTATCTCTCTCTCTCTCTCTCTCTCTCTCTCTCTCTCTCTCTCTCTCTCCAAACAATTTAGAAATCTACAAACCTCTGGGGAGGACCTTCCCTCCATCCCACCACCTGCAAAAGCCCTTTAGTGGAAACATGGGTACCTTTTTCATGGATGCTCCCAGTCTGTGGAATTCCCTTCCAAGAGTGACCAGGATTTATTTATTTATTTATTTATTTATTTATTTTAATTATTTATAACCCGCCCTTCTCCACCCTCGAAGGGGGACTCAGGGCGGCTAACAACATGCAGTGATACATATACAATCATTAAAACAACCAACTGCACCATAAAAAAAACATTAAACGGATTAAAAACCAGTTACAACTACACATAGTTAAAATACACAAATACACAAAGTCCGAGTTCCATGGTCTCATCCCTGCTGCTGGCCTTCCATAAGCAGCAATATACATTGCTGGGGAGCTTGTGGGTGGACTGGGGAGGGTATTAAGTTTTTTTAAAGTAACTTTAGTTGTATTTATTATATTTCAGTTGTGATTCCAGTCATGAAAGCCTTCAACAATACAGTAATAATAGTAACAATATCCTAGGCTGGTTGGGGAAATGGGCTCTGTACATGTCCCCCTTCCTTGTCCTTGTTTGGCATCACCCAAGGTTGAGGCAAAGAGCAATTCATCCCATTCCTGCACACTGTGTAAGAACTGTTGTCCGTTCAATGGCGTCTGGGTTAGAGAACCTCCCTTGGATTATTCTCTGTGAGTCGGAGCCCTCTTCCTGCCTTCATGGCACCCAGAACCTTCCTTCCCCAGCAGAGTCCCAGGTGTCCCTGGCTGATGTTCTCCATCCAACACTGAGCACCAAACCTCTGGCTCCCAGGTCAGTCCTTCCTCCAAAGGTGCTCAGCAGCATCGGTTGCCCAGAGATAGACGTAACCAGCAACTTTTAGCATGAGCAATTTCATTGAAAGGCCGCCCCAAGATCTCAGGTCTTAGTTCCTAATCTGATTATCAGGTTACATGGCTTTGGTTGGGAAGAAAACAGGAGAGGAACATCGGGTTCCCGCGGAGGATCGCTAAACAATGAATGGCATGCAGCTAATTGCGTGACACTGTGATTTTGGCTGACCTATGCTTGCCTTCCTCCACCCACCTTCATGCCAAAAAAGTAAAGTTGGATGTAACACCGCTATTATCAAAAGTTCACACGGGTCTCATGCCGGGTGTAAATTATATTTTCCTGTTAATCAAATACACTTTCCTGTCAGTTACTAAGCAATGTGCTCAGCGTATTGTTCTTCCCGAAGTGAAAGCTCTGAAGCTCTAAAATCCAGCATTATGAGTTGAAAGCTCTTCCATCCACACTGCCCCCCTCCCTGTTTTTGGCTCTATCGGCTGCTGCTGAGTACAGTGCAGGGACAGACTGTCTGGGAAGGCAGGTTGACAGACCAATTCATTGTTACTGGAACCATGTTTGGCCTTGTCTAAAACATCCCAGTCATTATAGTTATAAGGTGTCAACAAAGGGAGACAATAGAGTTGAATGGGATTATACACTATTCAAAAGCTAGAAAAGAAACCTTGAAAATCTTTTTTAAATGGTAGTTATTTTAAGCCGTTGACATCTTCGGTTAAAAAATAGGGCCAACTTACATGGGTCTAATAACATGTATCCACCGTGAGTTCAATCCTGACTATCTTCAAAACATTACACCACTTCTGGAAGGAATAATAAATTAAACCAAGATAATCCAGTTTTTTAAAAAAAGATGGGGATGCTCCAGAATTTGTCTGAAGCTTCAACAGGCCCGGATTAACTCCTTTTGGCGCCCTAGGCCACACTTTGGAAGCCCCGCCCCCAGGGCCACTGCTGAGCATGCGCGGCAGCGGCCCCGGGGGCGGGGCTTCCCTTCGCCTCTTCCTCTTCCCCCCTCCTTGCCGCGATCGCCTTCCTTCAGTCAAGGAAGGCGGTCATGGGGAGGAGGAAGAAGGGAAGCCCCGCCCCCATGGCGCTGCTGGGCATGCGCGGCAGCGGCCCCGGGGGAGGAGCTTCCCTCCGTCTCTTCCTCCTCACCGCGATCACCTTCCTTGGGCACGAGGAAGATGAGGAGGAGGGAAGCCCCGACCCCAGGGCCGCTGGTGGGCATGCGCGCACGGCAGGAGGGCGCCTCTGCTTTCTCCGCCTCGCTCCTGGGTGCCGCGGGGGCGATGGCAAGGGGAAGGCGCCATTCCCTCCCCCCCACCCCCTCACAGCGCTCTCCCTCCACCCTCCCCCGAGAGAGAGAGAAAGAGTCATCATGCCGCACGTTGCGGTTTTGTTTGAACATTTTTTTTGGTCCTCATCTGCTGCCCCCCTAGAGTAAATAAATAATAAATAAATAGGCCTGCGCCCATAGGCCATAGCCTACTGTGGCCTTATGGGTAATCTGGGCCTGAGCTTCAGAGTGAGGCTGGCTCTACAGTGCCATATAGTGCAGCTTCAGCATACAGATTAACTGTATTGAACTGAATTATGTGGCAGTGTAAACTCATATAATCTAGTTCAATGGAGTTAACCTGTGTTCTGAAACTGCATAATCAGTCTGCAGCTGTGGTGCAGTGTCCTATTTGGACTTAGCCCACTGTCCATATAGGGCACCATAGCCATCCCTTTTTTGTCTGCACTTATCTGCAAATGGTGATGACTCATGCACAAATCATTGCAGCTGCCACATCCAGATGGCCGAAGAGGTCCATGTGAGCACTTGGTAATTGCAGACATGCCCAAATGACCAGGAAAATTCGAGAATATCAGCTCCTACCTCTTCCTGATCATGGAAGTACCATTGTAGTATAGGGAACCCACCATGGCCAGGAGTTCACACAGAGCTCTGTGGCCATCTGGGAGCAGCAATTCTGAACCAGTGTTGAAGACCCCTGTCATCTGCAGCTTGGGCGAGAGACACCTGGAATTCCAGCTTCGTATCTCACATCACAAAAAGAGCAGGCTATTAGTAAATACAATAGTTTCATAAATCATTAGAAAATGATTCCCAGCAGTTCCCAACTTTTTTATGACCAATAACCACTTGACCAACATTAGTAGCAAAAGGGTTACGAATTAGTTTTTGGTCAACTTTAGATTTGGTTTGGTTATTTGGGGTGCCGATTCAGAAAATTGCATTGGACAGACCACATCAGCTCTGTTTTCTGATACAGAACATATGCCACCCAATAGTCACCATCTGCTTGCCCACAGAAAACCATATTTAATCATCTAGAGCCGCAGACCTTATTTTAGGTCCCACGGCCCACCAGTGGGCCACGGTCCATGGATTGGGAACCACTGCTCTAGGGGCTGTTTTAGACCTTTTTATATGAATCTGTTAACAGCAACATGCAGCAAATGCTTCAGTTATACTTCATAAAAAAGGGAAACCAGCCTCCATTGTTTATCAAGCCTTGCAAATGTGAATTATGCTTGCTGGCTGTATTTTTTCAGTTTTGATTAGAGTTGTGTACCTATTTTATAGATCTATATACCCAAGATCACATAAAAATTGCTTAGGCGAAAAGTGGTTGCAAATGGAAAAAAGTTAAGAAGTCCTGGTATAGAAGACTTAACAAGTTATTATAATAAAATGTTATCCAGACAAAGCATTTTTCTTCTGGGTGTATTCTGACTGAGAGAATAAGATATATCAAAGCTGGAGTAGGAAGCCAAGTCATTTTCCAGCTTAATCTAGTTCCAGAACCATGCTCTTAAGAAAGCACACCCTCTTCCTCTGAGACTCAAATCAAAGATGCTGACGTTATATCTTATTTTAATTCAGAAGCAACTTTTCTTTGTCAAGAACTTGTAAGCCTTCACAAATGTATCTAAAGTTAGACTGCAAGTGATGTCTGTCTCCTCTTTGGCAAATATTATTTGCTCTGCTGAAATGAAGAAGAAAGAAAGATGAACAATAGAGAGGACTTAAATTTATCTCACACACTATTTTTTTCTTTCTCTCTCTTCTCTGTATAAGCCAGTATGCAGACCAAATTACTCTAAAGGCAGCTGATGATCATATTTGATCTTGGAAGCTAAGTAAGAACTGTCCCAATTGGTACATGCAAGGGAGATTGCCAATTAATACTAGGTGCTATAGGCTAAATTTGAGAGGAAGGAACTGGGAAAACATTTTCTGAGTATTCCTTGCCTAAGAAAACCCTATACATTGTGTGTGCAAGGGTGATACACCTCGCGCCATGAACAAAATGCAAACACAAGTGGTTGGATGAAAATGGCCACAACTCATTTATTGAAGACAGGAACAAAGGATTGGCGGCCACGCATGGGTCCTGGATCAGGGGTCGTACAGCCCCACAAATGTCCAAAGGCACTAGTAAGCCTGGGTGCGATTGGCCCAATGCCTGTCCACGGAAACTCGGCACCCCAGGAGGCCAGGGCGTTATCCCCCCTTACCACACGCCAAATACAGAGTTGTGACAAAGAACGCAATAACTCATAACCATAACAAATGCAACAATGAAAATGAATATATGAACCAAATGGAACACTAACAAGCAATGAATGATGTAGGGAGGGTGGGTGGGAGGAAAAACCGAAACTGGCCCCTGCGTGGTGCAGAGTAAGTCCCGGGCAGCCTTAAATGAGCTGCCCAGGTGGAAGTGAGGGCCAGCCGGCTGACGACAAGGGGCGGGGCGGGGCCAGCCCAGTCATTGGCTGGCCGGCTTTGGTGGTGGGAAACCTTCCCGCCACCCCAGGGGCTTCTGAGAGGAAGAAGCCCCTTCCTGCTCCTTAAGATGGCGACGAGGACAACCCCACCCCGCAACCTGCTCGGCTGGTAAATCGGCCAAGCCAATTAATAGGGTCAACATAAGTTAATGAGCAACTTGAATAAATGTCAGGCTATTGATATCAGACCATAGCACTGCTTCATCTCTGTAGTTTGTATTTGTTTGCAAGTCATCTGAGGCCCCTTCTACACTGCCTTATATCCCATAATCCCATCCCAGATTATCTGATTTAAACTGGATTATACGAGTCTCCACTGTCAGATAACCTGGGATAATAAAATAATCTGGGATCAGATCCTAGGATATTAGGGGCAGTGTGGAAGGGAACTGAGTTATAATATTTAAGAAAGATGATTACATCATCACCACACAACCACCACTGACATCTTGTGGGAAAGTCTTAATAAGAGTAATAGTAGCACAATTAATAAATCAGAATGTTTAACATGCTGCCTATGACATTTTATGCTGGAACAGTCTGACATGCCTAATTCTTAGAATACTATGTAAAGGTTGGATCTATCTGATTACTCTGCAGTATTAACTTGCTAATTGACTTTGATTTGATAGATCATGAAAAATTATGGATTCTTTAAAAATGGATATGCCACAACATTTGCTTGTCTTGATGCATAACTAGTACTCAGGGTGGAGAGACAAGAATGGTTTTAACTGACCAGGGGTCAAAAAAGGCTGCATTTTATCACCCTGTTTAACTTACACGGTGAACATATATGGAAAGCAAGATTAGACATGGAGGAATGGGGTTTATTTATTTATTTATTATTTCGGCTTCTAGACCACTCCCTCTAGAAGCTCGGAGCGGTTTACAGCAGTGTAAGCAAGCAATATAAAACATACAGTATAAAACAAGCGACTAGATAGCTGGAGGAAGGAACATCAACAATTTAAGATATGTAGATGACACCCTACTGCTAGCAGAAAAATACAGAGTACTAGCAGAAAATAGTTAAATAGTTCAAGATTTTCCATCCCTTGGCTCAGTCAGGAATCAGAATGGAGATTGTAATGAAGAAATTAGGAGAAGACTAGGACTTGGGATCAGCTATGAATGAACCAGACAAGATCCTGCAGTGTCAAGATGTACAATCAAATACTAGATTTCCACTTGTCCATGTCATTGTATTTCCCATTTCTATTTATTTTGGTGAAAGCTAGACTATGAAAAAGTTGATAGGAAAAGTGTCAACTCATTTGAAATGTCGTGCTGGAGAAGCATTCTCCAGATATCACGGGCTGCTAAAAAAAACAAGCCGAGAACAAATCAAGCCTGAAATTTCCCTAGAACAGACATGGGCAAACTTCAGCCCTCCAAATATTTTGGGCTTCAACTCCCAGAAATCCCAGCTAGCTTACTGGCTGTCAGAGATTGTGGGAGTTCAAGTTCAAAATACACGGAGAGCCAAAGTTTGCCCATGCCTGCCCTAGAAGAAAAGATCATTATAATGAAACATTTGTACTTTTGCCATTTCATGAGAAGACATGACTCAGTAGGAAAGATCGTGATGTTTGATAAGTTAGAAGACAGATGGAAAAGAGGAAGACTATGTTTTAAAAGAAGAGACTTAATCAAGGAAGCCGTGGCCCTAAGTCTACAAAATATGTCGGGCTTTTGATGATAGAGTGGTTTTGAGGTCTCTTATTCATGAGTCCACCAAAAGTTGAAGTGACTTGACAGCAGTTAACACCAACCAAGTTGACTTTCATTTTGTCAGTGTGTCTCAACGTAGTAGATGTCTTCTAAGGTCTCCCAAATGGGACTGGCACATTTTACAGCAGTTAATTATTATTATCAGACATGAGAAAATTATAAGCCTCTGGATTACTTGTTGATCATTTTAAGGTATTCTCCCATTCCTTTGTCATCAGGCAACAAGTCTCTTGAACAGTTGAATCTTTCACTGAAGTATGGAAACAAATATCACTGGGACAAATTCTTCTAATTTCTAATTCATCTAACATTTCAGCAGCTACACTCGATTTATACTTGTCTGACAATATTATTAAATGTTACATTGAAAAATGGATCACTAATGTTTAAATTGCCCTCCTAGAGAGGATATATAGAAATTCAGGTTTGCGGATGTAGTTCTTCTCCTCCCAACTTTATCTTGTGAGTTATATCATGGTTAAGAGAGAATGACATGAGATATTCCAATTCCCAGTACAACCCTGTAATGATTTTAGCTCATTTCTTTTATAGCATGTGTTTAAGACACTTATTTTCCAGAATATGATGAAAAATCCTGTAAAGGGTAGATTTTCTGTGTATTGTGGACATGGATCCCAAAACATGCAAGAAGGGTTTTAATAGACCACACTTGGTCCACCCAGGGCTGGACGAAGGTAATTTTAAATGGGAAGCAAACAGTATTTTGGCACTAGACATATAGAGTTGGGAGGGACCCCCAAGGGACATCTAGTCCAGCCCCCTTTCCAAGTAGGAATTAATATATTATACATTATTATTGTTATTATTGCTATCATCATTATTGCTATTATTAGACTCCTAGAGTTGCAAGGGCCATCCAGTCCAAACCCCTAATGCCAAGAAGGAATTATTATTATTATTATTATATTCAGAATTAATATATTATTGTACATTATTCTTATTACTGTTGTTGCTAGACTTCTAGAGTTGGGTGGGGCCCCAAGGGCCATCCAGCCTAGCCCGCTCCTGCCTCCCCAGCGGGCATGGCGCAACCCCTCCCGGCAGACGTCCACCCAGATCCCACCAACCTTCCTCCTCCCAGCGCTTCCTCTTTCCGGGGGGCTCCTGACAGCGCTGCCAAAGAAGGCGCATGGTTCTGCGCATGCGGGCAGCTCTGGCCTGCTCGCACTGCACCAAATGCGCATAGGCGGAACCTGGCAGCCAGATGCGCCTCTGAACATGTGGCACCTTACGTGGGCGTGTAGTTCGCATAATGTAAGATCCGCCCCTGGGTCCACATCTTTCCCTAAAATTAGGTCCAGAGTTGGATGCAAAGCTGGGCACATCAATTTACTGCAGTAATCTTACCTTTTACTCAGATCATAGTATAGTTGAACCTCACAAAACAGTTGGCCCTGCACATTCGTGGGATCTATAATATCTGCTTTGAACTGAATTATCTGAGTCCACATTGCCACTTCAGTGTGGATTTTATACAGCTGTGTGGAAGGGGCTGAAGATGATGAAATGAGGCAAAGGAAATTGATTCAACTATCCTTGGACTTACTGAGGAAATTGGCGTTTGGGTTTCTGCAGAGAGGTGATATTTCTACAACCAATAAACAATTGTGCCTTAGAATGGAATAGTTCATCAGATGGCAGACATGAGGGAAAGTGACCATTGCATTAATACTGTGTGGTGCCAGGCATCTGGTTAAAGATATAATAGCTGCTACACCACTTAAGAACATTGAGCCCTTAATTATCAATTTATCATATAGTTGGAAGACTGCCTATAAAGTCAAACACAGACATATTTAATTTCAGAAGAGCAGTTTTTTTCAAAAATGAAGCTGTTATTAAATTCAGTCAACCTCCATCAGGAAACTTGGAGATTATTAAAACCACTATGATAGAGATCCAGATAAAAGGAAAACCGCAGATTAATATAAGATAGAAGCAAATCCATCAGGATACCAGCCTGGTTAAATAACAGTACTAAGAAACCAAAAAGGGGGAATGTATAGCTCAAATATGTTTTGAAAAATCACACCAATCAAACTGATGTAGATTTATAAGGCATGCAAAGAAGGAATTTGAAGAAGCTTAAGAAATAAGATATTTATTGAAAATGCTTTCCTTGAACCCACAAATCTTAGATAATTTCCAGACAGAGTCTAAGATTCAGTTCACCAAAAAATGTACGAACTTCAGATTATCTTGGATGAAGGGGATTATATGGATAATTTTATATACAGCTGCTGGTCTAGGAAGGAATGGAGAAAAATTTGGCTGTCCTGAGAGTCAACCTATGCTGAGAAATGCCCAAGAGGAGTGCACATCACTGTTGGTTTTCCAGACCTCTGTGGTTATGACTGACTGTGGCATATTGTGGTATCACAGAATTAGAGAGGAACTTGGGCCACCCTGTTTCACTGGGTCCACTCTTTCCTGCATGTTTCACTGGGTTTAGCTGCCCTACATGATGTTTCTGATTACCAGATGTTTTTCATAAATTTACATCAGAGCTTTCCAAATATTTCATTCCAGTGACATACTTTTTAGATATGCATCCTTTCGCGACACAGTAATTCAGTGTTACTAGCAAACCAAAGGTTAAACCAACCACTTATAAGATAAACTGATACATATATAAATTGCAATAATGAAGTGTATTTAGGGTTGATTCATTTTATTGAGGTATTGTTTTATGTATTAATGGTGTGAATTATGTTTTCCTTTGATATTGATGTATCTGTATTTATTGCACCATTTGTAAGCCACCCCGAGTCCCTTTTGGGAGATGGTGGTGGGGTAGAAATAAAGTTTTATTAAATGACAATCTTTAATTTATATTTTTGAAAATATATAATTTATTGCTCATTTCACATAGACTCAGAAGTTTCTTGTTATGCTTGCATGACACACTTCCATACCGTAGCGAACACTCTAATATGTCATACAAACAGTTTGGAAAGCTGTGACTTACATACTGATAGTAGCCACCATTTCTTCCTTTCAAATCCTCTGT
This sequence comes from Anolis apletophallus, assembly GCA_030556195.1. Classification (NCBI taxonomy): domain Eukaryota; kingdom Metazoa; phylum Chordata; class Lepidosauria; order Squamata; family Anolidae; genus Anolis; species Anolis apletophallus. The sequence continues at coordinate 129,006,342 of JARBWK010000004.1, read as the reverse complement.
GTCAGAATGAGGGAGCCATTATTGACCTATGGTTTGATTTGCCCAAGGGCGCATCCACACAGGGTGGAAAACGCATGCCCTTCTGGATTTTTACGTGAGAGTCCAAACGACGGCCCATGTAAAAATGAATTACTTCTTGACAAAGCAGGAAAATCCTGCTTTGTCCCGAGGTAATTTGATAGTGGATTACATCCGGGTCTAGTGGATTCGACCCGGATCTAAACCACTATGGCCACTGTCTGGACTGCCCCCTCATAAGCTTTGGAACTTCTGAGGGGGCAGTCCACACAGCAATCTCATGTTTTCAAAGCTGAATTAGCCCAGAAAACTCAGAGGGCTCAAACCCTCCTTAAAAAAAAACCAACTTTAAAAGCCTTAAAAAGTATATTTTTAAAAGTACTATTTGCTTCTGACCCCCTTCTCCTGGCACGTCATTTCTACACGCCAGTAGAGGGCTGGCAGCAAGTTAATGCTAGTTGGGTAAGTAATTTTTACCTTTTAAGGCTTTTCCGGGGGGGGGGGGTGTCTTTCATGTCCAGGTGCCCTGCTGGAAGGTCGGACAGGACATTCGGACCTCCCACCCTCAGGAAATTTTGGGTGTTCACAGGTGGTATGTAGACTGTAATGCGGGCCCAATCGGGTTTTTAAAACCCCATTGGGCGTGCATTAAAGTCCTGTCTGGAACCACTCCAAGAGGGAATTTCCTTTTTGAGTCCAGTCAGTGCTTCCCAGTGGCTATTCATCAGATGCATCACATGGTGAAGAGGGCAGACAATAAGGGAAGAATGTGACCGTCATGTCTTCTGCTTATAAACTTCCCAGGGGCAACAGGTTGACAAGCATTGGAAACAGAACACTAGGCTAGAATGATCTCCTAGGGCCCTTCCACACAGCCATATAATCTAGAACATTAAAGCAGAAAATCCCACAGTACCTGTTTGAATTGGGTTATCTGAGTCCACACTGCCATATATTCCAGTTCAAAGCAGATAATGTGGGCTTTATTCAGCCATGTGGAAGAGGCCCTAGTCCACACATGTCAGATGCAAAGCTTGCCACATCATTTTTTTGGCCCAGCAGGCTGTCAACACCAGGGCCACATAGCTGCATGTATACCATCTTCCCCCCACCACCACCACCACCACCACCACGCTAGTCCTATCCAGGAAGGTGAAGTATGCTTGTAAATACTAAATTGTAGCAAATTGTAGCAACAGGGCATCTCATCCTTGATGTACTGGAAAAGAGAGCAACTTGATAGCCTTGTTAATAATCAAAACATAGATGCTCCCAAGATACACATCAGTTCTGTTGTTTTATTAAACACTTTATTTTCTTTATCTACAATCCTCCTGTTACACTATAATGACAGAGCAATTAGTTCTGTCTAATTGTCTCTTGCTAATCGCCTCAGCTGTTTGCCTGTCTCACAATTTATGTCACAGTTGTAATTCCATGCGGAATATCCTAACGTCTTTCTGCAGGATTTGTAGTTCATCACATTTAAGTGCTAACCCTTCCTCTGTGAATGTTATCATATAGATAATCTTTTTGTTGCAGTTTCCCAGATTCAAATTCGCGTAATGAATTTAGGGCTGCTTATTTTCTTTGTTGCACAACCAAAGGCAAGGGTAAGAATAAGAGTTAGTGTTTACCTATCATATGAAGAGCCATCATGTTAATAGAATGTAGCTTTGGATTTTTCATGTGCCTAAATTATTATTTATCACAAAAAGACAAGCTTAAAAAACCCCTAGTTGTAGTTTAGTCCTACAATTAAGCCTTTTGAACATAGTATCATCTTGTTTTCCTTTTTACCTGTCGTTGGGGAGTGAAAGTACTGAACTATCTAGTATGTGTTTTATGCATATTAGGTGTTTTTCGCGGATGGGGCTAGAGAGTAGCAAAGACATCTGTGAATGAATTTCCATATCTGAATATATAGACTTATTTATGTACCACTTGTCACTGCATGCAAGCAAGCTTGATTAAATGACACCAAATATTTCCATAATTATTCCTTTTGTGTGTGTGTGTGTGTGTGTGTGTGTGTCAGGAGAGACTTGAGAAACTACAAGTCGCTTCTGGTGTGAGAGAATTGGCCATTTGCAAGGATGTTGCCTAGGGGGCGCCCAGATGTTTTTTTTGATGTTTTTACAATCCTGTGGGAGGCATCTCTCATGTCCTTGCATGGAGCTGGAGCTGATAGAGGGCCCTCATCCACACTCTCCCCGGGTTGGATTCAAACTGGCAACCTTCAGGTCAGCAATCCAACCTTGAAGTCATCAGTCCTGCCTGCACAAGGGTTTAATCCACTGCGCCACTGTGGGCTCCATAATTATCTCAAAAAAATGCTGGCAGGTATCAAAAATTACTTCAATAATACATCAATCAATATTCAATGTATCAAATTTATAAAGACATATTCAAAGAGAACAATATCAATGTCATTTATATATATCAGAATTATATCACAAAAATCACAATTGTCCTGTTGTTGAGTTGATGCATAATCACACCCAAGGTTCAAAATGTCAATTATCCAAACGTAATCCGGAGTATAAGTAAATGTCCACGAATATCAAAGGAGTTCACAGTTATCCCGTTGCTGAGGCATAGTTAAATTTCTCAGTTCAACCAAATTATAATCTGGAGTATAAGTAAACATCCATATTCATCAGTTTTCTCAATGGAACCTTGGGTGTGATTATGCATCAACTCAACAATAGGGACAACTGTGATTTTTGTGATTCATTTCTGATATATATATAAATGACATTGATATTGTCCTCTTTGAATATGTGTTTATAAATTTGCTACATTGAATATTGATTGATGTACTGTATTATTAAAGTAATTTTTGATACCTGCCAGCGTTTTGGGGTTTTTTTTGTTGAGATAATTCAAAACGGTGATACCCATTGTTTGTAGTTGACTCCATAATTAGTCCATGATTCTCAAATTGTTCCTGACACTAAAAAAAACCTCAAGCCACAAGGAGAGGTAGGTAAGAAATAAAATTATTATTATTATTATAGCAAAACTTAGTGATGATTTGGCTGCTATTTTGGAAGTATTTTCCAAACTAAATTAATTTTCCTTGCTGATTGTTGAAAAGGTTTTTGCAGCTTGAAATCTTGCAAATTTTTCAGCAAGATGCATGTAATAAAATTGCCTTACCCAATTTGAGCCACACAGAAACACTTCATGACTGGTTACAGAAACAGTTCAGAAAGCCAAGGAGTGTGATTTGGGACTACTTTTGTGACTTATGTGTCTCTGGAAGACCTTAGTGCCTCCCACTTATTTTTGTCTCGTGCTTCATATTTACTTCAGGAGAAAAACAGGATATTGTTCAGTTGCTCAAGAATCTCACACTCTCTCCACAGTAAGCCTTATTGAGTTCTTTCCAGAATATTTGGCAGAATATCCTGTATACTCAAAGAAAATCTTGAGGTTCCAAGTAAAGGAGATGCTGGGTTAGACTACTGATACTCCTCTAATCATGGGTGCAGGCTTCCATCTCTGGGTATTTTTCATCACAGTAGAAATAGTTTGAAACATTATGGTCTTGGATAGTGTACTGAAAAATCAAATCAAAGCTAATTTTTAAAATAGTTTTAGCTGTTTATTTTTAATTTTACAAAATATGGATTTCATAGACAAAAGGGCATATAACACTTAATAGCATTACCCTTAAGTGCCCCATCTTGGTTCCTCCAAAAGGCCTCCAGAGATTTTAAGTGGCCTTCCTTGCCATGCCACTTTTTAGTTGCATACAAATCTTAGGATCCGATGGATGGCAGGATGTTGTAGGACAGTGATTTTCAACCTTTTTTGAGCCGCGGCACATTTTTTTACATTTACAAAATCCTGGGGCACATCACCAACCAAAATGACACAAAATGACACTCTAACACAGTCATACATATAGTTAATATGTTTTTAAATGTATTTATACACTCACTTAGTGTGAAACCTGGGCCTGTTTCGATGAACACAAAATAGATATCCTGGCAGGAATGGTAGAAAGACACACACAAAGCTCTTGCTCAACAGCTGTCAGTCTCTCTCGGTTTTTAGTTTTTATTACAGTTTTATTGCCTCGAGCTCACCGTCTTTTCTTTTGTCCACTACTCATATTAGGGCCTTCATCTGTGTCATAATTTTGTCCAGGGCCCTGTTCGGCATTTGCATTTTCCCTTGTCAAAAACTTCTCCATCACTGTCACTCGCTTGTCTTGCTGTGATCCCAAATTGCCACTGTCACTTGACGCGCAGCTGCAGCACAAACTCTAACTTTGTTTACTTAGCCGAGTCTGAGTGAATCCAAGATGGCACGCTTCACTTCTTAGGTGACGCGAGAGTGCTATGGCTCCATTTCTTAAAGGGACAGATGCACCTTATAGTTTATATATGAATGAAGTTCGAAAATAATTTCCCACGGCACACCTGATGATGTCTCACGGCACACTAGTGTTCCGTGGCACCCTGGTTGAAAATCACTGTTGTAGGATGTATTGCCCAACATAGTTGAAAAGTGTTCCAAGCTGGGTGAGGGCTGCTCTTAAAACATTATCTCTAACTAACTCTGCACTTAGATAGTCTGTTCTACCTCTTTTCTTCATTCCATTCCCACTCAGCCCACAAAACACCCTTCAGACAACATGGATTGTGTAAGAGGAGATGGCATGGAGCTTGGGAAATGTCTGTTAAAATGCCTCTAAAATGCCTGGCTTTCAGCATACCTGCCTATTACCAGTCCTTCAGACACGAATGTCCATGTAGGAAAAGGATGAAATTGCAAGCCATCTGTTTTACAATCTTATCTAAGAAACTCTAGTAAGCTCCAAAGATTTGCATTTATCTCCAGGGGGGAAATTATGAGAACTGAACTTGATACACAGAGGCACGTACCTTATTCTGGAAACAGTTTTTTGAGTGGGGAGATAAGTAGGTGCACTGCACAGAAAGTGGATCAGTAACTGTTCTCCTGTTGAGCACTCCTTCTCGGGCAAGCTGTTTCTTTCTCCACAGGATTCCAGATGTGTGTTTATTCCCACAAATCTTCATATATCTGGGCTAAGGTTTGATATTAGTTGGCTAGGTCATGGATTCAGTTCCTCCCTGTTTCTTTAAAGGTTTCTAAACCATGCAGGAGCCAAAGCACGCATGAAAATGCTCAGTGACTTATTTTGTTCAGTTTTTTTTTTTTTGCAAGAATCAAGACTAGTACCTGTATACTTTTCTGAGTGCTTAGCAGATAAGTGAAGTCTCACATCTTTGACTGATACTTTTATAGAATTATAACTGTAGACTTAGCCCATTGTTTTTTAAATTCTGGGAAATTTGGGAAGGAAGTCTAGATGAGGTCTGTTGCACTGTTGAGTTAAAGGCAATAGGACCATTCGATTGAAAAGGAGAATGCATCAAAGCAGGATAAAGTCTCCTAAGAAAATGTCAGTGAAAGGTATGAGACTTCACTCAGGGGCTGAACACACTGAAAGATATACCAGGCTTCTTGTTAGAAAACCGCATACAAGAATAGTTACTGTGCATTTTGTCCCAGGACTTGGTTCCTACAAGGGCTGGACATTTTAATAGATAAAAGTATCCAATACTTTATATCTCATTCCAATATTTTTACACTGAATGGAATGGACACCTGGGAGTGAATACTGAAAAGGATGTGGGAGGGGCTATAATTGTGAGGTGCTTCAAGACAGATATTTCAAAATATACTGAAGCAGCAAATGGTGATGTGTGAAGCAAGAAGCCCTTAGTTTATGGACCTTGGGAAAGTCATTGTATGTATATGTTTCAGCTGCATCTAAAATGCAGAACCCCAGTTGGATCTGTGGGGCCAGTTTACAAGGTTATCATTAGAGTGTGTACAGAGAATATGAAACCATAGGTAAAGGTAAAGGTTTTCCTTTGACATTAAGTCAAGCCGTGTCCAACTCTGGGGGTTGGTGCTTATCTCCATGTCTAAGCCAAAGAGCCTGCATTTTCCCTAGACACCTCCATGGACATGTGGCCAGCATGACTTCTTGAAGCACTGGTACCTTCCCGCCAGAGCGGTGCCTAGTGAACCGTATGAATGTTCAAAAGCGCAAGTACACAAAGCCTGTTTTCTTGCTGAGAACAGCATCACATCCCCTACCCAGACAATAGCACTGTTCTCTCTCTCTCTCTCTCGCTCTTGCTCTCTCCCCCCCTCTCTCTGAAATAAAATAATCCAGATTTTGGTATCCAATTACCTTTAGATACTGTTAGAATGTGGACTCCCTCCATGCCCCCAGAAGAGTCATCTGCCTACCCCCTTATGCTGCCCAAGTGCATTAGCTTATGTCACTGATTTGGATTTATTTCTCTTCAGAAAAGGAGGTGGGTTTAGGACAAAAATATATCATGTAGATATGCAACAAATATCCTCTTAAGAGCAGACATTCTGAAGTCTCTGAATTTGGGCGTGCGAATGATAGAATCAAATCCAATACAGAAATTAGAGGATAGGGTCATTTGAAGGAGTCAAGACCCAAGCAATGAATCATAGAGGAATACGGAAGGAAGACTCTTTGGGGGAAAACTTTGATAATTTGATCATATAACTATATTTCACAGAATAGGAATAAGTCCTCTGTGGCACAGTGATGTACCTAGTCCCATAGTCTTTTAGTTAACTAATCTAGAAAATCACTTTGAAGACAATACATGGTCCTGTGAAAAATAAGGAATTGGTTTTGCAAGGAGTGCAGCTGTCTGAGATAAATGCAGAGAATCTAATTTACTATAAGCCTTAAGTGCCTTCTGTGTTTATGCAAAAGCCTTCCACCAATGAGAAATATGAGTTTTCATTGTATTTGGGGGGGGGGGGGACTGACAAGAAAATCATTCTCTGTTTCAGACTAGATACTCAAAGCAACCAGAAGCAGTAATCAGAAAGCAAAAGGCAATGATACAGCCGTTAAATGTACTGTCTAGGGTTTCTGAGTTTGCAATCCAATACATCTGGAGAGCATCAGACTGAGAAGAGTTGAATGAAAAACAGAAATAAGGAAACAAACAGAAAAAGTAGTCATTCTCTTCTGATTGATTATCTCTTGGGCAAAGAAACAAATAGGAATACACAGTCCAACCAAAACATATTTTTCCTTCTGAGTCTGTTTAAAAATATTCCTATCAACAAAAACATTCCAAAAATAGTCAAGTTTGGAATAAATTCTCCTATTTACTAAGAGTGAGGCAGAGTTTAATATAAGAAAAAAGCTTACCAAATCTCAATTCCTAACTTGATTTTGTACCAGAACGCACATCTCCCTATTTATTCATTTATAATTTGATGAACCTCATAGTCTGCAGCCCCAGGAATAAAGTACGCTGGTATGCTTTTGCTGGAGAACCTAATGGTACTCTCTGAGCATGTCCTCTCTAGAAAGGGCTAGGTCTTCCATTACAACTCTATGTATGCTTCCACCAGAAGTCATTCATTCAGAAAGGTTTGCTATTCAATAGCTGCAGTAAACTGAAAAACAGGTCCTTGTGGATATGGGGCTTGTTCTGTACATTTGACTTCCAACCTTCCTACTGATAACTGCAAAAAAATCCCTAAATAAACTAGGCGCTTCAAATATAATTACAATTTGTGCACTTCCACTGGTTAAACCAATGTATTAGTCTACTCATTAGACTAATAAGGTGTAAAAGGGTTTCATAAGGAAGAGGGAGCAGGTTTGTTTACTGTCTCCCTTGAAACTAGGACTCGGAGCAAGGGGTTCAAATTACAGGGAGATTCCACCTGACCATTAGGAAGAACTTCCTGACTGTAAGAGCTGTTCAATAGTGGAACTCTCTGCCTCGGAGGCAGTAGAGCTCCTTCCTTGAAAACTTTAAAATAGAGGCTGGGTGGCTATCTGTCAGGGATTCTTTGATTGTGCTTTTCCTGCATGGCAGGGGTTGAACTAGATGGCCCATATGGTCTCTTCCAACTCTAGGATTCTAAGCTTCTATAATTATCGGTGTCAGATTGTAGCAACATTGTCTATAATCAACAATCCTATAAAACATGACATGGGAAAGGATGACTTTGCTAACTTGGTTGTTTTATTTCATGTGTGCACATTGTAAGTTAGGGATGAAACGTTGAAGGGAACATGGTGAAATTCTCCATGTTCTCCTCTTCCTCCTCCTCTCTACATTCCTCGTGGTTGTTGTCTTTTTCTCTCCTTTGCCCCCTCTCCTCCTCTCTTCTTCTTCTCCCCCCCTCTCCTCCTCCTCCTCTTCTTCTTTTTCCACCTCCTCCTCCTCCTCCTCTATTCTTCTCCCATCACCCCCCCCCCCCCCATAAATCCCATCCCATTTCTTCACTGCAGGATGGACCTTGGACAGCATTTGAGGCTTAGGGGATGGAGGATCCTTTGTTGGACTTTCACCACCATGGAGGAGCAATTTTGGGTTCCTCTCCCCTCCTTGGTTGTTTCTCCTTCTCTCGCTCCTATCTCTCCATAAACTCCCCTCCCCAAAGTGCCTCCCCAGTCCTGTACTTCTAAATATATGGGAGAAATGCAAGAGCAACATGGGGACCAGGAAGATCCCCCAAATTAGCTGAAATACAGGAGTTTCTGGAAAATTTAGGAGAGTTGAACACTCTAGAAAAGGGCCCCACCCTCAGCTGATCTCAAAACATGGGCATGTCCATAAGGGAGAAGTCTGTTCTTTCTCCGTGTGTGACCAGAGGAAGGAGATGGTGATCCTATGAATGTTTACTTAGGCCTCTTCTACACTGCCATATAAAATCCAAATTATCAGCTTTGAACTGGATTGTATGGCAGTATAGTAAAGGTAAAGATTTCCCCTTGAAATTGAGTCTAGTCAAGTCCAACTCTGGGGGTTGATGCTCATCTCCATTTCTAAGCCACAGAGCCAGCATTGTCTGTAGATGCCTCATAGGTCATGTGGCCAGCATGACTGCATGGAGCATTGTTACCTATTGATCTATTCACATTTGCATGTTTTGAACTGCTACGTTGGCAGAAGCTGAGGCTAACAGCTGGAGCTCACCCCATCCTGGAGATTTGAACCACTGACCTTCCAATCAGCAAATTCTGCAACTTAGCAGTTTAACCTGCTGCACCACCACAGCCCCTGTATGGCAGTTTAGACTCATATAATCCAGTTCAAATCAAATAATGTGGATAATATGGCAGTGTAGAAGGGGCCTTAGAATCATAGCATCACACAGTTGGGAGAGTCCACATATAGACCATCATATCCAACCCACTGCCATGTAGGAAAGGTAACCGCCTCTGCAGTTAAAAATTCTTAAGATTTCAGCCTTAAAGTACAATTTACCATAAGAAGAAGGCAGGCATACCATGTGCTTAACTGTGTTAATTCAAGTTCAATTCCAATGTTTTAAATGCTGCTATACATACCCTGGCTCATGGTAAATTGTTCTCTCTCCCACTGCCAGATTAAAATTTGTTTTCCCCATCTTCTTCCTCTTTACTTGAACAATTTAAACAGCCTGGAAAAGTTTGGATTCAAATATGCATTGTGTGCCATGGATATATTACTTTATACTTCACCAGCAAGTCTTCTCTTTCAATTTCCCCTTTTTATTATTAAAAAGGAAGCACTAAAATGGCAGGCAGTCGGCCAAGGTGAGAAACCGTCTTGGGGGGAAACGTAACCAACATTGTGAGTTGTAAACAACAACCATCAAACAACAAAGCCTCCCTTCCCCATTATCCCATAGCAGTTGGCCTTGAGAAACCAAAGTCTACCTGTGTGGATTTCAAGAGTTTCATTTGTTCCCAGGATGTTGTTTCCTTTTGCACTAAAGAAAATATGTATATAAACGACACCATGTGAAGGTTTCTGGTGGTTTTGAGGTTGCGCATTTACTGGCCAAGATCCAAAGAGCTGTGAAAGTTGCTCCATGAATCCAAGAAGGCTTTCGGCTTGTTTTTCCTCAGGCAGCAGACCAACCCCAGCCCCCCATGCTACAAAGGCAGGCTCCTTTTGAAATTGATAGGGACTTTCAGAAGCAATGTTTTTCCACACCAGGTCCCCAAGAGAAGCGGGAGGAACCGCAGTTTGATAATGCAGTCCCTCTCAAGTTCTAAGCCATAACACTGTTGAGAATGTTGTACGGGATTCCTTTTAAGTGAGCAAGTTATGGATAAGCTGACACTGACAATGCAAACATGGCACACTCCTCTACGGATGACTTCCCAGATCCAAGCTGTGCGTGAACTCACTCCCAACTCAGGATTGTCCTTTACAGGAGAAAGTCGGACATATTTTGAAATAACACTTAGTGAGTTTATTCTGAAATAAAGCTTACTGAGGCTTACTTACTTACAGTTTTTTTTCCCTGTGTCTGGAGTGACTTGAGAAACTGCAAGTCGCTTCTGGTGTGAGAGAGTTGGCTGTCTGCAAGGATGTTGCCTAGGGGATGCCCAGATGTTTTTAATGTTTTACCATCCTTCATCCCTGGGGTGAATATGTGATTATCTCTACTCTTGATGATCACTTTTCCCTTTTTTCTTAACTGTCACTTTCCATTTCTGGTGCACTGATGTGCATTTTTGCAGGTAATATGTGGGGGGAAAAAACCTTCGAAGCAATTTGAGACCAAATTCTGCGTTTACCACCCTGACCTTAAACCAGTTCCAGCATGGCAGTCTAATCAGCCACACAACAAAATCAGTTCTTCCCATACCTGTTCTACTCTGCATTGCAGTATCAGAGTAGATGTGCCCCGTGACAGTTCAAAGTGGTTTGAGAGATTTTCTTTCCCACATTTCTTTTGCCCCAACTATCTCATTTGACTGAACAAGTTGTACAGTCTTTAGAAACAAGATTGGAGATTTAAATGAGACGAACGCAGACAGAATGAGCAACACTTTGGAACTGTTTTCGGTGATAATGTGCTCGAAAGTTTCAGCTGCTTGAAAGCTTTTGTTTCCATCTTTTCTTCTCAACTTATCTAGAGACCTGATGGCTTCAGCAGCAGTCAGCAGATGTCTACCTGTCTGCTACAGGCTAAGAATGAAGGTCAGGCCACAGTCTGCAGCCAGCTGATTTGTTTTGGTCATAGACAATAGCTAGACTTCCATAAATCAGGCAGGATATGCAGGGCGTCTGGCTACTTGTACGTTGAACATTTGTCTTGTATAACTAGTAAAATGTTTGACAGATAGCAACAGCAGGAGTGTTGTCTCTTTGAGGAGAGAATAAGAAAAAAATGGACCATTTCCATCAGGCTGTAGAAGTACAGGTAAGCACAATGCCAATATGAGGTCTAGGAAGCAGCTACCAATTTTGCATCTACACACAATATCATTTTTCCAGTGTTTCATAAATTAATACAAGGATGCTAGTGTGCTTTAGATGTCCTTACTCCCGTCTGAGGTCTAGTGACTAACTGCCATCCCTGTGCTGCTGGCTGCTCTGGGATAATAATAATAAGAAGAAGAAGAATGAGTTCTGTAAAAAGTTACGGAAAATGAACACGTCAAACTCCTCTAGGACTTCCGAATTCAGACAGACAGAGTTTTGGAGCATAATAATCCTGACCTCACGATCATGTTAAAAAACAAAGTATGGTTTGTCAATTTTGCAATCCCAGGTGGCAGCAAGATTGAAGAGAAACAACTGGAAAAGCTGGCATGATATGAGGATTTAAAGATCGAATTGCAAAGACTCTGGCACAAGCCAGTCAAGGTGGTCCCAGTGGTGATCAGCACTCTGGGTGCAGTGCCTAAAGACCTTGGCCTGCACTTAAACACAATCAGCGCTGACAAAATTACCATTTGCCAGCTGCAGAAGGCCACCTTACTGGGATCTGCATGCATTATTCGCTGATATATCACACAGTCCTAGACACTTGGGAAGTGTCCAATGTGTGATCCAATACAACAGCCAGCAGAGTGATCTTGACTGCTGTGGACTCATCTTGTTGTGTTTCTAATAATAATAATAATAATAATAATTTTATTTTTATACCCACCTCCATCTCCCCTAAGGCACTCAGGGCAGCTTACAAAAGGACAAGCCCAGAGAGCACAAAGTTAAAAACATAACCCAATAAGATAGCATCAAAACAAAACCAAATAAAACCACATCACAATAACACGTAACATCATAAAAACAGTACCATACAGAACAATGAAAGTGCTGAGTTCAGAGGGTTTGTGCATATTCCTAGATACAGCTAAGGGAATTCAGAAAGGCAGGGCTGGGAGAATAATGTTCATGGGCTTTAAAATGTCAAGATTGTAGAGCGGAGGACCATGCTAAAGTGCTGGAGCTTAGGTAACATTGGGCCAATTCTTTGGAACTGCTTACTCAAAGGCACAACAGAACATCAATGTTTTTAGGTTCTTGTGGAAGGTGGACAGGGTAGGTGACAGTCTGAACTCCCTGGGAAGAGAGTTCCAGAGCCGGGGGACCACCAAGAAGGCCCTCTCCCTTGCCTCCACCAATCGTGCTTGAGACAGAGGTGGAAGCAAGAGAACCCCCCCCCCCCCATGATTTTAGGGCTAGTGTTGGTTCGTAGGGGAAAACGTGATCGCGAAGATAGGCAGGTCCTGAACTGTTTAGGGCTTTGTTGGTAATCACCTGCATCTTGAATTGGGACCTGAAACTCATTGTCAGCCAGTGGAGCTGTTTGAACAGGGGGCTAACTGCTCCCTGTAGCTTGCTCCAGTTAGTAACCTGGCCACCGATCTTTGCACCAATTGCAATTTCCGGGCCATCTTCAAGGGCGGCCCCATGTAGAGTGCATTACAATAATCCAATCTGGAGGTAACTAGGGCATAGATTCATTTACTCCGCAAAAGCATGTGCTGCAGCAGTTTCAATTGGATAAGGATGGTGGGAGCTGAAGATTCTCCTAGAAACTTAGTAAAATAGTGTAAAATGAAACATCCACCACATTCTCCTTCAAATAACACTTTTACAAAGAATTTTAGAAATGCATGTATGTGTATGTTATGTACAGTATATTCAAGAAAAAATAGAAAAAATATTCTGAAACGATATAGCAAACTATTCTGGAAAAAATGCCAAAATATTGTAAAAATATTCTGGAAAAAATTGCAAAATTAAGCTGTTCTTTGTCTCTATTTAGCCCTTTTGCTTCTGGGGACTTGAAGTGCCTTATTCTCTAGCTCCAGGCCTCAGCTTTGGAGCACCCAAGGAAAAGCCAGTACATCAGAAATGAAAGAGCTATGCACCTGGTCTGCAGTCACTGGCCATGTGAAAATGACATGCAGTACAAGCCTAGTTGACGTGAATGAAAGATACCGAAGGGCTGTGGAGGAGCAGCTCTCATGCAGCTCTCATTCTGTTCATCGAGAATGGAGTCCTTTCCACTTGGATTGGGCTGAATGTGACGGCTAATGTTCAAGCCTTGGTACTGTAGTTTTAAAACATGTTCCCCATGTCCCAGTGTCTCCGCAGAGCTTCGCAGTAGATAAATGGTAGTTGTTCCCAAACACAAATGTGATTTTGCCAAGTGACACAGGTCGTTTTCTTGCAACGCATGTATTCCAGTTGAAGAAAAAACTGTTGTGGTCACTAGGAGACCCACGGGGAAATGCTTTGTATAATTTTTTTGTTACTCACGGGACAAGACTTGAGTTTTGCTTAATTTACTATTCTTGCCTTCTCTAGGTTCCCTGCTATTCTTATGGACAGAAGTTATCCAAACTGGCCATCCTGCGGATAGCCTGTAACTATATCCTCTCCCTGGCTAGACTTGCAGACCTGGATTACAGTGCTGACCACAGTAACCTGAGCTTCTCGGAATGCGTGGAGCAGTGCACTAGGACCTTGCAAGCCGAAGGAAGGTCTAAAAAAAGGAAGGTATGTTGCCAATGAGAGGACAGGCTGCGCCAGTGAATGGGCAACTCCTTTGAGTTCTTCACCTAGTGAGGATCTGCCCATGCTTCTTTTCTGCTGTTACTTCTCCCTTGTGTTTAGAGCTGTCTTGAGACTGCTGTGGTGTGTGTCTTCTTACATTTATAACACAGGATTTGAGTTTTTCTCTTGTTTTATTCCTTTATATGTATGACTTGTTCCTTTCTGTGTATGATTATGAGAATAATCTTGACTGAGCAATGCATTTGCAGCAATAGTTATCCTGTTGGAATCACTAAAGATAGTTCTTTCTCAGCCACATTACAAACCATAAAAACACAGCCAACTGCCTATAGTTTGTGTTTTGTTTGATCTCACATCCTTGTAAGTGGAGATGCATAAAAGTGGATAAGGACATGACTAAAGATGCTTCTAGAGCTGGATCTGCGCTGTCCAATATCAAAGGATCTGATCCCAGATTATCCGTTCTGAACTGGATTATATGAATCTATACTACCAGATCAAAGTACAGGAGGATACAGTTGTTTTCAACTTGATCTCCCCTGGTTTTGATTTGGAATGCTCTACATCAGTGTTTCTCAACCTGGAGGATCGGGATCCCGGCGGAGGGCCAGCGGTTCGAATCTGCAGTATGGGGTGAGCTCCAGCTGTTAGCCCCAGCTTCTGCCAATTCTATCGTTGGTGGGGTCCAAAATGCTCTTTGATTGCAGGTGAACTATAAATCCCAGCAACTACAACTCCCAAATGTCAAAATCAATCTCACCCCATCCCCACCAGCATTCAAATTTGAGTGTAATGGGTATTCGTGCCAAATTTGGTCCAGTGAATGAAAATACATCCGGCATATCAGATATTAACATTATGATTCATAACAGTAGCAATATTACAGTTATGAAGTAGCAATGAAAGTAATTTTATGGTTGAGGGTCACCACAACATGAGAAACTGTATTAAGGGGTCGCAGCATTGGGAAAATTTAGAATCACTGCTCTACATAAGTGAGCAATGGAAAACATTGGGAGAAGTTGCAGATCAATATAGCACACAATACCGGATATTCAAAGATCAGACAAGATCTGGTATCTTTCACACATGGGAATCTTAAATAGACAATAGTCAAAATAATCACACCCTGCATTCCTTTAGTTTACTTTAACCCTGAGCCAATTAGCTGAAATCATCATCAAGCTGTGCTAAAGAGGAAACTAAACATTCTGCCGCTTTTCCTTCCGGAAAGTGACATGGGCAAATTGGAAGAGAGATTGATGCCTAGGCTCAGAGTTTATGGCAAAAAGAGATCTGTAAACTTCAAGTGAACTTCCCGTCTGCTTTCAGGACCTGGTTGTCATGCAAGGTCATAAATCAGATAGATTATAATAGACAAATGGATAGCCAAGCAGAGCAATACTTGTCTTCAGTTTACCAAGATTGGCCTGTTCGGGTCTTTCTCTTTCTCCTTGCCAATAATGTCCATGGATTTTGGGGGTGTCAAGCTGGATTCTGCTGGTCTCTCATCCACATACTAACCAGGCCCAACCCTGCTTAGCATCTGAAATCAGGCTACATTGGGCATGATCAGAGTGGTAAAGTTTCAGAAATGGGAGGTGTCCTGGGTGATAGGCTTTCCCGTGAGAACAGAAAGCCCTGTTCTCATCCCTATGACAGTTTTGTAATTTTAAAAATGATTTTAAAGACATGGAAGAGGAAGCGGAAGCAGCTGATGATGATAAAAGAAATATACTCTTGACTGAATAGATTGAATAAAGGAGTTGGCAGTATGTCTGAACCACAGAGAGCAGAACAAAACAGATGGTAATATCAGGACTGAGGCCCCATTGGCACTGCCAAATAAAATCCAGATTATCTGTTTTGAACTGGAGTATATGGTAGTATAGACTCATATAATCCAGTTCAAAACAGTTAATGTGAGTGATCTGCTTTGATAATCGGGATTATATGGCTGTGTAGAAGGGGCCTGAGTTTGCTGCTAGGCATGCTAGGTATCACATATACTTATGTATAAATTGAGGGAAAGATTTTGGGCTAGATATTATGGATTTTGGTATGACCGATGAATAAATCGAGAGTCATTCTGCAAAGAGGGGAAAGCATCAATATCACCCCGCCTAGGCATTTGGCAAAGACAGAGGTGGGTAGGTGCTTCTTTTAGGTTCTTCTACACTGCCATATCATCCAGATTATCAAAGCAGATAATCCACATTAACTGTTTTGAACTGGATCATATGAGTCTACACTGCCACATAATCCAGTTCAGAGCAGATAATCTGGATTTTATATGGCAGTGTAGAAGGGGCCTTAGAGTGGATTAAGCTCTTCCTTTTTGCCACTCTATTCAGAGAAGGGGATCGTTCTTTTTTAAAATAAGGGTTAAGGTATACTACTCACTATGACTAGGTCAAGCTAGCATTTTCATGAGAATTTCTAGACCTATTTATGAGTATATGAGGTATATACTCATATACACACACACACACACACACATATATATATATATATATACACACACACACACACACTCCCCCCAGAATAGGGTCACAGTGCATCAGAAACAAAGATACACCACAATGTCTGCCTTACTCAGCAAAATGAGGTAGAAGAAGGCTTCACATCATAGAAGTAGAGGGAGAAAGTTAACCTTGTTTTAAAATACTTTTTAATATTGCCTTACATATACATACATTTTTATTGAAAAAAGGTGACGGTATACAGTATTTACCTTCTGTTCAATAATAATAATAATAATAATACACTTTATTTATATTCTGCTTTATCTCCCCAAAGGGACTCAGAATGGATTACAGTATTCACATATAAAGCAACATTCACTTTTACACAGTGAACAACAACATACAATACACAGACAAAGGTAGAGGCCTTCCCCTTTTTCCATATCTGGCATCTGGAGGCAATGCTCAACTCCGGCCATAGGGAACTGCTCTTGTTCCATTTTTCCATGTCAAGGAGCCTGTTGTCCGTAGACATCTCCGATCATGTTGCTGGCATGTCTGCATGGGGCGCCCTTTCACCTTCCCATCTATCGATCTACTCACATTACATGCTTTCGAACTGCTAGGTTGGCAGAAGCTAGGGCTGACAGCAGGAGCTCACCCCGACTCAAGGCTTCAAACTGCCAAACCTCTGGTCAGCAGATTTCCTGCAGCTAGCAATTTAACCTGCTGCGTTACCATGGCCCCTTTGAACATTGCATATAAAACCCTAGAAGGATATGGGATACAAATCCATTATCTGGAATATGACAGCACTGTCACAGTTGGGAGGAACACAACGACAGTTGTACTTTTGCTCTTTTTTAAACAAAACAATAGTCTCTTCCATAGTCTCTCAAACTGATGCATTTTCTTAATTAACTCATCACTCTAGAGCCGGGGGAGGGAACCTATGGCTCGGGAGTCAGATGTGGCTCTTTTCATGATTGCATCTGGCTCACCAGAGCAGCCCGGGCTTCGGTTTCCCAGCATGCAGCGGGGAGGAGTGATGCAAATGCTGAACATGCCTTTGCAGAGCCAGGTCTGAAGTGTCCCCTCATTCTCCCGGGGGAATTCTTTTCTCGTAGTATGTACGTATATACTCACATTTAGTTGACTTCAGTCTTAAAATATATTATATATATTATATGGCTCTCAAATAAATTTCCAAATATTTTGCTTTCATGGCTCTCTGAGTCAAAAAGGTTCCTGACTCCTGCTCTAGAGAAAAAATCCACTTAAAATCCAGTTTCTGCCTCCTGCAAAATTCTGGGGTTTGTAGTTTAGGGAGGAACATTTAACAGCCTGGCTTCTTTTTTTTTAAGATTTTTATTGTATTGTTATACTACATTTACTCTTACTTTAACTACAACAACCCTCCCCTCCCCTGTCCTTCATTTCTGCAGCCATCGAAATTCCATGTTCATCTTCTGGTTTAGCTTCCTGTATCCAGTTTTGTAACCATATTTCTTTGATTTTCTTCCTTTTCTGTCCATAGTTTTATTGATTTTATAATTTCCAGCTTTTTCAGTATACACTTGAAAGTTTCAGTGAACCAGGATAATCGGTTTGCACCCCTTTTAAGAGCATATTTAAATCATTTTTTATTTTTGTATATAGTTCGATCTTCTAAAAATTTGATTCCAGAACTTCCCGACTCCAACCAGAGAGTCGTCCCCTTGGCTTCTTATTCCCCTTCCCTTCTTCCTTTCTAGCCAAACCTATTCTAGCTGGGTGGGTTGCTGTGAGTTTTTCGGGGCTGTATGGCCATGTTCATTCTAGTTCACCAATGCGTAGCAAGCTCTTGACCCTTTCCAAAAGTAACTAGTTAGAGTTCGTTCTGGCAAGCAGGCGCTCCAGATGTTACATTTACTGGCTTCCACACAACCTTTTGTTTTGTTTTTGGTGCTCAACTATCTGCTGTGTCTGATGTTGAAAGGCTTTTCAAGAAATCCTGTTACAATAGGAAACAGTAGAGGAATGTGGGGCTCCTCCCCGGCTTCCTCTCAATGGCTGCATTCTGCTGCAGTTTTTAAAGACAGCGAGGAATATGTGTGACGGGGTGCCAGAGTTAGTTAAGCAGCAATACAAGGAGGTAAAATTAATAAGCCACTCAAAATGAAAAGGGTTTTACTTAAAAATAATAATTCTCCACTGTTTGCAAACAGCATTATATCAGAATAGAAAATGGACGTGTTGATTTTTAAGTTTCCCAGGAACCTTTGCTTATTTCACAGAGTTTATTTCTTAGGACACATGCAACCAATTCTCTCGCCTGTTAAAGACAGAGCTTTAGAAGAAAGAGCACAAAAGAGAAGCAAAGGGCTCACTGAATACTTAAATAAATAAAACATAACACTTACAGAGAGGGGCCGTGGATCAGAAACTGTTTTATCGCAAGTTGGGCCATTGGTCTATCTCGTACCTTTCCGACTTAATCTACACTGCCATAGAAGACAGTTTCTGAATCCAGAGAATCTGCTCTGAACCAGATTGATGAGTCTACACTGCAGGGTTAAATCGCTAAGCTACAGAACTTGCTGGCTGGAAGGTCGGCTGTTCAAATCCGCAAGATGGGGTGAGCTGCCGCTGTTAGCCCCAGCTTCTGCCAGACTAGCAGTTCGAAAACATGCAAATGTGAGTAGATCAATAGGTACTGAGAGGAACCAGTAAGAAGACTACCCCTCCCAATAGGAGAAGATGCTGAAAACAGCCACTGCGTATTACTTTATGCAGTCTGAACAAAGAATGTAGTGATATCTTGTTACACGTGAACTTTGTGTGCTGAAAGATATAGGGCCAGGTTGGGCATGATCAGGAGATGCATCCAACCCCGTTGGAGCACAGAGGCGATAAGGGGGATGAGGTAATTGGGAGAGGAGTATAAAAGGTTTTTTTTTTTTACTGCGCCATTGGCACGGCAGTCTTTTGAACACCTTTTGAAGTGCGATTGCTGATCAGCTTGAAATAAAGAGTCTTGTTTGGATCTTTCGGTCTCGTTGGAGTTCTTCCGACCTTGTGGGCTCCGCATCCCTAAACCCTTGTTCCCTTACAGTACCACTTCAGCAGGAAGGTAACTGCGTGTCATGCAGTCATGCTGGCCACATGACCTTGGAGGTGTTTACGGGCAACACCGGC
Source organism: Anolis apletophallus (assembly GCA_030556195.1). NCBI lineage: Eukaryota > Metazoa > Chordata > Lepidosauria > Squamata > Anolidae > Anolis > Anolis apletophallus. Next base: position 128,986,808 of record JARBWK010000004.1, on the reverse strand, counting down.
TCTTCGGCTTAGATATGGAGATGACCGCCACCACCCACAGTCGGACACAACTAGATGTTATGTCAAGGGGAAACCTTTACCTTTACCCAGCTATAGAATCCAGTTCAAAGCAGACAATCTGGAGTCAGAAGCTAGATAATATGACAGTGTTGAACAGTGCTTTCTCCTCTCCAAAGTTTCATGGAGAGATCTTGCCTAGCCTCATCCAGAATGCTAGGGACTGAACTGGAACTTCATGCAAAGCATGTGCTCATTTACTTTGCTCCCTTCCCAGCTATTTTATGCATTACATAGTGTTCTTTATCATTCAGAGAGACATAACCTATGTGTTATGCAAAAGCATGATCCAAAATTTCCTATAATTATTTATTAATAATTGCAGTAACCAGGGGTGCTATCCCACCCCATATAAGAGAGACACCTGCAATGTGGAGATAGTACACAGGCTGCTTTGACTTTTTATTCTGCCTGAACTCTTTCAGGTACGCACAAAAAGATAGCCGCAATTGTTTCATGTAGCTACAGACACAGATATAGGCTTCTTGAAGGAAACATTAATGCAGATACAGAGTTGGAAGAGATCCTAAAACGATCTAGTCCAGTCTCTTGCCATGAAGAGATACGTAATTAAAACAGTCATGAGAGCTTAGTCCCCTTTGGGGAGATGGTGGTGGGGTAGAAATAAAGTTTATTATTATTGTTTGTTTTTATTTTGTTTTTTATTTTTTATCTATGTAGAAAAGCCTCGAAATCTGATTTTTTTCATGGTCTCTCAGGGCCCTTCCATACAAGCCCTATATCCCAGAATCTGATCAGAGGTTTTCTATTTATCCCAGATTTACTGGCAGTGCAGACTTCTATAATCCAATTTCAAGCAGAAAATCTGGGATCAGTTCCTGAGATATAGGACCTGTCTGGAAGAGCCTCCAGAATGCAGGGGGTAGGGTGGGAAACTATAGTTTTTTTTAAAAAATGCACAATTTCCGATGTACACTGTACATATCTTATTTGTAATGCAAACAAAACAAAACAATAAAATATTTGAAATGAAGAACAATTTTAACCAACTATGACTGGATCTACAGTGCCGTATATCCCAGATTATCTGATTATCCCAGATTATCTGGCAGTGTAGAATCATGTAATCCAGTTCAAAGGATATAATCTAGGATCAGATCCTGGGATATAGGGCAATGGAGATCCAGCCATAAACTTGCCAGTATTTCAGTGGAAAGTATGGGCCTGTCTTTGGCCAACGAGATAGTCAATTAATTAGGATTGTTGTTGTTGTGGGCCTTCAAGTCATTTCAGGATTAAGGTGACCCTCAATCTGAAGTTTAGGATGGGGCCAGGTCAATAGCCTTGAAGGGCTACATTATATTATTATGGGGCGTACACCTTCTCTGTGATTCTCCCACTGCAATGGTTCATTTTCCTTTAATTAGCAAATATTTGCACCATAATAGGCAGATCAAAGTTTCTGTATGGCTTGTTTACTGTGGCTACTAGTCCTGCCCTCACTCCTTGTTCCAGGCCCTTCACTGGTACCACCAAGAGCTGTTGTGCATTAATCCCATGCATGTACATGGAGAGAGCAAGAGTACATGGAACAGAAGGGCTACTGGTGTGTACTTTGACCCTGTGTGGTTTGTGTCATGTTCAAAGCAGCAGGAGCATAATACCCATCACCTTGACCCTCCCTGAGCACTTAGGGAGCAGAGTGGGACCCGCAGAAGGCTCTCTTGCAGCTTACAATCATTCATCTGTTGGGATACCTTTAGAAAGACAGAGAGAAACTGGCGTTTTCTGGCTGTCTTTCCCCTCCTCCACATGTCCCAGCCACTCTGACTCCAGTATTTGAAAGATAATATTGCTTGCTTCATTAGTTTTCTGAACATAACAGTGACTAGCAGTTGGGAGAGGTTGTTGACCTGCAGCTGGTTAGCTTGCAAGTGGGTGTGTGTGTGTGTGTGTGTGTGGTGTGCATACACACACACACATGAGTGCTCCTTTTTGGTTTTGATTAGTTGCCCTGCTAGTGAGCAACACAGTGGAGCCTATGGAAGCTGAGTGGGAGCAAGGGAGGGCTTTCCTCCCCCTCCCTCCCTCCCTCCCGCCCGCTCTCCCTCCCCGGCTCTCCTGGCAGTCGCAGACTCCAGATGTTCAGAGTGCTAGTTGGGAAGTCCTGCTGGCGCCACTCAGGGCAGAGGGCAGGGGAAAGGCACGCGAGCTGGAACCCAAAGCACTCAGTCACTGCAGGATTTGGCACATCCCCAGCTTTCTGCTGGCGCATTCCCCAGCACTCTCCCAGCCATCTGTTCCAAAAAAACACTTTCAGAACCTCATCATCACTCAGGATACAACATTGAGAGCAGCTGTTAGGGAGGCAGGAGGGAAAAACCCTGCAAAAGGTCTCTTTGTGAGAGAGGAAGCTGGCTTATAAATAACAGCAGAACAGTTGCGGCTCAGTAAAAGCGCTCTGCGAGAATTTGTTTCTGTTTTTGTTTTTAATTGCACACACATACATGAACACATTTGTAGAGAGAAAGAAAAGAATTATCATGCAAAATAGGGGACATTTTGCCACACGGATGCGGCATTACTAATTTGTTGCTTTCTTTTGGGGCTAAAGATAAAACAATTTACAGTTCTAAATATAAAGGTTTTCTTCATGTTCAACAAAAACAATTGTCTCTTATGATGAAAAATAAAAGCATAACAGGGGATAAATGTTTTTAAATTGTTGGTGAAGAGATGAAAATTCTACTGTCATTGTTTGAATTTGTGGATCCATAGTCATTCTCACAAAGCTCACAAACACATGTGCACACCATACAAGCCTGGACCCTATGCCTGTTTACTTGGACACGCATTTCATTGGGTTCAATGAAACTTAGAGATAAGACTGCTGCCCCAATGATTTTTTTTTTAAGGACTTGGAAGAGTTTGGGATTTAACAGTCCAATTTTCTACTGGTCCAGTTCTCTACTTCTCAAGCCCTTTCCAGGAGACTCGGGCAAAAGCTAACAGCTGCAGCCTGTGCTACCTGCTAGCTTCACATTAATAACTTTTGCCATCTCAACCACATTCAGGGCCCATCCAAACAGTACCCTTATCTCAGGAGCTCCCACATAAAAATGGAGGGTAGCCAAATACCATTCCCTGAAAACGTTGGAACAATTGCTACAAATGGCAAAAAACGTGAGATTTTCAGGTGTGGGAATATCCCGGTTCTAGCCAAAAAATACGGGTATTAGAATCTCTTCACTCAGAAAATATGGGATTTTTTATATTGATTTGTTCCCATGTCTGTTCCTGATTGTCTGTCTCCTAAAAACATGGCAATAGTTGACTAGAGGGTGAAAACATTATCCTGGGAAGAGAAACTTCATCCTTCACAAGTTTAATGGTGTTTGTGACACACAAACAAAGATTTTGTCATGTAACCAACTTTCCCCATGTTTTATGAGGAACAGACATGTGACCCAGGAACATCAGCCTATAGTTCCTGGGCACAAATACATGGCCAAACTTGTCTGTACAGATGGACACGCAGCCTCTATAACCCAGGAACGGAACTTATACTGTACAATGATTTGCATGCTTGCATCTTAAGTTTATTTTTTTTAAAAAACCTGAAGTTTCCAGTGGTCACGTTGGAAGCTTCTAAATCCTGCAACAAAGCAGCAAGTGTGGATGATGGAGGCAGAAATCCTGGGACCAACAGGTCTGTATGTGAAGCTGCTCTCAGGTCCCGGATTTTATTTTATTTTATTTTTGTCCCTGACTAAAACTCGCAATTTGGTGCTGTCTGGAAGCAGCCTCAGATATTATTTGGCTACATTTGTCCCAGTTTATCTCTATGAATTGTTAGAGAGTCCATGCTACACATATTTATATTTCTACCTGGCAATTATTGTATGTATTCATGTTTTCTACATGATCCAGCCAAAATGAAGCGAGTCTTCTTGTCTCCCCAAAGTTCTATGAAATCATTTCTTTAGCTCTTGAAACCAGCGCAACTCAAGTAGATTAACATGTCCATCATATGTGAAGCAGCCTCAGCTACACAGCTTTGGTGGAGTCAAGAGCCCTTTTCAATCTGCCAGCTTCCTGCCATGAGAAAAATACCTAGAAGCTCTTTCCCTTTTGTTTTCTTTTATTAAGCAATCTGATTCTGCTACCAACGAGGCATGTTTCAAAGGAGACATATTATACACTGCCTTGGTTTCCATATCGAGATTCCTATTTATTTATTACTAATCTTACTTCCAAGGATACAACCCTTCTTTAAACAAACACATTTGGGTGGGTAGGTGGGTGGGGTTTTTTTACTTGAGAAACCACAAGTTGCTTCTGGTGTGAGAAATTGTCTGTCTGCAAGGATGTTGCCGAGGGGATTCCAGGATGTTTTACCATTCTATGGGAGTCTTCTCTCATATCCCTGCATGGGAAGCAGGAGCTGACAGACAAGAGCTCACCCTACTCCCCGGATTTGAACTGCCAACCTTTTGGTCAGCAGTCATGCCAACACAAGCGTTTAACCATTGCGCCACAGGGGGCTCCTAGGTAGGGGGTTAAGAGGTACAACTACCACTCCACTACTGAATTCATTATAATGCTAAATGTGGCTTAGAGGCTGTGTTTTTCATGCTCTATGTTAAAAGACAGTGGCTATTTCCCAAACTGTAGATTTGTTTTTGAACTATACCTATAATCCTTTCTTAATTCTTTACCATGCGACTTTAGTGTTTGTGTACCACAATATAACAAACTCCAACACTGCATTAACCTCGCAGGTTTGTTGCGTTTCCATTGCAACATAGCTGTGCTTGCCAAAAATGTTGATTGTAGAACAACAGGGTGACATTCCTTTTGTTTCATTGTTTTGTATAAGAATAGGGATGAGACCATTCTTATTTATATCCAAGCCCGCCCTGGTTATTTCGGTGGGGCTTCCACAGGACACTTTCTAGGCTAATGGTGTGCTAAGTCCCCAGATCCATGACTGCTGAGAAAAGAAGGTTGTGCTCTGCCAAGACCCCGGAGCTGCACTGAGTGGGAAAACATGACTTGAGGCACCCCATTGGAAGCTCAAAACACAAAGGAATGGCAGCTCAGCTGAATTCCGCAAGCGCTTTGGCTTAGTGAAACACTCCCCTCCTTTGCCAGTTCACCAGGTTTATTAAGGCAGCTGTCAACTGCAGAAATTATAAACTTCACAAGTGGTTTACAAAATGCCTGAAAGAAAAGTGTGATAAGTACTTGACAGCAGCAAGAAGAGGAAAGAAGGAACAAATGAACTTTTCCCCTTCGGGCAATTTCACTTTTGCTAAGAGAGGTCCATACAGTTTGTGAGACAGAAAAACAAGCACAGCTCACTGGCTGGCTATTAGGGTCACCCACATCGTTCCACAACAAAGCCAGCACAAGCCATTTTGTAGCCTGAGGCAAGCAGTATGCAAAACTGACCCACACTTGAATAACCCTTCAACCAAGGAAAGAAGACAGTCTTGACCACTGAAACCAAGGACTTGCCTGGCTCATGCATATCTATCCTTTATCAGTTCATCACCTTGCCTTACCTCTCAGCATCTTCATCCTAAAGCAGGTGCCCCACTCTACTAATAATAAAAGTAGCCCATGATATGAACTTGATTTTATGCTAATCTCATAAGGCAGCAATTCTCAACCTGGAGGTCGGGACCCCTGAGGGGGTTGTGAAGGGATGTCAGAGGGGTCACCAAAGACCATCAGAAAACACAGTATTTTCTGTTGGTTGTGGGAGTTTTGTGTGCCAAGTTTGGTTCAGTTCCATCATTGGTGGAGTTCAGAATGCTCTTTATTGCAGGTGAACTATGAATCCCAGAAACTACAACCCCAAAATGTTACGGTCTATTTTCCACAAACTCCACCAGTGTTCACATTTGGGCATACTGAATATCTGTGCCAAGTTTGGTCCAGATCCATCATTGTTTGAACTACAACTCCAAACCTTAAGGTGAATGCCTACCAAACCCTTCCAGTATTTTCTGTTGGTTGTGGGAGTTCTGTGTGCCAAGTTTGGTTCAATTCCATCATTGATGGAGTTCAGAATGTTCTTTGATTGCAGGTGAACTATAAATCCCAGCAACTACAACTCCCAAATGACAAAATATAACCCACCCACCCCCCAACTCCACCAGTATTCAAATTTGGGCGTATAGGGTATTTATGCCAAATTTAGTTCTTCGGTGAATAAAAATACATCCTGCATATCAGGTATTTACATTATGATTAATAACAGTAGTAAAATTGCAGTTATGAAATAGCAACAATAATTTTATGGCTGGGGGTCACCACCACAGTATGAACTGTATTAAGGGGTTGCGGCAGTTCAAAGCAGTTAATCTGGATTTTATATGGCAGTGTAGAAGGGGCCTTAAAAGAAAAAAATATTGGACCTTGACTCGCTGGAGGTCTTGTGGGGAGTCCCTTCTCTTTTCTGCGCATACTTGGAGAGAGCACTCCTGGGCCTTTTTCACTTCAACTGTCTCTTAGCATTTCATGGTCCTTAAACATTTGTTTGAGACAGGGCTCTGTCAATTAAAACTATGTTAGTCTTTAGATACATACAAGAAACTTTGTTCTGAAATTATTATTCCTCTAGAAGAAGAAGAAAGTAGAAAACATGAAATGCAAGATTAATTGGGGTGTTGTTTGCCTTCAAATCATTTCCGATTTATGACACCCCACCCCCCAAGATGAACCTATCAAATGTCTTTCGCTGCAAGATTTGTTCAGATGGGGTTGGCATTGTTTCCTGAAGCTGAGAGAGTTTGATTTGGCCAAAGCCATTCAGTGGGTTTCCATAGTTGAGTCATCGCCTCTCAAAATCCTAGGCCAAAATCTCCATGGATCTCAGCTACTGGTTCAGACTGCATTTAAAGAAACTCTGAGATACTCAAGCAGGAATTAAACAAAGAATTTTGCAGATTCTCTCCCCCCCTCCTCTGGTAATCTGCGTGGAATTGATTTGTGTTGAAATGTGTAAATATTTGTTTCCTATTTATATAAAGGCACCATGAGTTTATGTTTCATGCACAATCTGTTTACTAATTTACGACAGGCTGTTCCTTTTGCAGCCCAGGAAGCCAGGGATAGGACTAAAGTCTCACCTGGTTCCATATATCTTTTACAGCCCAAAAGATCTATTTATATTACTTCAGGGTAAACTGGGCACCTCTCTCCAGGGACTGACCAATTTTTATTTTAAAAAAGCACCGTAACCAATTATTATCTCCACATTTATAATTCAGTAGGGGAATATTGCCAGCAAGAATGAGATATATGCAGCAGATAGCCGATTCGGTCCCTAGGGTTTCCTGTACTCCATGGGATCCCTACCTGAGGGGTGGTCCGTTCATGGGCAAAGGCAGGGCTTTGTAAGTACAGGATTTATATGGTTGAATGAATGAATGAATCAGACAGCGATTCACTTATTGCACATGGTTGGGACCTAAATTGGTTCTCCTGCCTCTTGGAGTCTCCTGTCTCAGTCTGCCTGCCTGGTGGCATGTGGCAGGAACTGGACAGGAGGTCTACCTACAGCCTTTCGGGGCCGGTTTTTCTGTTATTCAGTCTACATTTGCTCTTGCTTTTACTCCAGGATAGTTCAATTCTTGAGGCTTACCATTCTTAAAGTTCTGAATGATTTGGTGTTGGGATAGATATAACAAAATCAATGTATATCCCACTACTAGCACTCAAAAGCAGCACTTGGGTTCCTTAATAACCATTTTGGGAAACCGTGAATTAATCCGGACATTCACAATGCAAAGTATATGATAATATTTGTGAAGAAGAGGAGGAAGGAAAAAAATGTTTTCATTTGTGATTTTGTGTGTTTCAATTTCAAAGTCTTGAGGAGGAGAAGTAGAGATTAAGGCTGGGAAACTATTACTTGAAGGACTACAGTATTTTGTCTGTCTGAGGATAATGTTTTGACTACACAATTTCTCTTGACTCTTCTTTGTCCATATTTGCACCATTGGAGGGTATCTTTGTTTCCTTTTGGGAAAAGAAAATGTATTTATTAAAAAGAACCAAATTATTTTATCTAATGATTGACTATAGACAGAAATCAGCTAAAATGTGTTCATGACATCATACCATACATACTGCCTACAGTCATTCCCTTTCCTTAGATCTCGGATAGGATTTTTTTGGTTAACATTTGAGTGTATGTATTTTATTTCAATTACTTCCCAAGATCTCTTTCACATACTGTATCTCTACCATAAAGTACATTTCATTAACTGGGTTTTTTATTTATTGTGTCATAAGCACATTGAGAATACAATTATAATGTATTTTTAAACCATTAACATAGTTTTTTAAAAACTTGGCATTATGCTAAATTTTCTTTGACCAAAAGCTGGCCACTTGGAGTGGCTCTGGTTTCGCTGTAAGAAGCTCATCCACTGTGCATATGGCAGGGCTCAGACTGCATTGTAGGAAGTGGTCTGTGGTTTGTTCTTCTCTGCACTCGCATGTCGTATATTCTACTTTGTGGCCCCATTTCTCAAGGTTAGCTCTGTATCTCGTGTTGCCAGAGCACAGTCTGTTCAGTACCTTCTAAGTCACCAAGTCTTTTGTGTCCCCAAGAGGGAGTCTCTCGTCTGGTATCAGCCACTGATTGAGGGTCTTGGTTTTAACCTGCCACTTTTGGACTCTCACTTGCTAAGGTGTTCCTGGGAGTATCTCTGTCGATCTTAGATTTCTTGATTTAAGGCAATGGCTTGCTGGCTAATATCTGAACAGAAGATGGGCCGGAGATGTCAAAGCCTTGGTCCTTTCATTATTGGCTGCTATTTCCTGGCAGATGTCAGGTGGTGTGATACCGGCTAAACAGTATAATTTTTACAGTGGTGATAATCCTGTGATAAATCGGCATGTTTCATTAATGTCAAAGACATTTAAAATCAACCCCGAAAATGGTATCAAAGACCTACATTCTGTCTCAGATATGTCTTTCTTAACATTTAAGATGGAATTGGGAGATTCAGGGCAGGCAGAAGCAACTCCTCTCTTTTGCCATGTGAGGGTTAGGGATAAAAGGTAGTGATAGACAGGCACCAGATCTGCTCTTATTTTGAAAGCTAAGCAGGGTCAGCCTTGGTAGGACTCAAATGGAAGACCGCTAATGGGTTCCAGGTGCTGTACGTTCCATAGGAAGTAACTAGCAAAACCCCTTCTAAATATTCCTTGCTTAGGAAAATCCTATGAAATTCATGGGGTCACCATAAGACGAAAAAGGCAACTTGAAAATAGACATACAATGAAAAGTTGCTTCCCTTGAGATCCAGTTGTCCCTATTTTGTGGGAAGTTAACTGCCTCGTTTTTTGTCATCTTTTGTCCACTTATATTATTTTAAACTTCTGACATACGAATCACGAATGTTTTGAAAGCTTACCTCACTGATTCTCAAAGTGGGCAGTACCGCCCCCTGTTGGGCGGTGAGGTGATCCAAGGGGGCGGTGGAAGGCTCAGGGGAATTTGCGGGGCGGTGAACCCCTTTAAGGGGGTGGTGAACGATTGGCCATTTAGGAGGGGTCACGCGGCCCTCTTCTTTGGCCCCACCCCCTTCGCGTTGACCTGCATATTAGATATTTGGATTAGAATTTGTAAGATTAGCAAAATTATTTATGAAGTAGCAACGAAAATATGGTTGGGGGTCACCACAACATGAGGAACCTTATTTAGGGGTCATGGCATTAGAAAGGTTGAGAACCACTGCATTAATACATATATCTACCTGTTTAATTGCTATTAAAATTTTTTTTTAAAAAAATGTCTAGGGGGGCGGTGAGTAAATTTTTCTGGAAAGGGGGCGGTAGGCAAAAAGGTTTGGGAACCACTGACTTACATAATGCATTTTTTGCTTTGAACTTTCCAGATCAGGGTACTTTGTGGATTTTGTTGTGTTTTGCTGCATGCTGACATGTCTATCTCTGAATATGTTTACAAGAAGCAAAGTGACTCCTTACCTATTTCCTGATATTCAAGGAAAATGTCATTTATTTCCAGGAGTGATCACCAAAAATAGTGGAACCAGCAACCGTCCCGTCCCGATGCTCCATTCCAAGCTGTCGACATTTGTGCAGCTGAAGAGAGGAAACCGTTTTCAGAAGACATCTGCTTGGAAGATGGAGGCTGACAATTGGAACTTCAGAATGTGAGGAATCCTTCTGAGGAGATGAAGATGTTTTCTTCTTTCTTTTTAAGCCAATCACACTTTAGTATGTGCAATGTATTGAGCACTTTCCCCCACCACCTTTGCTTCCATAGGAAACATTGCATTGAGTTTAGAGTACACTGCTGTGTCATAGTTAATGCCAAAGATCTGGTGGGAGTTCCTCCATGTTTGCCCCTGCCCAGAGACATTGAGGAGGAAGCCTTCTGCATGCATCAGAACCTGCCGGTACAATTCAGATGTCCATCTAAATGGGAAGGTTACTAGTTACTTTCATTGGAATGCTATTCAAATGATGGATAAAGATGGCCACCCCATTGAAGGCAATACAGGACAGAGATGAGACCAAAATGGAATACACAATGGATTTTTTACTTTGTTTCCTTATACAAAAGTTTGCTTTGGACTGGGGCACTTGTTTCTGATTTTTGCCTTAAATATTGCCATCGGCAAGTAGGACACTCTGGTCCCCATTCTTTCCTTAAATAGCGTGGCTATTGCCACAAATCAAAACCGAAAGGTTTTTCTGTATGCCATGACTGTGGAAGTACCTGAAGCACTGAGACAAAAATCTGATCCGGAATACAGCCAAGATGTAGAAGCATGTCTCCCCGATTTCCCTTTGGCAAGTTTATTGTGTGGTTTCTTTGGCAAGAAGCAGGGTTTTTCCCTACTCACATGCATAGGGAGTCAAAATAGTGACAAATGCAAACTGCTACACAATAAGCTTTTTTTTACATTTTAAAAAAATCTACCTTTTAATCCAATAGATGTGTGTGTGCGTGAGCGTAAGAAAAGGAAGAGAATAGCCCGTGCATAAAGTAGCAGAACTATTCCAAAACTTTCTGCCAAGTTACATTTTGGAATTTGGATATATCTTGCAAACCCGTGTAATGCAAAGGCATTTGATCTATATTGTATCTTTCACTTCAAATTGAAGTAAAAAAAAGGTATGGAGAAACTCAGTTGGAGTAAACTGGCTTCATAAATAACGCATGTCATCTGTGCAACATCTGCTAGTGATGAAGTCTCTAACTTAGTGTTGCAATGAAGTAATAGGGGCTTTTGAAGAAAAGAGCTTTCCCTATTTCAGTCAAAAGGCAAGTATACATTTGCTGTACATTTGGCTTTTTTGTTATGTAAGCATAAACTAGCTATATTCATGCTTGATTTACATAAGTGTAATGTAAAAAATTGTGCCTGTTCAACAGATATCACAAATCAGTTTTTGTGTGTGTGTCAGGAATGACTTGAGAAACTGCAAGTCACTTCTGTTGTGAGAGAATTGACTGTCTGCAAGGATGTTGCCCAGGGCATTCCCAGATGTTTGATGTTTTTACCATCCTGTGAGAGGCTTCTCTCATGTCCCCAAATGGGAAGCTGGAGCTTACTGAGGGGAGCTCACCTGCTCTCTCCGGATTCAAACCGCCAGCCTGTCGGTCAGCAATCCTGTAGGCACAAGGGTTTAACCCAGGCATCCTCAAACTGCAGCCCTCCTGCTGTTTGGACCTCCCTATCGAGCTTGTTCAATTGTCAGGAATTCTGGGAGTTGAAGTCCCGGACAGCCAGAGGGCCGCAGTTTGAGGATACCTGGTTTAATCCTTTGTACCACCGGGGGCTCCATCATAAATCAGTAATGCTTATCCTATGTATTAGAAGCAAGTTGTAACCATATACAGAGCTCGGAAGGTAACCTTAAGAAGCAGTTACAGTTAGAGGCTATCTAAAGATTTCTACTGGCAGCTTCAATAGACAAACCCTCCTCTGCTCTACACTTCCTGGAAACTAATTCTGGAGTTTTCCAGACCTCCAGAAGTGGATTCGGAGGGAAATATGGCGTTGTCATGGAGAGGGGAATCACGCATTTCCAGCTCAATTAGATCCCATTTAAAGTGCATAATTTCTAATCTTCCCCATCTAATTATTTATCATTGTAGAAATAGTCGTAAAAGTTACTTTCTCTTTTATCTCCCAAAAGTAACTAGTTATTTTTCAAAATACTGGCTAACAGCAAAAGCTGTTGTCGCCCAGTACGAAACCTATTGTACTTCTGATTGCTTCAGTATGCATAATAATGCACGAAGCAGCAGAAAGAGCCTGCCCATGAATCCTGTGAAATTCCTCTTCCAACATTGAATGAGGCTACACTTCATTGCCACAGAAAGCCACAGAAGTATGTAACTCCTTTTGTTCTGCAAACATGTATTCCTCATTAAGTTATCATAATGTAACATCATGGAATATTTATTATTGAGAGAACAAGGAGCCCCCGGTGGCACAATGGGTTAAACCCTTGTGCCAGCAGGACAGCTGACCGAAAGGTCAGTGGTTTGAATCCAGGGAGTGGGGTGAGCTCGCGTCAGTCAGCTCCAGCTTCTTCTGTGGGGATATAATAATAATAATAATAATACTTCTAACCCGCATCCATCTCCCCAAAGGGGACTCGGAGCGGCTTACATGGGGCCGAGCCCGAACAGCAAATCACAAAAAATATCACAAACATCAGAAAACAATAAACACAATAAAAGCAATAAACACAATAAAAATGCATGTATAAAACCACAACAACATAAGTGAATCTAAACAGACATGAGAGGGCGAGCCATATGTACATATAAAATGTTTAAAAACTTGGAGGAGATAGCAGGAGTAGTGTCAACACATAAAGGGTCACATAGGGGGGGGGGAGAGGTCTTGCCAAGAAAATGGGGGCATTTGGAAGTCTAATCTCCAAAGGCCCGGTGGAAAAACCAGGTTTTCAGTTGTTTTCTGAAGGATTCCAGTGAGGGAGCATTCCCAATCTCTCCCGGGAGGGAATTCCAAAGACGGGGGGCCACAGAAGATAAGGCTTTCTCCCTAGTGCTCACAAGCCAGGTCTGTGAGACTGGCAGGGGCGAAAGGAGGGCCTCCCCTGAGGAGCGAAGGGCTCAAGCTGGTTCATGGAAGGAGAGCCTGTCACGAAGGTAGGCGGGTCCCAAACGGTTTAGGGCTTTATAGGTAATCACCTGCACCTTGAATTGGGCTCGGAAAATAAACGGCAGCCAGTGGAGCTCTTTAAACAGGGGGGTCAACCGCTCCCTGTAACCTGCCCCAGTTATTAATCTGGCAGCCGAGCGTTAGACAAGTTGAAGTTTCCGGGCCGTCTTCAAGGGAAGCCCCACGTACAGTGCATTGCAGTAATCCAATCTAGAGGCAACCAAGGCATGGACTACCATGGTCAAGTCAGACTTCACGAGGTATGGTCGCAGTTGGCGCACGAGTTTTAACTGTGCGAAGGCTCTCCCAGCCACCACCGACACCTGAGCATCAAGCGTCAGCGCTGAATCTAAGAGAACCCCCAAACTGCGGACCTGTGATATGATAGAAGCCTCCCACAGGATGGTAGAACGTCCAGGTGTCCTTGCAGACAGCCAATTCTCTCATACCAGAAACATTTGCAGTTTCTCAAGTCGCTCCTGACATGAAAAAAAATTGAGAGAACAGTTCTTTTGAAGCGCTGACCATATATCATTTAAACTTTAAGTAAAAATCTAGGGAATTCAGCTATCATTCCCCCACTTTTGCTACACTGAAGGACTGGCTTCATTTCAAGCATGGGAAGCATCAACCAGACCTCCGTTCAGTATTTGGAGGTTCTTTAGGAAAGGATACATTAATTCACCGGTCCCCTTCAAGAACTACAATTAGATTCATAGGAGGCCTAGCTTAGTGATAGTGAGCCACTCAATGCAACTCCCCTTTCTAAGAAAGTCTAACCTTTCGTACAGGTTTTTGTATTAATGAAGGTGTAGAGCGGCGGATCCCATGGCATTCTGTGTATAACAGCACCCTCTGGGGACAACCATGAAAAAGTTGTGTGAGCTCTTTGCTTTCTGTGTAAGAAAGCGTCTCTTTACAACACATAAAATATAAAATGGAAAAATGGTTAGAAAAAATATACTCAGACATTTATGTGTTATTTTGTCACTGTGAACTAAATAAAAAATCCTTACATTGGCAGGGTGTAACAGGGGAAAACATAGCCTGCTTTGTTGTCTCCCTTGACTGAATCTGTTCACTATACTAGCCGTTCTTGCACGAGCTTTTTGAAATCGAACTGGCTCAATGCTATCTGTTCCAACCCAAGTTGCACGACCAATCGCAAGCTGACTTTTGCTACATCCCTATTTTGCATTGTTTGCACACAACTGCCTTCATGTATATGATTCTTTCTGTTAACTGCTACAGATAAATGAGTTAAGGATGTATATTCATCCTTTCGTGGGTGCAACATCAATTGGTAACTTGTGTGAATGGTCTGTTGGCAGATATTTCTTTCACTCCACTCTGAAACATGTAGGCTTCTCAATAGAATAAATTAACATTACTTATTTATTTCTTTACAGTATTTATATTCCACTCTTCTCACCTCGCAGGGGACTCAGGGTGGATTACAATGCACATATACATGGCAAACATTCACTGCCAGTTAGACATACAACATATATAGACAGACACAGAGGCAATTTAACATTCCAGCTGTGCCCAAGCTTTTCCGGCTTCATGAGGGTGTGCTCGATTCTGGCTTGATTCTGGCTACGGGGGGAAACTGCTTCTTCACCATCCATTGTGACACCGAGTCCTTTGATGGAGTACTTCCTCATTCTTCTGCACGCTGCTGGAAGGTTTTTTTATGGTGTCGTAAATTAGTTAAATTAACCTCCCTGCATAAAGCAGTACCTAAATCTCCTACTTGACAGATACAGCTGTCTTTCTGACTGCATAGGTCGACAGCAAGCTAGACTAATGGCCAGAAGCTCACTGCAACCCGGGCTGGCTTCGAACTCATGACCTGTCAGTCAGTAGTGATTTAATGCAGCTGGCTCCCAGATAGCTGTGCCACAGCCTGGTCTTCAGCTGCTACCCAATAAATCAAATACATGTCTAAATCTGTGGAATTGACTAAAAGCCTAGATACTCCACCTAAATTTATTATCCCATCCCAGTCAAGTGAAAATATATACTAGATCTGGAGGGATGATCTATGTTTTGGATCTAAAAATTCACTGTATAGACACACATCCATATTTTACACATCTATTGAGTGTGGCAGAAAAAAGGAGAGGTAGGGATGAAGGTACTAAAAAGCTGTTCTCTTAGGGCCCCTTCCACACAGTTGTACAAAATTCACATCCAACTAGATTATATACCAGTGTGGACTCAGATAACCCGGCTCAAAGCAGATATTGTGAATTCTGGGTTACATGGCTGTGTAGAAGGGCCCATAGAGAGATATATGGAGGAGCTAGAGTGTATTTGCTGTAATTGTCCTCAGGGCCCTTCCACACAGCCCTATATCCCAGAATATCATGGCAGAAAATCCCACAAAGCTGGTGATAAACTGGTTAATATTTTATGCCTCCGTTCATTAGTACTATTTTTCAAATGTTTGTTCACATGGCTAGAAGACAGCAACAAAAGGATGGGCAAAGGATACTTGGCAATTCACTGGCTGATTTTTGGGATCGTATAGAAGTACAGTAACATGCGCACCTTGAATCCAGGCCCAGAAGAAAGAAATGTAGTTGTAGTAAAGGTAAAGGTTTTCTCCTGACATTAAGTCAAGCCCTGTCTGACTCTGGGGGTTGGTGCTCATCTCCATTTCTAAGCTAAAGAGCCGGCTTTGTCCATAGACACCTCCAAGGTCATGTGGCCAGCATGACTGCATGGAGCGCTATTACCTTTTCGCCTGGATAGTTCTTGATTGCATTACAGTACAGTAGTTGCACGAGAGAGAGAGAAAGTGAAACCAAGACAAGGCATAGATTTATCATAAAATAAATATTTTAATTTATTCAAAGAATGTCAGAATGTCTGCCAAGACAAAAGGTTTCAAAAGGAAGGAAGTTTTGTGTTTCAGTCGTTCCTCCACCAGATGGAACATTCCATTAACGCAGTGGAAGATGAGAGTTCGTCTTTGCATGACGACCCTCCATGTGCCTTCTCATCTTCAAAGTACTTCCTGTCTTTGGGAGGAAGATGAGAAGAGAAGAGAGGATGAGTGGGTTAGGCATTTCTCTCTTCATATGTCAATAATGACATATGACAATAACTGCCAACCTAGCAGTTCAAAAACATGCCAATGTGAGTAGATCAATAGGTACTGCTTCAGCTGGAAGGTAACGGCACTCCATGCAGTCATACCGGCCACATGACCTTAGAGACGTCTACAGACAATGCTGGCTCTTCAGCTTAGAAATGGAGATGAGCTCCACCACCCCAGAGTCGGACACGACTGGATTGAATACCAGGGGGAACCTTTACCTTTACTTATGTCAATAAGTAATACTTGCATAGAGCTATTGAAATCACTGGCTTTCATGGTAGTGTGTGCTGCAGTGTGCATCTACAGTTGACCCTCTGTATCCATGGATTCAACAAACTATGGCTTAGAAATCTTCAAAACAAGATTCTAAAAGGAAACCTTGGTTCTGCCATTTTATGTAAAAGGCACCAATTTACTGCTCCATTTGTATATAATTGGACTTTGGTATCCATAGGGCATCCTGGAATCAAACCTCAGCAGATACCAAGGACTTGCTATACAAACGTTGAAAAACACTTAACTTACTAGAAGAGGACAATTTCTCTCATGCTAAGAATTCATCATCACAGGATAACAAAGGAGAGAAAAAAATAAGAGCCGTCAATTGCTGTCACATGGGCACATCTATATCAATATTAGATCTTTGATATAGACCTGGCCAAGTTAGTTAATCAGAATTTTAAACTTCATTTTATGTTCTTCATATCATCTTGTTCTACTTAATGTCAGAGACCTCTGTTATATGAAGGCAACAACAATTGTTCACAGAGGCCAATGTATACCTTCAAATTAGTTTCAAAAATACTCCCCATAGGTGTATGGTGCCTAGATCCAGGGAAGTCAAGCTCCCCATGCTCTAGTCCGCCTTGGTTAGAACACACCTTGAATACTGTGTCCAATTCTGGGCACCACAATTTAAGAGAGATATTGACAAGCTAGAAGGTGTCCAGAGGAGGGCGACTAAAATAATCACGGGTCTGGAGAACAAACCCTATGAGGAGTGGCTTAAAGAGCTAGGTGTGTTTCGCCTGAAGGAGAGAAGGCTGAGAGGAGACATGATAGCCATGTATAAATATGTGAGAGGAAGTCATAGGGAGGAGGGAGCAAGCTTGTTTTCTGTTGCCCTGGAGGCTAGGATGCGGAATAATGGCTTCAAACTACAAGAAAGGAGATTCCACCTGAACATTAGGAAGAACTCTCTGCCCCAAAGTATGGTGGAGGCTCCTTCTATGGAGGCTTTTAAAAATAGGTTGGATGGCCATCTGTCGGGGGTGCCTTGAATGCCATTTTCCTACTTCTTGGCAGTGGGTTGGACTGGATGGCCACGAGGTCTTTTCCCACTCTATGAGTTTCACCTTAATCAAATGGCTTTCTCTCTTAGATTTGCTTGTTGGCATGGTTGCAACAAAGGGCCCTTCCACACAGCTCTATATCCCAGAATATCAAGGCAGAAAATCCCACAATATCTGCTTTGAACAGGGTTATCTGAGTCCACACTCAGATAATGTGGGATTTTCTGCCTTGATATCCTGGGATAAAGGGCTGTGTGGAAGGCCCCCCAGTTCTCAGAAATGGGAAAGAGATAAGAGCAATCTCATTTCCTTCTTCTCTTCTCAGTTATAAATTATGAACGCTGAACTTTGGCCAGTGTGTGCTAATGTTACTTTCTCAGGTTCCATCTCTCCATCTGTCTTGCCTGCTGCTGTTCCAGGTTGCCCACATTCCTTCCTTCTTTCCTTTTCACAAATGACACTTTATTGTATCCCGGCGATGAAAAGACTTGCAAATGTGGCCATCCCGGCTTAGTAGTACCAACCTTTCCATCTCTGTGCAGAGCAGAGCATGAAAACATTATGTACTTCTCCCAGGATTTCCCAGCCAGTTCTTGCCCAGATGAAGCCAAAACGTATGTCTCATGTGCCATCAAAAGCAAGCAATGAAATGCTCCTGTGCAGCTCTCCTATGCAATTCTCCAGGTCTATCATCCTCTTGCTCCCCAGAATTGTTTCATTGGTTTATCCCCTCAGATGCTGGAGGAAGGGTATAATTTCACTAAATAAAAAGGAAGACACATTGAATCTAGGTAAACAGCCAGTCTCCTAATTCCAACCCAAAGGGTATGCCTTTCTCATAGCAAATTCATCAGTATGAAAAGAAGTTGGGAAAAGGCAACTGAAATTGCCTGTGTTTCTTGTAAGTGTAAATCTGAGTTGGGCTCAAATTTTTTAAAAAACAATAAATTGAATGCAATCTTATATGTAACCACATGAGAAACAGATGATTACTATTCCCCATAGCTATGTGACATATCTATCTTGAAATCTACCAGAAGTCCCATGGATGTCCCAGGAATCATGCCTAGGGCTATGCACCTACCACAAAGTTGTTTTTGTTCAGCAAACCAGAAAATGACCTAATTCAGCACAGAATGATTGGAGGTCCCCTGATTTAACTCACGTGCCAGTCCAAATCTTGATATGAAAATGCAAAGTTTCATGCCTTCCATTGATTGTCATTAAAAATCAACAATTCACTGAGCCCCCCCCCTTTTTTTTGTCAATTAGATTAAATATTCAGGTAAGTTAGTTACTTGAGATGAGATTGCATGTGCCATATTTCAGACAGATAGATATATGCAGGCATGCTTGTACTACATGCCTGTACATAATAAATTGAATTTCCTTTCAACAGATAATTTTTTAAAAAAATACCTTGGCAGAGCTGGATGACAATATCAAGGTGGAGACTCAGTCCCCTTCCACACAGAGGCTTTGCTAGTTGTGGGATTCTCATATCATGAGAAGTCCTGCCCGGGTCGAGGTGGGCTCTCGACCTATCGTGTAGCCTGTTGTTGACCTTTGCAACCCAAAAGACAGTTGCATCTGTCAAGTAGGAAATTAAAAGTACCAATTAGTGGGGAGGCAAATTTAACTGATTTACGAGGCCATAAAAAGATATCCAGGAAACACGCTGAGGCATGAAGGAGTGCGACAGCTCCCCCTGGTGGCCAGATGTTTTTAAAAATTGCCTCTGTCTGTCTTCTGTCTTGTGTGTTTGTGTGTCTGAATGCAATGTGTACATTGTAATCCGCCCTGAGTCCCCTGCGGGGTGAGAAGGGCGGAATAGAAATGAAGTAAATAAATAAATAAATCATCCAGCTGTCCCAGTCTGGCAGGTACAATCCCGATTAATCCTGTTGTATCACTTTTGCAGCTGCTTTTAAGATGTCTTTGTTTCTTTCCCCTCCTCCCTCCTGTCTTCCTCTGACTTGAACTACTGCAACTTGAGGCTAGATCTACACCAGTGGTTCCCAACCTGTGGTCCGTGGAGCACCAATGGTCCACAGAAATGAAAACATGGTCTGCAGCCTCACCATTACAAACTACATTGTTGCCTCGAAACCACGTGGAAACGATTGCGACTGGCCTTGCAAAGCCCTCTTATAGTTCGGAGGCAACGGGGATGTCAGGAGAGGAAAGGCTGGCTACCCGTGAAAGATTGCTTCTACCACATCAGCTCTAGATTATTAAATATGCGAGCAGATGGCAACTACTGGATGGTATACTATATATTCTGTATCAGATACTAGAGCTGATGTGGTCTATCCAATGCAATTTTCTGAATCACCACCCCAAATAACCAAACAGAATCTAAAGTTGACAAAAATAGATTCATAACCCTTTTGGTACGAATGTTGGAGAGTGGTCCCTGGTCAAGTGGTGGCTGGTTATGTGGTCCCTCGTCAAAACAAGGTTGGGAACCACTTATCTTACACTGTCATATAATCCAGTTTCCGAATCCAGATTATCTGCTTTTAACTGGATTATATGAGTATACACTGCCAGATAATCCAGGTCAACGCTGTTAATATGGATTGAGAGACTGAATAATATGGCAGTGTAGAGGGGGCCTGAGTTCAATGCGCAAGAATTCAAGTTATCAAGGGGGAAACGAAAAAAGGGGACAGAATCTTGTCCTTTCCCGTAAATTCACGCAAAAGCAAACTGCTGCAGGCTTTTCCAGCTTGTCTGTTCTTCCTTATTAAAAGTATTTACCATCCTGACAGCACTCTGCTGCTATCGGCCACAAGTGTCCCAGTTTTCATCTGTGAAAGATGGATTCTGGGAGTTGTTGTCCAAAAAAGCCACATTTCCAGGTTGTAGGAGTCACAACCTTCAACGTTAATCCCCAGACTAATTCCATACCAATCCCTGGACTCTGGACCTGGTGCCTCCCAGCCATCCACCCCAGGACCAGTTTAGCCACAAGCTAATGCTAGGCATGTTAAGCTTATTATCTTGGAGGGTGGGCAACCTAAAGGTCACTGGTTTCCATGGCATATTAATCGGTCCACGGAAGGCTTGGAGACTTCCATATTTCAAAACTCAAATCCAGCCCTTTGTGTGTGAAGAAAGGAAACACTCCTTTTTGTCAAGATTTACTGCATGCCTGTTTCAGTCAGACAGGCTTGGACTCTGCTGCTTAGCAGAAGCCAGCAAACCGCACACTACTGGAATCTAGTCAAAGTTTTACAGTCCTTCAAATTGAGGTTGGAGCCGGAGAGGAAATACTAAAATCTTGTATATACAACTTCTGTCTGTGAGAGGGAGAGAAATTCCTTGAAAAATAAGAACTCAGTGAAGGATAAAGTTAGATCCCATTTAAAACCCGAGGCATTGTTTCTTCTTTCTTGATTAAAGAAACAAGTGAACGCTTATAAATGAACATTGAGGATCTTTAAATAATAAAGAAACAAAAGCTTCAGCTGGACACAGGGTTTCTTTGAAGTTATGTATTTGACTTCAAAGTATTTCTTTGAAGTCCACGCTCCCTCGTGAAGCCTGGTTCATTTAAATGACTTTATGTTTACAAGGGTAACAGTTACTTACTTTTAAATGACATGTACTATACGTGTCTAGTTACGATTCTGAAATCAACAGAACCAATCCATTACCTGACTGTTTTTCATACCCTCTAACTGCCCCAACCCCCTTCCACACAGCTGTATAAAATCCACATTGAGCTGGAATATATGGCAGTGTGGACTGAGATAATCCAGTTCAAAGCAGATAGTGTGGATTATCCACCGTGATATTCTGGTTTATATGGCTGTATGGAAGCACCCCCAGTCTGTTCTGTGTTGGCCCACTTTTTCATCTGCTTTAAAAATATCCTAGGGCACATCTACACTGACCATTTCAAGCTGTGGTGGCTAGAAAATGCATGCTGACAAAAGCAAACTGCAGCACAAATTATTGCGTGTGCAAGGGTGACACACCTCGCGCCAAGAAATAACACAGACACAAGTGGTTGGATGAAAATGGCCACAACTCAATTTATTGAAAACAGGAACAAAGGGTTGGCGGCCACGCATGGGTCCTGGATCAGGGTCGGACAGCCCCCACGAATGTCCAAATGCGTTTGCAAGCCTGGGGTGCGAGCGGCCCAATGCCTGTCCATGGAAACTCAGCACCCCAGGGGGCCTGGCCATTATCCCCCCTTACAACCAAGGGGGCGATAAGCCAGCTTGATCCAGGGGCCAGGCCACATGCCACACGCCAAACACGGAGTTGTGACAATGAACATAATAACGCATAACCATGAACAGTGCAACAAAGAAGTAAGTAAAAGACAAAAAGGAAACCACAAGCAATGCAAAAGTAGGGAGGGTGGGAGGAAAAACCGGACTGGCCCCAGCGTGTGGCCTGAGCAGTCCCAGGCAGCCTTAAGTAAGCTGCCTGGGCGGAAGTGCAGGCTGGCCAGCTGCAAGGAGGGGGCGGGGCGGGGCCAGCCCCGTCATTGGCCAGCCGGCTTTGATGGCGAGAAACCTTCCCCCACCCCAGGGGCTTCTGAGGAGAAGAATCCCCTTCTCCATCACCAAGATGGCACGAGGGCAACCCTGCCCCGCAACCAGCTCGGCCGGTAAATCGGCCAAGCCCCAAATAGTGTTTCTCAACCTGGGGGTCGTGAGGGTTTTTTAGAGGTGGTCGCCATGTATTTCTTTTTAAAAACATGTATTTCTTTTTTTAAAAAAAAATAAGTTTTATTGATTTTCAAAATTTAAAAACAACACATCTACCAACACTTAACAATATACCTACACAACATACACTAAAACAAAACAAAACAAACAAACATGAGTACTTCCATCCCTATTCAGTTTCCAGACGTATTATTGCACTGTGCATTTCCAACACTGAATTTCCTTATATACATCGCCACCCATCTAAATTATTCTGTTATAATCATCCATTCAACATTTCCTTTCTTCAAATAGTCTCTGATTGGAGTCCAATCTGTGTATTTCATTTTTGCGTTTTGTGCTAGAGCTCTGGTGAGGCAGTGGTGGAAATACAAAAAGATCAAAAAATATTGGGAGAGATAAACAAAGAAATTCAAAAGCCTTCGAAATTAAATTTGATTTAAAACCAGAATACTTATTATTAGGCCTGACTGACTTTAAATTAGAAAATATTAAAGAAAAATTGTTTGTGTATTGCATTTCGACGACCAGAATGACCCTTGCCAGAAGATGGAAGGAAGATGTTATCCCAAAGATTGAAGACTGGAAAATAAAGCTAATGGACATTATGAATATTTCTGATGGTCTTAGGAACTCCTTCGGCAAAGAAGGCTGAAGATCTCTCCGCCTGTCCTTCTCTTCCTTTTTGGAAACAGATGGCAAATCCTCCCACCAAAAGCCCTTCTCCGCTGTGATAGGCTGGCCTCTCAGCCAAGGCAAGGGCTGTTTCTGAGACTACAAGCGGAGAGGGGAGAGCATGCATACTTGGCATATGGCAGTAGGGTGTGCATATGCATGTGAGGGAGAGCGTGCAAGGCTGGAGGGAGGCCTGCACCAGCGAGTCCCTTCAAGACATGGGGGTTCTGTGTGGGGAGTTTGGCCCAATTCTATCATTGGTGGGGTTCAGAATGCTCTTTGATTGTAGGTGAACTATAAATCCCAGCAACTACAACTCCCAAATGTCAAGGTCTGTTTTCCCCAAACTCCACATTTGTTCACATTTGGACATACTGAATATTCGTGCCAAGTTTGGTCCAGATCCATCATTGTTTGAGTCTATAGTGCTCTCTGGACGTAGGTGAACTACAACTCCAAAACTCAAGGTCAATGCCCACCAGTGCTTTCTGTTGATCATGGGAGTGCTGTGTGCCAAGTTTGGTTCAATTCCATCATTGGTGGAGTTCAGAATGCTCTTTGATCTTAGGTTGACTATAAATCCCAGAAACTATACCCCCCAAATGGAAAAATTAATCCCACCCAACTCCACTAGTATTCAAATTTGGGCATATCGAGTATTTGTGCCAAATTTGGTCCAATGACTGAAAATACATCCTGCATATCAGATACTTACATTACGATTCATAACAGTAGCCAAATTACAGTTATAAAGTAGCAATGAAAATAATTTTATGGTTGGGGTTCACCACAATATGAGGAACTGTATTAATGAGTCATGGCAGGAGGAAGGTCGAGAATCACTGAATTAAAGGGTTTAATAATAATACACTTTATTTATATTCCACACTTCTCACCCCGAAGGGGACTCAGTGCGGATTACAGAACACATTCAGCAGACAATACCTGCCGAAATTAGACGTACAAGACATACAATAACATATAACAGGAAGATCCCCTGGACTCCAACCGGGCAATGTTGTTATATTCGTTTTTGTTGTTATATTCGTCACTGGGTGCTGCTGCTCCATTCCGTCACAGGGGGGCACTGTTGTTCCATCCTCCTTCTACCTCCTCCTCCTTCTTGAAGAAGAGCCTGCCAGCCAGCCAGCCAAATTCTTCTTCCGGTAGTGGTCTTCAATATTTATTGAAGTTAAAAAGTCCTTTAGGATTCCTTTCCCGCTTATGCGATACCTAATTTATCTGCTTAGGTCAACAGGGGCAGGCTTACAGCTGACTTGCCCAGGTCAGCCCGGGATTCGAACTTGTCACGTTCGGATTTTTACAGCTACAGCTTGCAGCTAACAGCTGCTGTTTTAACCGCTGTGCTAATCTCCCAGCCCAAGTTAAAGCACCAAGTTAAACCCCTTAATGTGCTTCAAGGAGCCTGAAATCTAAACCACATTGCCCAAGAACCTTGGCAGCACATTGGCAAAGTTCACTGTAGATACCCACTTGCACTGCAGTGTGTTAAAAAATTCAAAACAAGGAGGTGGGACGGACTGCCGAAAAACACTCCAAAGGCACGGCTGGGCAACAGAGAACTAATTCACCCCCTGGACGGTTAACTGATTACCTCCACTGCTAACTATCACTTTCCCCCATTTTTTTCTTGTGCACATCTTGACCAGAAATGGAGGGGGAACCATATGCTCTTGTGATGATTATGAAGGCAGAGATACTGTGAATTTGGGAACCAGTTTGAAGTCGCCTTCTGTGAGTCCCCTTCAGGAAGATAGAGCGGTATATAAATATATTATTATTATCTTCCAAGCCTCAAACCTATTTCTGTCATAACAGTGTAATCATACACATAGTACAATAGGTACCTCCAAAACCCGTTCCAAATCAATCTAAATAGTCAATCTACTGTTCGGAAGCTTCAAATAATCTAGCGAGAGGCAGCCAGGTTAATAACTGGGGCGGCATACAGGGAGTATACAACTCCCATGTTACACCAGCTCCACTGGCTGCCAGTTTGCAATTCAAAGTTCTGGCTTTGGCCTGTAAAGCCCTAAACAGCCCATGGTGCAATTTACCTGTCCGAACACATCTCCCCCTATGAACCACCAACGAGATTAAGATCCGAGGAGGAGGTCCTGCTCTCTGTCCCACCATTGTCACAGGCGCGATTGGTGGGGACGAGAGACAGGGCCCTCTCAGTGATTGCCCCCCAGCTATAGTGAGATCAGATCAGCTTCCTGGTGAGATCAGATCAGCCCCTGTCCTCGTGTCCTTCAGAAGGATGGTAAAAACTTGGCTGTGGGAACAAGCTTTGAGGACAGTGCAGTAAAGCAGCAATAGGAAATCTTACCAGGCCAATTAGATTAGATGCAGAGGAACAAGATAGTTTCCAATGGTGTGTTTTAATATTGAGATAAATGTTTTTAATGTTTATGTATGGATATAATGAATTTTTGTCCCAGCTTTGAATGTTTGCCGTATATATGTGGTGCTCCGCTTTGGGTCCCCTTCGGGGTGAGAAGGGAGGAATATAAATGTAACAAATAAATAAATACATACAGTAGATGTGTTTTCCATTTTTCTGGGTGGTTCTACACAGGCCAATAAAGTAGGGCAAAATTGGCACCCAGAACACCAAATCTTGACAGCTATGAGCCACGATGGCAGTGGCAAGGCATCCCATGGTAGTCAGCTAGGGCCTAAGTGCCACCCCCTCCCCTAGTGTGTCACTGCTGGCTCCAGCCGCAACAGGTCAACCAATCTTATGCAGGAGGCTTCTTCATCCTCTAGCCATGCCTTGTGACTCACAAAGGAAGACAAGGAAAGAGAGGGAAAACCTCCTCTCCCACCTTCCCTCCTTCTTCGTGGGCCATGTAGTCTTGTAGTGGGAGGAAGAATCTCCTCAGCATCAGCTAGGATGTTGTGTTGCTGCTATAGCCTGCAGCAACATGAGGGGAAGGGGCATGCTGGGACAGCCATCTCACTTCCCGAGCTCAGGTAGGATGGCTTTTGGGACACACACAGGTGGTTCCACATGACTGGCCGCAGTGTCTGGACTGCTATAACTTGGGAAGTGCCCAACTCTTGGTGCAGAATTAAGTTTTTTCCCCTTGGGGTTTTTAAACCCATGCTTATAACTGTATCAGGAGCCCCTGGTGGCGCAGTGGGTTAAACCGCTGAGCTGCTGAACTTGCTAAGCAAAAGGTTGCAGGTTCGAATCCTGAGAGTGGGATGAGCTTCCACTGTTAGCCCCAGCTTTTTCCAACCAACAATTCAGAAACATGCAAATATGAGTAGATCAATAGGTACCACTCAGGTGTGAAGGTAACAGCACTCCATGCAGTCATGTCAGCCGCATGACCTTGGAGGTGTCTACGAACAATGCCGGCTCAGGACTCCCATTCTGTTCAGACTCTGACTTGACAGGGCAGCGGGAGAGGAGACTGAAATGCACTTCTACCCCAAAAATAAGCCCTGGCAAGATTTTTCAGGATTTTTGATAATGATCAAAATATAAGCGGTGCTGTTCCATTATCCAGGCGGAGGATACCAGAAGGAGCTAGAGAAAGGATAGTCCATTTTTCTGGTGTGGAAGGTTGGTTTGAAAGAGTAGATCAATTTCCCCTCTTTTTCCTCTAACCCCCCCCCCCCCGGCCCGCCACCCATGCCCTGACTTGTTATGATATGGGAAGATAATGGAGGAGGGTCAATCAACCAGCAAATGGGGACTAATCTTTTTTCCTCCTTCGATTTTATAACTCCTCAGGCCCTCAAATTGACATATTTAAAACTTTATCATGGCACCCGGTGGAACAGGTCTACAGCCCAAATCATGGAGTAGGTCCATATAAGCCCTGGTTAGGTAAAGGTCTTCCCCTGACATTAAGTCCAGTCGTGTCCGACTCTGGGGTGTGGTGCTCATCTCCATTTCTAAGCTGAAGAGCCAGCATTGTCCATAGACACCTCCAAGGTTATGTGGCCGGTATGACTGCATGGACCCGCCGGAGCGGTACCCTCTATCTACTCACATTGGCATGTTTTCAAACTGTTAGGTTGGCAGAAGTTGGGGCTGACAGTGGTAGCTCACGCTGCTCCCCAGAATCGAACCTGCGACCATTCAGTCAACAAGCTCAGCAGCTCAGTGCTTTAACCCACTGCGCCACCGGGGGCTCCTAGTTACAGTTCATTAAAAAGTCAATTTGGAAAAATAAGACATCCCCTGAAAAAAAAGCTCTATCTTTTGAAGCAAAAATTAATATAAGACCCTGCCTCATTTTCAGGGAAACAGGGTAGCTATTTAGGGTTTCAGTCAGGCTTCTTTCTTTGTCCTACCTGGAGCTCCCTGGCTTTTCCTGATGGACTCCCATACAAGTTTGAACAAAACCAAGCCCTGCTTAGCTTCTAAGCTTAAGATAATGGCGAATGCAAGATGGTCTGGTGGTCCCACTAGCTCTCTATGAATGCAGTTTTCATCCAGATATATATAAAAAGCTTTCTTAGACTTTAAAGCTGTCTCTCTCCTCCTCCCCGCCCCCGGCTAATCCTTTCAAAGACTACACTATATAACAAAATTTGAAGAAAAAAATCTGTTCCTGGTTTGAAAGTGTTATTTCCTTGTTTAATTGTGTGGAACTTTATTTTTGTGGCTGGGGTGTAATACTTTTATTTCCTTCAGTCTAGGCACTTCGTTTGTAATTTTCCTTAGTAAAAATATGCCTTTTTTAAAATAAAAACCCCCCACAAAACAAAGCTTTTGCAGTTTAATAAACTTTCTCCATGTTTTAATGATAGAACCAATTAAGAAACGACATTTATAACCCAGGAACAAAAATCATACTATATAGTGCTACCGATGTTACAGTGCCACCTTGTGGTGTCCACTAAATAGAATGAGGAATGCTCAAATAAGATAGAATCCTTACTTGAATCTGAAAGCAAAAGACTGCATAACATTTGGTCTCTTGGCATTACTTCGCAAACGAAGATTCAGGAAGGACTCATCCCACGCTTTTTACAAGCGCGTTGATGACTAAAAAGGCCAATCTGAGATAGGCAAGTTCGGTTGCAGAAAGCACAGCAGAAAGTCTCCTTGGGTGATGTTGTTTCCAAGTTGCGGTTCTTTCTGCGTTGTCGTTTCTCTTCGAGACCCATTCGGCGTGTCTTCTCGAAAGAGGCCGCAGCATTGTGGATAGTGCGTCTCCATGCCTCCCGATGTGAGGCCAGGGTGGACCATTGTTGGTGATCAATCTGGTCGAGCCTGAGATGTTGTTTCAGGGAGTCCTTATATCTCTTTTTGGGGGCGGCTCTCTTGCGCTGACCCATGGTGAGTTCACCATAGAGTAGTATCTTTGGGAGGCGGTGGTCCTCCATCCTAGAGACGTGCTCTGCCCAGCGCAGCTGTGTTCTCAATAGCCTGGCCTCAACGCTGGTGATCCCTGCTTGCTCAAGGACAGCAACATTCGTCACATAGTCAGTCCAGTGTATATTTAGGATTGTGCGAAGACAGCGCTGATGAAAGCGTTCAAGGAGTCATAGGTGTTGGCGATAGGTGACCCATGTTTCAGACCCATATAGGAGAATAGACAGTACGATAGCTCTGTACACACTGATTTTGGTGCTTTGTCTCAGGTGTTTGTTACTTCAGACTCTTTTGTGAAGCCTTCCAAATGCACTATATGCCTTTGATAATCTGTGATCTATCTCTTTATCAATCTTGGCGTCTGAAGAGATTATGCTTCCCAGGTAGGTGAACTGCTAAACGGACTTAAGCACAGATTCACCTATGCTGACGTGGGGATGATGGTGTTCTTCCTGTGGTGTGGGCTGGTAGAGAACTTCAGTTTTATTCAGGCTGACTTCCAGCCCAAACAGCTCTGCAGCTGTTGCAAAGCAGGATGTTAGGCGCTGCAGGGCTGCTTCTGAATGGGCAGCAAGGGCAGCATCATCAGCAAAAAGCAGTTCACGGACTAGGTAGTTTAGAGTCTTAGTGCGAGCCCTCAGACGGCTTAAGTTGAACAAGCTACCATCAGTACGATAGCGTATATATACAGGTATATGCCGTCTTCTTCTTCTTTGAGATCTGCCGTAGCCCTTTGGAGCATCATGCTGAATCACATTACTCCACTCTGTTAATCATCACATTACTCCACTCTGTTAATATTTGGACCATTATTTGCAGTTTCTGTAACAAAAGCTGCATCTCCCACCATTGTCAAAAAACCCATGACAAAAAAACTTTTTTGATGTTTAGAAAGTGTACATACACAAGTTTCCCATAAAATATTGTATGGGAAACTTATGTATCCTGGCTCAGAAGACATCTACATTGTAGAATTAATGCAGTTGGACAACACTTTTAATTACCATGGCCCAAAGCTATGGAACCCTGGGAGATCTAGTTTTCCAAGGTCTTTAGCCTTCCCTACTAAAGAGTGCTTGTGCCTCACCAAGCTACAAGTTCTAGAATTCCATGGCATTGAGCGAAAGCAGTGTCAAACTGCATATCCTTAGTTTGCCTCACTACAAATATTGCAACATTTGTAAGTTCCCTTTCTTGTTTCACTGTGCCTAGCTTCTTCCAGGCCACCTTCCAATGTGTTGTGCAGCTTTGGACTTTCTTTTCATCTCTTGGGTTTGACAGCTACTATTCAACCTAGAAGTCTCATCTTTTTAGCAGTATCTCTTGTTATTTTTGATTGTCTCATCATAGGATTTACTGTGATGAGACAATATCCTGCACAATACTAACCACGGTGGTCCACACACTGGTTACATCCCGTATAGACTACTGCAACGCTCTCTACATGGGGTTGCCTATGAAGACTGCCCGGAAGCTGCAATTAGTCCAGTGCGCAGCAGCCAGACTACTAACGGGAGCAGGGTACAGGGAGCGCACAACTCCCCTGTTGCGCCAGCTCCACTGGCTGCCAATTAGCTTCCAAGCACAATTCAAAGTGCTGGTGTTGACCTACAAAACCCTATACGGTTCCGGCCCAGTTTACCTGTCCGAATGAATTTTCCCCTATGAACTGTCAAGAGTGCTAAGGTTGTCTGGAGAGGCCCTGCTCTCAGTCCCACCACCTTCGCAGGCGCTTCTGGTGGGGACGAGGGACAGGGCCTTTTCTGTGGTGGTCCCCCGGCTGTCAATTCCCTCCCAAATGAAATTAGATCCGCCCCCTCCCTCCTGACTTTTAGGCAGCGGGTGAAAATGTGGCTGTGCAATGAGGCCTTCGCAGAATGAAGGAGATTGTGAAGCGAATGAAGTCGCTAACCACTTGATACGGACCGAATATATGGATTAAGTTGGACTTGATTTTACTTTGGTGAAATGTATTTGTTGTATTGTATTTGATAATTTTATTGTCAATTTGATTTTTTAGATTTTAAATGTTAGCATTGAATACTTGCTGTTTGCCGGTCTTTGGAGGTGAGGAGGCCGGGGTATAAACGTTTTAAATAAGTAATAAATTACCTACTGTATGGTGCCACTGCTATTTTCTCCTAAAGATAAACTGTTATAGCATTATCCCCCATATGTTACTACTGGTGGAGAGCATACATAGACCAAATTTCCTTTTAATGATAAACCATTCACCCATTGAGCACTTCAGATGTGTCCCGTTTCCTGCTGATTATATTGGGTGCTCCCTAGTTATTGTTGCTATATTGCTAGCTACATATACTGCATTACCTTGTGTAACGAATTATTTAATTTTAATAGGAATTTTTATTATTGTTTTATTAAGTTATATATTGTACAAGCAGGTCAGTTTAAACCAGGCCTGGGCAAACTTCAGCCCTCCAGGTGTTTTGGACTACAACTCCCACAATTCCTAACAGCCAGCCGGCTGTTAGGAATTGTGGGAGTTGTAGTCCAAAACCACTGGAGGGCTGAAGTTTGCCCAGGCCTGGTTTAAACTGTAGCTGCTTCTTTGCTGCATTGCCATAGCAACGTAGGTTTCATTAGAAATGTATCCATATCTCTCCAGGCAGGAGCCAAAAGAGGCAGAGCTAATTGCCAACTAGAGTGGAGGAGACACTTTAAAATTCAGTCTTTGGCCGGGGAGTCAAAGTGGAAGGATGGTTCTGGCTAGTTTGGAGACCCCAAGTGTTCTAAGCCCTCAGCCTGATTTGTTTAAAGTGCCAATTGAACCTGGTTGAATTAATAAATAGCTG
Organism: Anolis apletophallus; assembly: GCA_030556195.1. Taxonomy (NCBI): domain Eukaryota; kingdom Metazoa; phylum Chordata; class Lepidosauria; order Squamata; family Anolidae; genus Anolis; species Anolis apletophallus. Next base: position 128,955,652 of record JARBWK010000004.1, on the reverse strand, counting down.
TTTAGCTAAAAGGAGAAGGAAACCCCGGGATTGTTCTGTAACTTCAGTGGGATAGCTGAAAGGGAAGAAAAGGCAAGCCAGTGTTTTGAGTATCAGTCAGGAGAGAAAAGATACTTTGAAGTAAAATAAGTTTAAACCAATCTGGTGAAAGGAAAAGCCATTCTGAGGTCATACTGGAAACTGTTTCAAGTGCTTGTGACAACATAAACTAAGTGTAACAACGCCTAAGAAATACTGAGTAACCAGCAAGATTTCTATACCTGAGAATTCTTGAATAAACATTTTCTTATTCAGTTCATCATAATGAAGACTTGTGTCTAATTATTGAGAAGATTCACTTCAAAGGAAGGCGGCTGAAGATTTTGAGGAAAGGATCCAGGTTATGGTAATGGTTTACATCCTTTTAAGTGCCTCAGGCAAAACCTTTTAAAAGCCAAGTCTTACATCTGGCGGGAACGAGAGACAGGGCCTTCTCTGTGGTAGCCCCTCGGCTATGGAACTCTCTCCCAAACGGGATCAGTTCTGCCTCCTCCCTCTTGTCCTTCAGGAGGCTAGTGAAATCTTGGCTTTGGAATAAAGCATTCCCAGAATAAGGGCTGAGATTTATTATTGACCAAAGTGAATGACCACATGCGGACTGAGTTGAACATGATTTTAGTTTGGCAATTTGGCTTATATATACGTATATTATCTATTGTATTATCTATTGTATTTTAATCTTGTATGTTTGTACGTTGTTTTAATTGTATTCGTAGCATTGAACTCTTGCTGTGAGCCGGTCTGAGTCCCTCTATGGAGGTGAGAAGATCGGGATATAAAAGTTTTAAATGAATAAATACAAGCCTCACTCAAACATACACTTAAATAAATTGCTCAACCACAGTTAAGCTACCCACACTATCATTTCAAATCTTCCACAACAACTCTGGTTGCTCTATATATTATTTATTGGTGGCAAAGGTGGGATAGAAAAAGAAAGGTTCCCCCTGCCACAGAAACTGGCCTTTGCATCTACACCTTGATTTTAGATACAGGTTGTCAGGCTAAAGTTCATGTCAAATTCATAAATAAAAAAGCACTAATAGAATTAGTACGGTTTTAGAAAAATGTTTATTTGATTGCAATTAACATTTTTATTGCATCCTCTATTTCATCAAATAAATACATATTACACAATTTACAATAATTTGGTTAGGGTTAATCTAAAGTGGTTGGTCCCAGTGAAATCAATTAAACTTCAAGTTCGCCATCACTGACTTTTGCACAATAATTACAAAAAGACTACCTTAGGTGCAGCTAAACTAATTGGAATGCAACTCAAGAAGATTCTCTTTCATCAAGATTTTTCCTCTCATTGCTATCATTATCTTCCTTCCCTAATAGCTTTTCAAGACTTCTTCTCATCTTCTACATCACTCATCCTTGGGCTTCCTAAGTCACCAGGATATTTGCATTCGGCACATTGAGAGAAATTTGGATTATAAGTGCTGTTTTCTTTCCAGCTGGCACATATCTGAGGTAAGGGGATCACATGGCTAGGGCAGGCAGTGCAAAAAGTATTCAAATAAGAGGATTGATTAATTTCAAGATGGTCATCCTAACAGAAAAATGAAGCAACAGGAAGAAAGATCCACAGTATTTCTTAATTAAGTTTTAAAGCACATTCTTTCTCCTAAATAATTATCCAGTTGCTGTCAACCCATTATTGTTAAGTCAGAATACAGATTAAATTTGGACTAGTAGGACTGAAGCCATCCTGGTGTCACAAAACGCAAGACTCAAAAGTACTGTTTCATAACAGGAGTCTAAGCAGCAGGAAAAACCAGGAATAATTCCTGGGAGACAACATGAAACATGACAAAACGCCACTCAGTGAACACTACAAAAACGTGGATGTGATACCCTGCCCTCCAATCAGTATGTTCATAGACAAAACCCCAACAATACTCTAAGCAACAAAGTGAAATGGCACTCTCGGAAGCAGCATATATTTTACTCTTCCAGATTTCTGAAGCAAAGATGCCGACATTCTGCCTATCAAATACTGAACATTTTTATCATGCCTTTTGTAATGTTCAGACTTGGACTCTTGGACATTTTAAGACGAGTGTTCTGCCATTACAGAGGCATTTGAAACTTAAGATTGGCGCATGGGGAATCAGAGGGAAGTGTTTGATTCCTCTTCTCATCAAGAAGAGGTAGGACTGGCTCCAGGTACAAGAGGCACTAGAAAGGCATTGCTGTCTCCTCAATCAGATGGCCCACTTAGGTTTGTCTGGTAGTACCAGGCAGCAGAGCTACAAGCACCTACTCACTCTAGCCGTTTTAACTGCCCACAATACCAGAGCTATGCTGTCTCTGGGAAGGTAAAGGTTTTCCCTTGACATTAAGTCTAATTGTGTCCGACGCTAGGGGGTTGGTGCTCATCTCCATTCCTAAGCCAAAGAGCTGGTGTTGTTCACAGACAGAGGCAACCCCAGCGATTCCGCCATGTAAGCGGCCGCGTAGAGCGCCACCGGCTGGGCGGGGCGTCACCAGCTGGGAGGGGCGCCGCGGCACCACCTCGCTTCCACGCCCCCGCCCTGCCTGCCGCCGGTGCCGCCGCACAGCCGGCCCCCACAGACGGCGCACAGACATTTTCTGGGCATGCGCGAATGTCTGCGCATGGGCACTGAGTCCCCGAGCGCCTGCAGCTTTGGAGCCAGCGCGCAGGTGCGCTCGGGCCCCAGTGCACATGCGCGGACATTCGGCGCAAGATAAAGAAACGAGTGCTTCGGGAGGCTGCAGCACGCCTCCCGAAGCACAGACATTTGCGCATGCCCAGAAGCAACTACAGGTGCAACTACTGGGCATGCGCGGAAATGTCCGCGCTCGGGAGGTGTGGTGCAGCCTCCCGGCACTACGTGAAGCGGCGGCGGCGTGAAGCGGCGGCGGAAGCGGCGGCGGCGAAGCGGCGGCGGCGAAGCGGGCGGCGGGCGAAGTGGCGCCCGGCGGCGAAAGCGGGCGGCAGCGGCGGCGGGCAGCATGATGCGGCGGCCGGGGTGGGGGCAAAATTTACTTTGCGTACTCCCCCGGAAAAGGTCAGGCCGGCCCTGTTCACAGATACCTCCAAGGTCATGTGGCTGGCATAACTGTATGGAGCGCTGTTACCTTCGCACCGGAGCGATATCTATTGACCTACTCACATTTGCATGTTTTCAAACTGCTAGGCTGCTGGGACTAAAAGCGGGAGCTCACCCTGTTCCCCGGATTTGAACCTGTGACATTTTGGTAAGCAAGTTCAGAAGCTCAGCAGTTCTGGGAAACACTGAAGGAATCTAAAACGGCAACTAAGCCTAGCCAAAGAACACTGGTGGGCGCTGCAGACAATACATTTGTTCTTTAAAATAGGAATCTGAGTTAGAAATCAGAAACAAGCCCTAGACCAAGGATGTGAGCTGTTGATACCAGTCCTGAAAAGAGGGAAGAGGTGCTCACTAAGATCTTTCTTGTCAATGGAACTATGCTAAAGTAAGAGGAGGAAGAGCAACAACCGGAGAAGAAAAGGACCTGCAGGCTCAAAGACACCAGGGAAAATAGCAGCAAATGCCTTTTCTATCAGGAATTAAAGCTGCCACTTCACTACTCATGACTTTCGCTGTCAGCTGATCCCTCACTGATATGTTCCAGGCAAAATAGGAGAATAATTCCACTTAGGGGTGACATACCACTATAGAAAGTCACCAGAAAAGTCATCCACTCAGTACCAAAATGTTAAAAGAATCCAGTACAAACCCTGAAGATGTTGTATTCTGTTTAATGTGCAGCTTTTAATCTTCATGGGCTACTGGTGGAAAATAAATGTGCCCTGAAGTCATGAAGGAGAAGTACGAGTTTTCATGTCCTACATTTTTTTAGCCTTCCCAGTAGATAACAATACTCAAAGGTGCTCCTTAAAACCAGTGCAAATTGATTGTCTACAAAACTAAATGCCCACAAGAGTCTATGAGAGATTACATTTACTTTGCATTGTTCTTCACCAAGAGGGTGCAAACCTTCATGTGCAAGTGTTTTTTGGACTCCAGAGGATATAACTAGGCAAATTCCTTTGGAAAATGATGATATTCAATAAGTAAATCTTCATCTTGCATTATGTATAACTAACACAGCATTCAGAACTCATACACTGTGAGGTATCTACAAAGTGATGTGACTGACCCAATATAACAATGCATTTGCTTCTTTCTCTCTCTTAAGCTTGTGAAGCATTAGAACCAAGAGTGAGCTGTCAGCCAGGAAGTGACCCTTCAATGGACCAAATGTATTAAATGTAAGGCATGGAGGACAATGAGTAACAGAAGGGCAAAAGCAATGAATAGGAAAGAATGAAGAAGAACGATTGAAGACAAAGACAACAAAATAAGCAAACATGAAGTGCCAAATGTAAAGGGAATGGTAAACAGGCCAGGAATATTCCTTTCATAAAACAAAGGGATTAAGGGGGGAAATCAACAATACTGATGAAATTCAAACACAAAAATAAGGTAGAGCCTATCATCTCCTATTTTCCATAAGACCATCCTACTAGTTTCAAGCAGTGCAAGTACAGAGTTCCCTCACTTATTGCTGGGGTTACATTCCAGGACCTCCCGCAATAAGTGAAAAACTGCGATGTAGGGACACTATATTAATTTTAATATTTATACATTATTTTAGTAGTTATACACTATTTTAAGTCTTTATAAACTTAAAATAAAGTGAAGGAAAGGAAGAAAAGGCCCTTCAAAGCTGGAGGGAGGGAGGACTGAGGAGGGAAAGCACTTTGGAGAGCGGCAGCAAAAACCTGCGAAACAGTGAAAATACCACAATATATATTTTAAATTAGTTTTTTTTTCAACCGCGAAACAGCGAGTCCACTAAAAGCGAACTGAGAAGTAGCAAAGGAACACTGCACTTAGGTCTCACATTATCACATAAGCAGATATGAGTTACCACAACACTGTTCCATTCCATAATGCTGGAGACAAAACAAGAAAACCATCACATGCTTCTTCCGCAAACAAGCAGCAGTTCTGGAAACTGGAGTTTATCAAAATACCTCAGTGGTATATATATAAAAATACTAATATATTATTCATGGAAAATACTTAACCATAAGAATCAAATTGATCAACTTCCATCGTTGTTATTTGAGTTTACAGCAAACAGTTATTTTACAAATCCTACGAGTAATAGCTATTTGATGTGTGGGTTTTATACTGAGCACTGTCCCTCGGGTTATACAGAGCTCCCAGTTTATAAAAACAAGGGAATTGCATATATTTTTATAAATGTTGGTTACCTTCGTCACATATTGTGAGATAGAAGAAACAAACACGGGCAAGTCAGACTGATTGCTCAAGAATCAGCTGATGACATTTTATTTGTTAATTTATTATGTTGGGTTTTGATCGCCCATTGAAGTAATTGTTTTTTCACATTTCATTCAAAAGCCTAAATGCATTCAATAGTTAACTAGTGCAGCATCAGCCAAAGAACTAAAGGGCAAATTAAGATGGACATTTCAGATCTGCTTATCAATCTGCATTATACAAACATTTACAGGAAATAAGGAAAAGGTTATTTACGTTTAGCCATTAAATTACATATCTGTATATTTTTATAATTATAAATGATCAGAACTTCTCTACAATATATCAAGGAATTTTGGGGGGTGGGCTGGTTTCTAATCCTAAATGTGATCATTTGATCATTATTGCTATTTTTTATATTTCAATAAATTAGTTTGTGTGACTGTTTGTTAGTTCTTCTTGTTCTTTTATTGCTTCTTACTTTGTTAGCTGCCTAGGAACAAAAATTTATGCTAGAAGATATAGCATACAAACTGCAATATAGTGTATATTTGAGGCAGACAACTATGGGAGGCTCAAGGGCTACATTAGCCCCCAGGAGACTTTTAGCTCCCTAATATCTCAACACATCCTAGGGGCTGTGGACAGGCATTTTTGCTTTTTCAGGTTGTGCTTAGCCATTTTATACTCATGAGAGTCCCCTTTTCAACACAGGTGATAACTGGAAATGAATTCTAGTTTGTTTCTTTAAAGAAGACCTTCTCTGGGAATGCATTAGCACAGGAGATCACCAAGGCATGAGCCTTACCCCCCTTTTTTTTTTTATCAACACTCGCCATAACATTTTAAGTGTAACTCCCCTCCTAAATTCAATAGATCTTCACCAACTGCTCGATTTCTGAGAGAAAAGGAGGTCAGGATTTTAGTGGCATAAAATGATGAAGGATGACATGCTGCTTCTAATGTCTAATGACAGGGTTTATTTTATGTTTCACCTGGACATCCTCTCTGAACTGAACTGAACTGAACAAATTTATGAGTCGCCCTCCACGTTTTTTCTTGCACAACAGGACAAAATCTGCAGACAACAGGACAAAATCCTCTTGAAAAGCTGGAGGTCCTTGCAAAACATTTTGAGCATTTTCTTTCCAGTTTACAGGCTCCTATGTACCTTGGGACTATCTTGAGTATGTAGGAACTTTACCAAACAAATTGCTTATTAAAGAAAATAATCTAACATTAATTATTCTCTATTATTCTGAGAACACATACATCTTTACACCTCCTTGTAGTATATATTAAGGAAGTTGAAAGAAATTTTGATTTTGCTCATATTTTAAAAACACTGATTTTCTGTTATCCATGAAAACACAAAAGCCAACTCAACATAACAAAACAGATACAGTATTCCCTACTTGAAGTCATTTCCCATTTTCCTAGTTTCAGTACTGAAAAACTAACAAACATTAAAAACGGCTCTAGAGCACAATGCGAGGAGACTTTCATCTCCTTCCCACTGCGTACTCCATTTTGTGCAAAGAATAGGCTATACCTTTTATGTTTTATATATGACTAAGACAAAGAAATGAATAAAATATATGCAGCTGCCCTCATATTTCTGGCTAAACTGTAAGAAAAAAAACTTTCTTTAATTCAATCAGTCTGACTATGGCCAAAACAGCCACTTGGGCTCTCAAGGAGTATTTGTCACCACAAATGTTTTACTCTCTTAAAACAGGATCATTTAACAAATTAATTTTAAAAGCCCTTTCTGTTTGAACATGTTTGCAGTTTGCAACACAGAATGATGGGAGAGACCAATCTAAAATGGGTTTTGGTTCTCATATATACTTTCAGGGTAATTTAATATAGGTCTCTGTCATTCCAGCGGCTAGAATATCACCCTGTCAATACAGTACCATGGGGAATGATAAAACGGAGTGACTGGATTCTTGAATAGCAGCATTTCAGGTGTGCTAATCCTATGCTGCAATATTTCTTTCCATTATGAAGCCTGCAGCACCAGGAAGCAACTCTATCTTCCACAAATATTTTGAGTATCTAAACAGGAACTTCTATATTTCTCTTGACTATACCTACCCTATATATTCAAGTATAAGTCTAGACATTTTAATCAAAAATCAACCCAAAAAAACTGAGTCAACTTATCCATGCATCAATGTGAGTCCTATGCCTTAATTCATAACAAAGGAACTACAGGAAGTACTGAGTTACAAACATCTGACTTACATATTATTGTTCTGACTTAAGTACAAATTCACCTTCAGAACAAACCTTCAGAGCCTATCTTGTTCATAACCTAGGGACGGCCTCTATCCATTTTCTGAGTAGAGTAGAGAAAGCCAAGAGGCTAGTCCACCCTAGAACAACCTAAAAGAAACAACTACCCCCCTCACTCTTCACTATTAAGCAGTTTCTGGCCTTTTTAAATACCTGGATGGGAAAACAGAGGTGATGGAGAAGGCTAGCTCCATAGAATGACCCTCAGCTTATACTCGGGACATATAAAAATCCATCATTTTGGCCCCAAAACCTGTCCTTGACTTAAACACGATATATATGGTACAGGAAATGTATGTAAATAATGAGAGGAAAGTGGAGGGGGGAGGGGAAGACTTACATCAGATGCTCTGCAGAATTTTTTAAAAGCAAGAATGAATCTCCTTTTCCCTTGTTATATTCTATGCAAATCAGAATGCATCCATTTTGGAGAGAAATATTTTGAAATATGTATTTTTAAAGGAGGGGGGTGTTTTACTGTATGTTGTTTAGCAACCACGGAATTGGTTCCTCAATGCAAATAAGCAAATTATTTTAATTCTTTGCAGATGCAACATGCTATATTGTAACACCTCATAATCATAAACCTTAAGTTATTTGTTTCAGTGGAGTCATCTGAAACCTAGCAATTATTAAAGGCAACAACCTCAGAACCGTAAGTGGATGTTGCACTTCCTGGCCATATCGGGGGAAAGCTGCTCTGCAATCCTCTGCTTTTGCTACTGAAGAGGTTTGTGCACAATGAACATCAAACAGGTGAGAGGTAAGGTTTTGCGGAAGGCATGCAACCTCTTTACCCAAAACTGAGTCACATAAGTAACATATTCTGAATATTTTCAAGCCAAGAAGATTTACAGTAGTATGAAGAACCACATGATATTGTCTTTCTTTGTTTAGGTAACATGTACCTAAGCACAATGTTCTTTAGAATTAAAATAACTTATGAACATTTCTCCAAAAATCAAATATACATTTCCTTTACACACATACTTCTTGTAAAAAGCAAATATGTACCACTTTGGTACATAAATACTGGCAACTCAATAAGCTCAATGGGCTGAGTCCCGTCAGGGAGAGAGGGCAGGTTATAAATAAATTATTATTAATTAAAATGGAGATAAATTGTTCCTTGGAGTAGTCTGCATGATGGAAACACTGAGAGGGTCTCCTCCAGAAAGGAGGAACATGCAAAATCCAATGTTTAGACTGATTTTCAACCATTAGCTTGACTTCTTGCAATAGGTGCAAAATATTCCTCCACTGAGGTCTCTCACAACTCCCTCTTTGATCAGCTTCTGAAGAAATTTTGTTTCCGTAGTCACATTGTGCATTGTCTGTTCATTCATCGCAGCCATGCAAAGATTATCATAATAATGCAACCGTGTGTTGGGTTGACTAAGATCGTATCCAAATCCAGCTAAACTCACTTCATCGCATAAATGTGTCGCCAAGACAACTGCCGTCACTCCAATAGTGGGTACGTTCTAAAGGGAGTAAAAAAAACACATTCCCCAATTAGAATATAGGATGAATCGCGTTCTGCTATGCTGAAAATCAAGACACTGTAGCAAATATATTCCACCGAGTAAAAGAGTTTTAAACTGCTGTGATTTTGTGATGTGATTTTATATGCTTTTATGGTTTTAACTTGGATTGTTTTAATATTAATATAGTTTAATACTGTTTTAATATTTGTATATTTTAAGTTGTATTGAAATGCTTTTAGTTGTGAGCTGCTTTGAGTCTCCATATTAGAGATAAAGCAAGATATAAATAAACAAAACAAACAAACAAACAACACATGCAATTCCTTATTAATTTTTTTTATCAGAACAGAGAAAAGAAGAATGCCTGTCTGATTACTAACCCATACTGCAATATCAGAAAGTGCATACAATATTTAGTAGGCAATCATCTCCAAAATACATTTTGTCCTCCCATATTTTTATTTATTATTTATTTCGGGATTTTACCCCGCTCTTCTCAACCCCCAAGGGGGGACTCAGAGCGGCTTACAGTACGGCACAATTCGATGCCCACATAATAACAATATAGGTCCCTCCCGGCCGAAGCCAGAGCCCTGAGGGACCTACTCCAGTTTAGACGGGCCTGCAAAACACACTTGTTTAGGCAGGCCTTCGGTGAGTAGGCTCGTCTATACATCCACTGGGCCATTATATTGCTGCTGCTCTTGTTTTAATTATTGTTGTTGCATGTTTTAATGATGTTTTTAAGTGTTCTGTTTTTAACCCTCTGGCGCTGTGCCATTGGTTCTTGTGAGCCGCCGCGAGCCCCTGGGAGTCGGCGGTGTAGAAGTCCCAAGAAATAAATAAATAAACCCCAAAACACTTCAACAATTAAAATACATTAAAAATACATTAAAATACAACTACATTAGCACCATACACATTCACTCTGGATTAAAACAATGTTCAGTCCATAGAAACATTGGCCATAATCACCCACTTTCATTAAAAACCAATCTAAAATGCTGCCTTGTGCTGGTGTACGAATGCCTGGTCCCACAGCCAGGATTTTACTTTTTTCCTGAAGGCCAGGAGGGATGTGGTGGATCGTACATCAATAGGAAGCGCATTCCACAGGCGGGGAGCCACCACCGAGAAGGCCCTATCCCTCGTCCCCACCAGCCTCATCTGAGTAGGCGGGAGCGAGAGCAGGGCCCTCCCCGGATGATCTTAGATTACGAGGTGGGACATAGCGGCTGATGCGTTCGGACAAGTAAGCTGGGCCAGAACCGTATAGAGCTTTAAAGGTCACGGTTCAAACCAGCACTTTGAATTGAGCCCGGAATTGGACAGGCAGCCAGTGGAGCTGACACAACAGGGGGGTGGTATGCTCCCTGTATGTAGCTCCCGTTAGCAATCTGGCTGCCGCCCGCTGGACTAATTGCAATTTCCGAACTGTCTTCAAAGGCAGCCCCACGTAGAGTGCGTTGCAGTAATCTATTCGGGATGTGACCAGAGCGTGGACGACCATAGCCAGTCGTCATATTTGCACTAGATGATACAATTCTCCCAAGTGCCTCAATGATTTCTCCTTGTCATAGAGGGAAGGTCACTGACAGAAAAGCCAAGCAATCTATTATGCTATTCCCTGTTATGATAATTTCAACATACTGTATTTTCACAATTCTAAGACCCACATTTTCTCCCATATAAACATCTATAAAAACAAGGTGCATCTTAGAATTAAATGGAGACGAGAATCTATTCTTTTTAGTTTTATCATATCACTGTAACATTTCCTCCTTGATATTATAATAATTGTCAAGTATTATGATCATATAAAGATTAAGAAGAACTAAAATAATTCTCATTACAGTGGTCTCCAGATATTTAGGAACATATTATTCCTTTTTTTTAAAACAAAATGATTGATAAAAAGGTAAAAGTTTCTCCTGACATTAAGTCTAGTCGTGCCCAACCCCGGGAGTGGTGCTCATCTCCATTTCTAAGCCGAAGAGCTGGCGTTGTCCATAGACACCTCCAAGGTCATGTGGCCGGCATGACTGCATGGAGTGCTATTACCTTCTCGCACAAGCAGTACCTATTGAGATATTCACATTTGCATGTTTTCAAATTGCTAGGTTGGCAGAAGCTGGGGCTAACAGCAGGAGCTCACCTTACTCCCTGGATTCAAACCACCAACCTTTCAATCAGCAAGTTCAGCAGCTCAGCGGTTTAACCCGCTTCACCACCAGGGAGTGATTGATATTATTTAATAAATTACAATTGATATTTTGTAGTATTTCACAAGTAGAAGGGTGAAAAAAAGATACAGACCTGATCCCATCCCCAAAACTTTGGCCGAGGTTCTGGGTATTCCAGAATATCCAAAGCAGTCTCTTTAATGATTGTTGGATTCAAGATGCGAAACTGTTTAGGCGTCACAGGTATTTTCTCAGCCACCTGTTTCCAAAAGAATAGTCGCATCCACAGTGGCTAAATTAAAAAAATGAAAAACAGGATTAGAAAGTTTGGAATTTCTTTTTTTTTTTTTTTTTTTTTTATATAGATTTTTATTTGGTTTTCTTTACAGAAGGGAAGGAAAGAGGGGAAGGATAGTCACACATATCGACATGTAACAAGACAAGTCTAGACGTGTTTCTACCCGGTACAGGGGGGTGGGGGAGGGGGGGGGTGAGGGGAAAGATATGGGGAAGGTAGGGGCTTTGTCCAGCTTCCCAAGGGGATCGTCCAGGAGATTTGAGTTGGGTTTCTTTCTTCTTCCGTATCTGTGCGCCAGTTCTCTTGGCTCCTATTATAGTTCATTTAAGTCTATTTTGATGTTATTTCCTTCCTTTTGTAGATATGTCCCCAAGTCCGTCCAGTTTATTCCGCCTCTTCTATTATTCATTCTTTGCCAGAGGGAGTCCATTTGTATTATATCCATTACTTTATGCGTCCATTCTTCCACGTTCGGGATTTTCCTAAGTCGCCAATATCTGGCCAGCGTTGTCCGTGCACACGTGCTTAGTATAAAGAACAATTTGTCTTTGTTGGTCTCTAAGCCCTCCCCCGTCAAACCTAGCAAATATGCTTGTGGGTCAAGTTCCAATTTGGTCTGCAATATCTTTTGGATTTCTTTGTGAATACTTTCCCAATACCTCTTCACCCTCTTACAGTACCACCATTGGTGCATGAAAGTTCCTATTTCTTTTTTACATTTCCAACATCTGTTGGAGGTCTGATTGTCAAATTTCGCTATTTTGGAGGGATACAGGTACCATCGATATTGCATCTTGTACCAGTTTTCAGATATTTCCACTGCCGGGCTGTATTTGAGTTTTCTTTGCCAAATTTCTTCCCATTTTCTAATTTGGATAGAGTGGCCCAGGTCTTGCGCCCATCTTACTTGGCAATCTTTTACTTGTTCATCCTCCATTTTCCATCTTAATAATATTTTGTAGAATATGCTAATTGTTTTTTTGCTTTCTTTACCGTTGGTTCCCATAGGTGATCTTCTGTGAAACTTATTTTTTTATCTAGTTTGAAACTTTCATGCACCTGATAGTACTGAAACCATGACATTGCTGGGAACTCCTGTTTGATCTCCTCCAGGGATTTTAAATCTTTGGTGCCTGAGTTTGATGTTTTCAGTAGTTGTCTATAAGCTGGCCAATTCCTAGCGGCCAGTTCCTTTTTGTGGCCTGCTTCTACAGGAGATGCCCAAACGGTATTTGTCTAAAAAATCTTTCCTTGTGTTTCTCCCAAGTTTTTATTAGTGCTGACCGTATAAAATGCTGATTAAAGTTCTTTTCAATTTTTTTCCTGTCATATATCAGATATGCGTGCCATCCTGCACGCAGGTCATGGCCTTCCAATGTTGCTATTTGGGAGTTCTGCGGGAATGCCCAATCCTTGATTGCCACTAAGTTACAAGCTTCGTAGTAGCATCTAATGTCCGGCAGTCCCAGGCCTCCTCTTTTCTCTCATCCGACATTTGTTTTTGGCTAATTCTAGGTTTTTATTTTTCCAGATAAATTTTCTTATGTCAGTGTCCCATTTTTTTAAACATAAGTTCGTTTCTAATAATTGGTACTGTCTGGAAGAGGAAGAGGAGTCTTGGGAGCACCGACATTTTTATCGTTGCTACCCTTCCCAGTATAGAGATGTTTTTATGTTTCCACTTTTCTAAGTCTTTTACTACTTCCTTCCATAGTTGTTCGTAATTGTTGCTAAGGAGTTGTGTATTGTTTGGGGTTAAGGTAATTCCCAAATATTTAATTTTATTTACGATCTCGATAGAGGTTAGAGATTGCAGCTGGGTTTTTCCTTTATATCTAGATTTTTGTTATAAATTTTGTCTTTCCTGTGTTTATTTTGAAGCCAGCTCTCTCTCCAAACTCCTCAAGTTTGTTCAGCCATTTTACTGCATCTGTTATTGGGTTCTCAATAATGCACACCATATCATCGGCATATACTCGTAATTTGATATTTTCTTTTAGTATTTGTATGCCTTTGAGTTCTTTGTCGTTGTTTATGTCTCTTACGAGCGTTTCTATGACTAGTATAAAGAGGAGAGGGGAGAGAGGGCAGCCCTGACGCACTCCCCGATTTATTTGGAATGCCTTCTTAGCGACCTGTCCATTAATTATGATGTTCGCTATTTGTTTGTGGTACAAGGTTGATATTACTTCCTGGAAGGCAAAGCCCATATCTAACTCTTTTGTAAGGCTCTTAATGTATTCCCAACTGATTTTATCGAATGCCTTCTCGGCATCGATAAACAGTAAGGCCGCCTTTTTTTCATTGTGGTATCCATAATATTCTATTATATCAATTAGGGCCCTGGTATTTTCTTTAAGTTGTCTTCCAGGAAGGAAGCCCTTTTGATCTGGTGATGCCCAATCTTTCAAAAATGTTTTCATCCTCTCTGCCATGATTGTGGTAAAAATTTTATAATCTTGGTTGAGTAATGATATTGGCCTATAATTTTTTGGGTTTTCTTTTTCTCCTTTTTCTTTGTATATTACCGTAATATTGGCCATTTCCCATGTTGGGGGTATTCCTTTGCCTTCTCTTACTCCATTGCATATATCTAACAATTGAGGTGCTAATTCTTCTTTATACGTTTTATAGAAAATGGCCGTGAAGCCGTCTGGGCCTGGTGTTTTATTTATCTTTTGGTTATCAATACTCCTAGTGATTTCCAATAGGGTGATCGGGTCATTTAACAATGACCTTTGTTTTTCTGTAATTTTGGGAATTTTTAATTTTGAAATGTATTCAATTATTGATTCTTTTGGTGTGTTTTCCCTCTTATAGAGATCGTAATAAAATTTATTAAATACCTTCTCTATATTTTCATTCTTTGTGGCTATTTTGCCATTGCATATTATCTTGGTTATATGATTTTGTGCTTTTTTGTCTCTTAATTTTTTTGACAGCCATCTTCCTATCTTATTTGCACTCTGATAGTGTGAGGCTTTTATATACTTTAGCTGCTTCTCCATGTTTTCTGTTTGTAGTAATTGAAGTTGTTTTTTCAACATATTAACGTCTCTAAGAGTCTTCTTATTACCTGGTCTTTGTTTAGCTATCTTTTCCTTCATCCCTAGCTCTTTTACTATTTCTTCCTCTTTCTTTTTATATTGTTTTATCTTTCTACTATTTAATTGGATTAATTTTCCGCGTAGGACCGCCTTCATCGCCTCCCATTGGGTTATTTTAGTTGTTTCTTCGCCTTGATTTAACTCCCAATATTCCTTTAGTTGGGTTCTTATCCAATTGATATCCATTTCTTTTCTTAACAGATTATCCTTTAGCTTCCATCTAAATGTTTTTTTCCCTCCCTCCAGGCTTAGTTCCAATGGGTTATGATCTGATAGTGTATTGGTTAATATCTCTATTTTATTCACTCTCGTCAGCATTGTTTTCGAGATCCATGCCATGTCTAGGCGAGCCCAGGTTTTATGTCTCGCCGAGAGATGTGTATAGTCTCTTTCCTCTCCTTTGTGGTGACGCCACCCATCTATTAGGTTAAGATTATGTAGATCTTGAAGGAATTTTTGGGGAAGTTGGCTGCTTTTGTTTATTTTTCCCTTTCTATTTTTTACCTGTGTTTTATCTATCTCACAGTTGACTACACCATTAAAGTCGCCGATGATAATTAATTCATCGTATTGTTGATTTCTTATTTGATTTTTTAGCTCTCTTATAAATCTTATCTTTGGGCCGTTTGGACAGTATACATTGCATATCAAAATAGTTAAATCATTTATTTCAACAAAAGTTCCCACGTATCTTCCCTCCATGTCTTTAAAAGCCAGAGTGGATGTCAGGTTATGTTTTATGTAGGTGACTACACCTCTTTTCTTCGTCTCTCCAACTGAGTAATATGCTTTCCCAAGTTTGGGTTGTTCTAACAGTCTCGCGTGGCGGCTGGATATATGTATTTCCTGCAGAGCTGTCACCTCGTAGTTTTTGCTTTTTAGGTGTTCTACCGTTCTTCTCCTCTTGGCGGGGGCATTCCACCCGTTAATATTGTTTGAGAAGATCCTGAGGGACATCATCTTGTGGGTCATCCTCGATAGTGTCCTCTTCCTGGGCTCTGTCCTTTACCACCGCCAATTGGTAATTCTCAGGGGAGAATTTTCGAAGTCTTTTTAGGTTTCTTTGCATTTGGAGTGCCGGGGGGTCGATTTCTTCCAATGCGTCGTCCTCTTCCTCTTCCTCCTCGTCTCCTATCTCACCGTCCTCTTCGTCTCCATCTTTGTCTCTTCCACCCCACGATCTTCCTTCTTGTTTCGATCGGGTTGGTTCTCTTTTCGTTTGGTTTTTCCTTTTGTCGTCTCCAAAATACTTATAGTGGAAGGCTCTTGCCTTATCGATTGAGCTTAGCCAATGTTTGGTTTCCTTATATGTTACGGTGAGGCCTTCCAATTTCTCCCATCTGAAGCGGATCTTTTCCCTTTTGAGTATCTCCGTTAGGAAGTTATATTTCCTCCTTCTGATTAGTGTTTGGCGAGACACTTCCTTCATAAACACCACTCTTTTTTCTTTGTAGATGACCGGTCTCTGTGCACTCCTTTGGAGGACGGTATCTCTCATGGTTTTTCTTGTAAAAATCACAATTACGTCCTTTGGTGTGTTATGCTTCTTTGCGTATTCCGATCTTAGTCGGTATACTCTGTCCACCTCTGTGTTCAGGGTTGTCTCGTCCATTTCTGTCAGTTCCCCAATAAGATCAATTATTATTTGTCTAGTGTCTTCTTCTCTAGATTCCACTAGATTTCTAATTCTTATTTGAGCTTCCAACGCTTTGTTTTCCATTATTTCCACCTGGTCTTGGAGTCTCTGGGTTGTGGTGTCTACTTTCTCCATTTTCGTTTCTAATTTTGCTTGCGATTTGTATAGCAGCTGGTTGTCTCTCTTCATCCTTTCCATATCTTCTTTAAGCGTTTTAAATTCTTCCTGCATTACATCCTTCATTCCTTTAATCTCCATTTGTAGCTCTTGGTGTTGTCTACACTGTTGTTGGGCTATACTTCGTATTTCTTGGAGGAGAGTATCTCTAAAATTTACATCTTCGGGGAGAGAGTCTCTTTGCATTGCCCCTCTGGGAGCTTGGCCTCCTCTTATTCTTGTGGTACTCATTTTCTAATGGCTCTATATTATATTGTTTCTTTTGTAATAGACCTTTGTAACTAGTCCTCCACAGCAGTATATATTCCCCTGTTTTTATTCTTGGGTTCTTAAGTTTTGGAGATTTAACGGAAAGGTTGGAGATCTCTTACCTGCCTGACTTGTGGTAAGGATACTCAAAAAGGAAGAGACAACTTCCGTCCTTTTCTGACTCCACAGAGTTCGTAAGGTCTCTCCAATGCTGTCTTTCTGGTTTCTAGTTTCTGGTTTCTAATTTCTGGCTTCTGGCGGTCTTCTTCTGTACTTTCCTGGCTCTAGGTTTCTTTACTCCTCTTCCTTTCCTCTTCCTCTTCACGCGGGAGTTTCTCAAGCTCTCAATCGCTCTGGCTCTCGCTCAGGCTCTCGCTCAGGCTCTCGCGAGAGTTCTAGGTGAAAGTCACCTTGTTTCGTCACTGTTTCTCCTTTTTTTTTTTTTTTCTCGCGATGGTTGGCAACTGCGCGTCTTCAAGGACGTCTCCTCGCCACGCGGCCGGCCCGCCCGGGGGGGGGCCCGGGACCCGCGAGCACCCGTAGCGCGCCCGGAAATCAGACGAAGCCGAAGAGGGTTGGAGGAAGGGAGGAAGTGTCGGGGGGGCAGTCACCGCGGTCCCGCGGCCCCAAACGGCTGCTGTTTCGTCCCAGGACGCCAGGAGCACCGAGGGTAGGTTAGATAAGTCTTACAAGAGGCGTGCAAAGTATCTCTCACCCGTCTTCCTCTGGCAGTCTTCCAGTGTGCTGTGCATTCCTTACGTTCAGACTGGGGATTTTAGCTGGGTACCTTCTACGGCCCGTAGTCTGTGTTCTTTGAAAAACTCTTTTTGAGCCTCCGGCTGTTGTTTTCTTCTTCTTCTCTCTCGACCCCTGGATTACCCTTGCTTTCTTATAAATTTAAAAATTGAAAAGAAAAAATCTCGATCCACGTGTGCTGGTCGCCGGAGGGATGTCTGAGGACCCAAAGGTCCTCTTCCACGGATGGTAGGCCTCTCCCGGGGGCCGTTGCCGGGTGATCTTGCTTGCCTCCTTGAGGGTGGCTCAGCTTTGTCACCATCGGCCGGTCCCTCCCGGGTTGTCGTCCCTTTGCCACCTCAATCCGCAGCTCTAGGGAAGGGATATAGTCCCTTGGCCTTTCCCCAACCTGGATGTCCCACCGGAGCTCCGATGAGGCACGTCTCCCTCCTAATGGCGACCAACCGGAATTTCTTTAAGAGACACTCAGAATGTCCAACTAATGAGAAAGTGTTCCGCCTGTAAGAAGAGCAAAGTTTGGAAAGAGAAGTTAAGCACACAAAAAGGAAGAACAGGAGTGCAGAGTCCCAAAGTCAAAAATGACAGAAAGAAAATTGTGTAATAGTCATACCTTATACCCCTTTTTAATTGAAAAAAGGAGGTGTGACTATTATGTGAAGAAAAATCCGCCTTTGATTCTCTGCTTTCTATTTTTTTAAAAAAAATAACCGACTTAACTCCAAGACAGGAAGAGGAGGAGGGATGATTCAGCCTCAGAGAAACAGCTCAATTTCTGTGGGGTTGGAAGTTTTGTTGTTGTTGTTTTTTTCTTTAAAAAACAACAACAAATGAACTACGAAATTGAGCTCTTTGGAGAAAGGAGAGAACATCTAGGCCAGGGGTGCTCATTAGGTAGCTCGGGAGCTACTAGTAGATCTTCGGCCCTCTTCCAGGTGATCTTCGGGCCTCACCAGCCGGATGGGGCGCTCCTGCCATGCGCGCGCACACCCTGTGCGCACGCGCGCTCCTGCTGCTTCCGCTCTTGCGGTGCTTCTTCCGTCTACAGGGCATTGCAGGAAGAAGGAAGCATGAGGCAGGGCCTCTGGAGGGAGCACCCTGCCTCTCTCTCATCCAGAAGCAGCTGTGCAGCCTTGCCGGCGAGACAGGCAGGGCAGAGCGCTCCCTCTGGATGCCCCGCCTAGTGCTTTCTCCTTCCTGCAGTGCCCCGCAGGCGGAAGAAGCGCTGCGCGGGCGAAAAACAGCAGCAGGAGCGCGCGCGGTGGCGGGAGCGCGCAGGAGCACACGGCGGTGGGGGTAGGTAGATCTTTTGGACTTCGTTGCTTTAAGAGTAGCTCGCATGCTGAAAAAGTGTGAGCACCCCTGATCTAGGTTCAAAGACCTCAATTTCATGGTTTTTAAACTGTCTTGCCTTCAGAGAAAGAAGGAAGGGAGTGGGAATCAGCCCCAACTGGCTCTGCAACTATTATGAAAAGAACACAAAAATACAAATTTTACCACCCCAAAAATCGGGGTTTGACTATTATGTGGTGGCAACTATTATGTGATGAACTACAGCAGGGCTGTCCAACTGGAGGCCCTGGGGCCGTATACGGCCCCCCAGCCCCTTCCCTACGGCCCCCGCCTACCCTGAATTTTTAAATAAAAAAATCGATCTCCGGGGGGTGGGGCTGGGTGACGTCAGGTGTGGCGCCAGCGCCGAGCCTGACGTCACCCAGCCCCGCCCACTCCCTCCTCCTCCATCCCGCCTCTCCCCCCGGCGCACCAATCGGGAACGCCGAGGGGGGAGGGAGAAGGCGGGCCTAAAGAGGAGGAAGGGAACCGCTTCCCTTCTTCCTCCATAGGCCCGCCTCCTCCGTCCCGCCTCTCCCCCCGGCGCTCCGATCGGTGCGCCGGGGGGAGAGGCGGGACGGAGGAGGAGGCTGGCGTGACCCTTTAGCTGGAAGGGCGAAGCTGAGCGGCTTTGCCCTTCCTCTTAAAGGGACACACCAGCCTCGGAAGTGGGGAAATCGCTGCTTCTGAGGCTGGCGTGTCCCTTTAAGAGGAAGGGCAAAGCCAAGCAGAGCCCTCCTCAGCTTCGCCCTTCCAGCTAATGGGACACGCCAGCCTCGGAAGCGGGGAAATCGCTGCTTCTGTGGCTGGCGTGTGCCTTTAGCTGGAAGGGCGAAGCTGAGGAGAGCCCTCCATGGCTTCGCCCTTCCAGCTAAAGGGACACGCCAGCCTCCTCCTCCGTCCCGCCTCTCCCCCCGGCGCACCGATCGGAGCGCCGGGGGAGAGCCGGGACGGAGGAGGCGGGCCTATGGAGGACGAAGGGAAGCGGTTCCCTTCTCTTTAGGCCCGCCTTCTCCCTCCCCAGCGTTCCCGAGGCTTCCAAGGCTGGCGTGTCCCTTTTTTTTTAAATAATAATTTTTATTGTGAAATTTTTCAATTTATGCAGTGATACAGCAAAATACAAAAAAACTGTGCAGAGAGGAATGGGGATAAAGTGTGGGTGTCATAGCAAGAAAAATAAAACACGAAAAAAGAAAGAGAAAGAAAGGAGAAAGAAAAAAGGAAAAAAAAGAAAGAAAAGCAGGGCTCGTCAGAGGAGGAGTTTTTATTTATAAGGCAATGGCGTGTCCCTTTAAGAGGAAGGGCAAAGCCAAGCAGAGCCCTCCTCAGCTTTGCCCTTCCAGCTAATGGGACACGCCAGCCTCGGAAGCGGGAAATCGCTGCTTCTGAGGCTGGCGTGTGCCTTTAGCTGGAAGGGCTAAGCTGAGGGAGGAGGGTTCTCCTCGGCTTTGCCCTTCCTCTTACAGCCTCAGCCGGGGCAGCAGAACCGGGAGAAATCACCGGTTCTGCCGCCCTGGCTGTCACTGTAGGAGGAGGGAGGGGGGGCGGGCCGCTCCTGACGGCGCTGCTGACATCACCCGTCTGGCGTCACCACGCCGGCGTCCTGCACGGCCCGCCCCTTTCGGCGGGGCTTGGTGACGTCAGCAAGCCTCGCCGAAAGGCGGGCCGTGCAGGACGCGGCGTGGTGACGTCAGGCGTGGTGGCGTCAGCGTGCCGTCAGGAGTGGCCCGCCCTGCTCCGGCCCCCAGGTCATCAGTGGCCAGGGCTCCGGCCCTTGACCCAAAAGATGTTGGACAGCCCTGAACTACAGTATATGTATTAAGAAACACATGAAAAAGGGGAAATAAATACAGCACAGATATAGAGAAGGGATAAGAAATGCTCCAAGAAAAGAGACGAAGACCACAAGTTAAAGGAAAACTACTCAATGACCCAGAATATTTTGCCACTCAGTCAGAGGACAAATGAGAAACAAAGGGGGAGAGTAGTTTTGGTGGTTTAAGACTTGAGTGCTATATGGAAGGGGTGTGCTACCCTCCAAGTTACTCAGTTCTGGAGCATTCCAAATGGGAGCAGGTGAAAAACCCCATTTGTGTGAGAGACAGAGATCACAAAAAGAAACTGCTTTCTCCAAACTCTTCTTATAGGAGCCCAGTCCACTATCTCAGTCTTTTTCTTGGCTTTTGTCTAGCTGGAATTGTTTTGCAGCACTGGCCTTTGACATGGTGAAGGCTACAGAAAGAGCATGCAGCAGTGTGTGCAGTAAAACTGCAATAGAATCTGACCTCGGTAGGAACTGGATTCTATTCTAGTGTAGCTGTGTGTGCTTACAAACAACAGCCTAGAAAATAGCTTGCTCACAAATCCCTTCCTTAGCATGGGTGAAGAGCAAAAATGGGGGGAAAGGGGAAAGCAGATTAGCTTGCCTGAGTAGGTAACCTTGCCTGTTGAACAGATTTGTAAATAGTGCCACCAAAATACAAATCCTAAGGAAAGTGAGGAAATACTCTCACTCTACCTATTCAGCTTGTATGGAGAACACATCATGCGGTGTGCAGGACTTAATAAATCCAAGGCTGGAGTTAAGATAGCTGGATGAAACATTAACAACCTTAAATATGCAGATGATGCCACTTTGATGGCTAAAAGCAAGGAGGAGCTGAGGAGCCTTCTAACCAAGGTGAATGAAGAAAGTGCAAAAGCTGGGTTGCAGTTAAACATAAAGAAAACCAAGATGATGGCAACCAGACTGATTGATAACTGGCAAATTAAGGGAGAAAACATGGAGGCAGTGACAAACTTTGTATTTCTAGGCATTGGGAGGAGAGCAATGACCAATCTCAATAAAACAGTGAAGAGTAGAGCCATCACACTGGCAACGTAGGTCCCCATAGTTAAAGCAATGGTATTCCCAGTAGTAACCCATGGGTGTGATAGCTGGACCATAAGGAAGGCTGAGTGAAGGAAGACAGATGCTTCTGAACTGGTGTTGGAGGAAAATTCTGAGAGTGCCTTGGACTGCGAGAAGATCAATCCATACTCCAGGAAATAAAAGCCCGACTCCTCACTGGAGAGAAGGATATTAGAGGCAAAGATGAAGTACTTTGGCCACATCATGAGAAGACAGGAAAGCTTGGAGAAGCCAATGATGCTGGGGGAAATGGAAGGAAAAAGGAAGAGGGGCAGACCATAGGGCGAGATGGATAGATATTATCCTTGAAGTGACTGGCTTGATCTTGAAGGATCTGGAGGTGGTGACCAGAAATGACAGAACAATAAACAACAAAAGGAAAGTAAAAACTGTTGGGAGGAAAATCACGCTGGAAAGAAGAAGCCTTCAAGTGGTCCTTAGAAGATTCAAATGTTTTTATTTCCAGTAGGGCTTTGCTATCCACTGGGAGAGATCCCAGGACTGTGGATAGCAAAATCTGTGGATGTCCTATAAAAGGGCAAAATCAAGGTTTACTTTTTTGATTTTTAAAGAAGACTTTCAAGGCATAGATTAGTAAATCAATTGAGGCAGAATTTATGGAGGGCTGACTATATTTATGCAAAATCTATGTGACTCGATTGTTGTTTAATATTAATTTTGAATAAACAGTTTGCTGAAACACGTCAAACAGTGAACAGTGGGTATTGGCCCGGGGGGGGGGGTATTTAGGAAACACTTCCTATTTTCAATGTTATTTCTACTTCAGCAACAAAAGTTTATGTTAAATAGGTAAAGATCAAGAACACATCTACTACCTTAACTGAATTATATCTGGATGCAGAAGTCAACACAGATGTGGGTAGCAACAGAAACAGGCACCATCGGTTTTGTGTCACCCTCCCCTTATGGGGAAGAGCCAAGCTTAAACAGGACTCAGATGGGGCTAAGTACACAAGCAGCTTCACTCCATCCGCCTCTCTTCTACACAGAAAAGCATGAGAGGAGCAAAGGGACTGAGCCACAGCACACTGCGAACCCACTAGAGAAAAATCTGTTGGTATTATACAGTATTTATTATCCTTAAATTTTGATTGTATCTTCCACTAACAAGCATAATTGCAATGTCTGTCATGAAAATGAAAATTTGAAGAATCAAAACATCAATGTCATTTGACTTTCATAAGTGTTTGTTATAAGTATGTTTTCCATCAGTGTGGAAACAGTAGTAGAAGGCTCTAATTTACATTCAGAATAGAACTTTCAACACTAATTACAATGCAACAAATCATACTATTTTTTTAGTCAGTACTCATTAGCTTTTCCAAACTGACCCAAAAGACAAAGCCAAAAACTTTCATATTTTGTATAAGATTTAAAATGTAGAACAGCAGCAAAAAAATCCTAGACTTTCCATTGAACACTTGCAATGCAGAGCAGGTCATGAATAAATTGTATTTTCCAGTCAAGCATCTCTTCCTCTTTTCCCTTCTGGCACTGAACAAGCCTCATGATCAAGCTCATGCCCCATAGATCCCCTTTAGTCTGCCCGGTCCTATGATGCCAAGCTGATCTCAATTTATCTTACAGTGACTTCTCATAATACACTGACTGCTGGATAAAAAACTTGAAAACAAAAGTAACAAACATTTATGAATTCTCCCTTTAAATACACAAAAGGGGATATTTTTTCTGTAGCTGGCACTTCCCTGCATTAGAAAGAAAAATATACTGATTTTTGAATGACCAAATGATCTCGATGGACATGTTATATATTATGGACATGCGAGTATAAATTGTTGCATAAGACATTGCCTTTAGGAAGAGTGATGCTACTCCTTTTTAGATTTAGGAGTTTGCTGACATTAAAAACATATCACACTCTATTGTGATAAAGGTATTAAAATTAGTTTGCTGTATAGCATAATGAGTCAGCTCTCTGCAAAAAGAAAGTAATCCTTTTTTCTGTAGAGCAAAGAAACTGAACCTCTGAAATTTAGTCTCTATTGTCTTTTTACATTGGCCCTTCCATACAATACCTACCTCTATGGCTCTACCCCAATCACATCACTCAACCAAAGTGAAGAGTGCTTACCATGAAACTCGCCAAACATTCTGGTGATTCATTATGCACCATTCCAATAATTCTGAATAGGCAGAGAAGTCATGTACATCGATACTGTAGAATTAATGGATTTTGACACCACTTGAACTGCCATGGCTCAATGCTATGGAATCCTGGGGGTGGTGAGGTACTGGCATTCCCTGGCAGAGAAGTCTAAAGACCTTGTAAAACTAGAGCATGATTCCACAGCTTTGTGCCATGGCAGTTCAAGTGGTGTCAAACTCTATTAATGCTATAGTGTAGATCAGGGGTGCTCACACTTTTTCAGTATGCGAGCTACTCTTAAAGCAACCAAGTCCAAAAGATCTACCTGCCCCCGCCGCTGTGCGCTCCTGCCACCGTGCGTGCTCCTGCTGCTGTTTTCCGCCCGCGCAGCGCTTCTTCCGCCTGCAGAAAGGAGAAAGCACAAGGCGGGGCATCCAGAGGCTTCCCTCTTCCTGCAATGTCCTGTTGCGAAAGAAGCACCGCGAGAGTGGAAGCCAGCTGCAGGAGCGCATGTGCGTGCAGGGTGGGTGCGTGCATGGCAGGAGCCCCCCATCCGGCTGGTGAGGCCCGAAGATCACCTGGAAGAGGGCCGAAGATCTACTAGTAGCTCCCGAGCTACCTAATGAGCACCCCTGGTGTAGATGCACCATTTGATAGCCTTAGTAACTAAAACTTCTGTCTACATGAATTTCAAACAGAAATTGTCTTTGACACATGTAGTAAAATTACCTGGAACTTGGGGACTATTCAAGTAATATGAAAGTACACTATTTTTAAAAGTTGTTTACTATCTTTACTTACCAATGTTTCATTTTTAACCACTGCTTGAATCCAGCCAAAATCAACACTTTTAAATAGAACTGCAACAAACAAACCACCTGGATAATATTCATGTTGAGATAAGGGAGCACCTTCTGGATAGGTCATTCTTATAGTGGTTTTATAACCAACATCATCTGTATATCCCTGAACTGGTGCACTATTTAATCTATAAAGTGAACAAACCGCATAAGTGAGTTACTTCGTAAGCAAATGGTTAAAGTATTACATTTGTAAATGAAATTTAGATTTACATTCAAAAATTAACATTATAAACATGAGGCTAACAAACCCCACATGGTCCTAACTTGAATGCTATGCAACCCACACTGAACAGAAATTACATATAGTAATTCCAAGAAGAAAAAATCTAGATCACTTTCAAATACAGGCAGTCCCCAAATTATTAACAATATAAGTTATGGAAGTGTGTTCTTAAGTTTAATTTTTATGTAAAGTTGGAACAAGTACATTTTAACTGCAGCAATATGCAAGCTTTGGATAGAATAGGGGAGGGTTAAATGTCCTGTAGTGTTTGTCTTGCTGTCTGTGCTCCTCCCTGTTCAGAAGATTTTACCTCACTTTCTGTTCTCGTGATCATTGGATTTTTAAAAAAATGGCTTGTTGTGTAAAGGAGGAGTGGTGATAAAGCTTCACTGGAGACACCTTTTCCCCATGACAACTGTTTCAGGAGTGAATTTCCCTTCCGAGGAGGAGATTTCTCTCACTTTCTGTTGTCTCACCCCTGTTCTTAACTATGAGTAGTTCATAAAGTCGGGTATTTGTAATTCGGGAACTGCCTGTAATAGCATTAATTCAAAATCTTAAAAAGAAAAACAAAAGCCCAATATATACCTTATAACAATATCAAACTGATTCAAGACATATCCCAGTTCCAGTCCATGAAGTACTCCACCATTCCCAACAACGACACAATGCTTACAGTGCTTTGACTGCAAGCTTTCTGGTAAATCGTACTCAGGCAAAAGTTCCAAAAGGTCTTTGAGTTTTTCTGAAAACTTGTGAAATCCAAAGGGTGGCTCATATTTGAAGATATCTTCGTGTGCATTTATATCTTTTCTTATAAAAGGAGATGCATGGATATTGTACTTCTCTCCAAATAACCTGCTCATCTCTTTCTTTACAAAAGATGGCCGACACTGGGCTTGTAAAACTTGCTTGGCATACTTCTGTGTTTTCTACAACAAGACACAGCAGTTAAGTTACACATAATACAACACTCTAGCGTAGACCAAGGACACGCTTCAACAGTAATTACAATAAACAAGTATTTTTCATCAGATAATTTTAATTATAATATAATTTTAGGTCATTCTTATAGAGTTTTTTGCACTGAATTCAGATTTGTGTAGATCTCTATCACGTGTAGTTTTTGCGATGAGGCTAATCGAATAATTAATGTATTCATGCACTAATGCACAAAAATGCACTAAATGCATTAATTATTTAATTAGCCTCATCACAAAAACTACATGTGAAAAAAAACCAGATCTGAATTCAGCGCAAAAACATTCTGTAAGAATGAAAAATAATTGTTGGTTTGTTGTTAATTAGACTGTATTGATATCAGTGAGTAAATGCATTAATTATTTGATTAGCCTCATCGCAAAAATACACGTGACAGAGAAAAAATAAACATAGATCTGAATTCAGGGGGGGAAACTCTATAAGAATTACCTAAAATTATATCTAATGAATAATACTTATTGGCTTGTGTTCAGGGGCGGTCTCACCATGTAAGCGAACTACGCGGCCACGTGGGGCGCCATCTTGGATGGGCGCCGCCGTAGCAAAGGCCCCAAAGGGAGGGAGAGGCCGGGGCTTCTCCTCCGCACTCAGGAACAGGCCCGAAGCCAGCCTCCTTGTGTGGCGCCCTCTGGGGGAGGAGGAGGCGCCTCAGAGCCAGGCCAGGCCGCGCCCTCTCCCTCGCCTCCCCTTTCGCTTTCAGGGGTCTTCGCGGGGGAGGAGGAGAGAGGCGGGCCTAGGCGAAGGATACCGCTCTTCTGTCAGGGGCGCCTCCCAGGGAAAGAGCGAGGGCCCGGGCTTCCCAAATGGGCCCAGAAGCTCCTGCAAGCAGCAGCAGGGATGGACGCCGCCCACGCCGCCGTAGCTTCCGCTGGAGTCCCTTTTGCAGCCTCAGCCAGCGAGGAAAGGGAGCGTTGCGCTCCCTTGCTTGCTTTTTGTTTCCTTTGAGACTATGATGACACAAGGTTTGTGTCCAGACTGGGAAGATTTGGGAGCCTTGAGGTGATGCTAGAGGAGCCAGGTGAGGAAGATGGGAACATTGGAAATAACACAGAACTGGAAGACTAACATGCAAAGTGGAAGACAGATATGCTTATATGGGTAGAGGGTTTGAGAAGTCAAACAAGAATGGCATCTATGGTAGAATGTGCCCTCCACCTCGCAATTTTATGTAATTTGAAAATGGATGCTCCAATTAGGCATTTTCAAAGATTTCACAATAAATTCAAGATGAATTTATGTATGAAAAGCAAAGAAATATAATCTGTTTTTTTCTAGATTTGAGATATTACTGTTGAAGCTCACTAACTAATATTGGTTTTTAAGGCAATCATGCATGACCCTATGAGAGGGTGCAATATTTGCTTAAGGGGGTCGGAGACTCAAGAGATTTTGACCTTTCCTCTTTGGCTTCCCAAATCTTTTGTATCCTGGAGAAGAAGAAAAGGGCGAAAAAGGTGAAGAGAGCACTTGAAGGACATTTTATAAATAATTTTATGAATTGCCTAATTACTATCAATGCCATTATTCCCCTTTATCTGGACAAGAATTACTGGTGATTAAATATTGGAAACACAATAGATCTGAGAGTACACGTAACTGAATTGTGTTTTTAACTGGTGCAATGTAACTATTGTAATTTTTAATGTTTTATTGCTGTGTTTTACTAATTTTAGGTTTATTGCTGCTTGTTATTTCCTGAACTTGTGAGTCGCCCCAAGCCTCTGGGGAGTGGCAGCAGAAAAGTCAAATAAATAAATAAATAAATAAATAAATAAATAAATAAATAAACTAAAGCCTAGCCCAAAAGTCTGTCAAAGAGAGGAGTATTAAAATGGCACACATAACCAACCTTCACATGTGCTGTGTTCACATAATGAATCCTTGTCATGTCACAGTCTGCTGAATCAAAGCTTAACTTGATCATGTAAATGAAGCAAAGACCAATTACCATTACCACGACATGCCTAAAAATAAAGTTAGCAATTGTTACATATCTAAAAGTAAACTTACATTTCACATGGAAGCATCTATTCTATTATAAAGTGACCCACATATTTTACTAATACTTTATTAACAACTCAGAAAAAGAAAACATGTTTATTAGTATGCATAGTAGCATTTTCTTTCATTGTATGTTTTTATGTAACTTTCTGGAACAGAAAATCAAGTATTTTTAACAATTTTCTTGCAAACTTCTGATTCATTTCAACATATCTGAGTAATGGGACATAAAATTTCCTCTACGATCCTTCTCCACATGTATGGTTTGTTTTGTCCCTTGAAGTGAAGATATATGGTACACTGCATGTAAAAGAAGTGCTATGCAAAGTAGAAAAAACAGCCCACGTGGACAGGTAAAGCAGGAATTGTCAAGTAAATGGGGAATATACATGATATGTGTTGTCGAAGGCTTTCATGGCCAGAATCAAGGTTGCTCTGAGTTTTCTGGGCTGTATGGCCATGTTTCAGAAGCAGTCTTTTAAGCTGCTCGGCTATTCAATGCTAATCAAGGTGATCAATTGCAACATTCACACTTGCCTCAAGCAGACAAGAGTTCTTTCTCCCACCCTGCACATTCCACAGATATATAAACCCCACTTGCCTAGTTTCATACAAACCTCATAACCTCTGAGGATGTCTGCCATAGATCTGGGCGAAACGTCAGGAGATAATGCTTCTGGAAAATGGCCATACAGCCCGGAAAACTCACAGTAACCCAAACATGATATGGTTTTTATTAATTTAGAAAACCACTTGGGAAATACATCTGGCAGATTGATCTTCAACATACTTTTAAATCCAACATGCCTTTGGATTGTGTGGCTTTAATTCATTGGTTTTAAGATTATGAAGTTTAAATTATTTTGTTTCAATGTATATGTTTTGTTTTATCCTATGTATGCATATGTATTATCAAATTGTGCCTTTTTGTGAGCTGCCATGAGTCCCCTTCGGGGTGAGAAGGGTGGGATATAAATACAGTATATAAATACTTATCCAGATGCAAATTGGATGTTGACCATCATAAGAACTTGCTGCCTGATGTGCTGATCTGAATTGTCACATTGCCATAAGCGGAAGGAACTGTGTTTTGTCACTTTCAATATATACTTCACTATGCTCATCTTTACAATGAATCTGGTTATTATCAGTGACACACTGAAGCCATATCACTGCCTGAAATACTTTAAACTTAAAAAGTAACTAAACCAGTGCCCTTTTATTCCAGGGTGTGCAGGGTTTTGTAGGACATGTGCTAAGCTTGTCATATCTATTAATTATATCCAGCAGATTGTATACATAATAGAACAACTCTCATGTATGCTTTCAGGTATGTGGTCATATAAGAAGTTTTCAGGGGATAAGTATCACATTCCCAGCCTCTAATATGCTGCAGTTTAATATCAAAACAGCTAAAAGTAAAAAAAACCCAAAAAAAACAAATCCCTTTCCCTGCTAACAACCTAGTTCCACAAACACTATTGCACACGTTTATAGATGCTTTCCAAGTTTCCAAGTAACAGTAAATAAGTGTTCTTGGTTAAGTTGGACAAGAGACATAAACGGATGCAATGCATAGAACTACTTTTAAACAGCTAGTATTCAGGTAAAATCAGATATGCAATCAGGCAAAACAGGAAAATGGGTGTAGAGTTATTATATATCTCAAAGCATTGCAACCACTAAATTAGATAACTTAAAGGATTAATAAGATATCAAGACCAAAATACTTTAGTTGTGGACACAGTCTAATGATTAAAGTCTATTGATTAAAAATATTAGGTGACAGTAAGATCAAGAAAAATTCAATGGAGGCAGAGCAAGGGAAAGATGCATAGAGATGACAGCTGAATTCAGTTGTTGTGTTAAACTGTCTTTAGCAAGATGTAAACAAGACTAATATCTACTTGGAGATGTTTCATAGCCAGGAAAAAGTTGTGTTTTGTGGTTTTCTTGTGTCACAGAAACCTGGACATTGGCCCAACATTACCTTTTTAAAAACCTAACTCACTTGAGAAGAACAAAAAGGAGAAAAAAGGAATGCTGAGGGCCCTTCCAGACAGGCTCTATATCTAGGATCTGATCACAGGTTTTCTGGCAATGTGGATTCATATAATTCAGTTTAAAGCAGAAAACCTGGGATCAGAGCCTGAGATACAAGGCTTGTTTGGAATTGCCCTGACAAAAAAAAACCTCATAAAGGAAATGGGAAAATGAAAGAAGCATATTGTTAAAACTAAAGAACAAAAACTAGCAGTTAGACTTGTATTTCCTGCTCATAACTAACAACACTGTGCTAGAATTCTAACAAGACTTTATACTTGATAGCACTAACACAGAGACTTACTTGAAAGTACCTTTTGAAAACCCACTTGGCTTTTTCATCTTCATGAGTAACTATGTTAGAGCATGGCAGAGAAGACACACATTTCTTTCTCAGATGAAGAGAGGTATTTTCACTTGACATTGCTGTGAAAGGAAGCACTTTCTGGTTAAAAACGTACTTATCACACTCTTAAAAAGAAAAAAACCTCACCCCAAATAATGAATTGATACCCTCATATTTCCCACTGTCTAAAAACAGCCCATTTCTCTTAGTAATGATGAGAACATAATTATATTTAAGAGACCTCTATTTCCCTCTGAATTGTATTGCCAGGAAACATGAACAATTATGGATACAGGCCTCAGTTTTCCATTCAGAATTACACTTCACTATGTAGGACTAAAAAAAGCCCCAGAGAATGACAACCATTTAGTGCAGACAACACACTGAGTAAGATGGGTCAATGACTTACTCATTATAAGACAGCTTTCTATATGCACTTTAATGCTAAGAGCTCCTGCATAAAATAAATTATGAGACAAAGAGATACTAGATTAACCCTCTAAATTACTAAACTTTAACTTTAAAGTTAAATACAAACATTGTACTGCCAAATGCATTAAGATCACAGAGTTGGAAGAAACAACATTGTTCATTTAGTCCAACTCGAGCCATGCAGGAAAAGCACAAAGTACCCCTGACAGATAGCCATCCAGCCCTTGTTTAAAAAGGGGCTGAGGGGCCAACATTTTTTTCCAATGTGTCAGGGTCTGGCAACATATTTGTGCTCTTTGGATACAATTGTTCTTTCCTTCCTGGAAAATCTCCAGGTACCAGCAGCAGCTTTGAAATATAACTTGTCCAGGGACCACCACCTTCCTTTGCTCTACAATCTATTCTACATCATCTCTTGCAGTGTTCCAAAAGCTTCACCAACCTTTTACCAAAATTGTAAACTGTCTGGAAAGTAAGTGTTATGAGGAACACCTTCTGAAGCTGGTTATATATAGTCTAGAGATTATAGCTATTTTTAAATAACTGAAGAGGTATCATAAGAAGCTTGTTTTATCTGCTCCGGAGGGTGAACATGAACCAATGGATTTAAATTAAAGGGAAAGAGATTCCATCTAAATCTTAGGAAGAATGTATTTATTCTACGTTATTCAACAGTGAAAAACGCCGTCTTGGGGGGCAATGACACAAAAGAACAACAGCGCCATGACACGTGACTAGAGTATGTTATAGGTAGCAGGCATTTACTGATTCCTTGCAAAGTTCTCACATTTCACTTTCACTCAATGCACTTCTTAAATATCATAGGCACAATGTTCATGTTTGCTTAGTACTTCTACCATTGCCTGAATTTGAACTAATATTTGAAATATGATATAGCTGTAACTTCTACACACCTTTACCCTTTTGAAGTACTAAATTCAAAAGAATTTTGATTCAACCTACCTAGTATGAATCAGTGTTTTCCAGTTTTCAGTTTCTAAAGCTTCCAAGTAATGGATGTAACAAAGAAAAAGACAGTAGCAAAGCCAGGAAGAATTCATTATTGGCTAAAACAGCGAACTTGTGTTTTCCATTCCACTACATAAAGGATTCTTTCCAAACTGTGGTCATGTGCTGCCTACCAACAGCACCATAACAGAGTAGTAATAATTAACAACTATCACCACCACCTATCATCACCATCTTCTAAAAGCAATAACAATGTGATCAAAACAATAACTCTTTCATGCCTGCATATTAATTCTCTCTCATGCACACACTTCCTTCCCACCATAGCAATTCTAGCAGGCAACAATACAGTTACAAAAGAGCTTAATTAGTGCTCCAGAGACTCGGGTCATAATGCAAGCACAGTGGCTCTGAAAGTCATTGTGCTACCCTGCAAAGTTTGAAAAATATTACATTACACTACACATGTAGTGTGGAGCCACCAGTGGCAACGTGAGTTAAGCCACTGAGCTGCTGAACTTGCTGACTGAAAGATTGGTGGTTTGAACCTGGGGAGTGGGGCGAACTCCAGCTGTTAGCCCCAGCTTCTGCCAACCTAGCAGTTCGAAAACATGCAAATGTGAGTAGATCAACAGGTACCACTCTGGCGAGAAGGTGATGCCGCTCCATGCAGTCATGACCTTGGAGGCGTTTACAGATAACACTGGCTCTTCGGCTTAGAAATGGAGATGAGCACCACCCCCCAGAGTCGGACACAACTAGACTTAATGTCAAAAGGAAACCTTTACTGTTACTACACATGAGGTGCTTTCCTCCTTGCAAATTTTCCAGTCATCACTTCCAAAACTATCTGCTTCAAGTAAGCCAAGGAAGGTTAGGTTGCTTACCTGTAACTGTGTTTCTTCGAGTGTAGGTCTGTGAAATTCACACAAATGGGTTTACTCCCGCGCATGCGTCAGAATCTCGGACATACTAGCTAAAATTAAAGATTTACATAAGCCCCTCCCACTCCTCGCCCCCCCATCCCCGGATTGAGCTGCCTCTTCAGTTCCTTGCCGCCAGACAGCAGCAGAACATAGGCATGACAAAGAGGGGAGGGCGCGGTGAGTTCCGTGAATTCACAGACCTACACTCGAAGAAACACGGTTACAGGTAAGCACCCTAACCTTCTTCTTCGTGTGGTCTGTGAAATGCACACAAATGGGTGACTTAACAAGCTTACGTACCTGGAGGTAGGTCATGCCACACAGGAGAACAGGACGGCTCTGCCAAAGGATGCATCCTTCTTCGCGAGAACATCGAGCTTGTAATGGGCTGCAAACGTCGAGGGGTTCACCCAGGTAGCAGCCTTGCAAATTTGATCAACAGGAACACCCCCAAAACGCTTGGGATGTTGAAACTGCCCTTGAGGAATGGGCTTTAACGCCAACAGGTAATTCCTTATGGGCTAACTGATAGGCCAATCGGATTGCCAGGACTATCCAAGAAGCCAAACGTTGAGAGGTAAGGGGAAGTCCTAGGAAGTCTTCCTGTACTTAAGAAACAACTTTGGGGATTTTCTATACGAGGCCGTCCTATGCAAATAAAAGGACAAGGCCCTTTTAACCTCGAGGGAGTGGAGGGCAATCTCCAGGGGAGATGGGGTTAGAAAAAGGCTGGAAGGACAATGTCCTGGGTCATATGGAAATGAGAAACAACTTTGGGAAGAAAAGTGACATTCGTCCGGAGGACCACTTTGTCTTCATGGAATCGAATGAACGAAGGATCGGAACGGAGTGCTGTGATTTCACTAGGCCTTCTGGCTGAGGTAATGGCCACGAGGAAGGCCATTTTCCAGGACAGATAGGAAATATGACACGTTGACATGGGTTCAAGGGGGGGTTTAGAAAGTTGGGAGAGGACCAGTTCTAAACTCCAAGATGGAGGAGGAGGAGAAACCGGGGGGAAAGACTTTTTGTATCCCTGTAAAAACATGCCCACTAGGGGATCTTGAAAAAGGGATGGCGAAAGGGCCTGGCGACGAGGCAGGGGTGAGCAATTTAACTGAAAGACGAGAAATGTTTTGAGTGACCTGTTGAGACTAGCGGAAGGAAGGAAAGACGGGAGAACTGAGAAAGAGAGTGATTTTGACGAGCAAACTTGGCGACCTTAGGGACGCTATTGACGCCATATTGACGAAGCCAGAAAGGGGGAAAGAAGGCGGGGAGAAGGAATTGTGACGTCAAACCTCGACCCAATAACAAGGAAGGAAGAACGTGATTGACAGTTGGATCCTAGAAGGCGGGTTCTAGCGTCGCCCTGGAAACTGCCTATGCAGCCTCAAAGTTTTAAGCTTCATGGGTGATCTAGAAACTAACGCTAGAGACATTTTAGACTACTAAAGACTAATAAATAAACCACTACAGAACTAGTAAAATAGAGCACTGAAGCCTTGAAGGACCTGGAAGCCTTGAATCCTAGCCCCGAAACTTAGCAGACAGCAAGAGAAATACACCCTATCTGGCTGGCTCAGAATTAGTGTAAAAGAAGGCTCAAGAAGAAAATAAAGGGTCCCCAAAGAGGAAACAGTAAAGAGACAGTAAAGAGACGGTCTGAGGTCTGAGGAGCAAAAAAAGGTTAAAGACAGTACTGAGGAACTCAATCCCGATTA
The DNA here is from genome assembly GCA_030556195.1 of Anolis apletophallus. Lineage (NCBI taxonomy): Eukaryota > Metazoa > Chordata > Lepidosauria > Squamata > Anolidae > Anolis > Anolis apletophallus. The sequence continues at coordinate 128,921,231 of JARBWK010000004.1, read as the reverse complement.
CTTGACTACAAAATCAAATAACTAGGGTCAAGCGTCCAACGGCTTGTATACACAAACCCAACAAATTCAACAATTTATATTAAAGCTCAATAAATTAAGTAAAAGTAAAATCTGCTGGCACAAGATAAGACAACACAACAAAAGGAATGTCATTCCAGAAAATAAGGGACAACTCGAAAGATATGGCAAACAAGAAGATACCAGTACCAATTAGAAGAGAATCTCACCCTAAAGAACTTACTCTAGAGGATTTATTCCTCGAAATGCAGAATATGTCTAAAAAACAAGATGTAGCTGCAAACAGACAAGAGGAACATGATAGACTTTTAAAAGAACAAGAAAAACTTATCAAAGGAGAAATGGCAGATCTAAAAAAGGATATTAGAGGAGATATTGCAAATATTGAGAAGAAGATGGACTCAATGCAAGAAGAAATAAAAACAATACAAAAAAAGAGTTGGACCTGGAATCCAAACAATTACAATTAGAAACGACCCTCAAGAAAAAAATATGCAACTTAGAAGCAATAAATAAAAAGATGGAAGAACAACAGGAGATCCTGGATCTCAAGGAGAAAGAGTTTCAGTTGCGCTTTAGAAATGTTGAGGAGGATGACCAGGAGGAACTAAGAGGGATAATGGTGGAAATAGTGGCAAAACTCTTGCAAACATCAATTGAGGACACGGAAAAAGAAATGGATAGGACATATAGAATATCTACTAATTATTCCAGAAAAAATAAAGCTATCCGGGATGTTTTAGTAAGATTCAATAGGAAAAAAATCCGAGACGACATTCTGAGAGAAAATGCAAGGAGCCCTATTTTCTACAATAAACGAAAGATTATAATCATGAAAGAGATCCCTTCCTCAATAATGGCCAGAAGGAAGAAGTATTACACTTTGACCGACGAACTCAAGAAACAAAACATAAAATTCCGCTGGGAAAAAAGAGAGGGAATTATGCTCTCGATAAGGGGTGACCGTCATTGGATTACGACCGAAGAAAAGGCAAAGTCCTTCCTCTATGACTTGAAAAAAGGGAAGTACAAGGGAGAAAGTAACGAAGGCTTATCTGATAAAAACAATGGAGAAGAGGAGACGTCGGATCAAGATCAAGAGGAAGAAGAGGAAAGAGAGGAAGGAGAGATTCAACATAATAGGGAAAGACGGAAACGCCAAACAAAACATCACCAAACTTCGTCGGACTGGACAATGAAAACCAGGGCGCAGACAGATAAGGAGTTAAGCGAGTTTGTGTATGGAAATTAAAATAACTTCTAATAACGTAAATGGGCTCAACAATTCGAACAAAAGAAGGAGGGTTTTTAATCAATTGTATAAAAAGAAAGCTGAGGTGATAGTAATTCAAGAAACCCATATCAAACAGAGTGAGGAGAAATATTTATGCCAAGACAGGTTGGGAAAAGTATTCTGGTCTTCATGTGATAAAAAGAAAAGGGGGGTCGCTACGTATGTTAAAGACACTCTAAACCCCGTTCTTGCCTTCAGGGATACTGAAGGCAGAATGATTGGGGTGAAAATTGGGTGGAACTCAAAAATCATTTTAATTTGTAATATATATGCGCCAAACGGCCCCAAGGTAAAGTTTTTTAAGGACCTAAGAAAAGCAGTAATGAAGATTGAGTTTGACGAGTTAATTATCATAGGGGACTATAATGCGGTCACACGGAAAGAAATAGATAGATCAAGTAATAGCGGCAAAAAGAAAAATAAGGGATCAGGGCAACTGCCAAAAGAGGCGAGAGAAATACTAGAGGAGTTTGATGTTAACGATATCTGGCGGGAACACAATCCAAGTGGGAGAGACTATACTTTTATTCTAACAGATTTCTAACATGGTCCCGGATTGATATGGCCTGGGTATCAAAGGGTATCGCACTAAAAGTCAAAGATGTAAGCATTAATCCAAAACTGTTCTCCGATCACTGTTTCCTTGACCTCAAAATAGGATCGACAAAACAGCGGAAGAGGTGGAAGATGAACGAGGATCTTTTGAAAAATGAAAGCCAAATAATAAGGTATAAGGAAATCATGAAGGAATATTTTCAGATAAATGTAGACAAAGGCACGTCAGATACGATAGTATGGGACGCAGGGAAGGCAGTCATCAGGGGGCATTTTATACAGGATAGTATAAGAATGAATAAAGAAAGGCAAAAAACTGAAAAAGATTTATTAAAAAAGATAAAAGAAGAACAAAAGCTAAAGATAAACCCAAAGGATAAATCCATAAACTCTAATTTAAAAACTCTCTTAAAACAAAAAGAATTCATAGATCTAGAAAAGATAAAAAGGAATCTGGTGTTCTTAAAGCAAAAATATTTCGCTAATGCGAATAAACCTGGCCGATGGCTTACGTCAAAAATAAAGGAAAAAAAACAACGTAATTATATTACACAAATTATAGAAAATGAGATTATATATAATAAAGATACCCAGATAAAAGACCAATTCATTAAATTTTATAAAAAATTATATGCATCGGATAATCTTAAGAAGGAAAGAATACAAAAGTATATTAGCGATAGAAAATTAGATAAAATAAATGACCAGCAGAGAGAGAAATTGAATAAGCCAATTACGGAATTAGAGATTATGAACTCAATAAGGAAATTAAAACAAAATAAAGCCCCAGGCCCTGATGGCTTCACAGCCCAATATTATAAGATCTTTGCTGAGGAACTGGCCCCCCATCTGTGTAAAATAATGAATGGTGCAATGGAGAGAAAAATAACACCGGATACCTGGAAGGATGCCTCTATCGTGGTAATTTTAAAACCGGGACAAACAAAAACAGACATGAAGAACTACCGCCCGATATCCCTCTTAAACATAGATTATAAAATCTACGCCAACATACTGTCGGAGAGGTTCAAGCCCTTTTTAAACGAGGATAGGTCAGGAACAAGCCGGTTTCCTACCGGGGAGACAGGGCAAGGATAACGTCAGGATCCTAGTTGACTCGATCGAGTATTACAGACATAACATTCAGAGGAAGGCAGCCTTCCTCTTTTTGGATGCCGAAAAGGCATTCGATCGAGTCAGCTGGGATTACATAACGTTACTGACTAGAGAGCTCGACTTGGGCTTCCAGTTCTGCAATGCCATAGAAGCAATCTATACTAGACAGCAGGCCAGGATAATAATTAATGACGAAGAGACGGAGACTTTCCCCATAGAGAAAGGCACGAGACAGGGGTGTCCTCTCTCTCCGCTGTTGTTTATTTTGGCCCTTGAACTCCTTTTAAAAGAGATCAGAGAAGATAAAGAACTGATAGGTCTAAAAATAAATAAAGATTCTTTAAAGATAAGGGCATTTGCGGATGACCTTGTCTGCATTATTGAGAATCCACTAGAAAATATTAATAAATGGTTAAAAAAAATAGAAAATTTTGGTGAGGTCATGGGTTTCAAGATGAATAAAAAAAAAAACAAAGATCCTAACTAAGAATATCCCACAAGCAGAGAAGGAGGAAATAGAGAGAGAAACCGGGATAGAAATCCCGAATAAAGTGAAATATCTAGGCATAGTGATGACCCCGAATAATATCAATCTGGTCAAAAATAATTACGATTCCACATGGAAGGAAATTAAGAAAAATCTAGATAGATGGAACCACCTAAATCTGTCCCTGTTGGGTAGGATTTCTCTAGTAAAAATGAACATCCTTCCAAAAATGTTATTTTTGTTCCAAAATCTACCCATTTTGGGTAATGATAAACTATTCTCCTGTTGGAGAAGGGATTTAACAAAGTTTATTTGGAAAGGGCGACACCCCAGAATAAATTGGACAAATATGATTGACACAAGAAGTAGAGGTGGTCTAGCGGTACCAGACCTTCAAACATACTACGAAGCATGCGTTCTTGACTCGGTTAGTGAATGGGCTAAGTTAGAAAAAGATACTCTACTTACAATCGAGGGCCATGACCTGAGAGTAGGGTGGCATAGCTACCTATGCTATAATAGAGTACGAATAGAAAAGAACTTTAGGAACCACCCCATAAGAAGATCACTCCTGAAGATATGGCTAAAATATAGAGAGTTCCTCTACGAGAAAACCCCATGGTGGGTTTCTCCGCAAGAAGCTTTCTTTAGGAGACAATTTGGGAGGAAGGAATGGCTCAGGTATAGTGACATGATTAAGGAAGAAAATAAAGAATGGATATTAAAAGATTATAAAGATCTAAAGGAGATGGATGGATCTATGAATTGGTTACACTATTTTCAAATAAGAGAGATTTTTGATAAAGATAAAACCCTAGGGTTTGGGAAAAAACAACAATTCTGGGACAAAATACTGGGGAAAAAAACAAAAAAACTTACCATACTCTATCAGAAATTGCTTGAAATAAAAACTGAGATGGAGACGGTAAAAACGTGCATGGTAAGGTGGGCTCAAGATTTAGGCCACGAGATACCCTTTACCAGATGGGAAAGGCTATGGAAGGTTCACTGGGGCTACACATACTCCTATGATTTGAAGGAAAACAATGTAAAAATCTTTCATAGATGGTACCATACTCCACAAAAAATCGCCCGTTACAATAAAAATTACAGCCACTTATGCTGGAAGTGTAGGTCGGAGGTAGGAAGTTTCATACATCTCTGGTGGAATTGTAAACTAGTTAAAACTTTTTGGCTAAAGCTATACAAAATTATGAGTAGTATGTTGAATTTGAAGGTTGAATTAAAACCAGAATATTTTATATTAGGCCTATTAGACTTTGAAATAGACATAAACACTGAAAAAAAATGTGTATACTGTATTACTGCAGCCAGATTGACCATAGCAAAGTGCTGGAAAGAAGCGATCGCTCCAAATATCGATGACTGGTCCAACAAACTTACTGAAATCATGAAGATGGATATCTTAACTCAAAAACTCGCCCAGAAAGACAATCGTAAGAATACAGACTGGGGAGGAGTAGAACTGTTTCTTGAACAAAATAAATTCGAAGGTTGGGCAACCTCACACCTGTGGCATTAACAGGAAACTGATAAAAGGACTCTTGAAGACAAAACAGGACACCACGATATAGTACATCGGCTCATATGTAATATGTAACCCTAACAAGTATCCTGAATATAAGTATCCTCTAGTAAGGGGACACAGTGGGGGTCTAGGGGGAAGTACCACTGTATTGTTTGTCTTTGTTATGTTTTATGTTCGGCGACAGCACTCACCGGGAAGTGCTGGGCCGAGAGTTGTTCTTTTAATCTTTCTTTGTTAAAAATCAATAAACACTATTTAAAAAAAAAAAGAAAAGAAAAGAAAAAGGGATGGGACGCCAAATTTTTTCCTGTACCAGGAGAGGGCTGCTAAATAGCATTTGATGGAGGAAAGGGAGAAACCTTTAGTGGAAAGGTCAATAAGGAAATCTAAAACAATAGACGTAGGGGCCGACTGTGGCAAATGGCCTAGTGGCTGAACAAATTTACGAAATTTGTCCCACTTGTAGGTGTAAGCCTTTCTGGTGGAAACCTTTTGAGCTGCCTGAATTATGAGGCGGACAGGGTCGGAGAGGTGGAACAGGGCCTGATCCTCCACGCTGTAAGGTGGAGAGATGGGAGGTCTGAGTGTAGGATGAGACCCTGCTGAAGGGAGAGGAGGTCGGGATCCAAGGGAAGGTGAAGGAAGTTTCCCTGAGAGGCCTGGAGAAGGGGCGTGAACCACGGCTGCCAGGGCCACCAGGGGGCTAGCAGGATGCATTCCGAGTTGTCGGAGATCAGCTTTGCGACCACTCTGGGTAGGAGTGGAAGGGGAGGAAAGGCGTAGAGGAGACCCGGGGACCATTGGTAAAGGAATGCGTCTCCAAGACAGTCTGGGGATGCGAGAGGGTGGAGTCTCGCGCAATGTATGAGGCAGTGAGTGTTGAGGTGTGAGGCAAATAAGTCTATTTGAGGAGTGCCCAAGCACCTGATTAGTAAGAGAAAGTGGCGGGGGTTGAGCTGCCACTCGTGAGTGGTGGACGGAGTCCTGCTCAGTGAATCGGCTAGAGTGTTCTGTAGACCTGGAAGGTGGACAGCGAGGAGGAATGTGTTGTGGTGAATGCACCATTCCCATATCCGGAGGGATATTGAGAGGAGAGTGGGGGAGCGGGTGCCCCCCTGTTTGTTGATGTAATATTTTACTGAAGTGTTGTCCGTGAGGACTTGGATGGTGCGGTTGGAGACTAAGGTCACAAATGACCGGAGGGCTTTTTCTACCGCTATGAGCTCTAGTGCGTTGATATGGAGCCTCTTTTCAGAGGGGGACCAACGACCGCTGATGGTCAGGTCTTGAAGGTGAGCACCCCACCCAGTGGATGACGCGTCTGTCGTTAGAGACAAAGACGGCTGAGGAGGAGAGAAGGGGAGGCCCAAGCACACATTGGACCTGTTTGTCCACCATGAGAGGGACTAGAGAACCTGGGTGGGGGGGTGGAGGATCATGGTCTGGCTGTCCAGCCCTGGCTGGAACACTGAGAGGAACCAGGCTTGGAGGGGGCGGAGGCGGGCGAACGCGGTAACGTTCGTGGTAGAAGCCCTATGGCCAAGGCTAGATTGAATGGTCCAAGCAGAACATCGGTGGCGAGTTTGGATAGCCTGGATAGAATGGCACAAATTGAGGAAGCGCTCCTCTGGGAGGTAGGCCCTCTGGGATACGGAGTCTATTACTGCACCTATGAACTGTACAGTCCAGGAAGGTGAGAGATGTGATTTTTCCGAGTTGACAACAAGTCCCAGGCTCTGCAAAAGAGATAAAGTGTAATTGATATCGGATGACAATTGGTCACATGACCCAGAGCAGAAAAGCCAGTCGTATGGGAGGCAACGACCGCCATACACTTAGTAAAAGTCCTTGGGGCCGTGGAGAGGCCGAAGGGAAGGACATTAAAGGAATATGGAGCATCGTCAACCATAAAGGTGAGGTACTTCCTGTGGGACTGTCTAATACCGTGTTTCCCCGAAAGTAAGACAGCGTCTTACTTTCTTTCCCCCAAAAGTCCCCTCGTCTTTACTTTCGGGTACGCCTTATATAACCCAAGACGCACCGTCGTCGCCACGCCCACGCCGCCGCCACCGCCGCCGCCGCCACGCCGCCACAACCGGAGGTGTGCCGCGCACACCTGCGGCACACCTCCGCGGCACACCTCTTCTCCAGGGCTCCAGACAAGGGAGGGGGAAAGGAGCCAGGGGCGGGGAGAAGGACGACGCGCGTCACTGTGACGCGTCATCGCCCGTCCCGCCCTGGCTCTCTTCTCCCACCCTTGGAAGGGAGGAGGAAGAGAGCCAGGGCGGGAGAAGGACGACGCGCCACTGTGACGCGTCATCGCTTCGTCCCGCCCTGGCTCTCTCCCACCCTTGGAAGGGAGGAGGAAGAGAGCCAGGGGCGGGGAGAAGGGACGACGCGTCACAGTGACGCGTCATTGCTTCGTCCCGCCCCTGGCTCTCTTCTCCCACCCTTGGAAGGGAGGAGGAAGAGAGCCAGGGCGGGAGAAGGGACGACGCGTCACTGTGACGCGTCATCGCTCGTCCCGCCCCTGGCTCTCTTCTCCCACCCTTGGAAGGGAGGAGGAAGAGAGCCAGGGGCGGGGAGAAGGGACGACGCGTCACTGTGACGCGTCATCGCTCCTCCCGCCCCTGGCTCCTTTCCCCTCCCTTGCCTGGAGCCCTGGCGAAGAGGTGTGCCGCGGAGGTGTGCCGCAGGTGTGCCGCGGCACACCTCCGGTTGCGGCGGCGGACGAGGCACGCCTTATATACGGGTATGGCTTATATAAGCCGACCCCCTTTCAGACACCCCCGATACGTCTTACAATCGGGGGTGTCTTACTTTCGGGGAAACACGGTAGATATATGGAAGTAGGCGTCTTTAAGGTCAACAGTAGCCATCCAAGCTCCATTCGGGATGAAAGGGAGGATGGAGGGTAGAGTGACCATCCTGAATTTACGTGGTTTGATGAATTGGTTAATTTCCCGGAGGTCCAAAATGGGCCGGAGGCCACCATCCCTTTTATCCACAAGGCAGTATCTGGAAAAAAAGCAAAATTGAATTTGGTGGGATGGGGTAGGGGAAATGGCTCCTTTAAAAAGGAGGGCGTCAATTTCTTTTAGTAAGGCAGGAGAGGTCTGGGTAGAAAGAGGTTTCCCTGGGGGTGGGAGGGAGTCAAACTCTATGGCATATCCTCGAAGGATAATGTCCAAGACCCACTTATCAGTGGTGATGGACTGCCAGATTGGGAAAAAGGGCTGAAGCCTGCCAAGGAACAGCCTAGAAGCGACGCCTTCTATTGTCTGAGGATCTACCACCTCGATACTGACCCCTGAATGGAACACCTGGACGCTTGTATCCCTGTGAGGGGAACTGTGGTCGCTGTCCTCTATACGGAGCGGAGTTGTAGTATCCGCGAAAGGACTGAGGATAATAGTATGGGCGCCAACGCTGCCTGTAGGGTTGATAAGGTTGACTGGATTGTTGGCCATATTTATTTAGGGTCTGCTTCATTTTATGGGTGTTCCAACTGTGAGTCTGTTTCGGGATTGAACAGACCAGCTTCGTCCATTGGTAGATTTTCTATCATGGAACGTTGATTGGAAGACAATGCTGCGGATCTCAACCAGGCATGTCTCCTAAGGGCAACTGAACCCGCGATCAGTTTGCCTGAGGTATCTGCCCCGTGTTTGGCCAAGTCCTTTTTTGTAGGGTGGCCAGGGTGAGGGCTTCTTGATGAAAAGCCTTAGCCATGGGCTGGTCAGATGTGGGAAGCAGGTCCAAATATGGGCCTATCTTGTTCCACAGGTATGACTGATAGACACTCATAAACGCCATAATGAGCCATTCTGCCTGAGAGGCATGCTGAGGCATAAAATTTTCTGGCCATGGCATCAAGTTTTCTACCTTCCTTATCGGAAGGAGCAGCTTGATTATTTTGAATTGGCTTAGGCTGAGCGTCGGTCACAATCGAATTAACTTTAGGAAGTTTAGCCATCCAGGGGGTGGTGGACAGGTCAATTCGATAAAGGCTTTCTGCCCGCTTAGACGTACTTGGGACGGTAGCAGGGGCAACTCCAGAAATTTTTAGGAGTTTAACCAAATAAGGTATAGTAGGCAAAATGGTAGACTGCTGTGTTTGTTGTTCAGCAGAAGTAAAATAAGGGTCTTGAACCACATCGTCAGATTGTGGGGGCTGTATGCCAAGGGATCTGGCCAGCCTGATTAATAGTGCAGAAAATTTCTTATATTCTTCTGCCTGCTGAGGATCAGTCTCAGGTTCAGGCAAAGGAAGTATAGGAGTAGCATCCGAAAAGAGGACTCCAAATCTGCATCGTCATCTGGGAGGTGAGGGGGGGGGGACTGGGCAGGAGGAGCAACTGTCGAGGCAGGGGCTTGAGCGGGAGGGGCTGGGGGGGGCTGGAGGTGGAGTGGGTGCCACGGATGCCGAAGGATAAGAGGAGGGGGCCACGGATTCCGAGGGAGGGGAGTGATAGGGCTCAGGAGGATAGAAGGGATGATAATAGGGAAAAGGAGGGGGGTAAGGAGGGGGGTAGCCATGAGGGTACCCATAGGGCTCTTCCCAGGAGCGGTCTCGGTGACCGGGCACCTCTTTTAGAGGGCTCCGAGACCGGGAACGAGTTGAGCGAGGCGGGGAGAGCCTCGCGCTCACGCGGCGCTGTGGGGAAAGGCGCGCGCTTGCGCGCTGAGGCGGCAAAAGCGGCGCGCTCGGACGCCGTGCAGGAGAGGGAGGCCGCATGGCGCGGGCCTCCTCTTGAAGAGCCTCGGTCTCCGGAGAAGGAGAGGGTGGCGGGGGGGGGCCTGGGCAAGCGGCGGAGACGGAGGAGAGGTGCAGGGAGGATCTCCCTCGGTCATGGAGGAGAGAAGGTGAATGGGGAGGAGTTGGGGGGGATCTTCCACTCCTGAAAGATCATCATCGCATTCAAAAAGTTGCAGCGTTTCTGCTGCTAACAAAGGCATGCAAGGACTGGGAGGCGCAGGGCCGGCCAGGAGCCTTGGCTGTTTTTGTGCCATAGCCTCCTTCGGTTTGTCTTTGGACCGAAGAGCATGTTTAGAGGCTTTTAGTTTTTTCTTTCGCAGTGGCTCAATGGCAGAGTCAGAGGCCAACTCGCGAATGGCACTATCCGTCGAGGCACTTAGAGCAGTGGGATTTTGGGGGATAGATGGCAGGGAGGGCTGGCTCAAGGAATTAGAGAGCCCGGTCCCTGTGGAAGTTATAGACTCCTCGAAAAGAGCAGCTTTAAGTCTGGAATCCCTGCTCTTTAAAGCTCTAGTAGAGAAAGACCTGCAAATTTTGCAAGTCTGAGGGATATGGGCTTCTCCCAAACAGAGGAGACATTTTGCATGTTTGTCCTCCTGGGGCAAAGTTGCTCCACAATCTGAGCACTTTTTAAAGGAGAGAGAAGACATCTTATCTGATAGTCGAGGCAATCCGTGGTCTTTAGCAAGGAGCTAGCAGTCGGAGATCCTTTCGCTGGCTAGGCGGAAAAGGAACTGAAGAGGCAGCTCAATCCGGGGATGAGGGGGGGGGGGGGGGGGGGGGAGTGGGAGGGGCTTATGTAAATCTTTAATTTTAGCTAGTATGTCCGAGATTCTGACGCATGCGCGGGAGTAAACCCATTTGTGTGCATTTCACAGACCACACGAAGAAGAAACCCTAGTAGCATGAATATGATTTTTCTCTTGTTAGCAATGGGCCCAGCAACATCTGCATATGTACTGGATTATGAAACATGACTTGTACATAGACTTGTATATAGATGTTTTAATTATTTTGCTTTGATAACTATATACTCCAACATGGATTAGTTTCAAGGTCCTTTGAAATATTTTTTTAGAAAACACAAAGCTGTTGAGATCGCCAGTGCAAATCTTTACAGAGTATACACAGAAATTTTACTTTAGGCAAATAATCCTATTTCCCTGTTCGTAGTTACAGTTGGACATATTTTAAGACAGTTCTCACCACGGGTTATTGGGCACTATTTTGAGTTTAAATCATTGTTTTACATGCTGGTGGTTTTTATCTTTTATTGTATTGTGTGTTTATTTCATGCATTGTTCCAGGCACATTGTGCTGTATGTAAGCCACCCCGAGTCCCTTTGGGAAGATGGAGGCGGAGTACAAAAATAAAGTTATAATAAGAGGGTTAAAAAAAAAAGAACTGAAAGCACACATGGTACCTATTCAATTACAGTTTTTCAAACTGTACTACAAAGTACAATAAAGCTACATACAAGAAGACCATTGTGAATATTGATGCATTCAATGTTACAGTGTTCCCTCACTTATCACAGGTGTCACATTCCAGGATCACATGCAAAAGTGAAAATCCACAAAGTAGGGACACTATATATGTATGTTGTTTTCCGAGGGTGAGGCAGAAGCAAGGAGAGATTTAAAGGCATCGCACAACTGCATTATTAAAAAGAGTAAAAAAATTAAAGGTCAGAAACTAGATTAGAGCATGTCAATGGTCACAAACTGTTTATGCCTAATAAATATAACTTGGATCTTGAACCAAATGACAGCAATTTTACAATGCATTCCTATGTAAGTCTTCTCAAAAATAAGTCACATTTAGTGATTTTTTTTTCTGAGGTGACCAGTTCTAGAACAGCATTGGCGAAGCTGTTGCTCTTCAGATAATGTTAAACTACAACTGCCATGTTCTTTGAACACTAGTTACGTTGGTTAGTGTGACAGTCACTGTTATATTGTTATTATTGGTTAGCTTGATGTATGGGTGAAATGGTGTGCATGTCCCTTTAAATGGCTTCATAGATTGCTGTGGGGACTTGGCTGAGTCTGTGGAGAGAGTGTTTGAGGAGAAAGGAGATGAACCTTGAGAGAGAAGAGGGGAGCTAGAGAGAGTGAGAGGAAGGAAGATTGGGGAACTGACATTTAGGTCAGGGGCAACTGTTTTGACATATTATTGGAACTGATGAATAAGTGAAGAGTGTTAACCATTCCATTTAATAAAGAGTTATTTTTATAACCAACAAGTTTGGTCATTTCGATTCAGGCGGCTTTACCAGCCTAGCATATGAAGTAAAGGGGTTGCGTCGTCTTAGTTAGGAAGGTAAGCTCTCCATGCCATGATTTAAAGGGGTGCAGATATGGTCTCTAGCATTTATATTGATCATCATTTACAGTATTGAACTTTAAACCTATTTCCTTGCTAGCAGAAGAGTCTCAATGCAAGCACGTGCTTTTTCTTCATAAACTTTGGATGGACATAGAATCTTGACAACCTTCGTCACAGGAATATACAGGCAGTCCCCAAGTTACAAATGTCTGACTTACATACAACTCATAGTTAAGAAGGGGACTTAACTGAGACAACAGTAAGTGAGAAACATCTATCCCTCGAAAAGGAACTTCACTCCTGAGTTATTATCATGCGGAAAAGGTATCTCCGCTGAAGCTTTAGCACCAACCCATGTTTCCTCAACAAGCCAATTTTTTCAAAACCCAATTTACATAGGGACAGAAAATGAGATGAAATCTTCTCAACAGGGGCACAGGCTGCAAAACAAACACATGGGTGTGAACTCTTCCCTATCCTATCCAAACATTAGATCAGGGGTGGGCAACCTACAGCCCGGGGGCCGTATGCGGCCCTTCGGCCGATTCTATCCACTCTGCCTAAGGGCCCCGGCAGGCAGGCAGGCAGAGCGGCCAACGGAGGGGGGAGAAGAGGAGGAGGGGCCAGGAGCAAGCGCCAACACAGAGCAAGCAGGAGCAAGCGCCTCCTCCTCCTCCCCTTCAGGCCTCGCATACTCCCCCCTTCTTGCCTCGCGTCTCCTTCCTTCTTTCCCTCCCTCTCTTTCCTTGCTTCCCCCTTTCCCTGTTTCATTCCTTCCCCCTTCCACCACATCCCCCTCCCTTGCCAAAGGGAAAGGAGGAAGGAATGAACGTGGGAGTGCTGCGAGGGAGAGGGGGCGGGGCCAGAGCGGGGACGAGGCTGGAGAAGGGAGTGGGGCCAGCTTCCATTCCCTCCCAGGCTTCATCAGTTTACTTCGCCCTTCTCTTCCTTCTTCTTGGCTTCTAAGCCTCGCCCCCCCCCCCCCCTTCTCTTCTGCCTCTGGGCATATTGAGGATTCGTGCCAAGTTTGGTCCTGATTCAAACGTGCCCAGTTTGAGTCCACAGTGCTCTCTGGATGTAGTAGTAGGTGAACTACAACTTCCAAACTCAAGGTAAATGCCCAGCAAACCCTTTCAGTACTTGAGAGTTCAGTATGCCAAGTTTGGTTCAATTGTTGCTGGATTTCAGGATGATCTTTGAGTGTGAGTTAACTATAAATTCCAGCAACTACAATTGCCAACTGTCAAGCTCTATTTCCCCCAAACTCCACCAGTGTTCTCATTTGGGCATATTCAGTATTTGTGCCAAGTTTGGTCCTGCTCCAACATTGCTTGAGTCCACAGTCCTCTCTGGATGTTGATGAACTACAACTCCCAAACTCAAGGGCAATGCCCACCAAACCCTTCTAGTGTATTCTATTGGTCATGGAGTCCTGTGTGCCACGTTTGGTTTAGTTCCATCATTGATGGAGTTCAGAATGCTCTTTGATTGCAGGTGAAGTATAATTCCCAGCAACTACATCTCCCAAATGACAAAATCAATTTTTTGAGTGATGGCCACTCCTTGGGTGTTAGTGGGTGTCTTGTGGCAGCAATTTGTCCAGTGGTTTTTGAGTTATGTTAATCTCACAAATGAACATTACATTTACATAATGTATAAATTGTTCTCAAGAGTCTGGAGAACAAGCCCTATGAGGAGCAGCTTAAAGAGCTGGGCATGAAGAGAGAAGGCTGAGAAGAGACATGATGATGGCCATGGATAAATATGTGAGGGGAAGTCATAGGGAGGAGGGAGCAGGCTTGTTTTTTGCTGCCCTGGAAACTAGGACGCAGAACAATGGCTTCAAACTACAAGAAAGGAGATTCTGCCTATACATTAGGAAGAACTTCCTGACTGTGAGAGCTGTTCAGCAGTGGAACTCTCTGCCCTGGAGTGTGGTGGAGGTTCCTTCTTTGGGGGCTTTTAAACAGAGACTGGGTAGCCATCTGTCAGGGGTGCTTCGCATCTCCACCTCTGACATTCAACCTGACTTTGATGCACTTGTTAAAGACCAACAGAGACCTGATTTCTCTCACTGAATAAGAAAAAACCCCTGAATAATAGCACCAAATGAGGTGATTAAACCAAAAATGTAGGCAATGTTTTTTATTCTTTCCAGGAATAAGTGAAGCTCAAAATGTGCTTTGAAGCGAATGTGACTGAAAATGATCAGTAATATAATGAATCACAAATGATACAAATGTTCACATTTTGTTAACCTTTGTTTTGTAAAATTTTAGTGAATAAATGTCATTTTTCCTATGACAACCTCTCTTTTTCATTGCTCATAACATAAACTCTTATCAGTCTTATTCATATATCAAAAACGCAATTAAGTGCCTTTTTTATTATTAAAGAAATTCAATTGATATTATGTAGAATGCAGTTCAGCCTTTAGGTGTGGCCCTCCATAATATTTTTTGGCTCTCGTGTGCCCCCTTCGAAAAAATAATTGCCCACCCCTGCATTAGATAGATAAATAGACAGACAAACATAGAGAAAAAGGCAGGCCCACAGAAAAAGATGGGTTCCGTAAGTTGGTTCTTAAGTTGAATTTGTATGTAAGTCAGAGAACAAATTCAACTAAAGAACAAATCTACAGAACCCATCTTGTCTGTAACTGGTTCAGGCTGAACTCTAATAAAAAGCCTCATCTATTAGCCTATCTTCATCCCTCTTACCTCATCTGGATTTTGACCTGGCACTTAAATCTATTAAACAAAGACTGTGAGTTATTGCCTTCTGTGAACTGCATTCTCACTCATAAGTTTCTTGGTTTCCCAAGTGCCCTCAATTACACTATGCTGGGCCTCTCCATTAAGCAAATTATCTTAAGAACTGGACTATAGCCAAATATCACTGCCTATTCTCCAAGTCAAGATTCATGTAATAACCAGGACATTGAATGTATGTCTCATGTCTTATTCTCCTGTAGTTTTTACAAGCAGGCTTAGCTACATATTAACCAACTACTGAAAATATTACCTGGTAGATCAGCCCAATTCCATGTTTGTTTTAGTTTTAGTGTGTGTGTGTATAATTACTTAAAACATATTATGCTTATTATTCTGTTATAATCTTCTATCTATTTAAGTAAATTTTGTCCCCCCCCCCCCCAGTTATCCCTTACCCTGTTCTTGTGCCACCTCCACCTGGATCAACTCATCTTATCCTTTAATTTCAAATTTTCATTGTTTCTATGGCAGGTTTGCTCACCATTCCTTCAAAGAATATAAACTCAAGAATACAAACTTCAAAGAATATAAACCCAGCCGTCCAAAACGATAGGGAATTGGCACCAACAGCGGAGGCTTTTCAGAACTATTTTGCTGATAAAATCTCGAAGCTCCGCCAGGACATCCCAGCCACAATTGATACAGTAAGTGAACTCGAGACCCCGTTGCCGCTCGACGGGCACACCTTCGATCGATTCCAACTGCTGGACGCAGCAGCTGTCGATAAGTTACTAGTTGCAGCCAGACCAACTACATGCTCCCTCGATCCGTGCCCCTCCTGGCTTATTAGATCTTGCCAGGAGGGGTTACGAGACCCCCTGTGTAGGATAATCAACAGCTCCCTTGAGCAAGGAGTGTTCCCAGGGGGTTTGAAAGAGGCTATGGTAAGACCGCTGCTGAAGAAACCGAACTTAGATCCATCGGTTCCCTCCAATTACCGCCCGGTTTCTAATTTGCTGTTTCTGGGTAAGGTAATTGAGAGGGCAGTAGCGGGTCAGCTGCAACAGTTTTTAGACGACACAGCTGGGCTTGACCCCTTGAAGTCCGGTTTCCATATTGGGCATGGGACGGAAACCGTGCTTGTCTCCATTACTGCCAGCTCGACAGTAATGGGTCAGCGCTGCTCGGGTTGTTAGACCTCACAGCAGCCTTTGACACGGTAGATCACGCACTATTGACCCACCATTTAGCCGTGACGGGAGTTAGGGGGACTGCCCTTAAATGGGTGGCCTCCTTCCTTCAAGACCGGGGAAAAGGTGTGGAGGGGTGGCCTCGGGAAGACTCCCTCTGAGCTGTGGGGTCCCCCAGGGTGCCATCCTTTCCCCTTTATTGTTCAATATCTATGTGCGCCCACTGGCTCGGCTGGTTCGCGACTTTGGTCTGGAGTGCCATCAGTACGCTGATGACACCCAGCTGGTGCTGAGAATGGATGGCAGGCCGGATACTGTACCCGATTGTTTCCATCAATGCCTAGAAGCTGTGACTGGTTGGCTGCGTTCCAGCAGGTCGAAGGTGAATCCGTCGAAAACTGAGATCTTATGGCTGGGACGCCCTGGGTTAGGTGGATGCCGGCTGCCTACCCTGGACGGCGAAACCCTTAAGCCCGTCGTCTTCAGTAAAAAGCCTTTGGGTTCAATTGGACCCGCTGCTATCAATGTAGATGCAAATCTCCACGGTATGCAGGACCGCGTTTTTCCATCTACGACAGGCTAGGCGGCTGACTCCCTACCTGCCCAGGAACGACCTGGCCACGGTGATCCAGGCAACGGTCATCTCGAGACTGGACTACTGTAATGCCCTCTACATTGGTCTTCCCTTGGCATCAATCCGGAAACTCAAGCTAGTGCAGAATGCTGCTGCTCGACTGCTGATGGGAGCATTGGCACGAGAGCATATTACACCTATTTTGCAGCAACTGCACTGGCTACCAATAGAGTACCAGATAGTTTTCAAGCTGTTGGTACTAGCCAGGATAAGACAACCTCCTGTATTAGACTCCGGCTGAAACCTGCCATGTATCTACTTGCAGCGTTCTTCTTACCCATGTTCATATACATATTGCGTTACACGTCGTCCCGAGTTTAATTGGTTTTATCAGTTTACTAATCTGTTTGCAGTTGTGTTGAGCAAATAGGTCTTTGGACCGTAATAAATTTACGCTGATGAAACCCAACTTTATTACTCCTTTCCACCTAAAGCCAAGGATGCCATCCTGCTCCTAAATAAGTGCCTGTCATCAGTAATGGAATGGATGAGGGCTAACAAGTTGAAATTAAATCCAGACAAGACAGGTATTCCTGATCAGTCTTAAGGCAGAACAGGGTATAGAGTTATACCAATGTTGGATGGGGTTACACTTCCTCTGAAGGCACAGGTTCACAGTCTGGGGATGATCCTGGACTCATCGTTGACCCTGGAATTCCAGGTGTTGGTAATGGCCAGGAGCACCTTTGCACAGTTAAAACTTTTGTGCCAGCTGCATCCCTACCTTGAGATGCCACACTTGGTCACGGTAGTTCACACCTTAGTCACACCTACTGAAACACTCTCTATGTGGGGCTGCCTTTGAAGATGTTTCAGAAACTTCAATTGATACAGAGATCGGTTGCCAGATTACTAACTGGCACTCTGTTCACGGAGAGATCCACTCCCATGTTGTAGCAGCTCCACTGGCTGCCCGTCTGCTTTTGGGCTAGATTCAAAGTGCTGGTCATTACCTTTAAAACCCCAAACGGTTAGGATCCAGGCTATTTGAAAAACGACCGTATCAAAAGCTGCTGTGAGGTCCAATAACACAAGCAGCGCTGAACCATCCTTGTCCAGTTGGCAACTAAGCTGATCTGAAATGGCGACTAACACCGTCTCCGTCCCGTGCCCCGAGCGGAAGCCGGACTGGAAGGGATGTAATCCAGCTGTGCCATTGAGGAACTGCTGTAGCTGCCCCGCCACCACCCCCTCAATCACCTTGCCCAGGAACGGAAGGTTCGAAACCGGGCGGTAATTGGAGGGAACCGATTGATCTAAGTTCGGTTTCTTCAGTAGCGGGGAGATCACTGCCTCTTTTAAACCCTCTGGAAAGACTCCTTGCTCAAGGGAGTTGTTTATTATATTCAACAGAGGGTCACATAGTCCCTCCAAGCAGGATTTCACCAGCCAGGAGGGACACGGATCGAGGGAGCACGTGGTCGGGCTCGCTGCAGCTAACAGTTCATCGACAGCCCCTGCGTCCAGTGGGACGAACCGATCGAGGGTGGGCCCAGCAGAGGGCCACGAAGTCTCAAGCTCGCTAACTATTTATTTATTTATTATTTATTTATTGGGACTTCTCGGCCGCCGACTCCCGGGGGCTCGCGGCGGCTCACAAAGCCGATGGCCCAACGCCAAGGGTTAAAACAACAACATAAAAACAATTAAAACACATTAAACACAATTTAAACAGGCAGTACAGTTAAAATAGCAGCAGCAGGTCCAGCAGCAAGGAGGAATTTACACCAGCCTACTCTCCGAAGGCCTGTCTGAACAAGTGGGTTTTACAGGCCCGCCTGAACGGGAGCAGGTCACGCAACGCTCTGGCTTCGGCCGGGAGGGCGTTCCACAGCGTGGGGCTATCACTGAGAACGCCCGGCGGGTCGATGTTAAGTGGGCCAGCTTTGCCGATGGAACAGCTAAAAGATTGGCCTCCTCAGACCTCAGTGATCTCGCTGGGCAATATGGGGTGAGACGGTCCCTCAGGTACGCTGGCCCCAGGCCGTGGATGGCCTTAAAGGTAAGAACCAGCACTTTGAAGGCGACCCGGTGCTCAATAGGCAGCCAGTGCAGATCCTGCAAGATTGGTGTTACATGGCCACCTGCTGGGGTCCCAGACAGGAGCCGGGCGGCAGTGTTCTGCACCAGCTTGAGCTTCCGGATCGACGACATAGGCAGGCCAACGTAAAGCGCATTACAGTAATCTAGCCTCGAGATGACCGTGGCTTGGATCACCGTGGCTAGATCGTTCCGGGATAGGTAGGGGGCAAGCCTCCTAGCCTGGCGGAGGTGAAAGAAGGCAGCCTTGCTGGCCATGGAGACCTGGGCCTCCATGGTCAGCTGGGAGTCCAGGTGGACGCCAGGCTCTTCACTGACGGCGCTGGGTGCAGCGCCCGTCCCGTCCAGGGTCGGAAGCCGGCCACCCACCGCGCCCGGGCGGCCCAGCCACAAGATCTCCGTCTTCGCCGGATTCACCCTCAACCTACTGGCTCGCAGCCATCCAGTGACGGCTTCAAGGCAATGTTGGAAATTATTGGGGACGGACTCCGGCCTGCCCTCCATCCTCAGAATGAGCTGGGTGTCATCAGCGTACTGATGACAGACCAGCCCATAACTCCGCACCAGCTGTGCAAGCGGCTGCATGTAGATGTTAAATAATAGAGGGGAGAGAATGGCCCCCAGAGGGACTCCACACACGAATGGGGAGCTCTCGGAGACCACCCGCCCCTCCTCACACGCTGAGACCGCTGGTGGAGGAAGGAGGCCAGCCATTTAAGGACCGTCCCCCTCACTCCAGCCATGGCCAGGCGGTGGATCAAAAGATTGTGTCAATTGTGGTAGGGAGTTCCCGCCGGAGCAACGAGATCTTGTCTATAAAGTAACTCTGAAAAACCTCAGCTGTAAGGGCCTGATCATTATTATTTGGGACGGTAGGGACCGTCGTCAGAGAACGAATTATTCTGAACAATTTAGCGGGGCGTGAGTTTGCAGACGCTATCAAAGAGGAATAGTAAATTTGCTTAGCCTCGATGATAGGATACTCATAGGTTTCCATAAATGCCTTATAAGCTGATCTCGATGCTTTCTCACGGATCTCTCGCCACACTCCCTCTAGCCGTCTCTTTTCCCATTTAGTATTAGGGGGGGGGGGGATTTAATTGTGTTTTTAAAAATGCATTACAAATGTACTCTCGGTTCGCTTCTGATACGATAAAGAAATAAATCAAGAAATAATTTTCTAAGATCGACAGAGATACTCGCAGGAACCCCTCAGCAACCGAGAGTCCAAAAGTGGCAGATTAAAACCCGGAACCTCAATCAGTGGCTGATACCAGATGCGAAACTCCCTCCTGTGCACATAGAAGTCTGGCTGACTTGGAGGGCGGCGAACAGGCTGCACCACGAAATGCAGAGCTAACCTTAAGAAATGGGGCCACAAAGTGGGGACCACGACATGACGTGAGTGTAGCGAAGAGCAAACCACAGACCACTTACTACAAAGCAGTTCTGAGCCCTGCCACAGGCACAGTGGAGGACTTCTCACAGCCACACCAGAGGCACTCCAAGGGGCCAGTTCTTGGTCAAAGGACATCTCTATATATAATAAAGCGGAATGTTTGTATGTGTGTGTGTATGTGTTTGTATGTATGTGGCAGCGTTCTGATTGGCTCCCGGCCTCTACATTCTGACATGATGATTGGTTGCCAGTGAGGGAGTATTTGCATAACGCCTCTATTGGCCAGCCAACATGAACATTCCGACCCTCTAAACTGGCAGAGGAGGATAAGGCAAAGGCCTGAGGCAGTCGCCAACACGAACATTCCGACGCTCTAAAGTGGCAGAGGGGGTAAGGAAACGGCCTGAGGCAGTCAGGCATGGTGGGAGTTTCAGACCAAAACACTTTGCGATCCCTTTGCGACCCCAAACAATGAGAGAACAAGACCAAACTTGGCACACAGAACCCTCAAGACCCACTCTACATCCTGGTGCAGTTTAAGGGAGGATGGACTTTAACTCATTTGCTTAGAGCACTGTGGCCCACACCACAGAAGGATCAGGACCACACTTGGCACACAGATGCCCACTGGCCCACTTTCCAACCTGGTGCAGTGTATGGCAGGATGAGCCACAAATGATGGGATTTACAGTACCTTCACCCGATTAATTTCCCACAGAACATTGAAGCCCCTACAAATCACAGACCAGGCCCAAACTTGGCACACAGAGTACCCATGACCCACTCTACATCCTGCTGCAGTTTTGAGTGGGATGGACCACGGATGATAGGACTTGAAGTACCTTCACTCACTTTCTGAGACCACTGCGACCCTCACCCATTACCAAAAAGAACAAACTAGGCACACAGAGCCTCCATGACCCACTTTACATCCTGGTGCAGCTTGGAGGAGAGCAGACCATGCATGATGGGACTTGAAGTACCTTCACTCACTTCCCAAAACTGCTGCAAACTTAATCCAATGACTGATCAAGACCAAACCTGACACACATAGCCCTCACGACCCACTCTACATCCTGGTGCCGTTTGAAGGAGGATGGACCATGGATGATGGGACTTGAAGTACCTTCACTCACTTCCCAAAACTGCTGCAAACTTAATCCAATGACTGATCAAGACCAAACCTGACACACAGAGCCCTCACGACCCACTCTACATCCTGGTGCCATTTGAAGGAGGATGGACCATGGATAATGGGACTTGAAGTACCTTCACGAACTTCCTGAGACCACTGCAAGCCACGTAAACATCTCATGAGGACCACCCTTGGCACACAATGCCTTTCTCAAATAATCCGGGCAGGGCCGGGTCCCCAAGCTAGTTTAGAATAATGCCAAATTTCTCACTTGGTTTGTGGCTTTTTCTATACATAACTGTATTTTCCATTCGCTTCTGACTAGGGTTGCCAACTGTCCCTTAGTCTAAGGGACGTCCCTTATTTCGGCCCCAAATTTCGTGTCCCTTATTTTCAGATCCTGTTCCTTATTTCAGCTCCTGTATTGACGGGACAGGTGGCAGCAGGAGGTGAGGCTGGGCCAGTACATATACACACACATCCTTCCTCCTCCTCCTCCAACCTGCTACCCCTTTTGGTTCCTCTCGCCTCCCCGCACGCGGCTGGGAATTGTAGTCTAAAGCTCCTCCTACTGATTGAGAGGCGCGCACGGCCCCTTTGGGTTGGACTCCATTTCCCAAGAGCCCTCGATCTCGGGGGGAAGAGAAGGAAGAGGGAGAAGGGGGCCTGCCGGTCTTCATGGCACCACCGGTGAGCGGTCTGAGGGAGCTGCAGGCACGGCGAGATGCAGGTCCTCATGGAGCTGCTGATCATGGAGACCCAGAGCCAGGCCTGCCGCGCCCTCGCCGCCTTTACCGTTGACCGCTGGGAAAGGAAGGAAGGTGACTCCCTGCCAGGCACACAAATCACAGCCACACCGGGGCTGAGAGGCGGGTGGGCATCTCTGGAGGGCTTTTGAGCCAGACGGGCATCTGTCGGGAGGGCTTGGGTTGTGCCTTCTTGCAGAATGCCCCAAGTAGATGATATTGCCCTGAATGCATGCGAAAGGAGGCTTCTGTTAGGCCCCAGTCTAAAGATCAGTCAACAGTATGATGCCGCACCTGAAAAAGCCAAGGGTGCATCAAAAGGAGTATAGTTAGGGTTGTGTAACGCAGTGTTTCTCAACCAGTGTGCCGTGGCACACTAGTGTGCCGTGAGTGATCATCAGGTGTGCCGTGGGAAATTGAGAGTTCAATATGCCAAGTTTGGTTCAATTCCATTGTTGCGAGAGTTCAGGATGCTCTTTGGTTGTGTGTTAACTATAAATCCCAGAAACTGTAACTCCCAAATGTCAAGGTCTATTTTTCCCAAACTCCATCTGTGTACACATTTGGGCATATTGCGTATTCATGCCAAGTTTGATCCTGATCCAACATTGTTTGAGTCCACAGTGCTCTCTGGATATAGGTGAACTACAACTCCAAAACTCAAGGTCAATGCCCACCAAACTCTTATAGTATTTTCTCTTGGTTATGGGAGTTCTGTGTGGGAAGTTTGATTCCATTCCATCATTGGTGGAGCTCAGAATGCTCTTTGATTGCGGGAGAACTATAACTCCCAGCTGTTGAGCAAGACCTTGGTGTGTGTCTTTCTGCCATTCCTCTTATACACAGAGTAAGGCTCTAATGTTAACAGCACTAAAACACGCCATGAAAGCTAGCAAAGAATAAAGAGTATTGCAAAATTGTGTCTTTCACTTTTTTATATAAAAATATCAAAGTATACCATTCAGGTATGGTGCAAGGTGTATTTCACTATATAAATTCACAGTGTTCACATAATACATTCACATTTGTGACCATATATCAATCATTCATAATATGCATATAACAGTATCACAAAGTGGATATCACAGTGTTAATATAACATAGATTCTATGTCGCGATCAGATGCCCTTAAAACAACAAGCCAGCCCAGATAAAAAAGGGTGAATGCCAGGTTGGACGTCAGACGCTGAATCATTCTCACTACTCCGAGTTGCAACCTGAGCCATAGGCTCAGTTACCACATTCTAAAGCAAGGTACTGGTGTAACTATAACAGAACCAACAGTATAAACCTGTATTTCCACCGTAGAGTAAGTTTCACTCCTAATGTTGGCATGTATTGTGGCTGGGGAGATCCCTGGATGTAAACAATGGACTGCTTCACCGAAGAATGGGGTGGGCTAGGAGGCTGTGGTTCTGTGGATCCAAAGATGTTCGAGGAGTCCTACGCGGTTCGCCTGACGGTTTACTGTGCAGAGCTGATGACCACAAGCCTGCTCGCCATGGACTGGATGTGAAAATATTCCTCCTGCAGCGACGCAAGCCTCCTCAGCGAGTACACGCCAATGTGGCAAACGCCGGTGCAGCCTCTGAAGAAGCCGCGGGCTCCATCCACCATCCAGGAGCCCCCCCGAAACGGTTCGAGCTCTGCACAGTAAACCGTCAGGCGAACCGCGTAGGACTCCTCGAACATCTTTGGATCCACAGAACCACAGCCTCCTAGCCCACCCCATTCTGCCACCCCAGCGGAGGACAGACGCCCAGCATTTAGCAGCTATATGGAACTCCAGCCAAGCGGCGTTTGCCTCCCAGGCGGTGAAGCAGTCCATTGTTTACATCCAGGGATCTCCCCAGCCACAATACATGCCAACATTAGGAGTGAAACTTACTCTACGGTGGAAATACAGGTTTATACTGTTGGTTCTGTTATAGTTACACCAGTACCTTGCTTTAGAATCTATGTTATATTAACACTGTGATATCCACTTTGTGATACTGTTATATGCATATTATGAATGATTGATATATGGTCACAAATGTGAATGTATTATGTGAACACTGTGAATTTATATAGTGAAATACACCTTGCACCATATCTGAATGGTATACTTTGATATTTTTATATAAAAAAGTGAAAGACACAATTTTGCAATACTCTTTATTCTTTGCTAGCTTTCTGCCATTCCTGCCAGGATATCTATGTTGTGTTCATCGAAACAGGCCCAGGTTTCACACTGAGTGTATAAATACATTTAAAAACATATTAACTATATGTATTAGTGTGTTACAGCAGTCGTTCTCAACCAGTGTGCCGTGGCACACTAGTGTGCCGTGACGGACCTCCTGCTGTGCCGCGAGAAAAGCTCTCTGCCCCCTTCCTCCCCCCCCCTGCTGAACTCCTGCTGCTTGAGGGAGGAGGAAGGGCCAGGCAGTGGCGAAGAAAAAGAAGAAGGGACCGGGGCGCCGCCTCCTTCGGCCGTTTCCCCAGCCAGCCTCCAATCCGCCATGACTCCCACCATGACTCTCGCCCCTCGCTCGCTGAAGCCGCGTGGAGGAGCCCCGCCCACTGAAGCCCATCCACCGCTCATGCTCCTCCTCTGCAGGAGAGCAGAAGCTGGGGGGAGGGGGCGAGGCATGGCGCGGCCTGTAGGAGAGCTGAAGCTGGGGGGGGGCATGGCTCGGCCTGTAGGAGAGCTGAAGCCGGGGGGAGGGGCGGGGCATGGCGCAGCCTGGCTCTGCCCCTCCCCCTGCCCGGCACTCCCAGCAGCTGCTCCAGCCTTGAGGGGACAGTGCGAAGCCAGCATTGTGCTGGCTCTGGCACCGCTGGCTTGGCACTGCCCCCTCAAGGCTGGAGCAGCTGCTGGGAGAGGTGAAGCCGGGGGTAGGGGCGGGGCATGGCTCCGCCTGGCTCCACCCCCTCCCCGGCTTTGGCACTCCCAGCAGCTGCTCCCAGCAGGCCACCAACCCCCAGCCGTTCTTTACTGTGTTAGAGTGCCATTCTGTGTCATTTTGGTTGGTGGTGTGCCCCCGGATTTTTTTAATGTTAGAAGTGTGCCGCGGCTCAAAAAAGGTTGGGAACCACTGAGCCAGGTCATCAGGAAAAACACAGGGCCGTAGCCAGGATTTTGATTCGGGGGGGGGGGGGCTGAGTTTGGTTGGGGGGGGCTGAGACTGGGTGGGTCTACCCTAGCAAACCTTTTGTATTGTTATCCCAATAACCCCATGAATGTGGGATATAATGAGCATGGTGATCAGATCATGATATGAATAAACACAACAGTTTAAATAATGTACCAGTAAGGCCTTTTCGCGGACCACCCTGAGAATTTCGGGGGGACTGAAGCCCCCGTAGCCCCCCTGGCTACATGCCTGCCTCCAGGCGAAGCTCTCTCCCTCCCCCCTTGTGTTTCCAAGGTGTTTCTAAGCCTACAGGGCCCGAGATACCTGGGCGCGCTGTTCCTCCCCAGGACCAAGCCCAAGGACGCCCAGAAGGCCTGACGCTCCCGGGTCCCTCCCTGGGCCGAAAGGGAAGCCCGAGGGGAGAAGGAGGAGAAGAAGGAGGGCCACTCACCTGCGCTCTCAGCTCCCCCGCTCCATCGTGGACCCCGCGCCTGGGGCAAAGGAGCAAGCCAGCCAAGGCGAGAGGGGCGGGGCGGGCCCGGCGCGAGCGGAACTCCTCCCTTTCCCAAAGGGACGCCACAGTGACCACAGCCAAGGCGTCGGCGAGGAGAGAGAGAGAGAAGCCCCGGCCCCTGCCTGCCTGCCTGTCCGCCCGCCCCCCGCACGCGCACGCGCCCCGGGACCAGCCAATGCCAAACGAGCCAACCTTTCCTGGGGTCCTCGGCGCGTGCAGGGAAGGAAGGAAGGAGAGGAGAGGAGAGGAGGAGTGGGGAAGGAGGGAGGTGGAAGTCAAAGCTGCCAACCGACAGGAAAAATAAAACAATGGGAAACGCTCAAGATACATTCCTTTGAATCAGGCCTGGGCAAACTTTGGCCCTCCAGGTGTTTTGGACTCCAACTCCCACAATTCCTAACAGCCGATAGGCTGTTAGGAATGGTGGGAGTTGGAGTCCAAAACACATGGAGGGCCAAAGTTTGCCCAGGCCTGCTCTGAGTCCTGCAGGGTGCTGGGGTTTGTAGCTTAGGGACTTCAAAACCGCTCACTAAACTAACAAAGATGTTGACAAGCTGGGAAGTGTCCAAAGGAGGGCGACTAAAATAATCAAAGGTCTGGAGAACAAGCCCTGAGGAGCGGCTGAAAGAGCTGGGCATGTTTAGCCTGCAGAAGAGAAGGCCGAGAGGAGACATGGTGAGGGCTATGTATCAGGATGTGAGGGGAGGTCATAGGGAGGAGGGAGCAGGCTTCTTTTCTAGACCACACAGCTCTATATCTCAGAATACCAAGGCAGAAAGCCCCACAGTATCTGCTTTGAGCTGGGTTATCTAAGCCCACGCTCAGATAATGTGGGGTTTTCTAAAACGATCAAGGGTCTGGAGCAGTGTTTCCCAACCTTTCTTGAGCCGCGGCACACTTTTAACATTAAAAAAACCCAGGGGCAAACCACCAACCAAAATGACACTCTAACACAGTAAAGAACGGTTGGGGGTTGGTGGCCTGCTGGGAGCAGCTGCTGGGAGTGCCGAAGCCGGGGAGGGGCGGAGCCAGGCTGTGCCATGCCCCGCCCCCTACCCCCGACTTCACCTCTCCCAGCAGCTGCTCCAGCCTTGAGGGGGCAGTGCCAAGCCAGCGGTGCCAGAGCCACCACAATGCTGGCTTGGCACTGTCCCCTCAAGGCTGGAGCAGCTCCTGGGAGTGCCGAAGCCAGGGGAGGGGGCAGAGCCAGGCCGCGCCATGCCTCACCCCCTCCCCCCAGCTTCAGCTCACCTACAGGCCGCGCCATGCCCCGCCTCCTCCCCCCAGCTTCAGCTCTCCTACAGAGGAGCATGAGCGGTGAACGGGCTTCAGTGGGCGGGGCTCCTCCTCCACGCGGCTTCAGCGAGCGAGGGGCGAGAGGCTGGCTGGGGAAACGGCCGAAGGAGGCGGCGCCCCGGTCCCTTCTTTTTCTTCACCACTGCCCGGCCCTTCCTCCTCCTCCCCCAAGCAGCAGGAGTTCGGCAGGAAGGGGGGGAGGAAGGGGGGCAGAGAGCTTTTCTCGCGGCACAGCAGGAGGTCCGTCACGGCACACTAGTGTACCACGGCACACTGGTTGAGAAAGACTGGTCTGGAGAACAAGCCCTATGAGGAGTGGCTTAAAGAGCTGGGCATGTTTAGCCTGCAGAAGAGAAGGCCGAGAGCAGACATGATAGCCATGTATAAATATGTGAGGGGAAGTCATAGGGAGGAGGGAGTAGACTTGTTTCTGCTGCCCTGTAGACTAGGACATGGAACAATGGCTTCAAATTACAGGAAAAGAGATTCTGCCTGAACATGAGGAAGAACTTCCTGACTGTGAGAGCTGTTCAGCAGTGGAACTCTCTGACTTGGAGTGTGGTGGAGGCTTCTTTGGAAGCTTTTAAACAGAGGCTGGATGGCCATCTGTTGGGGGTGCTTTGAATGCAATTTTCCTACTTCTTGGCAGATGTTGGGCTGGATGGCCCATGAGGTCTCTTCCATCTCTATGATAAACTACAAGCTTCAAAATTCTGTGATGGGGTTTAAAGTGGGTAATAGCTCTGTCTAGTCAGGTGAGGAGGAGGAAGAGATGGGGGAGTGGAATACCCATCATTTAAGGCCCCTTCCACACAGCTGAATAAAATCCCTCATTGCTGAAATTCTAGCCAAAATATATAACCTTTCTCTAAGGCTGTCGAGCACCCGGCAGAGAGCATTTACAGTGGCCGCTCCGACCCTCTGGAATTCTCTGCCGGAGGAGATACGAGCACTACGGGGTTTGTTGGCCTTCCGCAAGTCTGTGAAGACTTGGCTATATAGGCAGGCATTTGGTCCCAACTGATGCCTCCTTAGTTGCCAGCTGCCAACATACCGTCCTGCCATGTATTGCCTCTGCGTATTATTGCTTGCCGGGATCATTTGTGGGGAGGGGGGCTTTTGGGTATACGTCTTTTATCTGTTTACTGATGTTTTATTGATTTTATGCTGTAAACCGCTCTGGGCTCCAGAGAGAGCGGTCTACCAAATCGAATTTATAAATAAATAAATAAATAAATAAATCAGGCACTGTACCCGAGGACTGGAGGGAGGCAAATGTAACTCCGATCTTCAAGAAAGGATCCAGGGGTGATCCAGGAAATTATAGGCCAGTTAGTCTAACCTCAGTTCCAGGCAAAGTGATGGAAACCATTATTAAAGAAAAAATTACTAAGCACATAGAAGAACAGGCATTGCTGAAGGAAAATCAACATGGTTTCTGCAAAGGCAAATCATGTCTTACTAACTTGATAGAATTCTTTGAGGGTGTAAATAAACACATAGATAAAGGGGACCCAGTCGATATTGTTTACCTTGACTTTCAAAAGGCTTTTGACAAAGTCCCTCACCAAAGGCTCCTAAATAAGCTCTTCAGCCATGGAATCAGGGGACAGGTCTTGTCCTGGATTGGAACCTGGCTAAACTGTAGGAAACAAAGGGTGGTAATAAACGGACATTTCTCTGGGTGGAAAGAGGTGAGACGTGGCGTACCCCAAGGTTCAGTTTTGGGTCCGTTACTTTTTAATTTATTCATTAATGACCTGGATGTAGGAGTGAATTCTGAGGTAGCAAAGTTTGCAGACGACACTAAATTGTTCAGGGTAGTTAAAAATGAAACTGATTGTAAAGAGCTCCAGAAAGATCTCTTGAAATTGAGTGAATGGGCAACCAAGTGGCAAATGCATTTTAACCTAAACAAGTGTAAAGTCATGCACATCGGGGCAAAGAACCCCAACTACACCTACCAATTGATGGGGTCAAAGCTTTCAGAGACAAACCAGGAAAGGGATCTTGGGGTTTTGGTGGACAGCTCAATGAAGATGTCAACCCAGTGCGCTGCAGCAGTGAAAAAAGCAAATTCTATGCTAGGCATGATCAGGAAGGGAATCGAAAATAGGTCGGCAAATGTTGTATTACCTCTCTACAAATCTATGGTAAGGCCACATTTGGAGTACTGTGTACAATTCTGGTCACCGCACCTCAAGAAGGATATAACGGAACTGGAAAAGGTACAAAGAAGGGCAACAAAAAATGATCCAAGGGATGGAGCAGCTCCTTATGAAACCAGGTTGCAACGCCTTGGTCTTTTCAGCCTTGAAAGACGGCGTTTAAGAGGTGACTTGATCGAAGTGTATAAAATCATGCATGGGATAGAAAAGGTGAATAAAGAAAATATTTTCTCTGTCACACAACACTAGGACTAAAGCTCCAAGGTAGGAAAGTTAGGACTAATAAAGGGAAATATTTCTTCACCCAGAGGGTCATTGGGTTATGGAACTCACTTCCAGAGGAGGTTGTGACAGCGGTCAGCCTGGACAGCTTCAAGGCAGCATTAGACAGATTCATGGATACCAAGGGAATCAGTAGCTACTGAAATGGACATCCAAGTGCCACCTCTGTGTTGATGGAGGCAGGCAGGATTTTCCCCGGGTACTGGTTGTGGGGGGTCGGGAGCAGGTGAGGGTTTTGCCCTCCCTTCTGCTCGAGATCCCCATGTACAACTGGTGGGCCACTGTGTGACACAGAATGCTGGACTAGATGGGCTGAGGCCCAATTCAGCATGGCTCTTCTTATGTTCTTATGTTCTTATGTTCTATCTACTTTGAACTGGAATATATGGCAGTGGGAACACAAATATCCCAGTTCAAAGCAAGTATTGTGAGATTTTCCGCTTTGATATTCTGGGTTATATGGCTGTGTGGAAAGGCCCTAAAATAGGTCAATAGCCCCGTGCTATTAACAGAAAATAGCAAAGACTTGAAATAACCATTGAAGTGAAGAAAAAGTGAAGTAGGTGGTGTACAGTGGAATAAGAAGACATCACATTAGATAAAGAGGGTTAAGAGACTGAGGGCCCTTCCACACAGCCATATAACCCAACATATCAAGGCAGATAATAATCCACAATTTGTTTTGAACTGGGTTATCTGACTCCACTGCCATATAGTCCAGTTCAATGTGGATTGTATACAGCTGTGTAGAGCGGGCCTGAGTATCCTAATGTATCAGAAAAACTCATTGCACTGTACGTCAAACTTTTTCCACTTTGATTGGCTGCACTGTGAAGTATGTATTATGTATGTGAAATTAATACATTTTATTTCAATTTTAAGAGAGGTTTTCTGTGAAGATGAAGCACATTTCAGCTATGGATTTCCTGCAGCAGGGGTTTAGACTAGATGGCGTTTAACATACCCACCATGCCCATTTTAGATATCTAAAGGTGGGCTTAAAGCCAACCTTAAAAACACTGAGAACTGGGAAGCCCTGGCCCCTGAGTGCTCTAACTTGGAGGTCAGCTGTGACCAGCAGTACTGCGGAATTTGAAGAGGCACAAATGGAGGTCGAAAGGGAGAAACACGTCAAGAGGAAGGCACAAAAAGCCAACCCTGATCAAGCCAGCCTTCCACCTGGAAACCGATGTCCCCACTGTGGAAAAACATGTGGATCAAATAGGGTTCCACAATCACGGACCCACCACCAAGACCCTCTGCTTGAAAGGCCATCCTACTTGGACAGGAGTGATCAACAACGATGATGTCTACTTACATTCTCTCATGAACAACCTCCCCCAACCCCCAGGCTTGAGTGTCGGATTTGGGTACACATATGCAGCAGATGGCGGGATGCTCATTGCTTGTTGATGTGGCTTGGACATTGTTTTTCCCATCTAACTGGATTGCAACACTCACCTGACCCTGTAGGCAAGTGTGTATAGAACTGTACTCTCTATGGCAGAGGTTCTTCAGATTGTTTGGGGGGGGGGGGGATAGTTTGAGAAACAACATGAATAAAATTCCTGTGCACACTGCGCGTATCTTATTTGTAGTGCCCACTAAAGAACACTACAGTGTATTTAAAATAATGATTTAACTAACATAAACTTACCAGTATTTCAGTGGGAAGTGTGGGCCTACTTTAGCCGATGAGATAGTCAGGTTAACAAATAACAATACTTTTATTTATACCTCGCTACTATCTCTCCAAAGGGACTCGGGGTAGCTAAAAGCATCTAAAGGTGCAAACACACAAAATACAATAGGTCCATAATTAGGGTTGCTGTGTGCCTTAAAGTCATTTGAGGGCCCTTCCACACAGCCACATAATATGAAGGCAGAAAATCCTACAATATCTGCTTTGAACTGGATTGTCTGAGTCCACACTGCCATATAATCCAGTTCAAAGCAGATAATCTGGGATTTTATTCAGATGTGCAGAAGGGACCATAGATTCAGGGCAACCCTAAGTTTAAAGTTTAGGGTGGGTGCTTAGTAAATGACCCCTGAGGACTGCATCCGGTCTGCATGCATTTGTTTGGGGGCCCTTGCTCTAGGTGCATCTCTTTTCTCTATCCTTACTTCCATCTAATACCGGTAGCACCACACTGAGTTACTCTATTTTGGTATTAACTACATAGGTATTAATTTCCAACATGGAAAAAAGAATTGGCAAACAGATTTATGTTTGAGTAAGAAGTTGTGAGCATCTGTAATTAATGTGAGGCATAAAGCTTAAGAGAAAAAAGTACTTGTCCTCCAATTGCAGGCAGTCTTGATGACACACACTTCCCTTTAGCCAATATACACGCCTCAAACGGAATTCATCCACAGTATCGGATTATAACAGGGAAGCAGACAATCTCACAATACAATTAAGAAATTGTGGGTATCCTATCCACACCCTGGCGGCGACCAGGAAACAGGCAGATGCTGTCACACGGGACTCGTTGTTTCAGAATAATACCAAGGACAAACCCAAAAGACTCATTTGGCCACTCTTACTCACACCACATAGTGATCAAGTGATCAAAATCGTAAAAAAAACTTTGGGGAATCATTTCGCATATGCCAGTGTTAGAACATCACCCAATGCCGGCATTCAAAAGGTCCGCAACTATTAAGGAGCTCCTGACACACAGTGCATTTGGAACCAAGGTGCAATCACCGTATACATCAGGCGGATGCAAACCATGTGGCAAGTGCCAAATGTGCCCACAAGTACTGACTGAAACATCGATTTACAGTCCATACAAACAAAAGACCTTCCAGATCAGACATAATACCACGTGTGAATCCTCCAACGTAATTTATGGGATAGTCTGTTGCTGTACACAACCAGAGATTTACGTGGGTATGACGAGTAGAAATCTGAAAGTGAGGATGTTGGAGCACAAATCAAAAATTAAGAACAAGGCAGATAATTCAATATTGTATAGACATTTCTTAGAGAAACGTCATGCTCCTACATCTCTTCAAATTTTTCGGCATAGAAAGGGTTAACATCCCCACGCATGGGAATGCCCAGGATTATCTCATCTGAAGAGAGGCAAGATGGATCTGCCTACTCGGCACTGAAACCAGTCTCAACAAGTCACTTCCGATTAGCAGCCTTCTTACTTAATTATACACCTGTAGAACAATTTAGAGGATTAACCTTTCCCCTTTCAATCCCCGTCCATGCACATACTCTTACCTTTGGGTCAAACTTTCCAGGATGCAGGACATATATTGATATTTCTCTGTATCGGTATGTACTTTATGCCACTATGTAAATGTGTGTTCGTTATGAATCTATGGAACTGTTTTATTGGATATTATAGTAATGTATATTGCTCTTACATAGACATTCCTGCCTTACTTCACTGGTACGAGCTCTTTATCCCTGTCGGCAAGCCACTGATGAAGCTAAGGGACACCCCAGATGCAGTGGAACTCCCCCGAAACGGTCTGAGCTCCTTACGTAGATCCGTCAGGCTACAGCTTGGAAATTGTAAACATAACACAGTATTGATGGAGTCATAACCCGTATGGCAACCCTACGCCATCCTCGTGGATCACAAACTCAACATATATTGATCTAAGTAGATTTGGATCTTTCATTGTTTGTGTATCCCCAGTGCGGATTGGCACCATCCACACATTGAAGATCGTCTGCTTATTCCATCAACGAACTTTGGGCTATTTGCACCCCCAACCGGGTTCAGCCATCGGTCTTTTGTATGAACTCCAAACATAGCATGCTGAGTACCAAGCACTATCTGTTGTATTGTTTCAAAGATTTATTGTATGTATATGGATGCACAAATGAAATGATACACAAATGATATTAATGCACTGAATATTTTTACATAAATTCAATATTTAATTCACGATAAGGCATATTAGTATTTGTTAAGTATTTCCCTCCGTGTGTTACACCCTTCCTTGACCCATTTCAAACCATCTTCAGAGCAGGATACGGAGTCAAGACTGTTATGGTTGCCTCAATGGATGATCTCGGTCTCAACACTGACAGGGAGAAACTATAGGTGCTTTAGGATCCCTCAATGGCTTTTGATACCATCTACCATGGTATCCTTCTGGAACGCCTGGGAGGGTTGGGAATCATAGCCACTGTGTTACAGTGGGCCCAGTCATACCTCTCAGGCAGGGTTCAGTTGATGGTGCTAGGGGATAGCTGTTT
Organism: Anolis apletophallus; assembly: GCA_030556195.1. Taxonomy (NCBI): domain Eukaryota; kingdom Metazoa; phylum Chordata; class Lepidosauria; order Squamata; family Anolidae; genus Anolis; species Anolis apletophallus. The sequence continues at coordinate 128,887,656 of JARBWK010000004.1, read as the reverse complement.
CGACCCATATTCAAAGCCTCCCTGAGATCAGGGATCATGAATTATTGTGGTTCCCAATCATACACAGGCCTCTAAGAACAATCTGCTGACAATAAATACAACACACTTCCACAAAAGAACTACAGAATCACAATGTTTCAAAGGTATTGCAAAATATATTTAATCAATCCCCTGCCATGCAGACACACAGTTAAAGCACTTTTGAGAGACAGTCATCCAACTTCTGCTTACACACCTCCTAAGAAGGAAAGTTCAATTTACTAAGGCAGCTTATTCCACTTTTGAAGACCTCTTACAACCAAATTACAAAGAGTAATAAACAGCAATAAATAAGCAATAAGCATGTACAGGAATAAAAAAAAAATAAAGGCACAAGACTATAAAGCTGCTTTCATTGGGATGTTGGGGATAGGACTAACGTATGTAACACTGCACAACCTTTCCCATGTTTATTTTGAATGCCAAAAGGAGACAAGTATTTCTTTTCCAGGCTACTGGATGTTAACTTTTAGAAATAGAAGTGCAGAGAAAGGATAATTACACATCTGCATGCTAGAAAGAGGCTTTAGCTTTCACAAAGTACAGTCTGTATCAAGCCTTTCTGTACTATAATGCTGCATCAAGATACAAAATAAGTTATAAACCTGTTTCATTTCAAAAAAAAAATGAACACCTTTGATGCTGTTTTTGCCCGAAAGTCGAGAATGAATTACCACAAGACATACTTCCTACAATGACTTCTGGAGATGGCCGACAATAAAACTAGCCCTTCGTGAATTTTATTTATTTATTTTTAAAAAACATTTAATTTTGTTCAAGGAATTCTACTGAATAATTGTTCAAAATGTGTAACTGATTTGAAGATCACACTTCACCAATCCTTGGAGGCTGCCTCTCAAATAAAACTCCTGAGATGTAGTACTTTTCGTGTTTGGTATAAAATATTTTACAAATGTTTATATATTTGTGTCTATGTAAAAAGTATCCTATGACTCATCACTTCTATCTTTAGAAAAGACAAATAGTCAACATTTTAATAACATCAATGCAAAAAAGTGGCTTGTGCATCTTAAAAAACACTGGACGCAGAATTTAAATGCAAAATAAAATTATTTGATGTTTTAAGTGGAATGTATAATTAAACAATACAGGTTATTACTTCAGCATGTCATTTCCACACAGATAAACACGCTCCCAAATTCTGTACAAGGATATTGTCTATGCAATGTCAAGAAAAGTCTTGACACTCTTACATTCATCCTCACTGAAATGGCAGTGTAACAAACAATATTATGAGCTATTGAGTTGACCTGGTGTACATATTAACTGAGGTAAATTTACTATTTCAAATATGATAGCACATACATTTTTATTGCAGTCTTTCTTATACCCTTAGAATGCAAATCCTGTTTTTATTACCGTTTCATCAAAGAACCTCCAAGGGAACCTCCTTTCCTGAGATATACAGGCAACTTCTGATCGTGGAGAGTCAAAAGATTCACCTACAATAAAACTCCATTTTTGTGGTAGTATTTCCCCTCCCCCGAGATCTCATTATGGGTTGTTATTTCTGATTTACAGCAACCTTAAGGTGAACCTTTCACAGAGTTTTCTTGCTCAGATTTCATCAAAGAGCATTAAAGAGCATTGCCTTTGCCTTTCTCCAAGGCTGAGTGTGTGGCTTCCCCAGATAACCCAGTGGGTGTCCATTGCTGCACAAGGATTCAAACCCTAGTCTCCAGTGCCACAGTCCAAGTCTCAAAACCATGTTATTTAAAACCTCACAAATGATTAAAATACTATATAAAAAGCATTTTACATAGGAATGAGTGTATACAAATCCTATTTAAATGCAAGGATCACATGAACATACGCTGGGAATGTATGTAACTTTCCCAAGCCTCAGAACAAACACAGCTCTGTTCCAAGTTCTGCATATGACTAGTCACTTCCTGCATCTAAATACCTCAAGGATAGGAACTTCTCACCAGGCCAAGCAGTCAGCACTTCTCAAAACACTTCTGTACTTTTCACCTTTCTTGGCACCTCCAGAGAAATCGAAGCAAACTTGAAGTTATTCATGTACAGTCCTTGAATGTAACATATTGTGATGATCTGCAGCTATAAATGTAGCTTAACTCAGAAGTCACTGACAGAAGGTTCATGTGTAGCTTTTTTAAAAAGTACTTGATCCATATACTTCTAACAAAGGCCATTATTCCCAGAGAAAACTAGACATTTAACCTCATGCAACTGCAGAAGTTTTGAGCATAACCTATGCTACAAGATGCTTTGTGTTTTAGACGACCGTATATTCTTTGGTGTTGATATAAAAGTTCTCAGAACTACATTAACTACTGTTTTCTACAGTATTAAGTCAACTTTTCAAGGAGTAAAGAAACATGTTATTCATAACAGCACTTCAGGCTGTTATTATAACCCTCAAAACCCCTTGAAATTATTATTCTGTTGTCCACTAATTACATTCTTGCACTAATACTTGTTATTTGTCAATACTGTAGTCTACAATGGAATAAAAAACTAAACAGACTTTGAAGAGTGATTTCATTGACACAAGGACTGAATTTCTTCAATATTCAGCACCTCAGAGTTTCAAGTTCTTCAGCTGTTCATATGTCACAAAGAACTAGAACGGTTATTAAGGAAAAAGAGATGTACAATCTTTCTTATAGACAAGAGCACTCTCACGGAAACAACTAACATTAAGTTCACACAGTTTGTATCTAAATGTCTTTTCAGCAGACTATTTGTCATTCCCATAGCTCAGTAGTTTATTTTCCTTCAGACAGATAGGTTGGGTGAATGCATCTGACTATGAAAGCAATTTCTTATTTTGTTCAAACAGTAATTTTCCACCTCATATCTCCTTTTCACACCCATCTTGATTTTACACCTCGGGATTAAGGAACAATTGTGTAGTTTTGGTTCGTTGTCATTAAACAAGGAAGGTATAAAGAACAACAACCACACACATTTTTTTGATCTCTGATCTCCAGTCCATCTATACAGTGTTCCCTCACTTATTTGTTAGGTTCCAGGATTTCCCGCAATAAGTGAAAATCTGCGATGTAGGGATGCTCTATTTATTTTAATATTTTTCCATTATTTTAGTAGTTATACACTACTTTAAGTCCTTATAAACTTAAAATAAAGTGAAGGAAAGGAAGGAAAGACCCTTCAGGGAGGAAGGGAGGGAGGGAGGGCGGGCTGAGGAGGGAAAGCGCCTTGGAGAGCGGCGGCGGCAAAACCCACAAAACAGCAAAAATACCATGCTATATATTTTAAAATAATATTTTTAAATCCTCGAAACAGCGAATTCGCAACAAGTGAACTGCAAAGTAGCAAGGGAACACTATTTTTATAAATAAAAATGTAATGTTTGTGGGATTAACATAACTCAAAAAACACTGGACAAATTGACACCAAATTTGCACACTACACCCCTAACAGACCAACATATAACCATCACTCATAAATCCCTCCCAAAAAACAGCAGAAAGGACTTAAACCCCCCAAAAAAGCGAAATGAAGATACAGCGTTCTGTGAAACCAACAGCTTCTAGTATCCCCTAGACCAGACCGTTTAGGGGAGGAGGATGCTCCAAATCCACCTCTTCCAAGCTGCAAGCTTTCTTCTCCTTGGATTTCTTTGAGCATCCCAATCAGTACATATTTCCTATTTCCTATTCCTGGACTGCAACTCCCAGCAATCCTCCAGATAGAGAGAGAGAGAGAGGAGAGAGAGAGAGAGAGAGAGAGAGAGAGAGAGAGAGAGAGAGAGAGAGATAGTAGGTAGATAGATTAATCAGGAGGACTGCTGGGAGTTGCAGTCCAAGAATAGGTAGAGAAGGAATAAAGGAGAGAAATAAAAAAGGGAAAGAAAAAGGGAGGGAGGGAGGAAAAAAGGGAAAGAAGGAAAGGGAGGGAAGGAAGGAGAGGAAGAAGGAAGGAGAGAAAGAAAGAAGGCGACAAAGAGGGAGAGAAGGTTGGCCACAGCAACGTGTGGCGGGTATAGCTAGTGTTTAATAAGCCTTCAGCCTACTCGTAAGAAAATAATTTATTATTAACTTCATTTCTACCCCGCACCCATCTCCCCAAGGGGACTCAGGGCGGTCTACATGGGGCCAAGCTCAACAACAAAATAATGTGCTGACATGTATGGGAAGACTATATTCTAGACTTTGTTACTGTTATCAATGTTCTTTTATACATTCAGTTTCACTCAATAAACTACTGACCCACAATATTTTGTACATGTTTTGTACAGATTATTTGATTTGATTTAGGCAATGTGGCATGTAAAACCCATCCCTCAACCCCCATCATTTTCTAGCCACACTGATCAGTCCCATAAAACATCTAAGCTCATCTGAAACCCTATACTCACTGTTCCTTTCAATAAATAAGCCAATTAGCTTGCAGAATAAAGTCCCTGATTGGATGTTTATGCATCTACAATATTCCTAAGTCACATAGGTTCACACCATAGGAATCTGAAGCAGAATTCGGCGCAAATGCCGTGAATGCAGTTGTGCAACATACCTCAACGAAACGCATTAAAATACCAACTGCACACTAACACATCTCTTCTGCTGCTCACTTACAGTCTCTGCTTTAGCAAGATATTCTTCCATCATTCACAATGGAAATAGATTAAAAACAAGTAAATTCTATTTGTAATTTTTGCAGCAAATATCACAGAAGTGATCTAGATATTATAACAATTTGGAAGTATCCAAATAATTTTGCATTAGAAATTGTATGTGAGTGTATATGCACTCTCTCTCTCACACACACACGCACACACACACACACACACACAGAGCAACTGTTTTGCCATTGTCAATAAACAAAACGAATATAAGCTTATTGAGAAAATAAAGATCTAGAATTAGTTAATTTATGCAAAAATACATACCAATCTATTAGATCTGTAAGACTATTCTTGTTATTGACTTATTTAAAGTTGTAAACACTCTTCAACAAATTGATCAATTTGATCAAAAGCCTGAGGATATCAAAACAATATAAAGTATTCTTAAATATATTTTGATATAAATCATTAGTGTTATACATTCATTCCTACAGAATTCATATTCATGTTCCAGCTCTTATGAAAAAGGATACAATAATATTCCAAGGGCCAAGCCTCAACCAGTTTGGCCAGAATCCTTTATACAGTGCAAAAAAGCCTTCATTTTTCCATGTCTGTTAGAAAAAAAATATTGACTTTAACATTTTTATAAAACTGGCACTCTAATATTATTGTTAAATGAATTTATTGGCTGATTTGTAAGATGTTTTTACTGTTTTAATTGTATTTTTATGATGTATACATTGTAAGCATCGTTGATGCCTATGTGAGGTCGCCCCCCTTGTGGGGAGAAGGGCGGGATAGGAGAACATGAAATAAATAAATAATATATGGGGGCTAATGATAGGAAAACAATCCATGCCATCTCCCTTACTATTCACCTATCTGCTAATCTGTAGACAAATCCTTACAGACTCATCACAAATGCACATTTGTAGACCAATGGAGGGCATGGGGCAGCAATCCATTAATTCTTCTCCTCTTTGCTCTTCTCTTCATGTCCCTCCTTCACTCATACATATAAGAAGAAATACTCCCCACATTTAAACCTGTCCCAGGATTTCCAAAAACATTAAAGCACAACTAGTAGACAGTTGCTTTCCTTGCTAGCTTCATTAAGACTGGAGGGATGAGAGAAGCAATCAAGTTTTCCAAGAGCCAGATTTATGATTCTAGGTTTCAGGGCAGCTCATAGTACTATAGCCAGGAAATGAGGAAATATACAACTTGAACAAAACAGCTGCCAAAGATCCCTTTTGGGGGAGTGTTTTTGAATGGTGTTCAGACCTATTCCAATCTATTTAACAGTAGAAGGAAACATTTTTAAACACTTAAATAATGATTTCCCCTGTTGATATTCTGGTGGCTAGAGGGGTCAGACAGAATTGCAGGCAAACTGTGGGTTCCATGATTTCCACTTTGGTGTATATTATGATGAATGAGGTTGCACAAATCTTGGGTATGCACACACCTGTTCTGTTAGTTAACATAATACAAAAAAGTTCTTGTCCGCGTGTTAGAACAAACTGTAGTTCCATTCTATGTATGAACCTGAGGAACTAAACACAGTAACTCAAGAAAAATTATCACAGCAGTGTCATCTTTGTTAAACAGTCCATGTTTAGAAGAAACCACAATTTCCTCAAGACCATATCTAACAGAGAAATGCAGCTTGACCTTAAATGGAACATTTTTTCACTCTGTTTCATATACAAATAAACGGCAGAGGATGTAGTTTCATCTGCATCCATAAAATACAATTTCAAGTATTATTTGAGCCTGTTCTACAATACTAAACATTTCTGATTCACGCCTGGTTATGTCATATACTATACAATGTCTATACAATCTCAACTTACTTGAAGCAAGCAATCTAAAGTACCCTTGTAGCCACACTGGATTCCATTTTGCAAGGCGATCTGATTCATCATCCTTGTTCTCACAACATCAATGGGATTAGAAGCCAGAGCTCCAGCTAAGCCACAGGTAAAGCTTGCTCTAAAAGAAATTCAGATTATTATAATTATTACAATTATTCTCTCTTTGTACAATGAACAAGAAATATGACAGTTTTATAGTTGATGTGTGATTTTTTTTCATTGTCTCAAAATTTGTCATAGGACAGGCTATCAAACACATGTCTAGAAAAATTGAAACAATTTTGTTTACTCTTCTGGTGAGTGTCAAATCACACATCTTGATATGGCTTAATTTCATTAATAAAAAGGAAAATTATAGAGAAAAGAGGAAACACACAGAGGATTTCAGTAATACAAGAGAGTCTGAAGGGTAAATATTTGTTTACTTTTTCCAATCACTTCAGCATGTTTTAATACAAATACAGGGGGTCAACAGGAAAGGGCTCTAACCTTTGTCTGCAGCAGGAATAGGGAGAGGAGATAAAATTGTGGTAAATGGGATTAAAATCTGGCAGCAAATGGAATGAAATGGCAGGAAGGGGGCTTCAACTCTGGCTACGTCTTTCTGATGGGAAGATGGCAAATGGAGTGAGGAGTTGGCACTGCTGGAAGGATATGAAAGGACAAATCGAGGGACAATAGGAGGAGGAAGGCAAGGAAGTCAAGTAAATTAATTGGTGAATAATTAAATTTGCAAAAGAGAAACCCATGAACGTGGGGAGCCAACTGTATTTCATTTTAAGAATGCTGAATCATTCCTTCCCTTCCTGACAAAACAAGCAGCAACAATCAAATAAAATATTCCATCAAGAACAAAAGTCTTTTTAAAAAGAAATTAGCCACCATTTTAAACACTTACATAAAGTGAGTGTAGATTGTATCTCCCATGTATCCAGACTTTATTATATGCTTCTTAACATGATCATATACTGGCAGTTCCACTCCAACAACAACAGCAGCCCTTTGTGCAGTAAGAGATACTCCCTGTTAAAAGGTTAAAGCAAATATTGGAATTCAAAGTAAACTGTTAAAGGCAACCCTTTTCCTCAGCTTTATTTTTACTTACTGGTTCTTATGAATTCTACTGATAAATGGATACAGAATCATCATCCGGTTTCACAGTCTAGAATGTGTTTATTAACTGAATTTTTGGTCCATCAATGACTTTGATTCGATCAAAGAATCCAGGAATCAGTTACATAACATGCTGCTTTTTGTAACTGGCTATTGTGAACCTATCTATGCTAATTTAAGCAAATGCTCTGAAAGTTCAATTGAATGGCTTCCAGAAAACCTACTACTACTGGAGCCACAATTGTTTCCTTTTTTTAGAGATTCTGGGTTTAATAATAATGATGTATTACTAATATCAGTAACATTAATGATACTATATTAATTATATTATTAGTAGCAACAACTTTATTTACAGTGTATTTTTCCTCAAAAACTGGGACTCAAGATGTCCCAGTAAAAATATAGAAAAGATCAACAATAAAAAATGAAAGCATTAATATTAAAAACAGGTCTAAAACATTGTGAAGGTATTAGAGACCGTCACGCTACCATCCTCCTTCTCCTTCTGCTTCTGCCAAATTGTGGAGGCTGCTGGCTGCTCCGCTGACCAGCGGCGAGAAGACTGCTAGCAGTTGTGCAGTTGATCAGTCATCTGGCAACAGAGAGATGGCTGGAGACTCAGCGGGGAACGGGGGCACACAGGTACAAAAGATGAAACAATAGCAGAGTAATGGAAGGAGGCAGTCAAAAAGAGGCGAGGAAGTTGGACTCATCCTAGTCTTGGAAGACTGCTACTAAAAGAGGCCAAGACAGAGGAAGAAGAGAGCCAGCAACCCACCCAGCAGGTAAAGCCTTTCTCAGAAAGAGAGAGGAAGTAGATTGAGGAAGAGCTCTTCAGCATGCACTCTCCCAGGGTTTGCCTAGTTCATTCACTCTCCTGAGCAGTTACAGAGAGTCGGGAGAGTCTCATCTCTCTATTAGCAGAGCAGCCCTGTTGACTGTACCCGTAAAGACTCTACAGTCCAGTCAGAAGGGAGTTGGTCCAACCAACCTTGGAAAGCAGCTAGAGGTCTCTGTCTTGCTCCTTCAGCTGTGGAGAGTGGCTCCCTAGGGCCTGGATGTGTAGAGACTTATCCTCCTCACCGGGCTTGACCACGCTGAGACTGGATAACAGAGGGGGACCTGATCTTGCCCAGACTTGCCCTCCTTCAGGCAGCTGATCCTGGTCCAACCTAAAGACCGCTCTTCCTGCAAGGGGAGAGCTTGGCAGGCTTTATCCCATCCTGACCCCTCATTGAACAATCCTGGGAAAGTAGGGCCCTTGAGCTATGTAACGATTTCGAACCAATAAACATTTGTGAAGTATAATTCTCTGTCATTGTAACCCATTAAGACAGAGGGCTGTGGTATCACAAACAGTATCAAACCGAAGGTTTTCATCACATTATAGAATAGCTCTTCAGATAAAATCACTTTAGTACCAATCATCCAAACATATTAATAAAATACACCCAATGTTCATGTATTTCCCATTAACTATTCAGAGAGAAAAAACCCCAAATATGAGTAGAATCTTAGAAGAAAACAATTTCCCACACCAAAAGAAATGAGCGGAAGGCAAATTTTAAATTTTCATTTACATCTAACCAAATCTAAATGTTTAGATGCATTAAAAATGCAAAGAGGAAACAAATGTATGTTATATATACTACACAAATACAGACACAGGCTTCCACATCCTTGCTCAAGATGGCCAGTACAAGACCAACCTCTTAATTAATATGGAAAGCAAAACAATCTTTCTCCCATCACTGGAGCAGGGCAGCAGTTGCAATGCTGGAAGGAAGGCCGTGTAGTGTCTTCTATTTATGATGCCGATGCACCTTTGATGATCTTAGCTATAAAAGGCCAATATCAGTAAACTCCACAGTTGTGTGCAAATGGAATCTCTTCTTTTATAGGGGCTCCCATTTAAACCTTGTGATTTATTAAATTTTGAAGTGTTTTATGTGACTTTGATACATAAGTAATGCATGTACTCGTTGTCAACTTTTAAATTGCATAATCATTGATATGTAACTGAATTAACATTTGAGGCATCACTGAACACTAATTTGCCGCTTGCCAATGGAAGAGTTATTGTGCAGTGTGCGCACAAAGAAAACACGAGAAAGGGAAAAAAGAATTGGGACTATCTGGTTAAGAAGACAGTAATATCTGTGATATAAAATAACAAGAGCCATAGATTTAAGGATACTAGGGAAACAGAGGATATTTACAGTTTGTATGCCTCAGAGGCATACTGGCACCTGGAACTATGGTCTGCAATCTTTTTGATGGCAAACACTTGCATAGACTCCTTTTGTACCAGCAAGTGTAACTTTACGGATATTGCAGAAGGAGGCATCTATTATCTCACGACAGCCCTGTTCCATGAAGAGCTTCACCTGGAGAACCTCATAAGAGATTCAGGACAACAGGTAATTCCTTTTCTCAGCTGTACAAATGCAGTTGGGTGGTGCTTTCAGGCTCCATCATCTACCAACTGGCCATGGAGTATAGCCAAATGCCAGGGCTTATCCCTGCAGCACAACTCTGTTTTTCATTCACACTTGAGAAATATCATACACATTTTGTATATAATGTCTGAACTCCCAAGTTTATATTTAAGTGATATGGACTGTGGGATAGGACCAATGCAATCCTCCCAGGTTTAGCCCCCCCTTTTTTGCCTTCTCTTTCTATTTTTAGAATTTCCTTGCATTTCCTGGCTAATTAATGTTTAGTATTTTATATGAGAGAATTGAATACACATCCAGCTGGCAAGGCAGGAAATGACCAAGGGGTGGGTGTCCACGGTTGTAAAGATTTTAGGCTTCTATTAAGTCAGCTAATGTGGGGAATAACCCAAAAGTGTGTGGATTGCTTATCCTGACCTATCCAGAGAACAGCTTCATTTATAATTTAATTTTACCATTTTCTATCTATTGAATACAAAAGTATTTCTGATCATTAAAGTAAATACGAAAATTTACAAACAAATGCTTGCTTAATATACAGTAGTAGTTCAGTCAGCATAAAGGCAAAAAGTAATTTGACACTGAAACATCAAAATAACTATTTTGTATCTCTATAGTTTATAATAACAATTTACCTTCCATAATCCTCTGGTACCTTCATTTTGATAGATGGTCATAAAGTTGCCAATCATTCCCCCTTGTATCACACCGCCTTGGGCCTGCATTCTGATCTGTGGGGCGGGGGGAGGAAATGCATTACTCAACAATAGTCATACAATAATTTAATGGTGAAACAAATATATCCTTTTCTATGGACAAAACGTAGTCCTGGGATTGAATGTGGAATAATTCCAAAAAGTGTGCTTCTAAATCTTTTGCCTGACAACTGAAATCGCTGCAGGTTGTTGCACTCCTTTAAAACATTAAATACTACTATGCCAAAATGCAGCTTAATTGTAATAGTAAAATAATGTCTTTTTAACAGCCTGAGAATATTTTTTCTACGTTCCTTCCATTGGGTGTCAACTCTTTACATTTTCACAGCATAATCAGACAAAAAAGACCCTATCTTGTATTTTCTTCATGTTGACATGAAGAAGAAAAAGAAGATATGGAGAAAAAGAGATAGAGCGATGCTGTGCCTAGAAAAACATGCCCCTTTCACCCGTCTGGCCCACCTTTGTATCCTATTACCATACCTCCTTCTCTGCCTCTCAGATCTTGCTATTTGTGTCACTATCTCAGACACTCATGTATAAGATTTTAGAGTATTTCATATTTTGGAATTGCTGATAAAGGATACTTAACCCATATTACACAAGCTTAAGGATTTCAGAAAACAATACTAAAATGTCTTTTTCTGATTCCATACATGGTTCGATTCCTACAATAATCACATTTAGGGTTTTTTTACCAGCAAGGTTTTGTCATTCAAAGAGCTCATGTGGCAAATGCTGCATGAGTTTCTTTCCTGCAATTCTTACCTTCAGGACATCTGTAGGGTTAGCAATACATGATGAAACCACACCTGAAAAAACTCCGCATAACACATTTACAGCTAGGGTTTCATCTGTTTCAAAACAAAAGCATTTATGTACAAAATGTCAGCATTCTGTAAAGCACAAAGATCAATGTGTTGAATCATTCCAAGAATGGTAACTGAACATACCAGTACTTTCATTTCGGTTCCATTGTATACCTTTTATGAACCAATTCTGCAAAGACACTAGTTACATCTAACATAAGAATCTTTAAGTAACTATCCTTTGAAAAATTATTCAAAGAATTCCATCCCAAAGGATACCAGAAAGAAGGAAAGAGGAATCCTGTATACAAGGCTTGTCACACAACCACAACTTCATACACTTATTAAGATTCATGCAAAGTTTGCCTGTTAATATACAGGATATATGTGCCATATATACTCCAGTATAAGCCTACCTGAATATAAACCCAGGCACTTAATTTTACCACAAAAAAATAAAAAATCAACAGATACCAATAAAATTATCATATATACTCAAATATAAGCCAACCTGAATAGAAGATAAGAATGGCTTTTTCAGCCTTAAAAATGTGCTGAAAAACTCGGCTTATACCTGAGTATCTACAGTAGCTGCAAAAAAAACCCAATGAAATTTGTGTCTCTGCCTCATAGATTTCTTATGGATTAGTTATGGCTTGGAAAATTAATTAAATAGATACAGTGAGGTCAGAAGTAATATACACAAATGAAGTTAAGTTGGCCAGGAGATAGGGATGGCAATTTAAATGCAATCAAGGTTAAGAATAATCCTAGTAGCAGTTATCACAGTTTACATAGTAAGGAGATTTAAAGTGCCAGTCATCACAACAAATGATGGTTTGTAGTAGTCAAGGAATGTATTTGCTTTTCAAAATATCAGTTACACGAATGTGAAATCTTTATACACAAATATTGAATTCCTTATAGTTTTTATCATATCCCACCTATTTTATTTTTAAGTTTATGGATATTATACTGGAAAATAATTGTCTAATCAATTTTATTACCTGATAAAGTAAGAATGGGAGGTAACTTTGCCCCACCTCCTACTTATTGATGACAAGATCAATATTCCACTCTGTTGTTGTAGAGTGCATCTAATTCATAGCACTTCAAATATTGCATAATTTACCAAATACAATCCATTAGATAACAACTGTCCCATGTTTACATGCATATATGTTATCTGCTGATCTGTGTGTTTCTCTTTATAGATGTATACCACATTTGACATTTTTAATGCATACATGTTGGCCAGAACTCTTTGGGAGGTGGATTTGCAATACTGACATTGCTTTTTACAATATGATGATGCCTGAAAATCTGCTCACCTTCTGGCTTCTCAATAAATATTCTTTTTAGGCTATGGTAAGTACCAATTTTTATAGTTCCATATGAAGCCTGCCGAAGCATAGCAGGTGCAATTCTGGAAAGGAAGAGTGCAGAAATCAAATGCATGAAAATATTTCCTTTTCATATTGCAGATTTATGACAGCAGCATCACTAAAGCCTTTCAGAAACAGCATTCAGCATTAAAGACAACATACAACATGCAACTACCAGTACTGCCTGTTTAATGGATGTTCAATGGGTGGCTGCTGTTGAAAATCACCAAGCATGTGTCATTTCACCTTGTTCCTACCATTTCAAATTAAGCTTCTTTTGTCTGACTAAATAGGGAGGTGAAGGTAGCATCTGCTTGGTGTCTGCCTACAACTTACAATAGGTCAAATCTAAGTTCCAGGCAGCCTGGAATAGCAGAGAGGACTGATTTCCTCACTTGCTACTCAATATAAAATGTGCAGCTGAACCAAGATATTTTGCTCATAAACTGAGAATAAGCATTCTCTGCCTATATGTAGTTGGACACCTGCTCTTACTTTCAATCTCAGACCTGAGTGAGACATCTGCTCATGACTGAGGTCCCAGTACAACTTTGGTGTTGTATCAGGAAGTCCAGAGAATAAAGCTTCTAACGGTAAGGTCCAATTACTTGTCATTTGGACAAAATGTCTGAATTACTCCACCTGCCTACATATACATTTAATTTATTCCAACCCTGACTGATCATATCTACAAATTGACAAAATGACTTTAGGGAGGAGCAAACACATTACAGACATAAGAGCCACACTGCCTCATTTTCACCTCTTCCAAAGCTCAGAAGATCCAATGGATGCCAGCACAGCTGCCAAAAAATAACATCATGTCATACATGATAATAATAATGTTTTAAATGTATTTTAATCTAATGGTTTATCTTTTGTATAATGTTGGATGTAATGTGTTGTATGTTGTTGGCATCGAATTGCTGCCATTGTAAGCCGCCAAGTCCCCCTTCGGGGGTTGAGAAGGACCGGGTAGAAATGTTGGAAACAAATAAATAAATATAGTAAATAAGGGATGAATTAAACTCTACAAGATACAAGTACCTCTGTACTTATCTGTATGCTTGTATGTTAGCTGATTGAAATAAAATAAGAGAACAGATATTACATAAATTACCCAGAGTACAACGCTTTTGGTCCTTCTTCCCTGAATATCTTCACTAGTGCATGAATCATTCCACGGTAACGAATCTCTTTATGCTTTACATCATTTTTTTGACCTTGTACCTGGAGACGTGTTTTTGTCAGATCAATTGGAAAAGTACCTTGAAGATAAACAAAAACATAATGAGTAATAAATAATAAAACTATGTTTGGATATCTAAGAAATTTACAAAGCTAGTTGCTCACTTTAACTGGTAAATAGTAGCACTAACTGCTCCAAGAGTCTGTTTGATGGAGGTAGATTCTGCAACTTGCAATAAAGGGACTTTCACATTTCCACTAAATGAAGGCAGGCCTGAGCCCTGTGTTCATAGGAGGAATATTTTATGGAAAAAATATCAAAGGGTTTTTGAAAAAAAGGAATCTTTGCCTGCAGTGAAGGGATGCTGGCAGCCACTGTTAAGCAAGCCAGGTGAAGGGACACTGTAGATAGAATTTCAATTACTCCATCAGCTAGGCTTTGAAGCTGCAAGGCCATTAAATGCTAATCAAGGTGGCCTATTGCAACATTCACACCTGCCTTGAGTCAGGGCTATTCTACAGATATATAAACCTCACTTGCCCAGTTTCCAACAAACCCCTCAACCTCTGAGGATGCCTGCCATAGATGTGGGCAAAACGTCACGAGAGAATTCTTCTGAAACATGGCCATACAGCCCGGAAAACTCACAACAACCCAGTGATTCTGGCCATGAAAGCTTTCAACACAAATTAAATTACAAACATTTAAATCAGTGGACAATTTCTTGATTCCCAAGGGCCTACCCAGTCAATATTTAACTATGAATTTAAACTCATGCCATGTATTTACTATATTTTACTCTTTGTTCTGTGAAATCCCAATCAGTTTACCAGCTGTTAGGATTTTTGGGAGTTGAAGGCAAAAACATCTGGGGACACACAGGTTGGGAACCACTGCTCTAAGGACCCCTGGAAACTCATAAGGATCCATTAGCCTTTGAGAGCGGACCATTTTAATAGGTTCTCCACCCCTGCAAGAGTAGGTTGTAGCTGTGATAATAGCCCTGACTAGATAATGAAAGGCATGTTGCGGGATTTATCACTCAGTGAAATATTATCTTAGGACATGGTTCAAATTTTATCTGAAGACAATAGGCTTATTTCTGGCTCACTGGACTGCATCCAAGTTCCAAACACTAGCTTTTGCTAACTGTTCCTAATACTGCCAGTGTGCTAGAAGCATTAATTTGTCTTTGTTCCATTTCCAAGTAAAGTCAAAAACTGAATCAATTTTGCTCAGGCACAGGTTTCTACTTCCAAGTTGATGTGGAAAAATACCAGATGTAGAGGCTACCATTGCTAAGAGGTAATTGATCTTTCTGTTCTAGAAGGTCAATTAGCCTCAACACATTGAGACTGGGTAGAAGATTTACCAGAGCTAACAGTGAAAGAAATGTAATGCTTAACTTTTGGAACTCTTTGAGATATGAACTACAGCTACACTTCCAATTTAATCATTTCAATCATTTTTAACAAAACAATTCAGTGCATGTTTAGCCATTCCTAAGAGTCTGTAGTAAAGTAAGTTGACCAGGGCAAGGGGAAGAGAACTGGAAGATAGGACATGGGCGCTACACACAACCCTACTCTACTCAGGAATATGGTTCTATTATTTACTTTTTCTGAAAGATTAAGTACAGCATTTGTCCATTTGTATCAGTTTACACATCATGGTAATTTGAGATTAACTAGGTTATTACTTTTGAACAAATAACACACACACACCCCTCAATCCCTGGCCAAAAAAAAAGATCAATGACCCCTTATACAAGTCATTATAGCACCTCTGTTCGCTGCAAGCATCACTTCTAGACATTTGGAATGCATATTTGAAAAATGGTATCAGTACCAGCTCTTTGGCACTTCCCTGGCGCAGTGGAGATAGCAAAGAAGTCTTTCAGGCTCAGTGGATAGACTAAGCTCTAAACTTAGCTTGTCCAAAAAAACACTTGAAAAGCCTCAATCCACTCTGCTCTGACTGCTGCAATAGCAGCTCTTTGGCATTTCTCCCCCGGGCTTGAGAGTGTAGGTGGTTGGGGCTTCTTTTAGGTTCTCCTTGGACAGACTAAACTCTACCCTTGAGAGCTTTGTCCATCCATAGAGAACTTCAAAGAAGCACTGCCCCCAGCCTCTTTTATTTTCTAGAACGGCCTTTTGAGGTAACCGGGCAGGAAAATGGCAGTGGCTTTCACCAATCTGTGGAAAAAATCCAATTAGCCTCATGCTCTGTCCCAAAGCTTTACCTTCAATATCTGCATCATATCCAACTCCACAATTTTGGCCCCCAAACTTTTCATTGACTTAAACATGAGTTTAACTTAAACCAGAGTATAGATTGTAGTTTTGTAACTTTATATAAATAAGTGCCCTTTATATTAATGTGTAAGTTAAAACATTTTAGTCAAACATCAACTCTTCGTCCCAAAAATGGAAGAATTGCACCTTAACCCATGTAAAAATAGGAGTGATCTCATCCTCTGAGTAGAGTGGTAAAAGAAAGAACTTAGTCCATTCTGTGAGAATATCTCTTCTAGAATTACTTCTAGTCGTTTTCAATGCCTAGGTGGGAAAATGTTCACAGCAGATGCCAGAATCAGCTGGACCCCTGAGGCAGCTTCGGTGCTTTCTTCTCTCTTAATAACGATCCTTGACTTCCCCATGGGTCATAAGAAAATCTATAATTTTGGCCTCAAAATCTGATCTCAACTTATACATGATTATTTATATATGAGTATATACAGTATTGTATTATATACAATCTGAATACAATGAAAGTGTTGTTAATATGAAGGAAAAGCGGTTTTAGAAGTAAGTAATTTACCACACTCTGCAGTGACTGACGCTAAGCCTCCATACACAAATGGCTTCCAGCTCAAAGCTGCCATCCCCTTGGATGCTTCTTCCTTCTGCAGTGCAACAAAACAGAAGCACACTGTTCTTGAAAAAATGCATAAAAATAAACTGTAATGCATAATCATAAAACATACGACTTAGATGAAATAGTAGAAAACACTAATTTCATGGAGACTGCAGACATTCCTAATCTATAGCTTTCTTATTTTTCTTTTGATTGAGCAAAACCATCCATTGGGTTATGTCAAATATTTCTATTTACGGTTCTATGTTACACAGACCAATCTATCTATAGGTTAGGTCCCTTCCACACAGCTGAATAAAATCCCACATTATCTGCTTTGAACTGGGATATATGACAGTGTGGACTCGGATATTCCAGTTCAAAACAGATATTGTGGCGTTTTCTGACTTGATTTTCTGGATTATATGGCTGTTTGGAAGGTCCTTTTCATTCTTCTCAACTTGGGTCCTCCAGGTGTTGTGAACTTCAACTCCATCTTCCCTCACCCTGGATGGCTAACAGGCAACTGCATCACTCTGGGCCCTTCCACACCGCTATATAACCCAGAATATCAAGGCAGGAAATTCCACAATATCTGCTTTGAACTGGGTTATCTGAGGGCCCTTCCACACAGCCCTATATCCCAGAATATTAAGGCAGAAAATCCACATTATCTGAGTGTGGACTCAGATAACCCAGTTCAAAGCAATGTGGGATTTTCTGCCTTGATATTCTGGGATATTCTGGGATATAGGGCTATGTGGAAGAGCCCTGTGTCCACACTGCCATATATTCCAGTTCAAAGCAGAAAATGTGGATTTTATTCAGCTGTGTGGAGGGGGCCTCTGGCTCACATGTTGCCCTCTCACCCCTGCTCCAGATCAAACACGATCATATGCACAGAAAACTCCCAACTGAAATATTTTTTAAAATTAATGAGGCATCCAATTTTGCTTTGGATTTTCTTTCTGTGGCGATAATACTGAATTCTTTCAGGGCCCTTCCACACAGCCCTATATCCCAGAATATCAAGACAGAAAAACCCACAATATCTGCTTTGAACTGGGTTATCAGAGTCCACACTGCCATATATTCCAGTTCAAAGCAGAAAATATGAGATTTTATCCAGCTGTGTGGAAGGGGTCTCAGAATTAAGCCTTTACTTACAATCTAGACCAATGATTTGGGTCCCTCAATTTTAAAATAATCAGGATAGTACATAAACTTTATTTTGTCTTCCTAACCTCTGAAGCATACAGTGATTGTACATATTTTCTCCTCCCAATTCCCCCCTCCCTCGTTTCTATCCCTTTGTCTCTTTCTCATTATTTTCCTATAGTTTATATTGTTTCACACTTCTGCCTGTCTGTCCTTACTATTTAGAGCTCAACAAATTTTTTTAACATATCAGCCGAAAATAACGTATTTTCTTTCTTCTTTACACAGATTCAATGTCCAATCCATCAGGCCAGAATTTTAAATGTCTTGGTTTCCTTATTTATTTATTTATTTATTTATTTATTTATTTATTTAGGGCTTTTATTTATTTCCGCAGAGGGGCTCAGGACAGTTTCCTTCCCTCTCACTTCATTTTTGTAGCGTTATGGCTAAATACAGAGATGTTAAAGCCCAGTAAAAAAAATGGAAAATTAAGAGGAAACATAGATAATTTTACACTTGGAAGATTTTATCTATGAGAAAAGCAGGAAAGAAAACCCATGGGAATATTTTCTCTCTTGTCCAAAGATTATGTTTTTCTAAAACATGCTAAATTGCTCAATATCATTTATTAAACAACCTAACATCTTATGTTGCTAAAAGAGTAAAATAAGTTGTGGTCCTGGTATGAAAATAAATATTGCATATATATGAATCCCCCATATAGATGCAAAACTTACTGGGGGGGGGGGGTTCCCAGAAAAGAGGGAGGGCATTCCTTTACATCCAATGGTTAAAATTCCTCTATATTTTGTATGTTAAGTTCTGTGAGAAGTCAGAAACATGTATAACCTTTGTGCTAATAAAAAGTACTATCCAACTCATCCAAACACTAAAACACCCTCATCGCCAAGCAAGGTGTCTTGGCTTTGCCAGTCAATGCCAATAGTACAGAACTAGAGGGACAGGCGATCACTAACTAACTAACTAACTTTATTTCTTATGAGTCGCCCTCCACCAAAGGTGCTCTGGGCGACTTACACAATTAAAATAAACAGGTTACATAGTCACCGCTTGTTACTAACAATCACAGGCTAAACATGAGATAGCAGCCATCACTCTAAGAAAAAATAAGCAACAATATACTATGTGTCGATGTGTGCCTTCAAGTCTTTTCCTATTTATCCAAATACCTATCACAGTATTTTCTTGTCAATAAGAGGTTTGCTTTTTGCTTTCCTCTGAGTGTGACTTGCTGAGCTCCATGGCTGAGCTCCAGTGTCTCCATCAACCACGCTGGCTCCTGCAATACATTATAGCTGCTCACAAAGCAAGCCATGATCCTCTCACATGCAACAGTTAAGACGGATAGTATTGCTACATCTTAAGTGACTTTTGAGGGGGGAAATACATTGGCTCTACACTAGTTTGCCACACTGTGTTGCAACACAGGTGTGTCACGTGAACGTAGGTCAGTCAGTTATTGCAATCCTAGCTAGTCGATTTAATTCATTTGAGTTACCTTGAGTACCTTCAAGGTTTATAGTGTCCTCATGCATTTCGTTATTACAATTTATGCATGTGACCATGCATGTTGTAAGGTGTTAGTTTAACCTCCGGCTTGCCACTCAAACTGTGTTGCGAAATGATGCACGTCTAAACAAAGGGCCACCAACATGAAACATTTGTAAAACTCAAATCTATGCTGTAGAAACAATGCAGTTTGTCACTTTTGCTGCGATGCTATGAAATCTAAGGAAGTTGTAGTTTTACAAGGACTTTTTTTGCCTCTGATGTAGTGTCAAACTGCATTCATTCTAGAGGAAAGAGACACCCTAAGACACTGACTGTGAAGTTCTTATACCCCAATTGCCCCAATTGCCCTCCAAGAGACATTGATAGGGAGAAGAAAAGGAACGAAACCATAGGGCCCTTCCCGACAGGCCTTATATATGCCTTGTAAGCCGCCCTGAGTCCCCCCTCGGGGGTGAGAATAAAATACTGTAAATAAATAAATTATATCACAGGATCTGTTCCCAGGTTTTGGGTTTTTCCCAGATTATCCAGCAGTGCAGACTCATATAATTAAAGAAGGAAATGTGGGATCAGATCCTGGGAGATAGGGCCTGCCTGGAAAAGGGGGTGTCAGAGGGGACGCCAAAGACCACCAGAAAACACAGTATTTTCTGTTGGTTGTGGGGGTTCTGTGTGGGAAGTTTGGCCCAATTCGATCGTTGGTGGGGTTCAGAATACTCTTTGATTGTAGGTGAACGATACATTCCAGCACCACTCCATTGGCGCCCCCTTGTCACGGGGGAGAGACTTGCGTACCCTAATGAAGTTGTGAGCTATGCTGGCGGTGGCATAATAGTCACTAAATGTCAAGGTCAATTTTCCCCAAACTCCACCAGTGTTCACATTTGGGCATACTGAGTATCCGTGCCAAGTTTAGTCCAGATCCATTATTGTTTGAGTGCACAGTGCTTTCTGGATGTAGGTGAACTACAACTCCAAAACTCAAGGTCAATGCCCACCAAACCCTTCCAGTGTTTTGTTGGTTGTGGGAGTTCTGTGTGCCAAGTTTGAATGAATGCCATCGTTGGTGGGGTTCAGAATGCTCTTTGATATTAGGTGAACTATAAATCCCAGCAGTTACAAACTCCCAAAGGACAAAACCCCAAACCCACCAGTATTCAGGAGGAAAGACCTGGCCTTGGGAAAGGGGAGGGGGCGTGATTGACAGCTCCCCAACGTCGCCACTCAGGAGGGACGTCACGTGCTCGCGGCCTCAACTTTTGAGAAGTTTGCCCGGCCTCTGAAGGAGGACGACGACGACGCTTCCCCTCCCAGGAAGGAAGGAAGAAGCCCCCGCCCCGCCCCGCCCCCGGGAGCCCCAGCCCACTTACCGTGCCCTGCTGCCTCTCTGGCCTGAGTGACTGAGCCGGCGGCGGGGAGGGAAAGTCGAAGGGAAGAAGGGCGAAGGGAAGGACGGAAAGAAGGGGCCGGCGACTGCGCATGCCCACGTTTGCCGGCGGCGTTGGGGAGGCAGGGGGACGCGCATGCGCACTGCCCGGGCTGTGAGCGCGAGGGAGAGAACGGGGGAAGAGCCCCAGCGTGCGCGCGCGCGCGCGCAGGACTACTTCTTCAACCCTTTGTTTCCAACTTCGAAGGGTGGTCTTTCTATGGCGGCCTCCAAGTACACAAACCCACGGCAACACGAAGCAATACTGGCATTTAAAAACCCAAACTGGAAAGGATTAATCAGGCAGCCAATTTTGCTTTGGATTTTCTTTCTGTGGAGATAATACTGAATTCTTTCAGGGCCCTTCCACACAGGCCCTCTATCCCAGAATATCAAGGCAGAAAACCCCACAATATCTGCTTTGAACTGGGTTATCTGAGTCCACACTGCCATATATTCCAGTTCAAAGCAGAGAATGTGGGATTGTATCCCGCTGTGTGGAAGGGGCCTCAGAATTAAGCCTTCACTTACAATCTAGAGCAGGCCTGGGCAAATTTGGGCTTCAGGTGTTT
Source organism: Anolis apletophallus (assembly GCA_030556195.1). Taxonomy (NCBI): domain Eukaryota; kingdom Metazoa; phylum Chordata; class Lepidosauria; order Squamata; family Anolidae; genus Anolis; species Anolis apletophallus. Next base: position 128,865,942 of record JARBWK010000004.1, on the reverse strand, counting down.
TGGACTTCAACTCCCACAATTCCTCACAGCCTCAGGCCCCTTCCAAAGGGCAAACTTGGGCCTTTCAGGTGTTTTGGACTTCAACTCCCACAATTCCTCACAGCCTCAGGCCCCTTCCAAAGGGCAAATTTGGGCCTTTCAGGTGTTTTGGACTTCAACTCCCACAATTCCTCACAGCCTCAGGCCCTTTTGGACTTCAACTCCCACAATTCCTCACAGCCTCAGGCCCATTCCAAAGGCCTTTCAGGTGTTTTTTGGACTTCAACCCACATTCCTCACAGCCTCAGGCCCCTACCAACGGTAAAATTTGGGCCTTTCAGGTGTTTTGGACTTCAACTCCCACAATTCCTCACAGCCTCAGACCCATTCCAAAGGCCTTTCAGGTGTTTTGGACTTCAACTCCCACAATTCCTCACAGCCTCAGGCCCATTCCAAATTTGTTTTGACTTCAACTCCCACAATTCCTCACAGCCTCAGGCCCCTTCCCCCTTTGGACTTCAACTCCCACAATTCCTCACAGCCTCAGGCCCATTCCAAAGGCCTTTCAGGTGTTTTGACTTCAACAGCCCCAATTCCTCACAGCCTCAGGCCCCTTCCAAAGGCCTTTCAGGTGTTTTGGACTTCAACTCCCACAATTCCTCACAGCCTCAGGACCATTCCAAAGGCCTTTCAGGTGTTTTGGACTTCAACTCCCACAATTCCTCACAGCCTCAGGCCCCTTCCAAAGGGCAAATTTGGGCCTTTCAGGTGTATTGGACTTCAACTCCCACAATTCCTCACAGCCTCAGGCCCCTTCCAAAGGGCAAATTTGGGCCTTTCAGGTGTTTTGGACTTCAACTCCCACAATTCCTCACAGCCTCAGGCCCATTCCAAAGGCCTTTCAGGTGTTTTGGACTTCAACTCCCACAATTCCTCACAGCCTCAGGCCCATTCCAAAGGCCTTTCAGGTGTTTTGGACTTCAACTCCCACATTCCTCACAGCCTCAGGCCCCTTCCAAAGGCCTTTCAGGTGTTTTGGACTTCAACTCCCACAATTCCTCACAGCCTCAGGCCCCTCACCCAGGTGTTTTGACTTTGGGCCTTTCAGGTGTTTTGGACTACAACTCCCACAATTCCTCACAGCCTCAGGCCCCTTCCAAAGGCCTTTCAGGTGTTTTGGACTTCAACTCCCACAATTCCTCACAGCCTCAGAACCATTCCAAAGGCCTTTCAGGTGTTTTGGACTTCAACTCCCACAATTCCTCACAGCCTCAGGCCCATTCCAAAGGCCTTTCAGGTGTTTTGGACTTCAACTCCCACAATTCCTCACAGCCTCAGGCCCCTTCCAAAGGCCTTTCAGGTGTTTTGGAGTTCAACTCCCACAATTCCTCACAGCCTCAGGCCCCTTCCAAAGGCCTTTCAGGTGTTTTGGACTTCAACTCCCACAATTCCTCACAGCCTCAGGCCCCTTCCAAAGCCCTTTCAGGTGTTTTGGACTTCAACTCCCACAATTCCTCACAGCCTCAGGCCCCTTACAAAGGGCAAATTTGGGCCTTTCAGGTGTTTTGGACTTCAACTCCCACAATTCCTCACAGCCTCAGGCCCCTTCCAAAGGGCAAAGGCCTTTCAGGTGTTTTGGACTTCAACTCCACAATTCCTCACAGCCTCAGGACCATTCCAAAGGCCTTTCAGGTGTTTTGGACTTCAACTCCCACAATTCCTCACAGCCTCAGGACCATTCCAAAGGCCTTTCAGGTGTTTTTGACTTCAACTCCCACAATTCCTCACAGCCTCAGGCCCTTCCAAAGGCCTTTCAGGTGTTTTGGACTTCAACTCCCAATTCCTCACAGCCTCAGGCCCCTTCCAAAGGCCTTTCAGGTGTTTTTGACTTCAACTCCCACAATTCCTCACAGCCTCAGGACCCTTCCAAAGGCCATTCAGGTGTTTTGACTTCAACTCCCACAATTCCTTTCAGCCTCAGGCCCATTCCAAAGGCCTTTCAGGTGTTTTGACTTCAACTCCCACAATTCCTCACAGCCTCAGGCCCATTCCAAAGGCCTTTCAGGTGTTTTGGACTTCAACTCCCACAATTCCTCACAGCCTCAGGCCCATTCCAAAGGCCTTTCAGGTGTTTTGGACTTCAACTCCCACAATTCCTCACAGCCTCAGGACCATTCCAAAGGCCTTTCAGGTGTTTTGGACTTCAACTCCCACAATTCCTCACAGCCTCAGGCCCCTTCCAGGCCTGGGGCCTTTCAGGTGTTTTGGAGTTCAACTCCCACAATTCCTCACAGCCTCAGGCCCCAGCCTCAGGCCCCTTCCAAAGGCTAAAGGCCTTTCAGGTGTTTTGGACTTCAACTCCCACAATTCCTCACAGCCTCAGGCCCATTCCAAAGGCCTTTCAGGTGTTTTGGACTTCAACTCCCACAATTCCTCACAGCCTCAGGCCCCTTCCAAAGGCCTTTCAGGTGTTTTGGACTTCAACTCCCACACTCCACACAGCCTCAGGCCCCTTCCAAAGGGCCTTTCAGGTGTTTTGGACTTCAACTCCCACAATTCCTCACAGCCTCAGGCCCCTTCCAAAGGCCTTTCAGGTGTTTTGACTTCAACTCCCAACACTCACAGCCTCAGGCCCCTTGCTCTGTCGTGGGAAAAGCTTCCCCCAAACCCCGTGAAAGAATCTAAAAAAAGCAGAAATAACGGAAGCCTCCGCTCATTGGCATTTCGGGAAAATTGAAAAAAAACCCCTTTTAAAGGGGGCCAATTTTCCCCTTGATACTGTACCCCAAAGGCGTTTAAAAAAGGCCCCTCTTGGATTATTCTTTGCACATTCCAGCATTTTTTTGACCAAGGATCAGGCTGTGCAGTCCATTGATGTACATCTGTCTTTCAGGGGGCGCTGCCGGGGTTTTTTTCCCCCCTAAGTGTGTTCTTGGTAGAACTGTACTATTGCCAGCTTTTGTCTTAGGAACAAACCCGGGTTTGTTTTGGCATCTTTATGAAACTATCTTAATCTCCACCCTCCTCAGCCCTTCCTCTTCCCCCCCAAAGTGAAATTGTTTTTCCCCTTTTTTGGGGTTGGGGTCAGTGAATTAACATTAAAATTTTGTCTTCTGGGGGCCTCCTCTTTGGCAGTCAGATCCGCTAGCCTTTTTCCCCTAAACCCCCGGGTCATTCCCCTTTTGATGTGTTTTTAAAATTCATAAAAAAGCCCTTTAAAAACCCAAAAACCCCCCCCCAAAACCAGATCAACATTAATCTGCATTTTTGCACCCTTTCCGGGGGTAAAAAGCCTTTTTCCCCCCCCCAAAAATCCCCGTGCAATAAATTTTTAAAAAAACCCCAAAAGGGGGAATCTGTATGTTTTTAAAACCCCCCGCCCCGGGCCAGTTTTAAACATGAGTCAGCGCAATCAGCTCACCGGGTTGGGCGAAAAGGGGGGGGGCCCCGGGTTTTGCCCCCCACCCTCCCAGGAGCCCAACAGCAAACCCGGCCCCCCTCCCTCTCTTATAAAAACTGGATCCATCCGTGTATAGGGTTAATTTACCTACCTGTTCCCAAGAAATCATAAGTCTGGCCTACTGGAATGAATAAATCCATTGTCTCAATGCAGTCCTTTATTCGAGGGGTCTTGAAGAGGCGGCTAGAGCAAAAAGTGTTGCGGATTTAACATAGGGACACATCTCTAGATGCAGGGGTTGTTGTTACACACAAAGACACCCTCATGTAGTCAGTCGTTCATTTGTCAGCCAGTAGAGGACCTTAGATCTGAAGTGCTTTTACATGATGGGGACCCTCACTGTGAGTGCTTTTCAGAGTGCCAGGCTTGGTGGCTTCTCCTAGTGCGTCCACCGCAGCTGCAACGGCCCTCAAACAGGGGCAGCCCCCTGGCTGCAGTGTCTATTTCGCCCGGACAGATAAGCTACAGGGCGTTGCCATGTACCTAAAAACTGTGTCAAGACCCTATAGCAGTCCATCTCTTTCTGCACAGCAGAAAGAGATGGAGCTGTTCTACCTCGATGTGAACTAGCATGGTGTTTGAGATTACATTCTTTTCAGTATCTGGGAAGCTGAGTACAGCTCTCGTGAGTCCCTTTCGAAGGGATTCTTATTACCCCTCTGTTGGCTCTGACCACAGTGGCTTTTTTATTGACAGCTTTGTTAGGAATCTCAAGTATCTTACATAGAGCGGTTTTACTGAAAACTCCTCTCTCTTTCCCATCTGTATCTTTCTATGTTTTGAGTTGGAGTAGCTGAAACTCCATGACTTTTACTTCCATACTCAACTCTTAACCACTTCTTTCTGGTCAGACCAAACTAAATATTCGCTTTTTTCTTGTTTGACTATAGCATATATTGGACACTTTATAATGTATATAATACAGCGCCTTGACGGTTCTGGGTGTATTGCTCACCTGCTTTGTCAGCGTTCCGAACCGGCCAAGTTCAGCGTCAAACTTTCTGACGAGCGCCAAAGACCATTCGGCAGCTCTGGTTCAGGTTACGACGAATTGCTGAATGAGATGCCTTTTAAGTACCTGGAGAATTCTTAGGAAACGCGATCACGCCTGGCTGGCGGCACCGCTCTCACCAGGTCTCCGCCAGAGGCAGGGTAGTTGAGAGAGGTAAGGGCTATTCATTGGGCGTGCATCGCGTGGTCCGTACGAGAACTTCGACAGCGATGTGCGTTCAATGCATCATCGCAGCAGTTTGGCCCAACGATTCGGTCACTGCGGCGGTGGCTTGGCTCTAGGTCTTGCACAGTGATATTTCCAACCATGGCGCGGCATTTTGAAGCGAGGCCGTTCAGCGACCACGGCTTGAACGGCTATTCCCGGCGCGGCTTGATATTTTGCAGCTTCTCTTGGATCCCACTTCCGGCATACCTTTACGCTGGGGTATTGGGCGCTTTCTCGCGCGAGCTGACCACTTCGCCATATCAGCTTCCTGGCAAGGGCAACGTTTGCCAACCATTCACGAGGCTCAGAACACATCTTCGGCCCCGGTAGCCACAGTTTTATAACACCAAGCTATATTGCAACGTAACTTGTTTTGATACAAAACAATCTCTGTTCTTCTTGCAGCGGGATGCTTCCGAGTTGGCTGGCTACTCTCGAGGACGTTCCAATGCCGCCGCCGCCATATCTTGGCCAAAATATACCCCCGAGAAGGATGGGTTCAATCTGGAACCGCCCATTAGCTTGTGCATAGCGCGGCCTCTGCCCGCCACTTAATGTTGCCACCTGTACCGCTGTTGAACGTTTTGTGGCGCTCTGCATTGCACTTCGCTTTGTTTGTTGACGACACTGGGAAGTATCTCCTTCCTAATTACTACGGTTATCGCGCGAGTGTCTATTAGAACACTACGCGTTGACGCCGCATCGCGCGGCGTCAGTGGCTCCTGCGGGTTCGAAGCGGCTTTTGAAAAACGTGCCACTCTATCTTTTCCGGCAATTCATCTTGTTCTGGTCTTCCTCTTCTTTCTCTTGCGGCGTGGTAAGCTTCTGAGTAGCCAGGTTTATAGCTTTACTTCCACCTCTTCCATGGCTACGAACTCTGGCTGTGCCGTCCTTTGCTACGCCACCGTCGCACCTCACGACGTTTCTTTACATTCACTTTCCGGTGGCTTCTTTTTCTAGGCGGACGTCTCGCCTCTCCCTCTATCTCTCTGGCATCTTCAAAGGGGTAATTAATCTTCATGGAAAGAGGGCCTTGGTAAGCAGGCGGCTCTTCAAGGGCAGGTCCCTTCCTGGAGGGAAACCGGGCACGCCACTATTGTTGGGTAGTGGAACGGAGGAGCTAGCGCAGGCTGGGACGCTGCTTTGGCAGTCGGAATTGTCCCGCTTGAACCCGCATCTGCTAGTTGCTCTAATTCAAATTGCAAAGTCTGTGGTGAATTTACTGAAGTTAAAACTGGCGCTCCGGGGGAACAGGAACAAGCTCTGGGCTTGCTGGGAGCGACAGGGCGGGACAAACTGATTGGCGCAGCAGGAGAAGGAAGAAGTCTTGGGCTTGCCGGGAATGGCAGGGCGGGGACGATCTGGATTGGTGCGGAAGGAACAGCAGGGACCGCCTCGGAATGCGTCACGGCCGTGGACGTCATCTGGGCGGCCGAGCCTGTCCCAATGGTGGGGAACATGGCTGGAGCTTGGGCGGGGGCTCTGGGGCTGGCGTGAGCGGGACGCTGGGGCTGCTTCCCAGGCCCGGTTGGGGCAATAAAAACCTCTCTCTCTTCTTCTTAGCGGAGGAGTTCTTCTGGCTCCTCTTGGAGCACCGGAGGACTTTTCCCCACTTTTCTGTTTGCAAAGCAAATCTTCCTCTCACGACATTTTGGGCCAGCCCACCACACCCCCTCTGCAACCATTCGCTCCCACGCCGCGGAGTAAATCCATTGATCATTTGGATGTACTGCGTGGCAATAATCTGCAAGTTTTTGACACTTATCCCAATCCCAGGTTCCCTCGCTTGGCCATCCGATCTCTCGGACAGATGGCCAAACTTCTGTGCACAGATTACTAAGCTCAAAAGATTTCATCTCCTGGGTGTTTCCCTCAACTGCTAGCAAACAAAACCTGTCCCAATTGTCTAGCACACACTGCAAAGGGGTCTCTTTCTTCTGCTTTGAGCCTGCACTCCCCATCTCTTCTGCCTATCTCAAACCCCACTTCAGTGCTTTCCCCCTTCCCCCAGTGTGTGTTCCCTCAGTGTTAAAGTGCACGAAATAAACTATACTTGCCGATGTTCTGCAGACCCTGGGACTCGCGTCTCGCCTTCCCACGTCACCAACCAAGTTGCGTCGGCTCTCTGGCGATCGGACCTGACGTCGCCTCCGACTCCTCTCTGCGCGCTTATGCCAGTTTGCTAGCCCTCTTTGGCCGGGCACCACCTTTAGGTGTCCCTGGACTTTTTCTAGCCGGCTCTACAGAGGCCGCTTCCCAGCCAGCCTCTCCCTTCTGGCTTTGCTTTCACCCTCAACGTTAGTTGCAGTCTCACTTGGGTCACCGGCGTTCGTGTGGGGCGATTCAGGCGGCCGGCTCAGTGCAAAAATCGGTCAAAAAACAGGCGGGACGTCCCTCCTCCTCAGCCCTCCTGAATGGCCTCACCTTACTAGCCGGGGAGCAAGTGCTGTCATCAACGGAGATCACGTTCGTTTCCCTCAACTCAGACCCGTCTAGATATCTTTACCATCACGTCGGGGTCACCAATTGAAGCAGAACTGGGAGTTCTAGAACTCCAAGTACCAAGTTAATCTTACCAACGCTGCCCGAACGTGCGGATACTTAGAGGAGGGAAACTCGTGACAACTGTGAAGTAGGGTGAAAGACAAAAAGGTTTATTTTCAATCACCAGCTGGAGGGTATTTGCCTACAGAACGCAGCTGTAGATAGGGCAAAAGACCCCGTCACATTTCATACAAAGACTTTTATACTCCTAATGGAGTCCATCCAGTTAAACCCTCCCCTTCTTCATGGTTAAAACAATCATAATTGGCTGGTGATTACTGTTGTTACTTGACATTTCATTAATCCAATAAACACTAAATAAATGATTTGCATCATGTCTCTGTCATCACTAAATATGAGAACAATAGCTTTCTGTAAACTTTCTTTCACACAGTGCATGCTATCAATTTTTGCCTCTCTCTGTTCTTTTCTCGTTACTTTTGTCCGGGCTTCCTGCCAGCAGTGAAGATAGGACTTGCCATGCGCACTGATGTTCTCATTCACATTAAGATTCCCATTACTTTCATTAACTCAAACTGCACTGTATCCCCACTCATCTAGCATATATAGTATAACTTGGCACAGAGTGGATTAGAATGTATATAATCAGGGTGTTAGTCTTCTATAACATGTGCCTTATTGATTCCAGGCACCAAAACCCTCTTTTTCAGAGTTGACGCACGGGTAGCATCACTTTCTGACTGTACTTTTTATGCTCGGAAAAGTACCAAACCTGCTTCACCACAATTCCTCACAGCCTCAGGCCCCTTCCAAAGGGCAAATTTGGGCCTTTCAGGTGTTTTGGACTTCAACTCCCACAATTCCTCACAGCCTCAGGCCCCTTCCAAAGGCCTTTCAGGTGTTTTGGACTTCAACTCCCACAATTCCTCACAGCCTCAGGACCATTCAAAGGCCTTTCAGGTGTTTTGGACTTCAACTCCCACAATTCCTCACAGCCTCAGGACCATTCCAAAGGCCTTTCAGGTGTTTTTGACTTCAACTCCCACAATTCCTCACAGCCTCAGGCCCCTTCCAAAGGGCAAATTTGGGCCTTTCAGGTGTTTTGGACTTCAACTCCCACAATTCCTCACAGCCTCAGGCCCCTTCCAAAGGCCTTTCAGGTGTTTTGGACTTCAACTCCCACAATTCCTCACAGCCTCAGGCCCATTCCAAAGGCCTTTCAGGTGTTTTGGACTTCAACTCCCACAATTCCTCACAGCCTCAGGCCCATTCCAAAGGCCTTTCAGGCGTTTTGGACTTCAACCCCACAATTCCTCACAGCCTCAGGCCCCTTCCAAAGGCCTTTCAGGTGTTTTGGACTTCAACTCCCACAATTCCTCACAGCCTCAGGCCACTTCCAAAGGCCTTTCAGGTGTTTTGGACTTCAACTCCCACAATTCCTCACAGCCTCAGGCCCATTCCAAAGGCCTTTCAGGTGTTTTGGACTTCAACTCCCACAATTCCTCACAGCCTCAGGCCCATTCCAAAGGCCTTTCAGGTGTTTTGGACTTCAACTCCCACAATTCCTCACAGCCTCAGGCCCCTTCCAAAGGCCTTTCAGGTGTTTTGGACTTCAACTCCCACAATTCCTCACAGCCTCAGGCCCCTTCCAAAGGGCAAATTTGGGCCTTTCAGGTGTTTTGGACTTCAACTCCCACAATTCCTCACAGCCTCAGGCCCCTTCCAAAGGCCTTTCAGGTGTTTTGGACTTCAACTCCCACAATTCCTCACAGCCTCAGGCCCCTTCCAAAGGGGCAAATTTGGGCCTTTCAGGTGTTTTGGACTTCAACTCCCACAATTCCTCACAGCCTCAGGCCCCTTCCAAAGGCCTTTCAGGTGTTTTGGATTTCAACTCCCACAATTCCTCACAGCCTCAGTCCCATTCCAAAGGCCTTTCAGGTGTTTTGGACTTCAACTCCCACAATTCCTCACAGCCTCAGGCCCCTTCCAAAGGGCACATTTGGGCCTTTCAGGTGTTTTGGACTTCAACTCCCACAATTCCTCACAGCCTCAGGCCCCTTCCAAAGGGCAAATTTGGGCCTTTCAGGTGTTTTGGACTTCAACTCCCACAATTCCTCACAGCCTCAGGCCCCTTCCAAAGGCCTTTCAGGTGTTTTGGATTTCAACTCCCACAATTCCTCACAGCCTCAGTCCCATTCCAAAGGCCTTTCAGGTGTTTTGGACTTCAACTCCCACAATTCCTCACAGCCTCAGGACCATTCCAAAGGCCTTTCAGGTGTTTTGGACTTCAACTCCCACAATTCCTCACAGCCTCAGGCCCCTTCCAAAGGGCAAATTTGGGCCTTTCAGGTGTTTTGGACTTCAACTCCCACAATTCCTCACAGCCTCAGGACCCTTCCAAATTTGGGCCTTTCAGGTGTTTTGGACTTCAACTCCCACAATTCCTCACAGCCTCAGGACCCCTTCCAAAGGCCTTTCAGGTCAGGTTTTGGACTTCAACTCCCACAATACCTTACAGCCTCAGGCCCCTTCCAAAGGCCTTTCAGGTGTTTTGGACTTCAACTCCCACAATTTCTCACAGCCTCAGGACCATTCAAAGGCCTTTCAGGTGTTTTGGACTTCAACTCCCACAATTCCTCACAGCCTCAGGCCCCTTCCAAGGGGCAAATTTGGGCCTTTCAGGCATTTTGGACTTCAACTCCCACAATACCTCACAGCCTCAGGCCCCTTCCAAAGGCCTTTCAGGTGTTTTGGACTTCAACTCCCACAATTCCTCACAGCCTCAGGCCCATTCAAAGGCCTTTCAGGTGTTTTGGACTTCAACTCCCACAATTCCTCACAGCCTCAGGCCCCTTCCAAAGGCCTTTCAGGTGTTTTGGACTTCAACTCCCACAATTCCTCACAGCCTCAGGCCCCTTCCAAAGGCCTTTCAGGTGTTTTGGACTTCAACTCCCACAATTCCTCACAGCCTCAGGCCCCTTCCAAAGGCCTTTCAGGTGTTTTGGACTTCAACTCCCACAATTCCTCACAGCCTCAGGCCCCTTCCAAAGGGCAAATTTGGGCCTTTCAGGTGTTTTGGACTTCAACTCCCACAATTCCTCACAGCCTCAGGCCCATTCCAAAGGCCTTTCAGGTGTTTTGGACTTCAACTCCCACAATTCCTCACAGCCTCAGGCCCCTTCCAAAGGCCTTTCAGGTGTTTTGGACTTCAACTCCCACAATTCCTCACAGCCTCAGGCCCCTTCCAAAGGCCTTTCAGGTGTTTTGCTGAAGCATAGAGTGATTGGCGCTTATTTTCTCCTCCCCATTTCCCTCCCCCCTCTCTTCCTATCCCTTTCTCACTATTTTTCTAGTTTATATTGTTTCAGCCCTTTGCACAATATAAGCAACATCTTGTAACATTTGTCGACCTCACCAAAGCCTTCGACACTGTGAGCAGAAAAGGTCTGTGGCAGATCCTGGAACGACTAGGATGTCCCTCCAAATTCCTAATTCAAAATGATTATCCTGCTACACGAGGGCCAGCGCGGTCAAGTCAGATACGGCAATGCTCTCTTATAACTAATGGAGTGAAGCAAGGTTGTGTTCTTGCACCAATCCTATTTACAACCTTCTTCAGCATGATGCTCCAAAGGGCTACGTCAGATTTCAAAGAAGACGGCATATATATACGCTATCGTACTGATGGCAGCTTGTTCAACTTAAGCCGTCTGAGGGCTCACACTAAGACTCCAAGTGTAAACTATCTAGTCCGTGAGCTGCTTTTTGCTGACGATGCTGCCCTTGTCACCCATACTGAAGCAGCTCTGCAGCGCCTCACATCCTGTTTTGCAACAGCTGCAGAGCTGTTTGGGCTGGAAGTCAGCCTGAAGAAAACAGAAGTCCTCTACCAGCCCGCACCACAGGAAGAACACCATCATCCCCACGTCAACATAGGCAAATCTGTGCTTAAGTCCGTCCAGCAGTTCACCTACCTGGGAAGCATCTCTTCAGACGCTAAGATTGATAAAGAGATAGATCACAGATTAGCAAAGGCATCTAGTGCATTTGGAAGGCTTCACAAAAGAGTCTGGAGTAACAAACACCTGAGACAAAGCACCAAAATCAGTGTGTACAAAGCTATCATACTGTCTATTCTCTTATATGGGTCTGAAACATGGGTCACCTATTGCCAGCACCTACAACTCCTCGAACGCTTTCATCAGCGCTGTCTTTACACAATCCTAAATATACACTGGACTGACTATGTGACGAATGTTGCTGTTGTTGAGCAAGCAGGGATCACCAGCATTGAGGCCATGCTATTGAGAACTCAGCTGTGCTGGGCAGGGCACGTCTCTAGGATGGAGGACCACCGCCTTCCAAAGATACTACTCTACGGTGAACTCGCTAAAGGTCAGCACAAGAGAGGCGCCCCCAAAAACTGATATAAGGACTCCCTGAAACAACATCTCAGGCTCGGCCAGATTGATCACCAAAAATGGTCCACCCTGGCCTCACATTGGGAGGCATGGAGACGCACTATCCACAATGCTGCGGCCTCTTTCAAGAAGAAACGCTGAACAGGTCTCAAAGAGAAACGACAACGCAGAAAGAACCGCAACTTGGAAACAGCATCACCCAAGGAGACTTTGTGCTGTGCTTTCTGCAACTGGACGTGCCTATCTCAGATTGGCCTTTTTAGTCATCAACGCACTTGTAAAAAGTATGGGATGAGTCCTTCCTAAAGAATCTTTGTTCACGAAGTAATGCTGAGAGATAGTTTCAGGCCTTTGCACAATATAAGCAACATCTTGACTGGAATGGATTAGTGGTGGCGACAGATTTGAGGATATGGCTTATCAATTCTTATCAATTCGGAATTGTGGACAGAGTATTGTTCTAATTTAATGGCCGTTGATTATTGTTTTAATCTTACTGCTATTGTTTAATTTTTTTAATTTATGGTTTATATTGTATTGATGATGGCATTGGATTGCTCTGAGTCCCCCCTCGGGGGTTGAGAAGGGCGGGGTAAAACGCTGTAAGTAAATAAATAAATATATGCCATCCAGTACTTGCCATCTGCTTGCCCACAGAAAAACATACTTAATAATCTAGAGGACACTACAATCCCACAATATCTGCTTTAAATTGGAATATATGGTAGTGTGGACTCAGATATCCCTGTTCAAAGCAGACATTGTGGGATTTTCTGCCTTGATATTCTGCGTGATGTGGCTGCGTGGAAAGGCCCTCTTCTTTGGGAGAGAAGCAGAGGAATAGAAAAACTCCTACTAATAACCAGGCTTAATGGCAAACCATGAAATGAGTCACCCAGGTCATCAGGAAAAACACACCTGAACGTCTTCCTCAGATGAATGTCTACACACTAGCAATACTGTTAAATAGAAACAAGTTAGTAAGGGATGACTGTAGTGTAGCAAATGAGGGTTAACGCAAAGCATTTGCAATCATGCTTTTGCAAGGAATGAAGAGACACCAAAGTGCAATCGCAAGGATGCAAAACCCCAGGTGGGAATTGCCTTAAAGAAAGAGAACATAACATTCTTATATACAATTTAATTAGATTCATATTGAAGATAAGAGTTGTGTTACATGTTATTTAAGTTCTCCCTCAGATTCTTGAAGTCCACCCTACAGATTCTTCTCCTACAGCGCTCTGGCAACACATCAAAAACAGTATCCTGCAGTCTGCTGAAGAATCCCTAGGATTCTCCCTTAAGAAAAACCAAGACTGGTTTGATGAAAACAACCAAGAGATCCAGGAGCTGTTGGCAAAGAAGAGAACCACTCACCAGGCATTCCTCGCCCAGCCATCTTGCCATGTAAGAAAAGCAGCCTTTCGTCTCGCATGTAGTAAACTCCAACAAAAACTCAGAGACATCCAGAACAAGTGGTGGATTGATTTATCAGAAAAGACACAACGCTGTGCAGATCTCGGTGATCACAGAGGTTTTTATGAAGCTCTCAAAGCAGTGTTTGGACCTACTTATCAGGTCCAAAGCCCCTTATACAGTACAGATGGTCAAACACTAATTACTGATAAAACCTCCATCCTGAACCGATGGGCTGAACATTTTCAGGGTCTCTTTAATGCCAGCCGAGTAGTCCAAGGTTCAGCTATCCAACACATGATACAACAACCAATGAAAAATGAACTGGACACAGCTCCCACTCTGGAAGAGACCATTGAGGCCATACAGCAGTTGAAAATGGCAAGGCAGCCGGGATCGATGGAATCCCACCTGAAGCTTGGAAACAGGGAGGTCATGTACTGCATGCTAAATTCCACGAGCTCCTTGTGAGTTGCTGGGAAAAAGGTGAACTGCCATCAGATCTCCGAGATGCAGTTATCATCACCCTGTATAAGAAAAAGGGAACAAAATCCGATTGCTCAAACTATCGAGGTATAACACTGCTCTCCATTGCTGGAAAAATCCTTGCAAGGATACTCCTGAACAGATTAGTTCGGCTATTGCAGAAGAACTTCTCCCTGAAAGCCAATGCGGCTTCAGAGCAAATAGGAGCACCACAGATATGGTTTTTGCCCTTAGACAACTGCAAGAGAAATGTAGAGAGCAGAACAAAGGACTCTATGTAACATTTGTCGACCTCACCAAAGCCTTCGACACTGTGAGCAGGAAAGGTCTGTGGCAGATCCTGGAACGTCTAGGATGTCCCCCAAGTTCCTCAAAATGATTGTCCTGTTACATGAGGGCCAGCACGGTCAAGTCAGATATGGCGATGCTCTCTCGGAGCCCTTTCTCATAACTAATGGAGTGAAACAAGGTTGTGTTCTTGCACCAACCCTATTTACAATCTTCTTCAGCATGATGCTCCAAAGGGCTATGGCAGACCTACAAGAAGAAGACGGCATATATATACGCTATCGTACTGATGGTAGCTTGTTCAACTTAAGCCGTCTGAGGGCTCGCACTAAGACTCTAAACTATCTAGTCCGTGAGCTACTTTTTGCTGACGATGCTGCCCTTGTCGCCCATTCAGAAGCAGCCCTGCAGCGCCTCACATCCTGCTTTGCAACAGCTGCAGAGCTGTTTGGGCTGGAAGTCAGCCTGAAGAAAACAGAAGTCCTCTACCAGCCCGCACCACAGGAAGAACACCACCATCCTCACGTCAGCATAGGCACATCTGTGCTTAAGTCCGTTCAGCAGTTCACCTACCTGGGAAGCATCATCTCTTCAGACGCCAAGATTGACAAAGAGATAGATCACAGATTATCAAAGGCATATAGTGCATTCGGAAGGCTTCACAAAAGAGTCTGGAGCAACAAGCACCTGAGACAAAGCACCAAAATCAGTGTGTACAGAGCTATCATACTGTCCATTCTCCTCTATGGGTCTGAAACATGGGTCACCTATCGCCAACACCTACGACTCCTCGAGCGCTTTCATCAGCGCTGTCTTCGCACAATCCTAAATATACACTGGACCGACTATGTGACGAATGTTGCTGTCCTTGAGCAAGCAGGGATCACCAGCATTGAGGCCATGCTATTGAGAACACAGCTGCGCTGGGCAGGACACGTCTCTAGGATGGAGGACCACCGCCTCCCAAAGATACTACTCTACGGTGAACTCGCCACGGGTCAGCGCAAGAGAGGCGCCCCAAAAGAGATATAAGGACTCCTGAAACAACATCTCAGGCTTGGCCAGATTGATCACCAACAATGGTCCACCCTGGCCTCACATCGGGAGGCATGGAGAAGCACTATCCACAATGCTGCGGCCTCTTTCGAGAAGACACGCCGAATGGGTCTCGAAGAGAAACGACAACGCAGAAAGAACCGCAACTTGGAAAAAACATCACCCAAGGAGACTTTCTGCTGCGCTTTCTGCAACCGAACTTGCCTATCTCAGATTGGCCTTTTTAGTCATCAACGCGCTTGTAAAAAGTGTGGGATGAGTCCTTCCTGAATCTTCGTTTGCGAAGTAATGCCGAGAGAGAGAAGTTCTCCCTCATAATTTCATTGAAACATAGGTAGCAGAATTGCACCCAGCAGAGGAAGGGTAGGAATATGGGGCCCTTCTACACTGCCATATGATAAGACATTATATAGTCTCATAAAATCCCATGCAAAGCAGATAATGTAGATTATCTGCTTTGATAATCTGGATTATATGGCAGTGTGGAAGGAGCCGTAGTTTAATGTTTTGTTGACCTGGGGAGTCTCAGAAGCAGCCTTGAGGGACATGAGCTGCCCTTCCTCATGCTTGACCTATGGTGACCACAACTCCGCAGGACAGCCCCCCAGAGGTCCAATGGGTAACATGATGTAGAAAAACAAGAAATTAGGCATGTACAGGTTACTAGGTGCCAGTTCACTCAACCGCAAAGCTTCACTCCCATGATAGAAAACAAGGAATCTGTTTATCCCAGATTATCAGGCAGTGCATTCATATAATCCAGTTTAAAGATGAAAACCTGGGATCAGATTCTGGGATATAGGGCCTGCCTGGAAGGGCTCTGGGTTATATGGCTGTGTGGAAGGGCCCCAAATTGTATCACTTCAATATACCAGAAAATGTGTGGCTTCATATGCCAGTGGACCTCCTCCTTTCTACATGCCCTGATCATGCATTACTGAAGAAGTGTTTCCTTCTATCTATCTGGGGATCCTTCCACACAGCCCTATATCCCAGAATATCAAGACGATATCTGCTTTGAACTGAGTTATCTGAGTCCACACTCAGATAATGTGGGATTATATTGATATTCCTGGATATAGGGCTGTGTGCAAGGGTCCTCAGTGTGGACTCAGAAAACCCAGTTCAAAGCAAATATTGTGGGATTTTCTGCTTTGATATTCTGGAATAGAGGGCTGTGTGAAAGGGCCCTGGAATCTCTAGTTAGTGGGTGAAGTGAGTTCTTCAATTGTTTGAGATGTAAACGATTTATGTTTTTAATGTTCTTGTTCCGGTTTTTATTATGTGTTAATATTTTACAGTGTTTTGGGGCATCAAATCATTGCCGCTGTAAACCGCCCTGAGTTGCCTGAGGGCTGAGAGGGGTGGTATACAAATGCAGTAAATAAATAAATAAATAAATAGAGTAAATATTTTTAAAAATCACACTTTGAAGTAGTCAGCCCTCCACAAACATGTTTGAAAATACCCCCATGCACACACACACACACAAATATTCCAAAAGCAAGTCTTTTGAATTAGCCATTTTATATAAGGGACAACATTATACTATGTCATTGCATTTAATGAGATTTCAGCATCCTCCAAGCTTGCTATCCATAGCGACCCTTGTACAAAACCCCAGTGAACACTAAGGGCCCACTGTAATAAAATCCTAAAAATTTACAGCATATTCAGGTTGCCTGAAGTATAATACTGTATCTGATACTGTGTTCTCTCAAATGCATAAAAGCATGACAGTATATTTGTTACTCCTTCGAAGGTACTACAAAGTTCTTTGCTGTGTATGTTATGGGTAGACTCTATAAAACAGTATTTCAAAGGAACTGTAGCTAATCACAGAAGTTTGAATAACAGAAAGAAATGCTGTTACCTTAAAAACATTAAATATAACTATAGTATAGAGGTTTCAGACAGTATTGTTTATTGCCCAACTCTGATAACTTCTGGAAACACTACCAGCTGCCTGAGTATAAAGTTACAGAACTTTATGTAACACTGCTGCTTCAATAGGAACATAACGCTAGTATCAAAAAACCATTAGATTTGCATTACAACACCATCTGGTTGCCATCAATAATTTCAACTACAAAGCAGTTAATGACAGAAAACAGTAATTCTCTCCTCTGGTTTCTTACCTTGAAATGTAACAATATGGAAGAACTGAATAAGATCATAGTTAAAACTTTAAAGGCCAATCCTTGCCGTTTGTATATTGATCCACACACAGAGAGAGTCCCGGGGAACAAGGTTGTCATGACAAGATAGAATCAAATTACATGGCCTTTCCAAACCTTCCCTGACTTTGTGGAGTCAGGCTTGAGGTCAAAGCTCAAAAAAATGTAAGTTGATTTCTTTCTTTAAAATATATATGAACAATATAAATTTACTTTCAAAATATGCAATAATATATATTTAGGGAGAGGAAAATAAATAGGTATGTTCATCTATTGAAATAAAATTAACAATAAAATAGCACCTGCATATAAACAAATGGGAGAAATAAATAAAATGACAGAACACCTATTATTTAATTAACAAAGGATGGCTACTCACATACATACTGGATAGGTTGAAAGTGTACTTCCAACTTCATGGAGCAGTGACTCTTAATCTTTTTTTTTAACCAGGGATCACTCTCTAACATTATACCAATAGTTATGAATGAGTTTTTGGTCAACTTTAGATTTGGTTTGGTTATTTGGGGTACTGATTCAGAACATTGTATTGGATAGACCAAATCAGCTCTAGTTTCTGATACAGAATATATGCCATCCAGTCAGGCATGTAGCCAGGGGGGGGGTCCTAAGGGGGCATCCAGTAGTTGCCATCTGCTCACCCACAGAAAAAAATCTGTATACCTTTATAAAACGGAATGTTTGTATGTATGTGTGTGGAGGGCGGGAGGGCGGAAATGTGGCAGCGTTCTGATTGGCAGCCACTTTCACAGGCCACACCGACCAGCGTGGGTGATGGACCTGCACCAAACTTGGTACACATAACCCCCCTAACCCCCTTTACGTCCTGGTGCGGTTCGGGGGACATGACACACGGATTATGGGATTTGTAGTACTTTCTAACACTTTGGTTCCCACAGACCACTGAGGCCACCAAAAAGGACCAATACAGACCACGCTTAGCACACACAGCCCCCATGACCCACTCTACGTCTTGGTGCAGTTCAGAGGAGGGTGGACCATGGATGATGGGACTTGAAGTACCTCTACTCACTTCCCAAGTCCGTTACGACCCTCATCCAATTATTGATCGAGACCACACTTGGCACACATAACCCCTATGACTGGCTTCATGTCCTGGTGAGGTTCGGGGGGAGGACTGACAATGGATGATGGGATTTGTAGTACTTTCACACCCCTCTGTTCCCACAGACCACTGCGGCCCCCAACAAACACCGAGAAAGACCACACTTGGCACACAGAGCCCCAGTGACCCACTCTACATCCTACTGAAGTTTGGAGGGGGGCAGAACATGGATGATGTGACTTGCAGTACCTTCCCTCACTTTCCAAGCCTGTTATAAACCTAATCCAATGACTGATCAACACCAAACCTGGCACACAGAGCCCTCATGACCCACTCTACATCCTGGTGCAGTTTTGTGTGAGACGGACCACGGATGATGGGACTTGAAGTACCTTCACTCACTTCCTAAAAACAATGCAACCCTCATCCATTCACCAATACAGACCAAACTTAGCACACAGAGCCCAAATGACCCAATCTACATCCTACTACATTTTGGGGGAGGGTGGACCAGAGATGATGGGACTTGCACTACCTTCAGTAATTTCATGATACCACTGCAACTCCCAATAATGATGGATCAAGACCAAACTTGGCACACAGAGCCCCCATGACCCACTCTACATCATCCTGCAAATCACCCGGGCACCGCCGGGTGCCCAAGCTAGTATTTAATAATCTAGAGCTGATGTGGTCTATTCAATGCAATTTTCTGAATCAGCACCTCAAATAATCTCAGAAACAGGTGTAAAAACGAAGACACCAAGGCGCACCCACTTCCAGACACCACATGGAACGGCTCTGCTCAGGAGGAGGGGGGGGGGAGGAGAAGCAGCATTAAGGGGGCATGTTGTTGCACCTTTCCTGGGTAGTCAACCTCTCCCCTCCGGACATCCCCATTGCCTCGGCACTGATGGGGGTTTCACAACATCAATCGCTCTCGTTGCAACAGTGTAGAAACAATGAGGCCGCATACCATATTTTAGTTCTTGCGGATGACTAGTGGTCCACGGACCACAGGTTGGGAACCACTGTCTAGAGGGATCTCCATGGTCAAATAGGAAGCCCCCCTATTAAGAACTTGGGGCATGTCTAGAATCTGTTTCCTAAACTCAAAAAGGCCCAGAGGTGGGGCAAGGATGGAGAATCATCCACATTACGAGGTATCCACAGCTTCATCTGCTCAACAACACATGCAAAATATATTAAATATACATAGCAGACAGAATAACTGTCAAATGCCTTCATAGCTGGAATCACTGGGTTGCAGATTTTCGGGCTGTATGGCCATGTTCCTGAAACATTCCTCGGTAGGAATATGGGCCCCTTCTGCACCACCATATGATAGACATTATATGACAGTATATAGTCTCATAAAATCCCATGGAAAGCAGATAATGTAGATTATCTGCTTTGATAATCTGGATTATATGGCAGTGTGGAAGGAGCCATAGTTTAATGTTTTGTTGACCTGGGGAGTCTCAGAAGCAGCCTTGAGGGACATGAGCTGCTCTTCCTCATGCTTGACCTATGGTGACCACAACTCCGCAGGGCAGCCCCCCAGAGGTCCAATGGGTAATATGATGTAGAAAAACAAGAAATTGGGCATGTACAGGTTACTAGGTGCCAGTTCACTCAACCGCAAAGCTTCACTCCCATGATAGAAAACAAGGAATCTGTTTATCCCAGATTATCTGGCAGTGCATTCATATAATCCAGTTTAAAGCTGAAAACCTGGGATCAGATTCTGAGATATAGGGCCTGCCTGGAAGGGCTCTGGGTTATATGGCTGTGTGGAAGGGCTCCTAATTGTATCACTTCAATATACCAGAAAATGTGTGGCTTCATATGCCGATGGGCCTCCTCCTTTCTACGTGTCCTGATCATGCATTACTGAAGAAATGTTTCCTTCCATCTATCTGGGGGCCCTTCCACACAGAATATCCCAGAATATCAAGACGCAGGCATGTAGCCAGGGGGGGGGGGGCTAAGGGGGCTTCACCCCCCCCCCCGGAAATTCTCAGGGTGGTCCGCGAAAAGGCCTTACTGGTACATTATTTAAACTGTTATGTTTATTCATATCATGATCTGATCGCCATGCTCATTATATCCCACATTCATGGGGTTATTGGGATAACAATACAAAAGGTTTGCTAGGGTAGACCCTCTTCCACCCAGTCTCAGCCCCCCGAATCAAAATCCTGGCTACGGCCCTGTCAAGACAATATCTGCTTTGAACTGAGTTATCTGAGTCCATACTAAGATAATGTGGGATTATATTGATATTCCTGGATATAGGGCTGTGTGGAAGGGTCCTCAGTGTGGACTCAGAAAACCCAGTTCAAAGCAAATATTGTGGGATTTTCTGCTTTGATATTCTGGAATAGAGGGCTGTGTGGAAGGAGCCATAGTTTAATGTTTTCTTTACCTTGGGAGTCTCAGAATCAGCCTTGAGGGACATGAGCTGCCCTTCCTCATGCTTGTCCTATGGTGACCACAACTCCGCAGGGCAGCTCCCCTTGAGGTCCAATGGGTAATATGATGTAGAAAAACAAATTAGGCATGTACAGGTTACTAGTGCCAGTTCACTCAACCGCAAAGCCTCACTCCCATGATAGAAAACAAGGGACCAAACACTTTCAGTCCAGTTGTGGGCTAGGAGTGATCCCTTGGCTCCCCTTCTGGCTGGCCACAAACAATGCCAGCACTGCCTTCTTGTTCTAATTCCAGCCCGATGTCATTGTTGCTTTTAGAATTGTAAGCGATTTAAAGCCACAGTAACACCCAATGCAAGGCAGCCCATGGCTTCAGGAGCCAAGGAAAGTTCTCTTTGGACTGCAATGGGACTCCATACAGTGCCCCTCCTCCCCGGTATGTGCTGGAGCAGGGGTGCTCATTAGGTAGATCGTTATCTACTGGTAGATCTCGAAGGGTGTCCTGGTAGATCCCAGGCAGATCGTGTGTATGGCTCCCATGCCATTTGTGAGGAATGCTCAGGGGCTTATTATACTCACATTTAGTTGAATTCAGTCTTAAAATACTGTATATTATATGGCTCTCACTGAAATAAATTTCCTAATATTTTGCTTTTATGGCTCTCTGAGTAGTGGGTAGGTAGATCTTTGGGACTTGGTTGTTTTATAAGTAGCTCGCATGCTGGAAATGTGAGCACCCCTGTGCTGGAGTTCACAGGCAGTCCCCGAGTTACAGGCATCCGGCTCACAGTTAAGAACAGGGTGAGACAACAGGAAGTGAGAGACATTGACCCCTTGGAAGAGAAATCCACTCCTGGAAGATTTATCCTGGGGAAAAGGGAACACCACTGAAGCTTTAGTACCAGTTCTTGTTTCCACAACAAGCCAATTAATTGTCTCAATATCTAATGATTCAAATGGACAGAAAATGAGGCCTAATCTTCTGAGGAGGGGCACTGACAGCAAAACAAGCACCTTTCCCTAAACCAGGCCTGGGCAAAGTTGGGCCTTTCAGGTGTTTTGGACTTCAACTCCCACAATTCCTCACAGCCTCAGGCCCCTTCCTACCGGCTGTTAGGAATTGTGGGAGTTGGAGTGCAAAACACCTGGAGGGCCAAAGTTTGCCCAGGCCTGATCTATATATTTCTATATGCTTCTCTATCTATCTCCTGCCGCAGCCTGGGTTTAGGCCTGGTTACGAGACAAAGATGGCTTTGGTCGCTTTGGTGGGGTGGACGCCTTATTCCAGTGCTTCCCAACCAGTGTGCCGTGGCACACTAGTGTGCCGTGAGCGATCATCAGGTGTGCCGTGGGGAATTGAAACCTCCAATACCCTTTCTTCCCCCTCCTGCCGAACACTTTTTCTTCTCCAGTCAGGCCCCCTTCTTCCCAGCCTTGCTCTGCTTGCTTTGCCTCGCTTTGCTCACTCTGCTGCTTCTGTGGGAGGGGGGAGGGAGGAAGACATGACCCGTGCAGGCACTACTGCGCAGACTCGCCCCACGTCTTTCTCCCTCCCCTCCACAGTGCTCTCTGGATATAGGTGAACTACAACTCCAAAACTCAAGGTCAATGCCCACCAAACTCTTATAGTATTTTCTCTTGGATATGGGAGTTCTGTGTGGGAAGTTTGATTCCCTTCCATCATTGGAGTTCAGAATGCTCTTTGATTGCGGGTGAACTATCACTCCCAGCTGTTGAGCAAGACCTTCGTGTGTGTGTCTTTCTGCCATTCCTGCCAGGATATCTATTGTTGTGTTCATCGAAACAGGCCCCGGTTTCACACTAAGTGAGTGTATAAATACATTTAAAAACATATTAACTATATGTATTACTGTGTTAAGAGTGTCATTTTTGGTTGGTGGTGTGCCCCGGGATTTTGCAAATGTAAAAAATGTGCCGCGGCTCAAAAAAGGTTGGGAAACACTGGTAACTCCAGACATATTTAGGTAAAGGTTTTCCCCCCTGACATCAAGTCCAGTCGTGTCTGACTCTGGGGGTTGGTGCTCATCTCCATTCCTAAGCCGAAGAGCCGGCGTTGTCCGTAGACACCTCCAAGGTCATGTGGCCGGCATGACTACCTATCTCTGTCAGGCCTGGGCAAATTTGGGCCCTCCAGGTGTTTTGGACTACAACTCCCACAATTCCTAACAGCCTGCCGGCTGTTAGGAATTGTAGGAGTTGTAGTCCAAAACACCTGGAGGGCCAAAGTTTGCCCAGGCCTGATATCTCTCTATATATCTATATGCTTCTCTATCTATCTCCCGCCGCAGCCTGGGTTGAGGCCTGGTTACGAGACCAAGATGGCTTTGGTCGCTTTGGTGGGGTGGGCGCCCTATATGCGAGCCAAAGCTGCGAATGGGAACGACTCCTTCCTGCGGCTTTCCCTTTGAC
Source organism: Anolis apletophallus (assembly GCA_030556195.1). Taxonomy (NCBI): domain Eukaryota; kingdom Metazoa; phylum Chordata; class Lepidosauria; order Squamata; family Anolidae; genus Anolis; species Anolis apletophallus. Next base: position 128,842,983 of record JARBWK010000004.1, on the reverse strand, counting down.
TCGGAGCAAACGGCAGGAAGGGACCGGGAAGCTCCGCCTGGCCGCTCAGGGCCGGGCCGCTCTTCCCCGCGTAGCTCTAGGGGCGGGGGCGGCGCGTAGGCCCGGGCGCGCTTGCGTCACAGTTTCGTGCGTCATGAGGAGCGCAGGGATTGGCGACGTTCGGGCGGCCGGGACGTGCCCTGCTGGCTATATGAGCTCCGTGGAGGCACCGCCTCGGCCTTTTCCGCCTCGCTCCTTGTCCGCGACGGGGGCCGCTGCCGAGCCGCTCCTCTGCCACAGACCGCCCGCCGCCGCCTCTTCCTCCTCCTCGGCCCGACCTTGCCTGACGCCGCAGCCATGATTATCTACCGCGACTGCATCACCCGTAGAGAGAGAGAGCGAGAGAGAGAGATCTCCCCTCAGCTTGGGAAAAGGGAAATCAATGGGGGGAGGGGGAGGAGGAGCCGGCAGGAGCCTCAGAACTCCCTCCTTGCGCAAGAAGGGGCGCACTGCGGCTGCGCGGCCTCGCATTCCAAGCGCTTCAGCGCGAGCCCCCCCTTTCCTCACACTGCGCCTGCGCGGCCTTCGAGAGAGTGGGGAGGGAGGGGAAGAAGAAGAAAAAGAAGGGCAGCGAGCGAGCAAGCGCGCGAGGGGAGCGGTGGGGGGGGGGGAGGTGCTCCTCGCGCGCCGGCATTCCACAGAGTGCGCATGCGCTTTGCTGCTGCTACTATTCCAGCTGGCAATCGCGGGTTTGCGGTGGCTATTGCGCTTGCGCAGTCAAGACTGGGTGGAGAGGTCCACAAACTAAGGCCTTAGGAGGAACTTCCGGTTTAGTGCAAGCAGGGGAGGAGGGGTGTGACCTGTGTTTGGGAAGAGGCCTTGTCAGGCCCCATGATGCCGGGGCCAAAGGAGCACAGCTTGAACAGCCCTTTCTTGTCTTTTTTTTTCTCCCGCAGAGGATGAGATGTTCTCGGACATCTACAAGATTACAGAAGTGGCCAACGGGCTCTGCCTGGAAGTGGAGGGAAAGGGCCTGAGGTTTCTGGGGGTGCACCTGGGAAGGCCATGCCTGATCTATGCACAAAACACATCTGTTTCCACCAGACCTTTCTGAGGAACAGCCAATGCTGCCGCTAGGCCCCCCCGGCTTGGGAGAAGGCTCAAGTGCCTCCTTCGCCTCCACCTCCAGCTTCCTGTTTGTCTATGGAAGGGGGAAGAGGAAGGGAGGGAGGCTTTGAATTGCCGGGACACTCCGAGGAAAGCAACAAACTGGAGAAGCGCCTCTTTCTTGCTCTCTCCTCAAAGGGCCTCCTTCCACTCAGGGCTACGGAAGCCGGGAAGGTCTCGCTCAGGGCAGCATTACCTTTCTTCCCAGCGAGGCACACATCAGCATCCTTCACGGCACACTAGTGTGCCGCGTCACACCGGTTGGGAAACTCTGGACTAGGCAATGCTGGAGGGAGGAGTGGATGCGCAAGCAGGAACAAAAGCAAAAGGGGCCTTGGCTCTGCTCCAGGGCTTGCTCGTTTCTTCTTCCTACAGAAGCCCTGGAGCGAAGGGCTGAGTCGCCTTTGGGGAATTAACTCCACAGCGGCGTTCTTTTGAGCCCTTGTGAAAATACGCAAATCCTTGGGGGTTGCTGGCTGTCCTCGTGAAAAATTGCTAGGAAAGAGTTGAATTGAAATGTGTCCAAAGCTCCAATCATAGAAATGGCTGAATAATACACAGGTAACTAGCTCTTGCTGTGTCTTAAGAGCTGGAATCATGAGAAGAATTTGCTTATTTACTATACACACTCACTTATAAACCAACCCAAATATATAATAACTAATAAACCTTATTTATACCCCACCACCATCTCCCCAATGGGTACTCGGGGCGGCTTACATGAGGCCAAGCCCAATAATACAATAAACAAAATCAAAACGCAAACCAAAACATAATAAGTTACATAAGGCATAAGAATGCAACAAACAATGTAAAATTAAAATAAGATCATATAACACAGTAACAGTGAGCAGGCCGCATGTATTTATTTACGTTATTTCTACCCCGCTCTTCTCACCTCCGCAGGATAAAACCTTGAAGCTAAAAACAGGGTGAGATAGGGGTGGAGCAGATTTATTTGTGAGGGAATGGGGTCGAGAGGAGTCTATGTACAGGAGAGGCAGAGCTGTACTCTTAAGGACAAACGTTGAGGGGTCACAGCAATATCAGGTTGTATGGTTAATCAAAGGTGCAATGGAAGAGCCAGGTTTTGAGATTCTTAAAACTTTCTAAAGTAGGGGCTCGTCTAATCCCGCCAGGTAATATATTCCAAAGTCAGGAGGCCACTGAGGGGAAAGCTCTCTCCCTTGTTCCCAACAAGCAGGCCTGGGATAACGGCAGGGGCGAAAGGAGAACCTCACCCGAAGATCGAAGGGAACGGGCAGGTACATGGAGGGAAATACGGTCACGAAGGTAGGCGGGTCCCAAACCGTTTAAGGGCGTTATAGGTGACGACCTCTACCTTGAATTGGGACTGGAAAATAAATGGCAGCCAATGGAGCTCCTTAAACAGCGGGGGTGACCGCTCCCTGTAATTCGCCCCCATTATTAATCTGGCCGCTTAGCGTTGGACAAGTTGCAGTTTCCGGGTCGTCTTCAAGGGAAGCCCCACGTAGAGCGCATTGCAGTAATCCAATCTAGAGGTAACTAAGGCATGGACCACCGTGGTCAAGTCCGACTTCACAAGGTATGGTCGCAGTGGGCACACAAGTTTTAGCTGCAAAGGCCGTCCTGGCCACCGCCGATACCTTTGCATCAAGTGTCAGCGCTGAGTCCAGGAGGATCTCCAAACTACGGACCTGTGACTTCAGGGGGAGTGCAACCCTGTCCAGCACAGGTTGCCACCCAATATCCTGGTATCTAATTTTACCACAAAAAGCTGGGAAATTTTATTGGCTCGAGTATAAGCTGAGGGTGGGAAATGCAGCAGCTACTGGTAAATTTCAAAATAAAAATAGATACCAATAAAATTGCATTAGGTTAAATGTTTTTCATTATTTACATAAAACTTTAATACTGATTAAATCATTATTCTAACCTTCAATGTAAATGTACTGACTGATCCTTCTAATCACCATAGTTTATTTTAACTATACATTTTGTGGGAAATTCTCTGTGTATATGAATTGGTGCCGAGAGGAGAAGGCACGTGAGCTGCGTGAAAAAGGAGAGTTGGGTTGCTGTGCGGAAAGGTGAAAGCCCTTCTTTCAACCCCATGCCTTCCCGCTAGGACTATGTAAAATATTTAAAACTGGGTTAATTTCAGCTAAAATAGACTCATTTAAATAAGTTGCTGAATGATGAATCCACATTTAAGTACACCTCAGTGTAAATCTCTTTTCAGGATTTACAACATTATTTAGACTGTCTTACAGATACTAAAATGATGTCCTCATCTACCCCAAGTTTTTGACAGCTGCTTCCCAGTTCCTTGGTGATAACCTTTGAGTATTTTTAGTTCTCACCCAACTTTGGCATTGAGGATTTAAAATGCTGCCATGTTGAACATCAAGAAATTTCAGATTGTAGCTTTATTCATGGCCTGGTCTCTACTGACCATTTAATGCAGTTCAAAGCTAACTTCAAACTGGAGCAGCCACAAACTCCCACAAGAGCAGGCAAAAGAAAGCTCTTAGTACATCAGTGCTTTGTTTGTGCCATCGAAATCCAACCAGGATTTCCTATGTAATCAAGACCATTTTTTCCAGTAGCAGCTTGAAACAGCATTAAATCATCAGTGTAGATGTTATGCAGTTGTAACCACAAAATTTTATCTTACCAGAATCTTTTGTTTCAATTGATCAGATGGTGAGCAGGAAAGAAGGCGTAATAGATGATGCTTTAATTGGTGGAAATGCGTCTGCTGAAGGTCTAGAATGTGAAGGAGCAGAAGCCACCGTGGTCACTGGCGTTGACATTGTAATGAACCATCACCTTCAGGAGACAACTTTCGATAAAGAGTCTTATAAGAAGTACATCAAGGACTACATGAAAGCGTAAGAGATCCTGGCCTTTTTCACTTCAACACTAGACACCACAGCATCGACTGTATGGGGTTGGCCTACCAAAATATTCAGATTCTTGGAGAAAGCAGCTTCTAACAGTGGCCGGCAGCTGTGAGCATGATATCTCAGTTGGAAACTATCAGTGCCCTGTTGTTTTCTAGTAGAGTTACAATGTACAGCCTTACGTAGATTTGGCTCCATCTATTCAGATACAGTATATCTCATAATAATACCGGAAAAATCAATAATGATATTATTGGTATGTTAGCTTTTCTCATAATTAAGCCAGCAGGGACATGGATGTTCTAGAGGGGGAAACTGAGTCATTTAAGATCAAGACTCAACTGTAGTACTAGGCAAATGTAGTGATATCACTGGGGATGCAGTGTGATGGTTTAAATGGGAATCACTTCATACGTCCAGGATTGACTACCCTACCAATGAGGGAAAGTAGCAAGAATAGCCCATTCTCTTCCTGTTGTGAATTTTGATATTTTACTCCTTTTTAAAACTAGGTAATGGGCATAAAGTTGTGTAACTAGGCATATTCTTTTACTGAATCTGTGATGGCAGTACAACTTCATTTTCCCTATTGTTTTCTTAGCATGGGAGACATTCACATGATACTTTGGGGACTTTTATTTGTTTTAGCCACAGAGCAGAAGTCCCTTTCAAATTAAAAAAAATCCAGCTCAAAACACTGAAAGAAGGGCATTTCTACTAAAAGATGGGGTGGTTGAAAAATATTTTATTGGAAGTGGATAGAGCCCAACCCTAGGCAGGAAATAAATAACAAAAAGAAAGCAACCGTGCCATAATGACTACATGGTCAAACTAGCTTTGTATGACCTGACAGAGCCACCAAGATAGATTATCCTCAGTTGTACCCTTGCTAATCTTGCTATAATGAGGTCCATGGTAAACCTTACCCATGTCAGATTATTTGTACATAAATTCTGTTAAGTAAGGCAAACTTGTGATTATTGATATTGGGACAGGGATATGAATGGAACCCAAGACTTCCATTTATAATTTGTTGGTTGTGTTTAAGAACTGTTTTTTTCCCTTAGAATCAAAACCAGACTTGAGGAAACAAAGCCAGAGAGAGTAAAGCCGTTCATGTCAGGGGCAGCTGAACAAGTCAAACATATCCTTGCAAACTTCAAAAATTACCAGGCAAGTTGCAGAGTTCTGTATTCCTTCATAAAGTATATAATCTGTGTGGCAAGTGATGTTTGTGGATAGCAAGGCAACCTTTTTTTACAGTTACTAAAAGCCTGCTAATCTGTAAGAAATGGCGAGAACTTGGATAAAAATATATATGTAAGATTTCTGATATATTCAAACTGCTATGAAGTACTCTATTAGAATTACTCTGGTAAACAGAAGCTAAGGCCTGCCTTAATGTTACTTTCATGTTAAAGTAGAAGATTATCATCATTAATTATATAGCAACATCCATGTATATTGTACTTTATAACTAAAACTATAGCAAAGTTGTTCCCCACCTTCTGCCTTACCATCTACTTAAAACACAATGCAAGATATAAAAAAAGGAATGGCAGGGTAGGAGGGGATTCAATTCAGCACATATTGCCCCCTCTCCTGAGGCCACGGGAGTTTCATTTTTGTCTGCCCCTAGCCATGATAGAGCTTTGTTTACCTCTTCTCCTTTCCCTTTGAGGCCAGGGCAGTGAATTGGATGGAGGGGCTTTCATTTGCCTCTGGGGATGATGGAACCGTGTCTGGTTCTCTCTCCAAGACCAGGACAGTGGCAATTGGGATGGAGGAAATGGGCTTTGCATCTGCTACAGGACCTAGGCAGCAGGTGGGCCTCTCAAAAGGGAATTTCAGAGGCTGGGTCACCACTAAGGATGTGCTGTCTCACCAGCGCAGCAGCTTCACTGTTTTGACCATTGTTGCTTTAAAAGCTCAGATCATCGCTTGGAATACCAGCACAAGGTTAGTTATGTTTGAAACTAGTTCCTTGAAAATAAACCTCAAGGGTTTTCTCCTTCCAGTTTTTTATAGGTGACAGCATGAATCCAGATGGCATGGTGGGCTTGCTGGATTTCCGTGAAGATGGCGTGACCCCGTTTATGATTTTCTTTAAGGATGGATTAGAGATGGAGAAATTTGTAAGTAGAAATTGTAGGAGAAACTGCTGAAATGAAAAGGTTGTGTGATTTAAAATGTTCACACAAAAGACAATAGATTCCTAAAATCGCAAAAACACAAATCCACTACAAGCCACAGTACATAAATCACAGAGGGTAAATGGTTTTTTTTGCAGCTCATTAAACAATTCCAGAGCACTGTTTAGGAGAACCTGATGTAAGTATCTATGGATAGTGAAGATACTGTCTCTTGACCACTTTGCCAGCAGTTTTCTTCCAACTAGAGAGTTCTGTAATAACCTTTTGGGGGCGGGTGCAACCAGTGTCCCTGGGTAAGGCTGTGCCATGTTTCTGTAAGGGCATGACAATAGTAGAAGCAGTGTTAATCCTTCTCTTTGTCCCTAACATTGAATATGCTTTGCACCCACCATTCAGAGTTGACACTGTCATTGAGCTATTAGCTTCAACTGAACAAACAGGGTTTTTCCTTCCCAGTAACTGCTGATTCTTTCCCTCTTGCTTTATATGAAGCTTGTTGAACTTCATAGCTTATAGCAGTGTTTCCCAACCTTTTTTGAGCCATGGCACATTTTTTACATTTACAAAATTCTGGGGCACACCACCAACCAAAATGACACACTAACACAGTAATACATATAGTTAATCCCACAAACGAACATGACTTTATTTCTATAAAAAAGATGCATATCTCTCTCTCTCTCTCTCGATATTTTGGGTTTTATGATAATATATTCCTTGATACTTTGTCATGGTCCATCTGTATATGTGTATGTGTGGAAGGACAAACCCACAAACAAGTCTACCTATCCAAATCTATAACAACCCTCAGGATAAAGTGTGTACTATAATATAAATAAACACAATCATGCACAATGAAAGAAGTACACCCTCATACAGTCTTCAGTAAATGTCCAAACATTTGGGATATGGTGTAAATCTGCAATGTCAAACCCTATATAGAACTCAATTACCAATATATCTCAAGCAATAAACAGAAACACTGTCCGTGCTAACCACAAGCTGAAATAAATGTGACCCTTCTATGGGAAAATCCACTCTCCACTCACAAGGCCCTCAAAATCCACAGTAACTGCAATTAAAACTCCCGCACAACCGTGGGCGTTCCTTTGGATCAATTCACATACTGTGTATAGAGGGTGAAGCCTCATGGAGCCTGTGTTGCGTCAAATGACGATTTCTGGAAGGCACTCGTGTTGCAGTCAATTGCGTCCCGTAGTGTATCCTGGCGTCTGAGGTGGCGATCTTCCCCAAGGGACGCAGCTTCGTCCGGAGCACTGTAGCCTCAGGAAAGTTTGGTTCCTGTACTCGCGTCATTGAGTGAATATGCTCGCGTCTAGTAGACGGGGTGCAGCAAGATAAATATTCCCCCATAAATCGTAACAGCCTAATAATGCAGCAGAACCAAAGAATAACAATGCTGCATTTATTGTTGTTCTTTGGTTCCGCTGCATTACCAGGCTGCAGTGCGCGCTGTGTGCTTTCACACAAAATTGGGTGCATGCACCAGGTCTGCGGTGAGCCCTTGGAGGAGGAAGGAGAAGGCGGACGGCCCAGGAATTGAGGACAGGCCCAGGAATTGAGGCACGGGTCAAGATCCCGGCAGGCGGGGGGGGGGTTGTGAGGAGGACTATGGCTGGGCCCAGGGCCTGTGCACGGCACCTCCCAGGACGAGCAGGAGCAGCAGCCGGAGCACCCTTCAGCAGCCACAGAAGCCACAGAAGAAGGGCCGAGGAAGGGGGCGCCGCGACCGAGGAAGGCACAGAGGGGCTGAGCGCCGGCCCCTGGGCTCCCTCCTCCCGCCTGGCCCCCACCAGCAGCAGCAACCAAAGAATAACAATAAATGCAATGCGAGCCCTCCGCACCCCGGGCCCAGGAAAGAAAGGAATACCCCGCTGCTGCCTTTGTACGGAGTACGGAGGGGATGGGAGGCAAACGGAGAAACCCCCTGGATGGCCTGGCCGCTGCGGTGGGGGTCGCTTGCCGGGCCCAGTCCCCTCGCCCTTTTCGCAGGCGGAGGCTGAGCCTCCGGCTGCAGAATATTATTGGAAGTTCCAATTTCTCACGGCACACCTGATGATCGCTTACGGCACACTAGTGTACCGTGTCACACAGGTTGGGAAACACTGGCTTGTAGTGTTGTCAATTTATTGAGTCTGAAAAATCCTTTTTAGAGTTCTTTACATGCTGTTTGGGCTCGTGGTGTCTAGTAATATAGTGCCACTCATCACCTTGGCTACCTCAACAATTGCTTCTCATGTTAGTAATTTACCACTCCACTTTTTCTCTCCCAAAGGAGATTCAAAGTTAGTAACACTAAAACCCATTAAAAACAAATACAGCTAGCGGAGGTGTTGGTGCACCAGAAGTGGATCCTGATGACGATAACGGCGAATCGGAAAAAGAACAAGAAGATAATGAGTGAAAATTTAAGACAAATAAAATGTTTTTCAAATAACGTGAATGGAATTAATTCGCCGTCTAAGAGGAAGAAATTGATTAATCAAATTAAGAAAGAAAATTGTGACTTAATAGCAATTCAAGAAACACATTGCACAGAAACATGTGGCTTATCTGAGTCAAAAAAATTGGGAAAGGAATTCTATTCGGTATCCCAAAATAAAAGAAATGGAGTTGTCATTTATGCAAAGGAATCTTTAATGCCAGAGTTTGCATTTAAAGACTTAGAAGGGAGATCAATAGGAATTTTGATAAAACAAGGAGAAGAAAAAACACTAATTTGTAACATTTACGCTCCCAATGGTCCAAAAACCAACTTCACCAGGGAAACTTGAAGATGGGTAGAAACAGCTATCCCCTAGCACCACCATCTGAAACCTGCCTGAGAGGTATGACTGCAACACAGTGGCTCTTGATTCCCAGTCCTCCCAGTCCTCCCAGAAGCATACCATGGTGAATGGTATCAAAAGCCATTGAGAGATCTCAAAGCACCTACACTGTCTCCCTGTCAGTGTTGAAACTGAGAAAGTTGGAAACAAAAATACGAGAGATAGAGTATGATAATTTAATCATATCAGGGGATTTCAATGGAGTAATGAACGTGAGAAAAGATAAAACGAAAATATTGAAGGGTAAAAGGAGAGAGGACACTAGTTCACTACCCAAAAACTTTTTGAGAATGAAAACAGATCTAGATCTTGAAGACGCATCGAGAATACACAATGAAAAGGAAAATGATTACACATTTTACTCAAATAGACAGAAATGTTGGTCTAGAATTGATATAATTTGGACTTCAAAAGTGTTAATATCCAGAATAGATGAAATTAAGATTAAACCGAGAGACATATCAGATCATGATGCTTTGGAGATGATATTAAATGAAATAGAGTAAGAAGATGGAGGTTAGATGATAACCTACTAAAATCTGAAGAGGATATAACAGGTATAAAAGAATTACTCAAATAATACTTTGAACTAAACAACAAACCAGATACTAAAATAGAAATTCTTTGGGCTGCGGGAAAAGCAGTAATGAGAGGTATCTTCATCCAGAAGAAAGCAAAGAAAAATAGAATAAAGAGACAAGATATCCAGAGGATAAGCAATGAGATAGAGGAAGAAGAAAACCAATTAAAGAAAATACCAACAGATAAAAATATTTTTTAAACGCTGGAGAATTTGAAAAAACGAAAAAATAGTCTAGAGGTAGAGGAATTGGCTAAACAGCTAAAGTTCATAAAACAAAAGGAATTCCAAAATGCAAATAAACCGGGGAGATGCCTAGCTTGGAGATTAAAAAGGGAAAGACAAGCAATCAAATAACAAAAATAAAAACAAAAGAAAAAAATACTCTTAATAAATAAGGGATATAGAAGAATTTCAAAAATTCTATGGTAACCTCTATAAACAAGAAGAAAGAAGTGATGAGCTATCTGGGAAATCAACACTTGGAGAAAATTTCAGGAGAGGGAGGCATTAAATAGAACGGAAGAAATAAAAAGAGCAATACAAAAAACTTGAATCCAAACAAAGCACCGGGACCAGATGGTTTCTCGGCCATTTATTATAAAACTATGAGAGACGAGTTAATGCCATACCTACTTGACCTTCTGAATAAGATACTAAAAGAAAGCATTGTACCTGAAACTTGGAAAGTGGCAAATATCACCTTTATTCACAAAGAAAATATGGAGGGTGCAGATGTAAAGAACTACAGACCGATCTCATTGCTAAATCTGGATTATAAAAATTTTATGGAAATTTTAAGTGAGAGAATGAATATTTTTCTAAATGCTTGGATTGGGGAAGAACAAACAGGCTTTCTCCCAGGAAGACAATTGAAAGATAATTTGAGAAATGTATTGGACATTCTAGAATTTTATGAACAACATCACCAAACGGAGATGGCGTTAATGCCCATTGATGCCGAAAAAGCCTTTGATAATTTAAGTTGGGATTTTTAAAAAGGAATCTTGAAAGAAATAGACATTGGATTTCACTTTACAAATGCTATAGAGGCAATGTATGGCACACAAAAAGCAACGTTATGGATCAATGGTCAACCTTCAAAGGAAATAAAAATAGAAAAAGGGACGAGAGAGGGTTGTCCCTTGTCACCACTAAATTATATATTGGCCCTCGAGATACTGCTTCGAGACATAAGAGAAGATCAATCTCTGCCGGCTACCAAAGTGGGAAAGCAAAATTATAAGTACAGAGCTTTTGCTGATGACCTGATATGTATAGTGAAAGAACCAAGAACAAATATAAAAATGGATAGATAATCAGACATGTAGCCAGGGGGGAGCTTGAGGGGCTTCAGCCCCCCAAATTCTCAGGTTGGTCCGTGAGAAGGCCTTACTGGTACATTATTTAAACTTATGTGTATTCATAACATGATCTGATTACCATGCTCAATATTTCCCATATGCATGGGGGTATTGGGATAACGATACAAAAGGTTTGCTAGGGTAGGCCCTCTCTCACTCATACTCAGCCCCTCCCGAATCTAAATTCTGGCTACGGCCCTGGATAAGATAAAAGAATATGGAAATCTAGCGAGATTGAAATTTAACAAGGATGAAACAGCAATGTTAACAAAAAAATATATCTAAGAAAGACCAACAAGAACTGCAGGAAAAAAACAGGAATGTGTATAACTTGCAAGATCAAGTATCTGGGAATAAATTTAATGGCAAAGAACTCCCAATTAGTGAAAAATAACTATGAAGAGAAGTGGAAGGAAATTCAAAAGAATTTAAAACAATGGAATCAATTAAATCTATCTCTAATGGGAAGAATTGCTGCTGTCAAAATGAACATCCTACCAAAGTTTCTCTTCCTCTCCCAAAACCTCCCGATTTTACGAACGAACAAGTTATTTATAGAATGGAATAAGGAAATATTAAAATTTATATGGAACGGGAAGAAGCCAAGGACTAAATACAATCATATGATTGACACGAAAAATAGAGGAGGATTTGGTTTACCAGACCTCAGATTATATTATGATGCCACTGGGTTAACCTGGATTAAGGACTGGATATCATTGAAAAGAGAAAAACTTCTAGCTTTGGAAGGCTTCGATTTAAGAGTAGGTTGGCATGCTTATCTATGGTATGACCAAGAGAAAAAAGAAAAGAATTTCAACAATCATTTTATAAGAGCCTTCCTACTTAAGATATGGCAGAAATATAGAGGAAAACTATACATGAAAACCCCAATGTGGATGTCACCATTGGAAGCGAGCCAGAGAAGGTTACTGGGATTGTCCCACTGGCCAACATATAAGGACTTATTAAGAAAGGAAAAAGAGGAATTCTGCCTATAGACAAAGGAGGAGACAACCAATCAATTGAAATCATTCTCCTGGTTACAGCATCTACAAACCAAAGAATACTGGAATAAAGACAGAGAGGTTTTGCGGAAAAGGAAAAGGAAATTTTCTGTGAAAAAGTTGTTAAAACGGAAAGGAAAAATATCACAAATTTATACAACAGATTACTGGAATGGGCTACAGAAAAAGAAGCAGTGAAAGAATGTATGATAACATGGGCAAGAAATATAGGAAGAACAATAAGACTAAACGAATGGGAACAAATTTGGCAAAGGAAAATAAAATACACATATGCCACAGACATTAAAGAGAACTGGTATAAAATGTTCTACAGATGGTATATAACTCCACATAAGCTGGGACTGATGTACAAAACAGTGAATAATAAATGCTGGAAATGTGAAAAAGCGGTTGGAACATTTTAGCATACATGGTGGACTTGCCCAAACGTGAAACTATTTTGGAGAAAAATACATGAAATATGTGAAAAAATATTAAAAGTAAAAATTAATAGACAAAGAGTTGGTCTTGGATAAAAATAAAGATATTTTGTTCACGTATTTAACTACAGCAGCAAGGATGGTACACGCAAAAAAATGGAAACAAAGAATTGGCAACAATAGAAGAATGGCTGAATAAAGTAGATGATATAAAGGAAATTGACAAATTAACTTTTGTCTTTAAATATATGGAAGACCCATTAAGAATATTGATTGGAAACTCTATGAGGAATTTAAAGGAAACTACAAATAAACATTGAATTTAAATCAATAAAATATTTTCCACTTGATAGATTAAAAATAAAGAGAAAGAAAGGACAAGATGGAGAAGTCGTTTACGAAAGAAATGAAAAAGATAAAGATTATATTATAGACGCTGGAACGATGATTTGGAAGTCATAGGCCCCCATCCTTCCCCAATTTTCCTAATCTATCCACCCCATACCAATTCCCTACTCCTGTTCCCCAATTATCCTATACCATTCCTTCCCAAGTATCTTAGATAGGTTGTTTGTTTTAATTGATGTATATATGAAAAATTCTGAAATAATTATATATATACACATATACATACATACACACACACACACACACAAATACATTAAAGGTAAATGTTTCTCATGACATTAAGTCTAGTTCAGTGTAACCTAATAGTGTCTGCTCTCTTGTCTCCTATTTGGGATGTTTCGATGAGGGAGATTGGCAGGCTTTCTGCCACTTGCTGCAGAGGATAGGTTAATAAATATGCAGCTTTCCAAATGCAAATGATTTTTTAAATTAAAATACTGTTGGGTTGTTTTGTTAGGAGGATAGTTTTACAGATAATGGAGCAATGTCTCTATGTTAATAGGCCAACAGTGTTGTCAAACAGGTTTTCAGCATATGCATTTTCTGCCCTTCTAATGATGAAAAGATTTTGCACTTTGAAGCTTGTTTATTTATTTATTTATTTACTATTTTTATATGCCACCCTTCTCAACCCCGAGGGGACTCAGAGTGGCTTACAGCAAACAACAATACTGCCAGAGTGGCTTACAGTGTACATATAACAATATTGCCGGAGCGGCTTACAACAAACTGAAAAAACAACAATTAACATTACAACATATCGCAATATTGTTAGCAATATTGCATGTAATACAAATATATAAATTATAATATCACGATATAATTCTTGTATCACATTATCATTGGCAGTATTATACTGTGTTACAATACAACACCACCAATACCAAATGCATATACCACATACCATACCGTAATCATACTATTATTATTATTACATTACAATTATTATACTATAACATGATACAATATATTGACATTATATTATATCATATTATATTATATCAAACTGCAATGCAATGTAACAGAATATTATATTATATATTATTATATTATAATTAAAATAATAAATAACATTTATTTAAACAAAATAAAATTACTTATTTAAATAAATTTTATAGAATCATTTTAAACAATTATTTTAAATTATAATGCAATGTAACACTACATTATATCATATATTATTACATTACACCATACTTTCTATAAAATAATACATAACATTTATTTAAACAAATAAAATTACTTATCTAAATAAATAATTTTATAGAATTATTTTAAACACAGCAAGAGGGGCCCTGAGCTGATGGAATGTCAGGAGGCAAGATGGAGCTGCCTTTCTTCCCCTTTCTTGTTGGTCAGGAAGAAAATGTAAACTGAAATGAATATGTAAACACATATCATATATAAATGGTATAACATACATAATGGTAGATTTAACATTTTCTGAACATAACGGACAATGTTTTGGCAGCTGTATTTATTTATACCTCTGTGACCAGAAGGGGCTTACCTTTCATTCTCTAGGAGGGCTGTAACCAGGTTTGGCAGTTATTGGAGGTTATGGGGCTGTATCCCCCCCGGGGGGGAGGTTTTTGAGAGGATTGGCCTCCTCCACTATCCTGCAAATTTGTCTAGTGGGTGTCTTTGAGGACATTTTCATCATGGCCTGTGGACCATGTGAAGTTCAGAAGAGATGCCTTTAAAAAATAGACTAGACAAATGACCTGATATAAGGGACAGATAAGATATGTTGGGGTGAATAACCAAATAAAATTGTAATACTTCGAATAAAGGACAGTCCCAAAAGTTCCAAAACTATCCCTCCTAGTAACAATTTTAATTGTGAAAATGCATTTATTCCTCCATTGGTATGTAATTCTTCATTACATCTTATCAAAGGTTGTAATGGTCATTTCAGGAATTTTCTTCCTGATGTAAGAAAATAATTGAAAACTATATAGATTTCAAAGGCTATTCATAATTCAATACTTCTTCTGTGAAAAATTTGCATATGGTTGGTTTGTGCAGGTTTAAAAAAATAGATTAAAGACCCACAGTCTCACCCAATCCTGTAGCCCCACCTCTTGGAAATGCAAATAAAAATATAAAAGACATTAAAAACATAGTTGACACCCCAGGCAAAAAGTTATAATATACTTCTATTCTAAGTACTTTATTTCTGCTAAATATAAACAAATGTACTTAAGTGATATTAATACAAACCAATTTAAACATTTTACTAAAATTCAGCTCTTATAATTTTAGTACTTTCCATTTTAGTAGCTTCCCATTTTTCATTTTTAGTAGGTTGATTTTACTGTATTTCAACAATTTCCACCAATATAATATCTTGCTATATTTTCCCCCTTCCTGTTAAATGTCTATTTTTACATCATACATAAAAATATTTTTTATTTTAATTTATTCTAAAAATGCTATTTTTCCACATCTCTTTCAATATTTTTCATACACAACCGGTTATCCAACCTCTCCACTGATAATCTTAATGCTGACAATTTGAACATTTTAAATGTAATTCAATCCTTGTAATTTCAACTTGAAAACAGCTTCTCTTTCTGTTCAACAGAAAGAAAGTGGCTGGACTTCAAATGAATGAGGGAACATGAAAATATGGAAAAACATGACATTTTGAGGGCATAATACATTTCCATTTGGACGTGGGCTGAGGCCACAGAAGTTAGGCTTTAGCCCTTGTTGCCAGGTCTCCGGGGTTATAAACAGGATTTACTATTTTATCTGAAATCCTTGATGCTCCAAGTGTTAACCCTACTTTGCTTCTGAAATCAGATGGGATTGGGAGCATTTAGGGTGGCATGGTGATACTTCCTTGAACATTGAGCATCTGCTGATAGGCCAGGAGCATTTCTTTTGTGTTCTTTGGTTTGCAATAAGATGCAATAGCAACTTCCTTGCGCTTTCTGTTTGCCTGATATCATGGCAATTCAGATTGAAAATGGGAGAACAATTTAATAAAATAGTACAGAATGTTGGCATTAAAAAACCTGGTTTTGAGCACAGGCTAACTCTCCTTACTTTCTTAACAGTAACAAGAGATCAGCTCTTCTGGATCACCCATCATCATCATAATTGGCTGCTGCTCTATATTCATCAACAAAACATCATGACTCAGCAATGTCTGAAAACTGGACTGATGCCGTCTTGAGCTTAATTTGATTTATTTTGACCCTGAAATATTTGGAGTGGAGGCATTGGTTTTTAAAAACTTGTCATGTAGGCTGTCAAAAATAAAAAACAAACTCATTAAAACCCAGCATAGGTCATGCCTCTTGGTTTAATGTGTTGAACAGGGTTCTCCAGCCAGCAGGCTTCGTGTAGTTCTTGTGCATTTGGATTAGCATAGCCTGGCCCTTGTACATGCAAGAAACGGTCTCCAGATCCTGGGGGCCCTGGAACGTGGAAGATCAACCAGCCACAACTGAACTGCTTTTTAGGCACCTGAAAAACGACAGATACAAAAGAAGGCTTTCCTTCTGAACTGGATCTGACTCCTTGCCATTCAACAGACCACAATAAGTAGCTGGAGGACACATTTGGAAGCCTGAATGGTGCTGATCTGTGCACTGATTTGAGTTCTTAACCAGTTAAAGAGACATGGATCCCTTCAGTTTATCACAGCAAAAGCAGAGCGTGGAAAGATCATCCTTGATGACAGAGAGGAGCATATTAGGCAAGGAATCTATACAGGAGGTGTTGCTTATATGCTGTAGTTTGAAGTAACTGTAACATAAAATACCTAAGTAATACATGCATCACAATAATCACAGGATACTAATTTGCTGTGTGGTGTGTCAATCTAAGCTCAGATCTTTCATATGTTAACTGAATACCTTTTAAGCACTGGACAGTAGAATGACTTGTAGTAGGCAATGTGTGTACCTTTTATCTAATGAACATTTTGCAAAAACCTGAGGACACCTTTCTACTTCTGTCCCTTGTATGCATCTGTATGGCAAGCTGAGAGTATGTAAATTTCCTTTTAAGTTGAGAATGCCTTGCTTTTTGTAAGTCATTCAGTGTTATTCATCCTTGGGTGGGGTCTTCTAAGAATAAGTCAAAAGCAGTGTTGCCTTCAAAAGTTAAACAGTAACATGGATAGAAAAGGTGGCTTTTTATAATGAGGGCCAAATTACGTGCTTAGATTAAATGATATGTGTATCTGCAAATTTGTGGTACTGGAATAAAGCATTAGTCTGGCACACAGTGCTTTGCTCCACAATAAGAAAGAGCTGTAACAGAATCAGAAGGTGTACTGCTGATTCCTTCCATGTCATGAATGTGAATGAGTTGGGAAATATCCCTGGGTTACAATTATGAGCCTAAACTTGCCAGCCATTGTGGACCTGCATCCTTATTCAGAGTATCTAAATTCTACCATGTGGAATAACCAAATAGGCAATAGACTGTTTGCTGGATGTGTATCAACACTGTATTACAAAAATTGCTTATTCTGCATATTCCTGTGAGTTACCCATAGTTTCCCGTGTTTTGATTAATCAGTTCAGTTTGGCCATCCTTGAAGTTGCCAGTTCTGACCAAATCTTTTCAAATATTTGAAAGGATGTCATATTGAGGAGGGACAGGCTTGTTCTTGGCCGCTCTAGAGACCAGGGCATGGATCAGTTGATACAAATTGCAGGAAAAGAGGTTTCTGCCATGAATAGCTGTTCAGTGTGGAATACGCTGCCTGGGAGTGTTGTGGTGTCTCCCTCTTTGGAGGCTTCTAAACAGGCTGGGTGGCCATCTATTGGGAGTGCTTTTATTTCACATGACGGGGCTAGAATTGATGGCTGTGGTCTAAATTTGATAGCAATTTTTCATTTCCTAATTGTCACTTTGGTTCCTTTTGTGAGACCCCTTCAACTCTCACTTGTGCCCCTTCCACACAGCCATATAACCCAGAATATCAAGGCAGGAAAATCCCACAATACCTGCTTTGAACTGGGATATTTGAGTCCATACTGCCAAATATTCCAGTTCAAAGCAGATAATGTGGGATTCTATTCAGCTGTGTGGAAGGGGCCTAGCTTTCATTTCTTTACTTCTTTCCTTGCACCTTGATTCTGCAACCACTTAAAATGGTTTTAGGCTATCAAATATTGAATGCCTATTCTTGATAGGTACATGGTGGCATTTGCTCTGGGCATCCATTTCTTAGATTTTGGGAGGTGGGAACTGCCATATGGTGTAATCATGCTGGTCTCTCGTTTGAAAATATCCAGGCACTCCTTAACCCTAGTAACAGACAGATACTGTACATTAGGGCAAATTATTGGGGAAACTGGTGTCTTCGAAAACATGCATAGCTAGGAATTAGCCTGTACCAGAACCCAGTTACTCTTCTGGTTCGCCGAGTTGTGTTTAGTCACCTAATTAGGCAATAAAATTAAATACAAATCCTCATTTGGTTGGCTCCTCTCCCTCACTGAAATAAACTTGTGTACGTAATTCAGAAGCTAACAGATATCCTATGCATCTATAAAATGTTTATTTCCCATAGCCAGTAAACTTTGACCCTGCCAAATTCATTGTCAAAACAAAAACTCCAAATGCCCCGCATTCGCCACACAATTCTGCTTGCGGCTTTCTCCTTAAATGCTTGAAATTAGTATAGTGAAGGAAAGAGGTCCTTACATTGGCACCAAAGACTTACCCCCGATACTCATTTTTATCTGCATGTGCTCAATGATTGCACTGTGCAAACCATATTTAAAGTGAGACTTTTTCTAAAACATGGGGTGAAGAAATTGAATGGGTCACAGGTTCCTGGAGTTGAACTCCCAAGCAGCATAACCAATAAGTAAAAGTACCAGGCCATCTGGAGAGGTCTACTTTTTCCACCCTGGCTTCAACTGAAAGCAGTGGTGGTTTAAATACTATTTCTAGTGTAAGTACCACATTGTATACTTTCATAGATGTCGTGGAACATGCCTTGCCTTACCTTGTTTACAGAAGACCAAAGGTGCTGAATTGTACTCCTGTAGTCACAAGTGCTTTGAACTCTAATAAATGTGAGGTAAGAATCTGGGATAAGAGAGGCACCTTAGGATGATCTAAATCTGTTGGGTGCTACCTTGGTCTTAACCGGACAAGTCCAATAATTGTTGCATTAGTCTCCTTAAATATTAGCCCACTTTTGTGTGTGAAAGGAATCCATCTGTTCCTGGAAGAGGATGTTATCTGTAGTGCTCTCCACAAGGCACATCACTTAAAAAAAACAACACCTTAGTTGTGTTTTCCAACTCTTCCAGCAGATTTCTTTTTTGTGGAAGGGATGGGAGATATTTGGTATGCCATGCATTTTCATGAATGTATATTAAAAGGGTCAGTAGTGCATTTCCTTATGTAGGCACGCAATTTACCTGAGGGTCACTAAGAAAATTGGAACAACTGCAAGTATTTTGACTCTTTAAATAGGGAATGTCCACAAATGTTGTTTCAGCAAAATAAAAAGTGTTGGCAAGTTACTCTAGGTGTTCAGTGAATTAGAATGCAAAGTAAGACAACTGTTAGCATGACATTAAAGCTACCATGTACAAAGTAGGTTTTCAGTCTTCACCTAAGGACTGAGGACTTTATTTGCATAAATGCCTGACTGATGGATGCTAATAAAGATGTGTGATTATTTAGTTATGGGTCTGTGTTCAGGGGAGTGAGGCTGTTAAAAGATCCCATCAGATTTCCTTAGAACCAACGTGCAATATAAATGCTTTTAAAACATCTACACTGAATGACTGTGCCTGGAAAAGCAAGCTCACTGCCCATATAATTGATTTTGGAGATTTCGTCCCCTATGACTTCATTCTTCCAGGCATCTCAGCACAAAAATGTTCATGTGTTTCTCTTGATCTGCACTGCACTGGGAAGTTTAGGCTCTGCATTGGTTTGGCAGAAGCAATGAAGGACTCACAATTGTTAATATACAAACTGAAAATGTTCTGTAATCTACTGTTTATTTCTATTCAGATTGACTGGAGGTTGCTTTAATACAAACGGGAACAAATTTGACGGCAGGTATTGACATACTGTGCCTTCATCAACCCCATTTGAGTGCACAAGCTAATTTGATATTTGATTTATATTTAGCAGAACCAGCTAAATGGAATCAGGATCAATTTTACTGTTAAGCCATCTTATAGAATCATAGATGAGGTCTCATGGGCCAGCCAGTCCAGCCCCCTGCCAAGAAGCAGGAATATCACATTCAAAGCACCCCCGACAGATGTATTATTTTAAAGTATTATTATTATTGGCAAAACCTTGAAACATGTTTAAATAAATGGATAATATAAAGTAGAAATCTCACAGGAAAGAAGATAGTTTTTTATTTAAATTTAAATTTCAAATATACTCTACCAGCTGTCTTCAAGGAGAGCTAAAATTTAAAGAAAAACATGAAAGCCAACAGTTCACTGACACTGCAGCCGTGCATCACACTGATTATCCTCTAAATAGTTTCCATGCAGTCACTGTAGGCATTAGCAAATAATGACTGAAAGCAAACATTATTGGGCTGGTTACAATGGAAAGGGCAGTGAGTAAGGCTGGGGTTGCCATGTGGAGGCTGGCTGTTCCTCGGATTGGTTGGCTTTTGAGTCAGGAGAGCAGAGGCATTTACACATTCTGCGGCTAGATAGATGCTGGGCAGAGCTGGCAAAGGAAAGCAGCCCTGGCCATGTTCTCGTTAATACTTTCATAGCCCATGAAAAGAGGTGGAAGAAAACGGAAATGTTTGCATGAGAGTAAGCTTCATTTCCTGTTGGTTGCCTAAAGGGGAGTGGGAGAGCGGTTGTTCAGAGTCAGGAGTGTTTCTCTACAGAAGCAACCTAGCTGAAATGACAACATTTGGAAAGATGACCATTCAAATGGCAGCAGACTTTAGCATGTCAATAAAAGGATTCAAGGGAATAACAAATATTTTACTATTGTGAAATCTTTCAAGAGAATACACTAGTTTTCATTTGTTTCCACTTTGTAATTAGTACCATCTTCCATATACAAATGGCAATTGCCAGGTGATCTTTATACCAGTAAGCTCCATGTTTATATGGGTGATTATAAGGTCAGTATGATGGACACTCTTCAAACCAAGAAGAGTGTCCATCAAGGAAGCCATCAGTATGTCCAGCACTTCGATAAGGTGCTACACCATGAACTCCAGAATGAACTGTCAATCAGCTTGTCTCCAATTTGCCATGGAGTAACATCTTATGAAGTTCCCATCCTCAAAAGACCATGCTAGTTCTTGGCTGCAGAAAATCCACAAACCTAGATGGTGTGTTTACACTCTGGTCCAACCTCACTTCAGGTTTTTGATGGAAATATGCCCCCTATTGATTGATCAAGTGGTGGTGTAGAATTTCACTTCCTATAGCACTATAGATTTTTGTTCCTGGGTTATAAATGTTATTTCATAATTGGTTCTATCATTAAAAAACATGGGGAAAGTTGATTAAGCTGCACAAACTTTGTTTTTGCAGGGTATCCTGCAGCACATTTTGCTATAGTTTTTCAATATTTCATAGTTTCAACCAATTCAACACAGCTTGTGGCAGCCACAAAAACTAAGTTCCTGGAGTATAACAACAACTTTCAAAGTAAGTACCACACAATTAAACAGGAGTAACACTTTCAAACCAGGAAGTTTTTTAAAATGTTACATAGTGTAGTTATTGAGCTGAAAATGAACTCTCATCTCTCTTTCAACATATACCAGTAATTAATGGCATATTGTTTTTAAAGCTATTTTGTAATATTTTCAGAATTGTTTTCTGTTTCTCAGATAATACAGAAACAATGTTTTTACAATTTTAAAAGATACTTTTTATTAATACAGAAACAAAATGAATACAAAAATTCTTACTTCAAATTCTTATAACTTTATCTTTTATCATCAGTGTGTGTATCAAATGCAATCTCCCAATTCCTATTATTGCTCAATGGAACATTTTAGATTATATTCAAAATATGTCCTAGTTTTTGGTCATCTTTGATGAGCCATGGTCCTAGAAATTGTAGAGCATCCCACGATCTGGTCTTCAAGTTCCACTTCACTTCCAAGATTCAAGACCACTTAAAACGTTAACCACAGAACATATGCAAAAAAATAAATAATACTTCTAGTCTCCTTGCTAACATTATTTTTACAAAATGTGAAAACAGTCTAAGCACCAAAGAAAGTTTATTCTATAAAATGGTTGTCAAACCAATATACAAAAAGATACAGAATGTTCTCTACTAAATCTTTTCTTTTAAATCATAGTGGGACATACCACAACTATTTAACTCCCGTTGTCTTAAAGGATAAAATGTGCATCTTGCTCTTCCTGTAGCCATTATTGACAGCTTCTCTGATGATGTAATTAGCAGTTGTATTAATCACTCTTATCTTCACCTTGATAATGTCGGTATTCTGGTTTAAGTTCCCAGGTATTTTTGTGTGTCCCTTTAACATTGTAGATGCCTATTTCTCTTAAAATTTCTTTCAAGTAGCTCTAAAACAGAAAAGAAAATATTCGAAATTAATCCAGAATCATAAAATCATAGAGCTGGAAGAGACCACATGTGCCATCTAGTCCAACCCCGTCATGCAGAAAAATCACAATCAAAGCACCCCCAACAGATGGTCACCTAGCCTCTGTTTAAAAGCCTCAAAAGAAGGAGCTTCCACCGCACTTAGAGGCAGAGAGTTCCACTGTTGAACATCTCTTATGGTCAGAAAGTTCTTCCTAATATTCAGGTGGGATATCATATACATTAAATCAGTAACAAAAATGGTACTAAAATCATGTAAGAGGCAAGGAATATTCAAAAGTAGATTTGCCATTTCCTTCTTCTGAAATATAGCCTACAGCACCTGGTATTCATGGGCTCACCCTGCCTAGATATTTCACCAATCAAAAAAAACCTCAAATATTTCATCAATCAAGCCAAAAACCTCAAATGTTTGCATGCCGTTTCATTGCCCAAATAATAAATAAATAATAAATAAATAAAACCAAGATGGAACACAAAATCTGTAGACTGCAGAGTTAAAACTGATCAGTCTTGATACCAGTCATTTGCTGGTGATACCTCTTGACACACACATACATTTCTATGTTTTGAACTCCATTAGCACTCTTTCTTTGGTGTACCTATGAGAAATGCACATAACTATAATGAAGTAGAAGTATTAATGATGAGGGAAATATAATTCATCCAGGTTAAAGGTGAGCACTAGGTTCGCTTAAGCGAATACACTGGGATGCAAATGATAGAGAACATAGCAAACCAAAGGCTTTTCAGCAGGAGGAAGCAAAGGGGGATTACTGTCAGACACCACAGAGTTGCTCCCACTGCTCAGACAGCCTCTGTAGAGGGGGAGTAATTACTTATTTGTGTTGTTAAAATATTTTTATCCCATCCTGTATCAAAATATCTCAGAGCAGCAAACAAATTAGTGTTAAAATTTCAAAAACAGTTTATGACAAAATAATTTAAATACACTAAAACATATTAAGCATAATTAACAGATAAGAAAACAGAGTAAATCAGTGCAAATCACACATAGTAACATGTCAATGAGGTCCAAAGGCTTTCATGAATAGTTAACTTTTCATTTGGTGCTGAAAGCAAACTGGTGCTACGGTCAACCAAACTTCCCACAACCTGGGATACCACAGGCTCTCTCCCATGTCCTCCCACACTGTTGCTACTACTGGTGGGACACAGAGAAGCCCCCACCCCAGCAGACCTCAGTCCATAGACCTATGATGGCATCACAGCGGATTAGGACCAATGATACTTACAAAGTGGCCCGTGGACTGGACAGCTTCCTGGAAACTCTGCTAATATCCCCCTCCTACCCACCCCCCTCTCTCTATATATATCCATCAAAGAAGTATGCATGTATGTTTGTACCACAAAAACTATTGCTAGGTAAAGTGGCCCTCTGTGATGTCACTGGGAAGGTTTTATTAGGGCAAGCAAGGGAAGAAGAAAAGAAAGCAAGAAAAGAGACGGAGAAGAAGTGGATTAGGGAAAGGGAGGAAGGGAACAAAGTGCCACAAAGAGAGCCTACCCACTCTTGCCATGAGGGAGGCCTTTTCAGAGCTGGAGAAGGGAGGAAGCAAGCAGGTAGTGGTCCCAACAACACCTGGACAATGTTGGGTATACACACTGTATATCTGATTTTTTGAGAATCCCTGAACTAGGCCTTCCAGGGCCCGTGAAAAAAGTATCAAGTGTAGCAGCTCATCCTAATTCAGGTTTGAGGAATGATCAGACAGTGGGCACCTTGAAGATGGAGTTCTTCCACAGTTTATGAAACAGCAGCAATCATTGTTTTTCTTTTTCCTTTTTAAAGTTTGTGATTACTTCCTCGGGTATAAAAATCTTCGGGTTTTGCAATTAGAATTTCCCAATATACAGTAAACTAGATTACATATATTTGATAGGCATTAACTAACTCTGTGGTTATATTTTTAAAGGTCACATATTGTATATGAATCATGGCACACAGTGCTGATATGTAGACCAAGCTCACACATCATCTCTGGGAAACAGCATATTGCTATGGACAAATAGCATATTGGTACAAGCTGCCCAATCATGAATGCTGGAATCAGGACTATCTTCCAGTCCTTTGATCACTTTAACTAGACAGGGGATTCTAGATGATAACTGGCTAGAGTAGAACAGAACAGAGTGAGACTATTACTTCCCCCAATGCAGACACTATGTTCCTATTAATGTAGCCTAGAATTGAATTGGTCTTTTAAACTCCCACATCATTGATCTATTAAAGCTTCTAATACATTTCACACATACAGCTGTCAAGTCACCCATTCTATGTCTGGATATCTGATTTTTTTTTTCTGCTGAGGTGTAGCACTGTATATGTTGCCCTCTATGCCAGCCTCCAAGCCATTGATAAATGTCAACTAGCAATGGGCCTAGGACAGAACACTGTGGCATGCCACTGGTCACTTCTCTCCAAGATTAAAATGAGCCATAGGCCTGTTCAGCAGTTCCCAACTCAGCCAACAGTAGCATTGTCTAGCCCACATTTCACTAGCTGAGAATTTTATGAGAAACCTTGTTGAAGGCCTTACTAAAATCAAGGCACACTACATTCTCTTCATCTACAAAGTTTGTAACTCTACCATCAAAAAAGAGGTAAAATTAGTCTGGCATAGCTTGTTTTGAGAAAGCCATGTTGACTTTTAGTGATCATTACATTATTTTATACGTTCATATAGACTGTTTAATGATTTACTCTGAAATCTTTTCTAGTGTTGATGTCAGCCTGCCTGAGCGGTGATTGCTGGGATTTCTGTTCCCCATGAATTTTCAAAGATCTTTGCTAAGGGCTACTTTGGCAATTTTAAAAATACCCTTGGATGTAGTTCATCTGGCCCTGGAGTTTTATAGTCACTGAGACCAGCCAGGTAGTCCTGCATTAACTCTCTACTTACAAGGGTTGAATGAAAAGTAATGCCTCCATCTTCGTAACTCCACAACAGATGGCAGTACTGGTATGCAGCAGCTTTTTAGCAAACTGCACAAAAGAAACAGTTTCAATTCATGTTCCAGAAAGTTGTCAAGTTCTGTAGTATGTTCTCAGGACAACAGATACATGTGAAAACCAACTAAATACAGTAGACTCTCAGTTAACCACCAGCCATGTTTGCTTGATAGGCCTAACTCATATTATACCTCATACTATTCCTTACTACAAACTCTGTATTGACTTACTATTAATGTTTAAATAGAGTATTTAAAAGCAAAGTAAATTAAGTTTGTTTTTATTTGTCTTAATGTAAAATAGTAATGTATTTACGGTACAGCTTTGTGATGCAGTATTATTTCTTCAATTTATTGGTCGGTTGTTTGAGAGGTCCAGTCAACTGAAAGTCTACTGTATTTATTATTTTATTTTCGGGGAAAACAATATGCATCTTTTCACTGCTGCAAAGAGCTTTCATACTGAATCATCACCACCAGGTGGCAGAAGTTCATCACAAGAACCCCCAAAGCTGGAAATGGCTTTTTTTCAGTGGGCAAGAACCACTTAAAGGATGCTGTAATCTGAAAGGGAGAATTAGTTGGAGATGACAACTTGACCATTTCTAGGTCTAAATATTTAATTGTGGCGTCGTTTGGCAGGAGCAAGCCAAACCCTTTGGAACTGTTAGAACAAACTTAGATTCAGCACTACACCTGAACTTTTACAGGACCACTATAAGAAAATATCAGTGAACATCTTAAATCCATCCCTATTTTATATTTGAATAGAGTTCCTATGAGACAGCAGGATTACAGTTCGAAATTATCAGGGACACCAGTAAATATGTTTTAAACCGATTTTAAGATTGTGGAGCTGAGATTTGTATTTTGTAGTTTTTAACTGTTAATTTTATATGTTTTTATATGACTGTTTTTATCTTGTGATGTATTGTATATGGGCACTTGTTGCCGCTTGTTCACCGCCTCGAGTCGCCTTCGGGCTGAGAGAGGCGGTATAGAAGCATGGCAAATTAAAGGATGTAACTTTGTGTATAACTGAGATTATTTTCTATTTTGCATATGTCCAAAGAAAAGATGAAACACTACTACAGTGAGACCTCTATTATTGCAGATTTCCACTTTTGTAGATCTGAATATAAACACATTTGATTAATATGTTCCTTTTGGAAAACTGTAGGCCCTCCAATACAGGGTTGGCTATGCAGATATTGAAGGACCAAGAGATTCCTAGCCAGAATATTTCTCTGGGCCTTTGTAGATCTTCTAACACAATGCTATAGTCTCATGGAAGTTGACCAGAGAGTTGCACTGGAGGACTAACAGATTCCTATAAAAGTGTTCTCTCAAGTTAAAAACAAAAAAGGTGTTTTTTAAAAAAGATTCACATTTTCTCCACTTTCACAGGGAGCCTGTGCCCCTAACCTCAGTGAATGTGAAGGAATCACAGTACTTCAGTATCCTTCCAGTCTATTTATCAATTCATGAAGGGCTTTTTATCCCTCAAATGTTAATTTTTTACATGCCTTTAAGAAAGGGATTTTTCCCAAATGTTCCCTACGACTATAGAAAGGGTTCCTTTCCACTGGTGAGGCATTGCTTTTCCACAATCAGCTAGAAGTGAAATTAAATTGTTGGGTCCCACACCATAATTAATGTAGCATTATTTTAATCATCACCCTCCCCCCAGCATGGCCAAGATATTTTACATATTCAGAAATCCTATTTGCCAAACACTTCCTCGTCAAAGTGATAGATCCTTGGGCCTCTAATTTAGACTTGTTTAGCTGAGCTGGGCATTACTGATGATCTGCTTCCTAATTAGTCAGCACCTGTTTCCCGTCTAGGGTGAGTGTGCTTTAAATTACTGGATTCTGTTCGGTTTTCCCCTTTGTACTCAAACAGCATTATTTAATTACAAAAGGAAAAAACAGCAAAACAAAACAATAATTAAATCCACTTTCCCAGTTGGAAACATAATCTGATTAAATCTTGGGCAATTAAGTAGCTGATCCTTTCTGAACAGGAAAGTGTGAAATGTAAAAGGAAGTCATACCTTACAGAACATTTTGAAAGGTACAGCACCTGCGAAACATCTGAACAGAACTCACTTTGCTTTAAATGGCAATTTCTAATAAATCAGATCTAAAAGGATTGGGAAGAGAACACTGAAGACTACAAAAATGAAATGTTGTGAGGGTTTCTTTGCAAAAATGGAGCAAATGAAACAGTAGGTACCACCTTTATCCAACCACTTGGCAACTTACTTAATGACTTTTAGTAAGAGCAACAACAAGACAACCAAAATCACCCCCTGCAAAATCTCTCTAAGCCAGGCTGGTCCTTTGACAATTTTAACATTGGCTGCTTTATCTCAGTTTATCTAATGACTGCTCTATACGTTTCTGAATACCCCCTAGATGCACTTAAGCTGATATTTTTCTTCCTTTGCCGTCTTCTAGAAGTAACATGGAGTTTGTGTATGATATGGTGGTGACATCTTCCATCTGGCTAAGTGCTTGCCTAAGTACTTGCAGAGTCTTAGGATACCAGTGGGAGGCGTGTGCTCATGGTTGACAGTATACATTGTGATGGCTTACTTTTTACTTAGGTGATCCCTCGTTGTCCAAGTATGATGGGCTTCCAAGTGTAGTGTTTGGCAGTGGATACACAGGTGACTGTGGAGCCCTATTCTTGACCCGCATTTCCAGGTGGAAGGCGGTCCCAGTCAGGGTTGGCTTGATGCACCTTCCTCTTGGCACATTTCTCCCTTTCATCTTCCATTTGTGTCTGTTTGAATTTCATAGCACTTCTGGTCACAGTTGACTTCCAGTTAGAGCACTCAAGGGCTAGGGCTTCCCAGTTCTCGGTGTCTATGCCACAGTTTTTAAGGTTGGCTTTAAGGCCATCTTTAAATCTCTTTTCCTGTCCACCAACATTCCTTTTTCCGTTCTTGAATTGGGAGTAGAGTAACTGCTTTGGGAGATGGTGTTCAGGCATTCGGACGACGTGGCCAGTTCGGTGGAGTTGATGGCGTAGGAGCATCACTTCAATGCCGGTGGTCTTTGCTTCTTCCAGAACACTGACATTTGTCCGCCTGTCTTCCAAAGAGATTTGCAAAATATTTCAGAGGCAACACTGATGGAATCGTTCCAGGAGCTGAGTGTGACGTCTGTAGACCGTCCACGTGGACCGTCTACAGACGCCACATTGTGATGGCACAGCACATTCTCTTGCTTTTCTGCTACACAGGTCCTGCTGTTGGTTGTTCCCCTTAAAGAACTAGGTATTACAAGCAAACGGTGAAAAACATCTAGCATTTTGGAAAAAAAGGGAAGTGATGAGGAGGTTGTCGTCAACTTCTGCATGCATTAGCTGTTAGACCTAGACATTTTTGTTGCACTCTTTGTCCTGCAGCTTTATTTGCTGTAGCTTCAAACTTTATATAAATGACTATAACAATGAAAGTTTGTAACCCTATAATCCTTTCTTATTAAACCTGAGTCTACCTATAAAAAATGAAAAAGGGTTAAAAATATGCCAGAAACGTCAGGCAATGAAAATGCCAAAATTGGCTCAAACTGGTTCTCAAAGAATTTACAAAGAACAACCTCTAAGTCTCAAAGAAATATTGTTCAGCTCTTATGTCAGCGCTAAACTGAAAATGAAATACAAATACAATGAGAACAAAATAACCATATGCACACTTAGTGGCAAATTTCACTGAAAACAGCAGGGCAAAACCTTTTTTGAGCCTAGCAGTTCAGCCCCAATATAAAAATAGTATACTTGATATTCATTTTTGGGTCAACTCTCATCTATGGAAATCTCACAGTTGAGCTGTCGGGAACAAACGCTGCTAATAGAAAATTGTCCAAGAGGACCATTAACAAAGTTTAAATGAAATTAAGATACTCTCTGTAAGGCTGCCAACTTTTCAAGCTAATTGCTACTGACATCTAGTAATCAACAGACAGTCAAGTACAAAGCACACAAATCAGTTAAGTACTTCTCTGAGATGAAAAAGAATACAAGTTAAAAATAACAAGCTGACACAGGAAAAAAGGCACTTTAGGTAGCTCAGTGAGGAAAATCAAGTGACATTTATTTTGATAAACAGAATACTGGGAAGACTCTCGAACCTGGCCTAGCAAAACAACATTTCATAGAAGGTTAATTTTATCATATTTCACCAGCTCAAACGTATTAAATGTAGTTAGGAGAAAAGCAACCTAACTGGCCCAAAGTGAATTTGGCAACAGCCAAGATCCAACATGACAGAGGGAGCAGACCCCTTTTTTATCCACTCAGTGGCTGTGCTTGATGGCCACTTCATACCCTTCTCCTGCCAACAGTTAAACCATCTCCACCAGAGAAACGGCCTCAGAATCAAATATCTCGAGAGCTTGGTCTTGAATGAGCAATGAATGAGCAAAAGCATGGCTGCCACCATGACACATACTTAGAGCAGGAAATACGGTGGTCCATGGGCCAGAAAGAAATTGTTGCAGTCAGTGGGCACGATGTTGCAACCCCCTGGCACATTGGGGTGGGGGGAGGCACGATGACCCACATATCAGACAACTTAAGAAGTACTGGTGATCTTTATTACAATGAGTCAAACATCTGAGAAATGATTGACTTTTTTCTGATAGTCTGTGTAGAAATAGGACCAAATGGCACACGGTGGAGCCAAATGCATCATTATGTCTTCCACTCTGTGGTTTTTATGCTCCATGTCTTTTTGTCCTGTGTAGTTTAATGTATTGATGTCAGGTTTAATTTGGGTCTTAATCTGACATTAGGCTTTAATGTTACTTTTATATATGGGGGTTTTCTGGGATTTTATGTTAGTATCATGTGTTTTATGTAGGCATTGAATGTTTGCCATTGTTATGCTGGATTCCGCCCTGAGTTCCCTCGGGGAGATAGGGCGGAATACCAAGAAAGTTGTCATCATCATCATCTGTACAAAGGGTTATCTTTATGCAAATTATTCCCGCATCAATCTCCACAAGAATTTCAGGCAAAATTGGTGTCCTGAAACTGAGAAATGGTTTTACTTTTAACTGAACTCAACAGGAGTAGAATTGCCAGGTGAGGATTCTCCCAACACAGGGTTAGAGAAACTGACCTGGTGATATTTATAAAGGTACGTAATAATCATGTTTACATATCTGAAAGGATGTCACATTGAGGAGGGGGCAAACTTGTTTTCTGCTGCTCTGGATGCTAGGACACGAAACAATGGATTTAAATGGAAGGAAAAGAACGTTTTCACCAAAACATTAGAAATAATATCCTAACAGTTAAGAGCTGTTTGGCTGCCTCGCAAGGTGGCAAATCTCCTTCTCTGGAGGCTTTTAAGCAGAGGCTGGATGCCAACTGTCTCTAGAGTGCTTTAATTGGGTTTCCTGGATGACAGTGGGGTTAGAATGGATGGCCTTTGTGGTTTCTTCCACCTCTTAAGATTCTATGAGACACATCTTTACTGTGGTGCAGTGGGTTAAATCCTTGTGTCGGCAAGACTGCTGACTGATAGGCCAATGGTTCGAATCCAGGGAGAACGGGTTGAGCTCCCTCTGTTAGCTCCAGCTCCCCACGCGGGAGCATGAGAGAAGCCTTCCACAAGGACGTTAAAACATCAAATATCCGGGCGTTCCCTGGGCAACATCTTTGCAGATGTCCAATTGTCTCACATCAGAAGCAACTTGCAGTTTCTCAAGTCTCTCCTGACACGGGAAAAAAAACCGTGGTAGTTTTCCCCTAGTCTGGTTCAAATCCCAAAACTAAGTATTTGACTCAGTGTACTGTGAATTAAAATGCTTGATGTGATACTACATACAGAGGCAAAATCTAAGGAGGAAAGAAAGATTAAACCCAAGCATAGCCTTATTGGACACAAATGTGCTAAAGAAAGAAAGAAAGAAAGAAAGAAAGAAAGAAAGAAAGAAAGAAAGAAAATGGTTGCCTGTATCACAGCCTTTATATAATCTATTATATTGATCGCTAACGGCAGTGCCGGTCATTTTAGAGATACATTTTAGGGATGTAAACTTTGGTCTCAAAGTCAATCTAGTGAAATGTCCAAATATGTTTGCCATGGAAACACACTTGCACAGGAAAACTTTCAGAATCCCTACTTAATGGTGATAATTCTCATCCAATTAAAACTTGGGACTCACTGAGAGAAAGTGTGCATTGAAAACCTGGCCAGAAAACAACATGAGATTCTGTATCTAACATTCTTGAGATTTGTCAGCAGAGCAGAAATTCCCCGTAATGTTGTAAATACCGCCTTGAGTTAACAAGCTCTGTCTTTAAGTGCTTGAGTTTTTTGAAACGTACTTTCACATTTCTGCTTTTCAAAAGAAAGTTGGTAAATTGTTCTACTTAAATTCTTTCCTGCCTTGTCTTTGGAGACGATAAAAGTCTCTAGATCTGTGATAATGACAACATGATTACATTTACAGCACAAAAGCCTTTGCTACAAATGCCTTTTACAAATGGGTTTTATGAGCCATTCGGTTAAGAGAAAGATATGAGAGATTCTCAGCAGGGCTTTTTAAATGGAATGTAATCTCTGAATGTGACGCTTTGGAAAACAGCAAAGTTCATAAACATTCAAGCTCTGACTATTGCTTTCCAGATTTTCTGCAGAATTTAGTCAAGAATTTTCTTGACTAAAAAATCTAAGTGGCACAGATAGCAGCATCTTTCACGTAGCATCTGAGAGTGTTTAGAGTACATAATATGCTTACAACCCTCTAAGAAAGCAGTATTTTGCAGGCAAAGGAGAGAGAGAGAAATAGCAGCTTGCCTGAGGTAATGTGAATTCATGGCTGAATCAAGATCTGAACAATTCTTTGGGCAATGTGTTGTCAAAAGCTTTCATGGCCAGAATCACTAGGTTGTTATGAGTTTTTCTGGACTGTATGGCCATGTTCCAGAAGCATTCTCTCCTGACGTTTTGTCAACATCTATAGTAGGCAGAACGTCAGGAAAAAGGAAAAGGGGCCGACCAAGGGCAAGATGGATGGATGGTATCCTTGAAGTGACTGGCTTGACTCTGAAAGAGCTGGGGGAGGTGATGGCAGACAGGGAGCTCTGGTGTGGGATGGTTCATGAGGTAACAAAGAGTCAGAAGCGACTGAACAAATGAACAACAACATACGTAGCAGGCAAACTCAGAGGTTGTGAGGTCTGATGAAACTAGGTGAGTGAGGCTTATATATCTGTGGAATGTACAAGGTGGGAGAAGAAAATCTTGTCTGTTTCAGGCAGGTGTTAATGTTGCAATTGGCCACCTTTATTGGCCATACAGCCCAGAAAACAAATAGCAACCCAATTCTTTGGCCCTTCCCTCTCAGTCTCAAATTGTACCGGCCCTCACTAGGATTAACTCACAAGCAACGTTCTTTCTCCCACAGTGATAAGACCTTTTTAATTTAAATTGTGTCACACAGCAAATACAAACAGAGAAGTTAAACAGCATTTTTTAAATAAAAAACATCGATTATAGGTTACTTTGAGATAAGAGATATAAACATGTGATATGCTAACAACTATTTAGGTTTAAAAATGGCATTCGTGTAAGACTGAATCAGTTATAAAAATGTGTAGCTCTGGAACCAGTATAAAATAGTAAATGGGATGCTGAACTATCTCCTTTGGAATTAAAGGGTCTTTTTGCCACTGAGCCATGAAACACATTGGGTGATCTTGGACAAGGCATTCACTCTTGTTTTGACTGATCTACATCAAGGATTGTTGTGACGATAAACTAGAACAGAAGAGGGATATGTACATCATTTATTTATTTATTATTGTTTTGATTTGTATACCGTCCTTCCAATTTGGCTCAGGACGGTTTGGCTCATCCTGAACTCATGTGGGTGCAAGGGAGGAAAAGTGGGGACACACTTATATAAATGTAATCAATCAATTCTGCATCCAGATGATTTCAAGCTTTTCTGTTTGAAATAACTTTTGTATATACAGTATACATCAGCACAGCACTACCTGAGAAGTACAAATCATAAGGAAGGTCTGTAGCATGAATTTGGCCGGACTCACAATGCTTGGCATTTTATTCGCTAATACTAACTACAGGAGAGCCACTCAATCAACTGTTAGATGCTGAGTCATCGTGTAGAAAAATCTGTTGGGTTCAATAAGTCTACTCAAGTCAGAACTAAAAGAAGATGTTGGGCCTATGTGTTGCATCCTTCTTAAATCCTCTTGTAATATATTCAAGTCATCTGCAAGTCTTCTAATATATTCTAGCAGTCTGCAAGCATGCATCTCCTATCAACAAACCTGCCAGTATTATGAGGAAGGAAAGCTCTGGAAGAGTGACAATGTTGTCGTACACCAATACCTCCCCCAGGCCCTTTAATATAAAGTGGATACTCAGTATCTGCAGGAGTTATAGTTTCCCAGGGATGGATGGCCTCGATGAGTTGCCATGGTCCTCGCTCCACTAAGTCTCCCTAGCACTCAACCAGCAACAACTAACCCCGATGTTCCTCAAACTCCCACTATCAACACCATCAGCCAGCCATCCCAGCTGGTTTATCAGGTCTCTCCTCAGCAGTGCACGGAACCTAGGGAAGCCAGCCATGGCCAGCACCACAGAGTGGTTGTCCTGCTGCCAGAGATTCTGGCCCCACTGCCAGAGATACCTTATATCCATCTTTCTCATCGTTAGACTCCACTGCTTCCCCCTTCCCCTCACACCATAACTATTTTTTATTATTTTTCCTCTGTGATTTATTTCTCTTTATTTCTATACGGTTTGTGAAATATATAAACTTTGAAGGTAAAACTCAAGTGAATTCCAATAAACTCTGAACAGTCTCATTCCAGGATCTCTCCCTGCCTGGGGGCAGTTTTGGATAACCATCAAGGTGACAAATACCCTTCCTGACAAACAGCAGGAGGGCTCCAACATGCCACCTGAAACTTCCCTCTGGGTCTTCCGTAAGACAAGGGTCCGAAAGGAGACACAGATGATCCACTCAAGTTTCCTATTGACATACTGGACCCCTCTCCTGGAAAAGTATTTGGGCCTGGCAAATCATGATTGTTTCTGAATCCTGGTCTCGATACCTGCATAACCCACTCACTGAATGTTCTGGACTTTCACTGTTTTGGGCTTAACACTGTGAAATTCCTAAAGGTGGATTTGACCTCTCTGCCCCAAGCCATCCCTCGCCCCACCATTGGAGGCTCCAGGGCAGGGGTGCTCATTAGGTAGATCGTGATCTACTGGTAGATCTTGAAGGGCGTCCTGGTAGATCTCAAAGGGCATCCTGGTAGATCCCAGGCAGATCGCAGGCACAGTGTGTATGGCTCCCATGCCATTTGTGAGGAATGCTCAGGGGTTTATTATACTCACATTTAATTGAATTCAGTCTTAAATTGTATTATATGGCTCTCACTGAAATAAATTTCCTAATATTTTGCTTTTATGGCTCTCTGAGTAGTGGGTAGGTAGATCTTTGGGACTTGGTTGTTTTATAAGTAGCTCGCATGCTGGAAAAGTGTGAGCACCCCTGCTCCAGGGCTTCCCTGTCCAACTGGGAGGGGAATCCTGGCAAGCCAGTAGGGTTCTGCCTCCGGACCAATCAAAAGCCTGGAAAACATCAACCGGATTCTCCGAATAGACCAATCAGAGAGCTGGGAGGGAATTTCAAGAGGGTAGCAATGTTAATGCATGAAGTTCTTGTATATAAAATGCCTTCCTTTTCATATACAGTAAGCTTACACCCTTTGAGCACCTGTTGCCATGTGAGCGTATCTTCTGCAGATTTAATAAAATTTCTATACCTTGCCTTCATGCTGGTGAGATCCTGATTTCTCATAATCTTTCTGTTTAAGCAAGCCTTCAGCAAAGAAACCTAGACTAAGTGTCAGGAGGCTAATTTTATCAACTAAAACAAAGTGCAATATAACCTGACAAAATACCACTTTAATTATGTTGTTTTAAAAATGCTTATTTATGTTTATTGACTGTTTTGTGTGTCTTATATATGCATTTAATTGCTGATACTTTGTATAATGTTCAACATGTTGGAAGCTGCTTTGAGTCTCTCTGTGGGAGAAAAGCAGGTTATAAATAAAGAATTATTATTATTATTCATGGTCAGTGGAACTCGCCAGGCTTTTCCTTCGATATCTGCGTGTTTGCTGAAGCCATGGTATTGTAAGCAAAATGACAACCAGGTAATGAGTAACATCACGTTTTTGAGCCTGTGATGTACATCTCATAGCATGCACAGCTATATCCCATATAGTTCTTATAGGGAGGAAAGGGAGAAAAATAACTACAGGTGGAGGCATAAAATTTCAATGTTTGTCTTCTTGCCAGAAAACATCACCATGTTAGAGAAATATGGGTTGCTTACCTGTAACCGTAGTTCCCCCAGTGGTCGGCTGTGAATCGCACCAATTGTATAACCCTCCCTGCGCATGCGCAGGCAGCCGGAGATCTCGGGACTATGACAGTTAAAAATCCACAGTTGGCCCTGCACACGCTCCCCGGTAGTATAAATAGCCCAAGCAAGGGGCCAACGGCCAGTTCTTCCGCCGCAAAGCAGTCACCGACCACTGGGGAACTACGGTTACAGGTAAGCAACCCATATTTCCCCTCGTGGTCAGCTGTGAATCGCACCAATCGTAGACTTACGAGCTAATACCTTGGATGGAGGGTGTCATGCCACCGCTGAAAATAAGACCGCTCGTCCAAATTCCGCTTCTCTTTTTGATGCCAAATCCATCTTATAATGATTGACGAACGTCAGCAGTGTAGACCCTGTTGCAGCTCTGCAGACTGCATCCAACGGAACTCCCCGCATGAAAGCCACCGATGTCGCCATCGCTCTTGTAGAATGAGCTCTTATCTGCGGAGGTAAATCCCTCCCTGCCACCTTATAAGCTAGCTTTATTGTGGAAGTAATCCAAGAAGAAAGTCGTTGAGAAGACACAGCAAGGCCCTCAGTGTCTCTCCTATATTTAAGGAATAGTCTAGGAGACTTCCTACTAATTTGTGTTCTATCAATGTAAAAAGCAATTGACCTCCTTACATCTAACATATGAAGGTTTTTCTCTAACGGTGTTGTTGGGTTAGGAAAGAAGGCTGGGAGGACTATTTCCTGTGACATATGGAACCTCGATGTCACTTTAGGAAGGAAAGCTAGATCAGTCCTCAACACCACCTTATCTTTGTGCATACTCAAATAAGGTTCATCACATCTAAGAGCGCAAAGTTCCTCTGCCCTCCTTGCCGACGTGATAGCGACTAGGAAGGCAGTTTTCCATGACAACAATGATATATCTATTGTCGCTAATGGCTCAAAGGGCGGTCTCATTAGCGCTTTAAGTACTACTTCCAATTCCCATCTCGGGGATATAGGTGACACAGGTGGTCGTTCATTCTTAAACCCTTTAAGAAAGTGTTATCCATGGGTCACCAAAATATGAAGGTAGGTTAGCTTTCCTACGAAACCAAGTCATGCCTGCCAAATAACACTTTATCGATGAGAAAGACAACCCAGAATCAGATAATGATATCAGGAAATTAAGCACTAAAGGTGTGGATGCTTCTAAAGGCTCAATTCCCTGCCTTCTCGTAAACTCTGAGAAGCGCTTCCATTTATACAAGTATGAACGTTTCGTAGCAGTCTTGTGCGCTGCGTCTAATATTCTCTTAACTGATTCTGGGAGACTTTCTACCTGAACTGGTTCTGAGGAATTGTGTATTCGAACTAATGTGGGGTGATTTTCCATGCCGTCAGTTTTAGTGACTGTACGTCCGGACACAGGACCTTCCCGGCTTGTGACAAAAGAAGGTCCGTCCTGCATGGTAATCTTCTGTATATTCCCCTTGAAAGATGGAGCACCTGAGAGAACCAGGGTTGGCGAGGCCACCATGGCGTTATCAATATCCCTCTTGTCCCTTCGTGAGACATTTTCGATACTACTCTCAGAATGAGTGGGAATGGAGGAAACGCATACACCTTGTGGGTTCCCCAATGACAAAGGAAAGCATCCCCCAGGGAATTCTGCATTGTTGCTCTCCCCAGGCGAGCACAGAACTTCGGGCACTGAGTATTCTCCGGAGATGCGAATAGGTCTATTTCTGGTTAACCCCACTCTTTGAACAACTTCCTCGTCACCTCCCGGTGCAGAGCCCATTTGTGATAAGTTAGCGGTGTTCTGCTCAGAAAGTCTGCTAACTGGTTCTGTTCCCCCAGGTAAGTGAACTGCTGACACATGAATGTTCTTTTGAATACACCACTCCCAGATTTCCATTGTGAGTGCATTCAGGGATCTTGAATGTGTCCCTCCTTGCTTGTTCATATAATACATTACTGTAGTATTGTCTGTTGCCAGCTGAACTACATGTCCCTTCAGGATCAACTCGAAAGACTTCAGAGCCTTTCCTACTGCCATCATCTCGAGGAGGTTTATGTGATATGACTCCTCTATCTTTGTCCATTTCCCTTGTGATGTAAATTTGTCTACATGGGCACCCCAACCCTTGAGGGAGGAATCTGTTGTCAGTACCCTTGTAGGAGTTGGAAACTGAAAAGGGAGTCCCACACAAACATTGTTGTGGTGAAGCCACCACTGAAGGGAACTGCAAACCTCCTCTGGCATTTCCAAACGGGTTGAGGGGCACTGTCGTATTGGGTTGAAAACGGACAGGAACCATGACTGTAGCGGCCTGAGCCTTAGCCTTGCATATGGTGTTACCGCTGTTGTTGACGCCATATGCCCTAGTAGCACCTGGATGTCCCTTGCTTTGACAGTTGTTTTGGACACTATTTCCAATATTATATTCTGAAGATTTAAAAATCTTTCTGGTGGCAATGTTGCTGTCTGCTCCACAGAATTCAGTAGCGCGCCAATGAACTGTATCTTCTGTGAGGGAACCAGGTTGGACTTCTCCCAGTTTACAATGAGACCTAGAGACTGGAGAAAGGAAAGAACGTATCTAGAATGATCTATCAACTCACATCTGGTCTTACTCACTATTAGCCAGTCGTCAATGTATGGGTAAATTGTGATCCCCATAGTGCGTAGACGGGCTGCCACCACCGCCATGCACTTTGTAAATACCCTTGGAGCTGTCGAAAGACCGAAGGGCAATACATTGAATTTATATGCCTGAGGACCTACAATGAATGTCAGGAACTTCCGGTGACTTGGATGTATCGAAATATGAAAATAAGCATCCTGGCCCTTCAATGTAAACTGAATCAATGTCAAAGACGCTGTTTGTTTAGTCCTCCCCGGTTTGCTTTGTTTTGATTATTCTGGTACGGCTGATAACGGTTTTTAAAGCCGTATTGCTGTTGTTTTCTCTGTTGGAACTGCCTGTTGTTTTGTTGAAACCTTTGGCGTTGCTGGCCAAAATAATTACCCGCATTCCTTCTATAATAAGGAAGCAACGTCTGCCACTTAGCTCTCTGCTGATATCCTCCTTGACGTTGTCCTCCAATGACATGCATGGATTTCTTCATCTCCTGTGTATGTTTTATTCTGTCTTCCATCTCTGGGTTGAAGATTCCCTCTGCATGCATAGGAAGTTCCTCTGCAATGGCCCTATGCTCTTCGGACAGGGAAGACGCACGTAGCCATGCATGGCGGCGTACCGAAGTCGCAATTGCAAATATCTTCCCTGCTGACTCGGCTAAATGCTTTGCAAACTCCTTTTGGTATTTAGCTAGCAGGAGTGCCTCTGACTGGAAGGCAAGAGGTGTATGCTTATCTTCTGATACTTGCTCAATAAATGGGGACATCATCTCCCACAGGAATGTTTGGTATGCACTCATGTAGGTTGCAAAGTGTGCCATCCTTACAATGAGGCC
Source organism: Anolis apletophallus (assembly GCA_030556195.1). NCBI lineage: Eukaryota > Metazoa > Chordata > Lepidosauria > Squamata > Anolidae > Anolis > Anolis apletophallus. The sequence goes on along the minus strand of JARBWK010000004.1, from coordinate 128,803,725 downwards.
TGCCGCCATGTGTGTCTTCTTACCAATGATATCTAGTTTCTGGGGTTGGAGTCAATAGATTCCCTAGAGAATCTAATGCTCCTGGATCTATAAAGACTGTTGGGACGAGGTTTGAGATATACCATGCCCCTATCATAGTCGCCTTTGTCACGTTTAAATTTATTGAGTTTGTATTTTTTGATATCGAGAGTCAATTCATCACAATGTTCCTTAATGCGGTTAAGGTCAACTGTGGTGAGGGAGTTTTTAAGACTGTCTCTGCAAGAGAATCTATTGACTCCAACCCCACACAGGAGGACCCTCAGCTACCTCCCCAAGGTGAACCCCAAACACAGGCGGGAAGGTATAACTTCCATAACCAAAGAAGGGATAACGAACCCCAGCCCCAACGAAATTTTCGGGGGGGCAGAGGCAGACGGGGGAAGACTTAATTGTTAATCTTTCTGATAATATTTTCACCCCTGAGGAATGTAGGGTCCTTAACAAAGGACCCTCATTTGTTATCACTCCCATCAACCATAGTCTCGATGTCCGCAAAGACTTAGCTGGTCTTTTTAGAACCATACGTTTAAAGGAGCACTTCTCTAATTCTGACTGCCCTGATGCCGCACCACCATCCACTAAATTTAGATGCAAAAGTAACTTTACCCCGTTCAACGTCTTCCACAACATCAGAGCGTTTGAGGAAGTTGTTAACAAAGAGGCTGATGCCCTATTGCGTAACAGTAGACCTCTCCACTGCAATCTCTCTAAACATGAGGTTGACTTGTTGTATAGACTAGGCAATGACCCCACTCTAACTTTCAAGTTAGCAGATAAAGGGGGGGGGCTCGTATGTATTAATACCTGTGACTACGTCCTGGAGGCCAAGAGACAGTTATCTGACATACGTTACTATCGACCCCTCCCTGGAGACCCCACAAAAACCTACCTTAAAACCATCCAAAATATAGTCCACTCAGCTGAGCTCCTGGGTCAAATTGATCCCCAGTTAGCTAAATTCCTTATAAACACCTTCCCAAAAATTCCCGAGTTTTACCATCTCCCAAAAACGCACAAAAATGTCCATCCGGTGCCTGGTTAGGCCCATCGTGGCCAGCACGGGGGGCATTTTACAACCCCTGGCTTCCTATCTCGACCACCTATTACAACCTATTGTGCAAACCAGACATGCTTACTTACAGGACACTAGAGATCTCATATCTAAGATCGAGGGCTTCCATATGCACCCTGGCGACATGCTTGTTGTCGCAGATGTTCAGTCTCTTTATACAAATGTACCCCTGGACACAGCGAGAACCATCCTTAAAGATGTCTTCGAATCTCTCTCGAAGTCTTCTCCAGAGTTACCCCCTGTTAGTTTCTTAATGGACATAACAGATCACATTTTTGATTATAACTATTTTAAGTTCGGCAATGACTTTTTCCTGCAGGTAGGGGGCGTGGCTATGGGGAGTCCCCTAGCTCCCTCTGTAGCTAATCTATATATGGACTATCTTGAAGAAAAACATATTTTTAATGCCACCCCCAATACCTTCACTAGGTCCATAAAGTTCTATAGACGCTACATTGATGATGTGGTGCTTATTACCTCAGATGTAACCCCCCTCCAGATGATTAATTGGATAAACACCTGGGAAGATTGTATCAAATTTACTTTTGAGACTAGTAGTACCATAGTTAATTATTTGGATTTGTCACTCTTTGTAGAGGGTGGACATATAAAGACAAAATGCTACACTAAGCCCACATCTAAAAATGCCTTACTGCACCATAGCAGCTTTCATAGCTACTCCCTTAAACAACCTACCGTATGCCCAGCTACTTCGCCTCAAGCGCAACTCCACTAATCCTGAGAACTATCAGCAGGAGGCTAGCTCCCTTCGTGATAAATTAACTGCCAGAGGCTATCCATCTAGAGTCATCACTGCAGCTGAACACAGAGCTACCAATGTTACTCGTGAGGCTTTACTCACTAAGAAAGTACATTCCCCTTCCAACAAGGTCGTCTGGCCGCTTACTCTCACCACAGACACTCCTGCCCTACGTAAGATCATATCTAAGTACTGGCCCCTTGTCTGTAACATCCCTGGTCTGGAAAATGTGCCCACCATTGCGAATAAACGTTCTAAGAACATCAGAGATATTTTAATACACTCCAGTTTGCGGACTCCCCCCATCAAGAGCAATCTAACCGCCAAAATGCATAGGTGTGGTAATTGTGCTCAATGTGACTTTGTATACTCTGATAGACAGATCTACAACCCGGGCTCAGGAAAGGATTTTACCTTCAAAGAATTTTTTACCTGTAAAAGTAATTTGTGTGTGTATGGGATTTGTTGCCCTTGCGGCAGACTTTATCTGGGAAAAACTAAAAGGAATCTGAATGTGAGAATTTCGGAACACCGCTCTAGAATAAAATCACTGTCTGAAGATTCTCCCCTTTATGTGCATTTCAAAACACTCAAACACAGTCCGAATTATCTTCGTTTCTTCGGCATACAGAGGGTTCAAATACCTCCCCTCAGTGATGTGGATAGATGCCTCTTGAGGGCCGAAACCCGTTGGATACAAATTTTAAAAACCAAAATTCCAATCGGATTAAACGACAAGCTAACAATCACTGATCTGTTAAGATGACCTCCACCTGTTCCATGGGTTTGTGATGGTATTTAGCTTCTCCCGTTGAAACTGTTACTCGCTTCGGCCGCTGGTCCCACCATGGATGTATGACCTTACCTCCATGGCCTTGGTATGCGGATTAATGTAATGATTATGGCAACTGTGCATATTGAATGTAATTTGATTGTATAACACTGTGAATCACTGTATACGTATTGCCTAGTATTATTGAATGTTTATACTTGTTAGCCATTGTGCTGATTTAATAGGGTGTTGCGGAACACTCTATTATATTCTACTCCTACTTATCTCTACAGAAAACGTACCCTTACCACTCACATGACTGGAGTTAATGTGTTACCACTGGCCTTGAAAAAGACCCTTCTCTCCACGGGTCAAAACGGGAGTTGGTACCATCGTACAGAGTTATCCTCGTCGGCCTGCATAATTGTAGCGGTTTGAGTCCACTTGGATTTATCGTCATTGCAGCTTTGCCAGAGACTCAACCGACCCTCCTTCTAACTCCGTTTCCTATCATCCCTGTCTATCTGGGCGTTTTCGACCTTGCCTCCCCGGACTTCCTCCCTATTACCCCATCGTGGTGTTTGAACAATATTGGACTTGTGTATCTTTATCTGGACTTACGAAGCTAAGGGTAGGAAACCCCCCCGGGGGGATGCTGTTGATATTTTGATGATGATGATGCATTATTATATTGTACTTGACTATAACTTTGATTATATGAATATTGGATAAACAATATACTTGTTGTTCCTTTGTATGTACAGTAATTCTTTATTAGCACACATGGGGGCAGTGTTCCCTTGCTGGAATTGCTGCCACATACTGCTCTGCATGGCTAATGCCTGCCAAAAAGCTGGTGGGAAGACCTGCCATTGCTGGCCAGTTTGCTGTTGTACTGCTGTATTTTTCTCCTTATTCTTCCTCTTCTTATGCCTCTTCCTTGATTTTCGTTCTGGAGAGCTAGAAGAGGAGGAGGAGGAGCTTGTTGAGGTCATCGACGCCGAGGAGCTCCGACGTCGACGCTTCCCTTTCCTTCGGGATGGAGCACGACCTCGGGAGCGCGCTCTAGGCTTCGGGCTGTTTCGAGGTCGGAAGTTTGGAGACGAGCCCATCTCGAACGGGCCCGATGGAATGGGCGGAGCCGAGCTCGAAGTGTTAGCCTTCTCCAGACCTGAGCAGGAAGGTCTAACAGGAGGTGTGTCATACAGCGCGACGGTTTCAGTCGCCTGAAAGGGTGTATGAGAGGTCGCCCCCTCACCCTCGAGCAGGTCGGCTGCTTCAACCTCCATTGCCGATGCCTTAACTGAGGCTGGGTGGCTTTGCTCAGTCCCAGCCCTCGCAGGCGGGTTTCGAGCATGCTTAGCAACAGGTTTGTTCTTTTTAATTTTATCTTTCTTTAAGTCTAAGGGCAACTTAATCTTCAATCCATTTGGTTTTGGGTCCTTTTGAGCTCTAGGAGCGAGCTCTCCTTGCTGACTCATGGTCGCTGAGGAAGTCTGCGGATTTAAGGCAGCCTTCTCGTAAAGAGCCGCTTTTACTCTTAGCTCTCTATTTCGTCTAGTTTGAGGTGTAAAAGCCTGACATATCTCACATTCCTGGGAGAGGTGAGCCTCCCCCAGGCAAGTCAGGCATTCTTCGTGTGCGTCGTTGTCCGGTATTTTGTTTGGGCACGACACACATCTTTTAAAGGATGATGTAGACATGCTATTTCTTCTTTCTAACTTATTTCTTCCTAATTCCAATCAATAAAACTGTCAATTTAAAGAATTTTTCTGTCTCTCTGTCTCTGTAGTGCCTTTTTGCGGCGGATGAAGAGAACTGGCCGTTGGCCCCTTGCTTGGGCTATTTATACTACCGGGGAGCGTGCGCGGGGCCAACTGTGGATTTTTAACTGTCATAGTCTCGAGATCTCCGGCTGCCTGCGCATGCGCAGGGAGGGTTATACAATTGGTGCGATTCACAGCTGACCACGAGGGGGGAACATGTAGACTTCCTTGATAGAAACAGGGAGAACTGGTCCCAGGAGCCATCCAGTCCAATTTTTTCTGCCATACAGGAAAAGTACAATCAAAGCACCTCCAACAGATGGCCACCCAGGCTTTGTAATAATAATAATAATAATAATAATAATAATAATAATAAAAATAATAGGACATGAGAAAAGCTTCCCACAAGATGGCAAAACATCCGGGTGCCCCCTGGGCAATGTTCTTGCAGACGACCAATTCTCTCACACCAGAAGTGACTTGCAGTTTCTCAAGGCACTTCTGACACAATAATAATAATAATAATAACAACAATAATAATAACAGCAGCAGCAGCAGAAACCCCAGGAACCAAACAGTTCAACTCCCTTCTGCCATGCAGGAAGAGAACAATCAAAGCACCCCCGTGAATGATGAGAGGAAAATTGGGTTTTAGAAGCAGACAAGGCCAGGGTTAAAAGGATCTGGGAGGGAAAGAAAAAAGGCGGGGGAGGGAAGGGGAGGGGCAGGAAAGAGGAGGAAAGCTTTGAGGGGGAGGAAGGAAGCTTTGAGCCCTTCAGTATGCTTTGTGGGTCCCCAAGGGCTCTACAGTGCACACTTTGAGAACCACTGCTCTGCATGATCATAAGGTGCTATGTTGAGCTATAGTAAGACAGCAAGGATTCTGTTGAATGGGGCACTACAATGAGCAACCCAGAGGGAAAAAAATAGCTTGTTTACACATTCTAGGTGTCCTAGGTTTATGCATTCAAAACCTTTGATCTGAACGACCAGATGAAATAGCAGTACAGGAAAGCCATCTTCATCAATCTGATGTATTTGTGTCACTGGGTAGTCATGCAGTATGACTATTTGGCAAGAAAGACTGATCCACGTTGGGCATTTATCAAAACTATTATTATAATAAGTAATTATAGTTGTGAACTTTAAGTCATACATATTAGAATTATGCAGAACACACAATTTGTCGTGCTCCAGTGTGCTCATTAACATTTATCAAATGTAATAATACAGAAGTTCACTTTCAAAAATGGAAAGAATTCTATTTAGAGAATGAACCTTGTATTGTGCACCTGTGCCTTCATTTTAATGGCTATGAAATACCTTTTCTCATTTTATCTCTTCAAAATCTCAGGAGGAAAGGGACTGGATCTTCAGAGAATCTGCATTCATTTTGGGTACATGGGGATTTAGATTTTTTTTTTTACCCAACAGCAGATAGCTTGACTCCTGGCATTTATAGCTAGAAGTAATGGGAAATGTACTTATACATTTTGTCAGCTCATTCCCTCTATGTCCTAGGTCAGGCAGCATTAAAACATGTATTTTACTCTGGTGTCAGCCATGATTAAAAACATTACTACAATTGCTCATAAATCAGGTATTTCATCAACTGTTTAAATGTTTAATGACTGAAGCTACAAGGCATTTGCAGTTTTTTACTTAAGACAAGTACCATCTCTGTAAAAGTCAAAAAGGTGATCTTAGAAGTATGGCAAAGGTTCAAATCTAAATGCCAATTAAAAACCAACTAGAGGAAGAAAGAATCATTTTGATTATTTTATCCTTATCAGATAGATCAGCGTTCCTCAACCTTGAGGTGGCGACTCTTGAGAGGGGGTGTCGTGAGAGGGTTGTCAGTGGGGTCTCCAAAGACCATCAGAAAACACATATTTCTGTTGGTCTTAGGAACCCCTTTGGCAGAGAAGGCTGAAGATCTCTCCACCTGTCCTCTTCATGTTTGGAAACAGAAGGTGAATTCTCCCACCAAATCCTCCTGCTGTGATTGGCCAGCCACTCAGCTGACCTCTCAGTCAGGAAGAGGACTGCTTCTGAGACCTCAAGCACAGAGGGGAGAGCAGGCGTGCTCCACGCATGTCAGCGTGGTGCCAAATTTGTACGAAAATTTGGTCCAGATCCATTGTCATTTGGGTTCACAGAGCTCTCTGGATGTAGGTGAACTACATCTCCCCTAAATCACTGTCAATTCCTCCCAAATCCCTCCAGTATTTTCTGTTGGTCATGGGGGTTCTGTGTGGGAAGTTTGGTCTAATTTTATCATTGGTAGGGTTCAAGAGGCTCTTTGATTGTAAGTGAACTATAATTCCCAGAAACTACAACTCCCAATTTTCAAGGTCTATTTCTCCCAAACTCCACCAGTGTTCACATTTGGGTACATTGAGTATTTTGCCAAGTTCAGTCCAGATCCATCATTGTTTGAGTCCACAACTACAACTCCCAAACTCAAGGTCAATGCTCATCAAACCCTACCAGTATTTTTTGTTGGTCAAGGAAGTTATGTGTGCCAAGTCTGGTTCTATTGCATTGTTGGTGGAGTTTAGAATGCTCTTTGATTGTAGGTGAACTATAAATCCCAGCAACTACAACTCCCAAATGACAGAATCAATTTCCCCGCCCCCAACCCCACCAGTATTCAAATTTGGGCGTATTGGGCATTTGTGCCAAATTTGGTCCAGTGAATCGAAATACATCCTGCATAGCAGATATTTACATTACAATTCATAACAGTAGCAAAATTACAGTTATGGGGAAGCAATGAAAATAATGTTATGGTTGGGGTCACCATAACATGAGGAACTGTATTATGGGGTTGCGCCATTAAGAAGGCTGAGAACCACTGAGATAGATCATCAGATAGGATAGACGGACAGATGGACAGACAGATAGGCAGGCAGACACACAGAGTTAAGGAATAAGTCCTAATTAGTCCTAATCTCCTCCCAATGGGATAACACTATGTAACACAATATTTGTTCCTGGGTTATAAATGTCATTTCCTAATTGGGTCTATCAAAAAAATATGGGAAAAGTTTATTAAGCTACAGAATTTTTGTTGTGGTCTACACGTTGAAAGGTTACAAATGGCATATTTTCATTAAGGAAAATGACAAACGAAGTGCCAGACTGAAAAAAAATAATAATACTTACCCCCAGCCACAAAAATGAAATTTCTAGAGCATAGCAATTGCTTTCAAAGTAAGTACCACACAATTAAAAAGAAAATAGCGTTTTAAAACTAGGAACAGATTTTTTTTTCAAATTTTGTTACATAGTGTAATTATTGGAAAAGTACTCGGGACTTCAGTAATGTCACTGCGACATTACTGAAGTCACCCCTCCAGTCTCATTCTGATTACATTTCGAATGCACACTTCTGTGTTCCTACATATTTTTGGACTCATAATTAAAAGCAATCTACTTATGTGGAATGAAGCAAAATACTTCCCCACTTGCTTCCCATGAAGCACATGCGTGGGCACACAAAGTATGGCCCTCCAGTGTTTGATGGACTTCAACTCCCACTGCCTCTGCTGGTAAGGGCTGATGTGAGTAACAGTCCTTAACTTATGCAGAGCTGTTAGTTGCCCAGCCTTGATATACGTAACTGATCAACACATTATACATGCATGAATGCATACACACATAACATTTTGGCATAACTCTCTCCCTTGCATATTAATTTAATTAAAATGAGCAAGGTTATCAAATGTATTATGAAAGTCTGGTTAGAGATAACTCAGAAAGTAGTTCAACACAATATTCAAATCATACGTTCATTTATCAAGCATAAATCATTAGAAAAGTATCATATATACATAAAGCATTGTTATGCAACCGTCTTTGTACCGTGTCCGGCGAGTGGCTGGAATATCAAGTCCATCTGATATAATCAATATGAGATTAGTCCCAAGTCACTCGGGGAGTATCCCCTATTGGCTCAATAAGAGCAAAGGACACGGTAACCAGGATGCGGTGGGTGAAATCCAGGCACCATAGACCGTGATGAACCAGAGCCGAACAATCCGGGCTCTCGGGAATGAAAGTAGAGCAAGCCTGACGGAGGAGTATTCCTTGCAATCTGGGCCGCTGGGTTCCGTTTGAATCTTTATCAAAGGCATATGTCCATTATGCAGGTTCAGGTCCTGGAGGATTACATATTTATATACAGTAACACATATAGGGCATGGTGAACAAAGCATAACCAATTATAATATACATTTAAGCGCAATCGCTATACATACCAGGAATAGGGAGAGAAGCCACACGCAACACATCCAGTGCGGTAGACCAATTAAGGTGATTTAACACCACAGAGTATACACTTAAGTACATTATCCTAAATTAGGAGGGAATGCAAATTAACCGACTCATTGAGGCCAAAAGGTAATTCAGAATTTAATTTAATTGTCCAGGATACTTCAAGCTTACGGAGCACCTGGGAGAGGTTCCGTGTGGTGGAACAAGAGGCTTTTCCAATACCATAACTTTTAAAGACGCAGGGGAATGTTCTTTGTCAATGCAATGTTGGTAGAAGGGGATTTCTGTACTTTTATTATTTATTTTACTCCTGTGTTCGATAAATCTCTGTTTTAATTTTCTACTGGTCATCCCCACGTAAATTTTTGGACACCCGCAAAAAATCGCGTACACGACCCCAGAAGAGGCGCATGTTGCGAAGGATTTTACAGGAAATTCTATATTTTTTGAAGACTGTGGATGGTCTTATTAGTGCATATATTAGAACAAATGGAACAATTTCCACAAGGTCTACTGCCTGGCGTAAAGTTCGATTTAGGTGGTCTAATATGGTTGGCATGGGTAAGGATTTGGCTCAAGTTCCTAGTCCGCTTGTGCGCTATAATTGGAGGGCATTCCAGGCCTTTAATATTGGAAATGAGCGGCCAATATTTTTTACAATAGAAGTGTAAGTTCTGTTTTGAGGAGTAAGGGTAAGTGGCCAGATTACTCTTTCGGAGACTGTCTAGTTCTTGTGTGCAAGAGAGAACTACGGTCTTTGTTATCCGCTTTGGATCTAGCATTTTTTACTATATGTTCGGGGTATCCTCTTTGGATGAAATCAGTCATCATTAGGTTTGCCTGCGCATTGTAATCAGATAAGGAGGAACAATTCCGTTTAATTCTGAGGAACTGGGTGAAAGGTAGATTATATTTGAGTTTGAAGGAATGGTGGCTTTTAAAGTGTAAGTAGGAATTGGTACTTACAGGTTTTTATAATTTTACATTTACGGACGTTGTTGGCTTTAGAGACCGTGAGGTCTAGGAAATTGACACTGAGTTTGCTGGACACAAAGGTAAAAGAAATGTTCTGGTGCCAGCTGTTCATCCAGTGTATAAAATCTTGCTGGGGAATGTCCTTATTAGCTACTAGAAAGATATCGTCATAAAACGGAAATAGAGATTAATATGTGATGTAAAACGTCTATGATTGGGCCCGTATATGTATTCTTTTTCCAGGAAGGCCATAAATATGTTAGCTAAGGACGGAGCGGCTGCTTGGCCCATTGAAATTCCGTTTTTTTGGATAAAGAAATCATATTCGAATTGAAAATAATTATAATCACACAGGATGTCGTAAATTTCCATCAAAAAGCTAGTAGGAGTTAATTTTTCAGACCTATTTTCGAGAACGTCCATTAGCATCATTCTCAAATCTGTTAGGGGTACGTGAGTATATAAGGAGACCACATCAATAGTGTATAGTATATCTTCAGAATGTACTACCTTGTTCTCCACTTTCCTCAGAAAGTCTGAAGTGTCTTTTAAATATGCGGGCGTAGTCTTAACAAATGGCTGGATATGAAAATCGAGGAATTTAGAGAGCGGTTCGAGGAGACCGCCGCAGCAAGCGAGTATAGGTCTCCCGGGCGGAGGATAAATTTGCTTGTGCGTCTTGGGCAAAATGTAGAAATTGGGAGTTTTTGGATTGGGAACATAAAGATACTCTCCAACTTGATTAGTGATATGCCCAAGAGCTACCGCTTCCTCGATGGTGTTGCGTATTACAGTGGCAAACCGTTGAGTAGGATCGCTAGGAATTTTAACATAAAAGTTACTATCATTTAGTTGTCTGAGGCACTCTTGAACATAAACATCTCTGTCTAGAATAACCACGGAACCACATTTATCTGCTTTTTGTTTACAATCGTGGGATTATTTCCTAATTTATTTAGAATTTCTATGTCATTGGCAGATAAGTTACCATACAGTGGTTTTTTAGAGGCATTAGCCTTCTCAATCTCTCTCAAAACTGTGTTCTCGAAGGTGCGCACAGCATAAGATACGTTAGATGGGATAAAGGAGCTTTTTGGCTTAAATTTTGCCATGGGATTTTGGTCGACATTATTAGGGAGAGTAGAAAAGTGTTCTTTGAGCCTTATCGTCCTGAATAGGGAGGCGAGATCCCATCTAACGTATCTTATGTTAAAATTCCTAGCGATCCTACTCAACGGTTTGCCACTGTAATACGCAACACCATCGAGGAAGCGGTAGCTCTTGGGCATATCACTAATCAAGTTGGAGAGTATCTTTATGTTCCCAATCCAAAAACTCCCAATTTCTACATTTTGCCCAAGACGCACAAGCAAATTTATCCTCCGCCCGGGAGACCTATACTCGCTTGCTGCGGGGGTCTCCTCGAACCGCTTTCTAAATTCCTCGATTTTCACATCCAGCCATTTGTTAAGACTACACCCGCATATTTAAAAGACACTTCAGACTTTCTGAGGAAAGTGGAGAATAAGGCAATACATTCTGAAGATATACTATACACTATTGATGTGGTCTCCTTATATACTCATGTACCCTAACAGATTTGAGAATGATGCTAATGGACGTTCTAAAAATAGGTCTGAAAAATTAACTCCTACTAGCTTTTTGATGGAAATTTACGACATCCTGTGTGATTATAATTATTTTCAATTCGAATATGATTTCTTTATCAAAAAACGGAATTTCAATGGGCCAAGCAGCCGCTCCGTCCTTAGCTAACATATTTATGGCCTTCCTGGAAAAAGAATACATATACGGGCCCAATCATAGACGTTTTACATCACATATTAATCTCTATTTCCGTTTTATTGACGATATCTTTCTAGTAGCTAATAAGGACATTCCCCAGCAAGATTTTATACACTGGATGAACAGCTGGCACCAGAACATTTCTTTTACCTTTGTGTCCAGCAAACTCAGTGTCAATTTCCTAGACCTCACGGTCTCTAAAGCCAACAACGTCCTTAAATGTAAAAATTATAAAAAAACCTGTAAGTACCAATTCCTACTTACACTTTAAAAGCCACCATTCCTTCAAACTCAAATATAATCTACCTTTCACCCAGTTCCTCAGAATTAAACGGAATTGTTCCTCCTTATCTGATTACAATGTGCAGGCAAACCTAATGATGACTGATTTCATCCAAAGAGGATACCCCGAACATATAGTAAAAAATGCTAGATCCAAAGCGGATAATAAAGACCGCATTTCTCTCTTGCACACTAGAACTAGACAGTCTCCTGAAAGAGTAATCTGGCCACTTACCCTTACTCCTCAAAACAGAACTTACACTTCTATTGTAAAAAATATTGGCCGCTCATTTCCAATATTAAAGGCCTGGAATGCCCTCCAATTATAGCGCACAAGCGGACTAGGAACTTGAGCCAAATCCTTACCCATGCCAACCATATTAGACCACCTAAATCGAACTTTACGCCAGGCAGTAGACCTTGTGGAAATTGTTCCATTTGTTCTAATATATGCACTAATAAGACCATCCACAGTCTTCAAAAAATATAGAATTTCCTGTAAAATCCTTCGCAACATGCGCCTCTTCTGGGGTCGTGTACGCGATTTTTTTTTGGTGTCCAAAAAATTTACGTGGGGATGACCAGTAGAAAATTAAAACAGAGATTTATCGAACACAGGAGTAAAATAAATAATAAAAGTACAGAAATCCCCTTCTACCAACATTGCATTGACAAAGAACATTCCCCTGCGTCTTTAAAAGTTATGGTATTGGAAAAGCCTCTTGTTCCACCACACGGAACCTCTCCCAGGTGCTCCGTAAGCTTGAAGTATCCTGGACAATTAAATTAAATTCTGAATTACCTTTTGGCCTCAATGAGTCGGTTAATTTGCATTCCCTCCTAATTTAGGATAATGTACTTAAGTGTATACTCTGTGGTGTTAAATCACCTTAATTGGTCTACCGCACTGGATGTGTTGCGTGTGGCTTCTCTCCCTATTCCTGGTATGTATAGCGATTGCGCTTAAATGTATATTATAATTGGTTATGCTTTGTTCACCATGCCCTATATGTGTTACTGTATATAAATATGTAATCCTCCAGGACCTGAACCTGCATAATGGACATATGCCTTTGATAAAGATTCCGAAACGGAACCCAGCGGCCCAGATTGCAAGGAATACTCCTCCGTCAGGCTTGCTCTACTTTCATTCCCGAGAGCCCGGATTGTTCGGCTCTGGTTCATCACGGTCTATGGTGCCTGGATTTCACCCACCGCATCCTGGTTACCGTGTCCTTTGCTCTTATTGAGCCAATAGGGGATACCCCCCGAGTGACTTGGGACTAATCTCATATTGATTATATCAGATGGACTTGATATTCCAGCCACTCGCCGGACACGGTACAAAGACGGTTGCATAACAATGCTTTATGTATATATGATACTTTTCTAATGATTTATGCTTGATAAATGAACGTATGATTTGAATATTGTGTTGAACTACTTTCCAAGGTTATCAAATGGGCAGCATTAAATAAAATGAATGTTCAATTAGCAGTCGGAATAGCCAACCAAGTTCAGAATTCTGGCCTCTCTGCAAACAACAACTCTTATTTAAATAAAGGAGGCGATCTATGCATGTAAAATGAACACAGTCCTCTCCACTAACATAAATTGGGAGTGCATGCCAAAAACCACAAGCCAGGACACATGCACACACTGGCTCTTCATTCCCCAGTCTGACTTCTAAACCTGTATGTGAACAAATCCTTTCCACGGTTGGTTGATTCATACGACAGACTGAAGAACTCTCAAAGGTTTTTCCTCACTGAATCCCTGAAGAGTGAAAAACTGGCTTGAGGTACAGAAATTGTCCAATGATGAGTATCCTAGCTACTGGTACATGGCTTTGATTATTTAAGTACGAATTGCAATGATGATGATGATTCTTATTATTATTATGATTATTATTGGATTTTAAAATTCTTCAAAGTCCTTTAAAATTACTCTTTGAGGAAATCTGCTCTAAAATAGATGAATCTGTTTTTTGGAGTTAATATATCCATTAGTGACAAAGTGCACAATTCAAAAGCAATTTTTTGAGTAAGTACTTACCACTGGCTGTTTTGTAATATCAACTAAATCTTTAATGTTATAATACTGATGTTTTTCAAAAGCTGAAAAAAGCATGTCCAGCACTTGTTGCTTTTCAGCCCGCGCTCGCTTTCCATCTTCTTTCTTCTTCTTTTCATACTCAATCTATCAATTAAAAAAAACCAATTTAAATACTTCGTTATCTGCCTCAGGCCCAATGCTTCTATTATGGACGGAATACTGTTTTTAACTTATGTGAATGTATATGATGTATTTTAATGCTAATTGTATTTTAATGTATTTTAATGCTAACTGTATTTTAATGTATTTTAATTCTGACTGTTTTTGGTTTTCTATTATATGTATACTGTTTTTTGGCATTGAATGGTTGCCATTGTTAGGCCGCTCTGAGTCCCCCCTCGGGGGTTGAGAAGAGCGGGGTAGAAATGGTGGAAATAATAATAATAATAATAATAATAATAATAATAAACTTCAATACTGTCCTAACATGTGACACTAGTTGGAAATTCGAAGAGCACAAGCCAATTGGGGAGGAATCCAAATGAGATTGAAGTAATAATGGTTCACAGGTCCACAAACCTTAGAGTTTCAATAGTTGTTAAAATTGCTTGAGGCCTCTGCCCTGGCCTTTCTGAACTCTTGGATTAGCAAGAATTGCAAGGGCAAGTGTTTCTCATTAACTGTCCTGTTAAACAGCTGCCATATTGCAATCTTCTTTCATAAGTAAAGGTAAAGGTTTCCCCTTGACATTAAGTCTAGTTGTGTCCGACTGTGGGGTGGTGCTCATCTCCATTTCTAAGCCAAAAAGCCTCCGTTGTCTGTAGACATCTCCTAGGTCATGTGGCCAGCATGACTGCATGGAGCGCCATTGCCTTCCTGCCAGAGTAGTACCTATTGATCTACTCACATTTGCAGATTTTCAAACTGCTAGGTTGGCAGAAGCTGGAGCTAACAATGGGAGCTCACCCAATCCATGGATTTGAATCGCCAACCTTCCAATCAGCAAGTTCTGCAGCTTAGCAGTTTAACCCACTGCGCCACCATGGCACTTTCATACTTTTGCAAAATTGAAAGTTGAGTTCTATAGCATGCTGTGCACGGGTCTGTGTGACAACGAGACTAGACCTCTCTAATATATTGGACATCTCATTATGATTTGGAAGCTTCGGCCATTGCAGTTCTTTCAATCTATTATTGTATGTAGTGGTTCCCCAATTTGCAACTACGTATATTGCTGACCCCAGGTTCCAGTATACTTAACCATAGACCTTGCGAGATGAGACTTCTCAAACACTGAAATCTAATATTTAGGAACTCAAGACTGAAAATCATTTTTATTAAATGGATAATGGGGACACATTAGATCACATGTGTTAAAAGCAAAGCCTGGGGCTGAGTCTGGCCTGCAATGGCTTTTAATATGGCCCGCCAGATGCTGGACTACAACTTCTGTATTCCTCATCATTAGACATCATGACTAGAGATGATGGGAGTTGGGATACAATAATATCTGGTCAACTGCAGTTTGTTCTGTTTAGTCAAGACAGTAGGGTTTAAATTTAGATACAAATTTAGATGGTCTGACTTTAGCCTTTCCCCAACCTCAGAACCACAAGTGCTGTTGGATTGTAACTCCCATTATTCCCAGTCCACATGGCAGATGTGGAATGAATGTTATTATTATGATCACAAACCAGGAGTGTAAAATATTCAAACATTAATGTCATGTATCATGTTCCGCAGTTGATGATGGTTGGTGGTGGCAGGCTTAGCATTTGGTGATGGAAGTTAATATAAGTCTTAGTTCTAAAGGGCTGAGTAATCTGTAAATAAGAGTTTGTGGGTAAAAGCAATTAAGGGTGAAGGCTTTCATGGCCCGAATCACTGGGTTGTTGTAGGTTTTTTGGGTTGTACGGCCATGTTCTAGAAGCATTCTCTCCTGACGTCTCGCCTGCATCTGTGGCAAGCATCCTCTGAGGTTGTGAGGTTTGTTGGAAACTGGAACATTGGTTTTATATATCTGTGGAAGGTCCAGGGTGGGAGAAAGAACTCTTGTCTGTTGGAGCTAGGTGTGAATGTTTCAATTGGCCACTTTGATTAGCATTTCATGGCCTGACATAAGCCCTTGAAATCCACAAAAATGTGGACAATTTCAACAGAAAGGAAGAAACCATGAAAATGAACAAAATCTGGCTACCAGTAATAAAAAAAACCTCTAAAATTATAACAGTAAATAAAAAACAAAACTCAAACACAGGCAAACTCCAACCAGAAAACAACCAGGAACACCTGGTCACCTCTCAACAAGGAAATTTCCCAGGCAGTAACAAGCCACACCTAAAAACTGTCAGGCCATTATTAAACACTATTAAATGTTAAAAGCAACTCACATTATACTGATGGTTTGCCACAGGTTTGTAGTTTGTGGTTACAGCTTTATCTAACTGCATTGTCCAGCTTACAGGTTTGGAAGATTCTTCAATTTGCAGCCTGAAAGAGTAAGAAGCAAAAGTCATGAAGAACATCATCACATGTTCATTCTCATGGATACAAGACAGTCCAATGTCAGAGTTAACAGATCCAACCAACACAGCTGGAACATCTGACAATCTACTATTAAAAGGCCAAAGACCTCCCAGCTGGGAGTGTATCACCCCCTCCCCTCTGTACCTCCACTTAGCCTGGGGCAGAGTAGCATAGACAATGTTTCAAGACAAGCCCAAGATTCTGTTTTTCAAGCTAAATTTCACCCACTGCACTCAAAGCCTTGGATACAACTCCAGAGAAGAAGCATGTGAACAAAGATAAAGTACTCTAACAGAATGCAACACCAAAGTGAAGGAAATTATTTATTTATTTGTTTGTTTATTGGACTTCTTAGCCGCCACTCCCAGGTGGCTCGGGGCGGCTCACAAATTTGGGAATAACAGAGTACAGTAGTGCATAAAACAGTAAAACAATAAAACCACACAACAATAACAACAGCAATGATAAAAGACTGGCAAAAAAGGAACATGATTTATACAATCATCAGCTGAGGAATTACACTGCAGACTACTAAAACAGCTCACCACCTTATCACATTGAGAAATTTCCCAGTCGTAGGACACTTCAGCCTCTCTTCAAAAATGGAGAGGGACTGAGCTCATCACATGAGTTAAACCACATGAGTTAAATCCACTATCAATTGCATTACGGAATTATATAAAAAATATGTTTTGATAAATAATGTGCTACGGCTTTTCTTAGACAGAATATAATTATAACTTATTCCTCGTGTTCTACCTGTAGTACGGATTCACAGCTTTACTCGTGTGTTTAGCATAGCAACTATCAAAGTTTCCCATCCTGTTTCATTGCCTAATTGTCAGCAGTCAATTGCATTCTCTGGGATTCCATGGAGATCAATAGGATCCCATAGAAAGCAATGGTTTTAACCTGGATCGCTGCCTCTTGTATCACCTGGGGTTTGGAGCAGAACATTTTTCCCATGGGAATATGAGGTTTTAAACTCGTGTAATCTCCTTTAATGTAAGGGGCTTAGGGCAGGATGCGGGATCTCTTGGTTTTTGGTTATTGTTGCTTCTCCTGATTAAAAACAAAAAGTAATACTGACCTTGTGATAAATGTAAGATGAATGTATTACCAGCTCTCAAGCTTCTACATGTGAGTGTGAGTGTGATGGGGAGGCAGAACACAAAACGAGACTGCTGAAATGTAAGAGGGGTGATGTTCTATGCCAGGGCTGTCCAACTGGCGGCCCTGGGGCCGTACACGGCCCCCCAGCCCCTTCCCTATGGCCCCCTAACCTTTTAAAAAAGAAATTGGCTGTTTAAAAGAAAAAATATATTTTTAAATTTATTTTGAATTTTTTTAAATATTATTTTTAATATATTTTTTTCACGGAAGGGAGGCGGGGCAGGGAGGAGGAGGGAGCAGGCTCCCTCCTCCTCCATTTTTTTCACGGCGCGGGAGGGGCGGGGGCAGGGAGGAGGAGCTCGGAGATGGCGCACAGCCACGGCGGGAGAACCGAGAAGAGGAGCTTTCTGTGCCGCGCCACCTCACCTCCTGCTCCTTTTCGCGGGTGCCCCCCCTTCCTTCCTTCATTTACTCCAGCGATCACACTCACATCTAGTTTACTTGCAAGCCCATCTGTATATAAACCTCACTTCTTCCTAAACCTTTCCAGTGATGGTGACTCAAACTGGATTATGCAAATATTGATACCTGAGCAGAGAAAGGGAAAAATCAAAACCAACTACCATGAGAAATAAAATTCCAGTTTTGTAAATTTCCAGTTTCAATCCTTTCTAAATAAGCACTGAAAGGAATGCAAATTAAGGTTCCTGTTATTGGCTGAGTCCCCTCCGCCTTGGCCACGCCCCCTTCCCTTTCCTCTCTGCCTAAACTAGAAGAGGAGGATGAGACGCCATACAGCCCAAAAACCTTACACCAGCCCAGCATTTTCTCCTGATGTTTTGCCCACATCTATGGCAGGCATCCCCAGAAGTTGTGAGGTCTGCTGGGGGTGGGAATATAGGGGGCAGAAATATAATAATAACAGTAATGAATGTATTTAATTTGGAAATAAGGGGGAGATGGGGATGGGAATATAGGGGCAGAAATATAATAATAACAGTAATGAATGTATTTAATTTGGAAATAAGGGGAGATGTGGATGGGAATATAGGGGCAGAAATATAATAATAACAGTAATGAATGTATTTAATTTGGAAATAAGGGGAGGTGGGGATGGGAATATAGGGGCAGAAATATAATAATAACAGTAATGAATGTATTTAATTTGGAAATAAGGGGGAGATGGGGATGGGAATATAGGGGCAGAAATATAATAATAACAGTAATGAATGTATTTAATTTGGAAATAAGGGGGAGATGGGGATGGGAATATAGGGGCAGAAATATAATAATAACAGTAATGAATGTATTTAATTTGGAAATAAGGGGGAGATGGGGATGGGAATATATGGGGCAGAAATATAATAATAATGTATTTAGTTTGGAACTGAGGGCTGTTTTGCTGAGGTGGGCTCCTTTCTTCCTTCTTCCTTGCTTTAATTCTTGCTTTTATGTTATTTATTTATATTTATTTCCCTCCCATATATATTCCCTTCTTCAATCCATCTCTCTTCTGATATTTATTTATATTTATATTTATTTCATTCAGTTCCATTTTTTTAAAATTTATTTTATAATTAATAATGCAACTAGTAATTGTAAGTAAATTGGAGCCCGGGGAGGGGGGCGGAGCTGGAGGGGGCGGGGCCAGAGTGGGGGCGGAGCTGGGGAGGGGCAGGGGCAGAGCCGGGGGCGGAGGCAGACCCTAAGGCCCACCAGGTGATCAGTGACCGGAATTTAGGCCCCCGGTCCGGTAGAAGTTGGACAGCCCTGTTCTATGCTAAGAGGACGGTCACCCATGCTTTCCCCTCTCAATGTGAGGAGGTTGTCAGATTCTCTGATTTATGTTAACCACATGGGGTCAAATGATAAATGCAAAGCCCAAATAAAACTTCCACCATAAAGAGCATCCATAGTTCTGCACAGGGCTAATATGAGTTTTCCTGAGAATCTCGAAAATAACCTTGGATTTAGCAAGTGTTCTGCTAATCTCATGTAAATGATATGATATTCCTTCTTCCTCAGAAATGGTGCCCAAATTGTCTGCCACTCTCTGATCTGAGGAGCAAGGCCATAACTTGTCAAAAAACTGCTCTATCCCCAAGTGCAGAGCTTTCTAAACTGTGAGTCATGCCATATTACTGCATTGGTCTATAGGTGTGTCACGGAAACCGATGTAATCATCATACAAATCATATGTTTTAAAAGATATAAATAAAAGATTTCATGAGATACGTTGTATCCCCATACATTTTGTTGCTCCAGTATATTTCTGTATTTCTTACATGGTGTTGGTTTAATCTCTGGATTTCTAGTAAAACTGAATGGCTGTACTGTGTAGTAGAATGATGCATGTCTAAAAAGTGTGTCACTAATATAAAATAGTTGGAAAGCTCTTCCCCACATGGCACATCAGCAGGGGAATGCAATATATGGTGTCTCAAATTATAATGGAACCCAGAGCTATACATTACAGTGGCATCTCCCTATCCAAAATCTAGAATGCTTCCACAAAGTGTGTTAAAAGAATTCATAGTAAGTATGTTCTGGTGATGGCTATCATGGGTTAACCCCACAAACACAACAGTAATATTGGTGCATCATATCATATCAGGTTTACAGTTATTACTTCATTAATGGAAAAGCTGTGGCAGCTCTAAATAAAAGTGAAAAAACATAAAGGCAATATCCTATTATTGTATTACATGTTGGGCCTAATGCATCATGCTCAAAAAGATATCACTTCATGATCCCTTTAGTTCATTAAAGAGGAAGTGGCCATCTGCCAACAGTATGTTAAAAATACTCTATTATTTCCAAAAGTACAATGTCTCTTACAACTCGCTGTTGCCATATTTTGTCCCTTACAGCTACCACTGTAGTTTTCTCTCCAAAGGCTAGCATCTCATGCACGTTCCAGATTGATTGGTGAGTCATTCGATTCTGTTATTTTCCTGACTTTATTATAATGACAACAGGCATCTACAAGCATGACTGACTGCTCTGTGTGATATGTACATCCAAAATGGAATCAAACAGACACACGTATGCATAAATACCAAAGACTTTATGATAGCACAATTTAATTTCAAGTTTGGATGCCTTTTAAGAACATCTCTTTTTTAAAAAAAAAAATAGCTTATGTTTCTCAATAAAAGAGCCAGCTTGGTACAGTAATTTGAGTGTTGACTTATAGCCCTGGAGTCCAGAGTTCGAATTTGCCAGGGAAACACATTGAAAGACTTTAAGAAAGTCACAGACTCTCAGCTTCAGAAAAAGATAAAGGCAAACCCACTCTAAACAAAATTTGCCAGGATAATTCTGTGATTAGTCTGTCTAGGATGGTCATAAGTTGGAAATGATTTGAAGGCACAACAGTTCTGGCCCAGTTTATATGCCAAACGTATCTCCCTCTATGAACCACCACGGAGTTTAAGATCATCTGGGGAGGCCCTGCTCTCAGTCCCACTTCCCTCGCAGGCGCAATCGGCAAAGACGAGACAGGCCCTTCTCAGTGGTACCCCTCAGATGTGGAACTCCCTCCTCAGATATATTAGATCAATCCCCTCCCTCCTGACCTTCCAAAAGAGAGTGAAAACGTGGCTTTGTGACCAAGCCTTTAGAGAACTTGTGCACTTGGATCAATGTACAATGACCATTGGAAGGGCCCAAATTATGCTTGTGGATCACGTGTAACTCTGAATGTATTGTTTTAAAATGTTTTAATTGTTTTAATGTACTTTTTAATATTATTTTAATATTTATTTAAGTATACATTGTGTTTTAAGGTATCGAATCATTGCCTATATGTAAAGCTGCCCTGAGTCCCCTCCGGGGTGAGAAAGGCAAGGTAGAAATGCCGTAAATAAATAAATAACAACTTCTTAAAAAAGAGGGGAAAATATAAATAATAACTTATGTAAAGCACAAGCATTGGGTTGTGGCTAAAGGTATGGAAGACTACAGTGTTATTTCAGCTACAAAATTTAAATAAGAAATCTGTTTCTTTGGCCTATCCACATAAAAGCTCAGTCTTTTATATGAACATTATTCAGAATTATCTAAATAATATAAATGAAATGTTTGAATGCTCATGAAACTCCATATAAATGCCACATGCAATTATTTTAGTAATTCTGTAGAAATGGCCTCTCTAAATTAGAAAAATAATGATGAACCTGTAATCATCTGAACTTTGGTCTTAGACATAAGCATGCAATGAATCCCACAGAGTTGAGTGGAACTATAATGGAGATTGTAGCCAAAAAGTGATTTCAATGGAAGCACATAAAGTGACAGAGAAAAGGAAAAATAACACAGGGACAGCAAAGTGCTGAAATAAGTTGCTAATTGAGATGCTAAAGCAACTTTGAGAGCTCCATGTGAAAACACTCAAGTGTTTGGCCTCTAGCAAAAATGGTAATCTATATATATAAAGGAACAGTCGTCATGTGAAGACTACCTCAAACAGAGAAACCTTACAACGCAGAAACACAAAACTTGCCAACAGAAATAGGCCTCAAGCAAGGTACGTTTGTAGCAAAGAAACTTTCCCCCCAAAACCTAAAAGGCCCCAAAACAACGAGTAAAAAAACCTACATTTCCCAGCATCCTCCGGGGCTGCCAAAGACTCCCCCAGCCTCTACATTCTGACAACATGATTGGCTGCCAATAAGGGCGGATTTGCATAACTGCTGTACTGGCCAGCCAACATGAACATTCCAACCCATAACAAACTGTCAGAGGAGTGCCAGAGCCTCCTCCAACACTTTCAAATCAGAAGACCATGATGGAGATCAACACCATTCAAGGGAGCTCTTCTTCCTTTCCCAAAAGATCTCCAGTGGCTTGGAATTCCACATTAATAAGCGGACCATCCAGCAACAATGGGGTTTGCCAAGGAGGGTGCTCCAGCCCCTCTATATGCTGGCTCCAAGGGATGGAGGTCATCACCAAGTACCTTCTGATGCCCAGCGCTGGAAGAGCTCCCTCAGATGGCCTGTCCATGAGGAAAGCCTCATCGGACATCGACCAATGGGTGCAAAACACACAGAGCAGGACATCTTGAAAAAGAGAGGAGCAGAAAGTAAGCTAGACATGAAGATCTTGAGAAAGGTGGCTAAAAAGGATACGGAAAGGATTTTTAACAGTCCCCCAACAGACACTGGACGCACCTGTGAAGATAGAGATCCCCTGACAGGACAAGCCCTCCCCAAGCTGATCCGTCCTGGTCATGGTACAAGTCAAACCCAAAGGACTGCAGGCAAAGAGCTGAGTCACAAACATAAAACACCCAATTCACTAACAACAATTCCAACCCTTACATACTCAGACTTTCTCGCATCTCCTAAATAGGGCACAGCAACGCGTGCCGGGTACAGCTAGTACATAAATAAAGCACTAGACCATGGCAACTAACTTATTTGTAACCATACCAAATACTTTTTAAGAAAGAGAGGAAAAGGCACAAAGGAGAAGTGCAAATCCTCTTCCCTGCTTCATTCTTGACTGTAGTGCATTTAGGCATAAATTAAACCCACCACCCCCACAATTATCTGCAGGGCCCCTTCAGAGCCTACGTTCTGTTGGCATACAAAGCAGCCACACCGGCAGCCTTCCAGTCTTTATCAATCCCAGACCACAGACGTCACTCCATTTCTTCGCAACTGGAGTTACCCCAAAAGAAGGTAAAGAACAACTGCCAGCTTCCAGGAAATATTGCTTTTAACAGGACTCCAGAACGTGGAGCACAATCTCCACCAGAGGAGAGAGAAAGCGAGAGTGCAGTCTGGCTGTACAAGTGATAAATAACTGCAGTAACAACAGCAATACTCCTACGCAGCTGCCATACCATAATATGCTGTTCAGAGCCAATAGTAAAACTGAAACCATTACATATATGGCTAGCCTGGCTTTCACAAAAGAAGTCTGAAGTCACCAGTGGTGTTGGAAAGCAAAGCTCTCTCCAGGAGTGTGTTTTTCCCCTGTGTCAATCATACAGGCTCCTCTCGCTCTACACCTGGCAAGGAGGTTTTTTACTAATTTAGACCAAATAAGGAATATCAAAACTCAGAGAAGTAAGAAGAGTCCCTGCTGCGGTTATTGCCATTATATGGAAAGCCTATCACAGAGTTCTCTAGAGCTGAGAGTGTGTGACTTACTCAGCAGGTTTCCATGGCTGAGCAAGAAATTGAACCTTGGTCTCCAAAGTTATAGTCCAATGCTCAAATCGCTACAACACACTGGCATCAATTCCTTGTATCAGATCCAATTCCTTCTAGTCTCTCTCGATTGATAATGTCAATGACCCCTTCAGGAAGATTTTAAAACAGTTTTGAATTTAAAGCAGCTGCCTTGAGTCCCCTCCAGGGTGGATAAAGTTGGGGCAGAAATGCCGCAAATAATTAAATAAATAAATTGTAAATCAGTGGTTCCCTATCATTTTTTCATCAGGGACCGCTTAACCAAGGACCATTCTCCAATGTTAATACCAAAAGGGGTTATGAATCAGTTTTTAGTTAACTTTAGATTTGGTTTGGTTATTAGGGGTGCTGATTCAGAAAATTGCATTGCATAGACCACACCAGCTCTAGCTTCTGTTACAGAACATATCCATCCAGTAGTCGCCATCTGCTTGCCCACAGAAAACCATATTTAATAATCTAAAGCTGATGTGGTATATCCAATTAAATTTTCTGAATCAGCACCCCAAATGACCCCAGGAACAGGCCTAAAAATGAAGACAGCAAGGTGCCCCCACTTCCAGGTGCCACATGGAACAGCTCTGCTCAGAGGAAGGGATGAGAAGCAGTCAGAAGGCTTGTTCTCGCGCCTTTCGTGGGTAGTCAGCCTCTCCCCTCCTGACATTTCCGTCGCCTCGGCACTATAAGAGGATTTTGCGAGACCAGTCAGATTCGTTGAAACAGTGTGGTAACAGTGAGGCCACAGACCATATTTTAGTTCTTGAGGACCACTGGTGGTCCACAGACCACAGGTTACAAACTACTGTTGTAAATCATATTTTGTGTAACCTAATTCCAAACTATTTAGGAATTCACCCGAGAAGACATATCCAGGGGCTGCATAAACAAGGAATGACAAAAGGATCATACAACTGCACTAACCAGGCCAAAGGCACTCCAACCCGCTGCAATGACTTGTAACGGTGACAATGACAGTAATGAGTCCAGGTCCAAGAGAACACTGCCCAACCCAAAACTATGAACTTGGCCCTTCAAGGAGAGTGCCACTATATCCAGAACCTGCTAAATATTTCGTCCAGTTTCCCTTTTTGAATTAAGATATCCTTCTTTCTTGTAAACATTTTGAGTAGAATTGCTTGTTTCCCAAGTGTGTTATATGCTAAACCTCTCCATTGGCGCCCCCTTGTCATGGGGGAGAGGCTTGCATACCCTAATGAAGTTGTGAGCGATGCTGGCGGTGGCAAAATAGTCACCGGTAGGGCCTCCCATTCCAGACAGGTCACAACCAAAGGGTCTGACAAAGAGGATCAAAGGGCAGGATGGGCTTTCTAGTCTTTTGGCAACCATCCTAGGAGAAGGAAAACTCTGATTTCAAACCCGGGCAGATGGTGCTCGTTTAACCCTGTAAGGTCGACCATCTAAGAGAAGGAAATTCAAACCAAACCTACGACCTGAGGGCCTCGCTGCCACCGTCTAAGCTTGCTGGGCCCCGGCAGATGAACTTTTGGTTTAAAGGGTGAGGCCAGTTCTGTGCACGCTGTGCTCCACCAGAAAGGTCCATTGCACAGGCTCAAAGGGCACATCCAACCTCCGAATCACCAACGCGCTTGTAGAAAGTGTGGGATTAGTCCTTCCTGAATCTTCGTTCACGAAGAAAAGCCAAGAAGTATATGCTAAATCTAGATTTTACCAAAGGGATTAAAAATAGGATTCTATGGCTGGAACATGGCCATATAGCCTGAAAAACTAAAAAAAAAACCTGAGGATACAGTCCATTTTCTAAACTGAATCCATTCAAACATGGGGTAGATACATGATGCATACCATAATTGTGGCAAATGCTACTCATATCTGTGGGAAATGGTAAAAATACAGCAGATTAAGAGCAGTTTAATGAACAAATGCTCTGTACCCATTTCAGGCTTCTCAGTTGTGGCCAATTCAATCGGCTTTTGCCACCCCCACCCCCAAATTTGGCATATTTATTCTTCTTGTGCATTTTAAACTAACTGCTAAACCTTCATATTTATTAAAGTGAAGGGAGAGACGTCGTACCATACTCTAGCTTTTTCAGTCCAATGACAAAAAAGGATCACAAGCAGGATCTGGCTTAATTTCAGGTTTTCTCAGTTTGATACAGGCTTACTTTTCATCATTTCCGAAAAGCATGGAAACATGCCCAACCTTTACTCTTTGGAAAGTACACTATGTTTCAAGCAGCAAGGCTTTTCCTTCTTGAGACATTCTATTCAGCTTCTACCTAATCCTACAATTTACATTGTTAAAAGCCTGTCAGTACAAGACAAAAATAAAGAGCAATTCAATTATTCTTCTCTGCCACCCATGCCTTGGCCAAGAGTTTGGTACTAAGAGGAAAAGGATATTGATCCTGAGATAATGCTGGAACAAGTGATTCCAAGTATATGACAGTCAGACATATCTGTTAATGACTTCATATTTCTTGCCCTTAAATTCTCACTAAGGTAAAATCTAGCTGAGAATCACGGGTAGAGTACACCTATTGAATCAATGCAATGTACATTCATGTTGACTGTCATTCAGCAATTGGTTCAATAAAAATAAATCCTGATTAGGATGAAACCCACACATCTTTTTCTATGTAATGTAGTTTTATGAAGAACTCTTCTCGAACCTTAGAAATCTTTTCCCCCCAGATCAATTATATTTTGTATGACTCTCACAAAATATTTCCTAGGATTTAAAGCTGGAGTAAGGCTTTCTCTTCTATACAAGGACAAAATTTCTGAGCTCTGGTGATATTTAACATTTCCCCAAGCAGAATAATGAAGACAGAGATAATTGCTTGCCCTTTGTCAAGGCTCAATGCTATGGAGAGTTTTTGGCCTTGAAAAATAGTTCAAAGAGAGATTTCTACCCATTCAAAAACGTAAGTGAAAGCCAATTTTAATTTTTAAAAGGTGTATATGAAAAATGCCAAAGATGTGAATGTTTTTTACTTGAGCAATTGTTGAAAGTGAATCATCAGGATGAAGTCAACTAATGATCTCAACCATCTGGAAGTGATAGAGTGTGTGAAGGGACAGGAAGAGTTGGTTGATGCTAAGCTTCTCATTTGACTATTGAAGGCGTAAAACCTTCAATAGAGGGAAGTCAGTACAGAAGCTAAGAGCTTTAAATTCTGTTCTAGGGGATCTTGCTTTGGAACTGACTGGAAATGGGGCTCCAAGTGCAGGATGCTGGCTCCTTTCTTCAAGCAAACCATTAAGCCAATTTAAGGGCCTTTCCAGACAGGCCCCATGTCCCAGGATCTTATCTCAGGTTTTCTGTTTATCCAGGATTATCTGGCAGTGCAGACTCATATAATCTGATTTAAAGCAGAAAAAATATATTTTCAGTCTGTTAAATCCAATTGACATTTTCAAGTACACTGGATCCACTGTATCAATGGGGCTTGCATATGAGCTTTGGATCAACAGGTCTTCTCTAATTGAAACTAAAAAATGGATTTGGGTCATGAGAAAACATAATGTAGCATGTGGCCTGCAGGCTACTTCTGGACCTACTTTAGTGGCCCCTTGAAGTCTCCTTACTAAACTTCTGAACTCTTCACATGAAAAAAGTCCAGCATGAAATCAGGCAAAAACATGTGAAAACATAAGGAAATACTCTACCTCCACAACCATCCCAGAACTCTGTGCTACCCTACAGACAGCTCCATTTTTGTCACTTCTTGTTGCCATTTTGAGAGGGACTGCAGAAAACGGTATATTTTTTACTTGCGTGATGTTGGGATTGTGGGAGTGGTCCCTGGCCAATGTCAACCACACAGTTAATTACCCACCTCAGGTTTAGGCCATTCTCATAGGCCAGTGGTTCTCAACCTGTGGATCCCCAGGTGTTTTGGCCTACAGCTCCCAGAAATCCTAGCCAGTTTACCAGCTGTCAGGATTTCTGGGAGTTGAAGGCCAAAACATCTGACGACCCACAGGTTGAGAAGCACTATGCTATGGGGTTTGCATGCACACTCATATCTCTGCTTCTTCCTCAGTGGCCCCTCGTCTATGGAATGAACTGCCCGGTGAGATTAGGCGAGCCCCTACTTTAGAAAGTTTCAAGAAGAACTTTAAGACCTGTCTCTTCCATTGCACTTTTGGAGATTAATCATACAATCTCATGCTACCATTCACTCTCAATATTTGCTTTGAGTACACCCCCCCTTTTCACGAAGGTCCTTTTCTCAACCCCATTTCGAGTTTTCTCCCTCACTTATAATTCACTCCACTGCTATCTCACCCCGTTTTTATCCCTATTCTTTCTATTTTAATGTGTACATGCGGCCCGCTCATTGTTATTTATTTTATTTATTTATTATTTCGACTTGTATACCACCTTTTCCAATAGGCTCAAGGTGGTTCACAACACAAGCATAAGACATAATCACAAAATAGCATTTAAAACACAATAAAACAGTTTATACTAAGACAGAGAATATGGATTAAACGGAGCCTCTAAAGGTTGAACGCCTGCTGGAAGAGGTTAGTCTTGCAAGCCCTCCGAAAGGAGGACAAGTCTGTTATTGCTCGGACCTCCTCAACAAAGGCATTCCATAGGCGCTACTACCGAAAAGGCACGCTGTCTCGTAGATGACAAACGACAGGTTCTGACCGACGGGACTTTAAAAAGATTTTGGTCCTCGGACCGTAGCAATCGCTGAGGGATATGCGGGGAAAGGCAGGCCTTCAAGTACGCTGGCCCCAGAGCATACAAGGCCTTAAAGGTTAACGCCAACACTTTGAAAGCAATCCGGTCCTCAATAGGAAGCCAATAAAAACGCTGTAAGACTGGTGTGATGTGACACCTCAGTGATACTTCAGCCAGCAGTCGAGCAGCAGCATTTTGCACTAACTTGAGTTTTTGGATCATTGACAAAGGGAGACCAATGTAGAGGACATTACAGTAGTCTTATCTCGAGATGACCGTGGCCTGGATCACCGTAGCTAGGTCGTTACTGGAGAGGTAGGGTGCCAGCCACCTTGCCTGGCACAGATGGAAAAATGCCGCTCTGCTTACAGCGGAGACATGGGCCTCCATTGTCAGAAAAGGGTCCAATTGGACCCCCAGGCTTTTTACAAGAGACAACAGGCAAACTGCTTCACCGTCCATAACAGGCAGCTGGAGCTCCCCCAGGCAACCCAGCCAAAGGATCTCCGTCTTCGACGGGTTCACCTTCAACCTGCTGGCCCATAGCCACCCAGTCACAGTTTCAAGGCACCGATGGAAATAACCAGCTGGGTGTCATCAGCGTACTGATGGCACTCCAGACCAAAACTACGCACCAATTGGGCGAGTGGACACATATAGATGTTCTGTGTCATGATTGGTTTTATCCTATTGTAATTTTCTATTGGTTGTATTATTTTTATAGTTTATGTTCTATGTAATTGATTGTTATTTTTATGATTTACTTAATTTTGTGTTGTGTTGTTGGGCTTGGCCTTATGTAAGCCACCCTGAAACCCCGGTGGGGAAATGGTGGTGGGGTACAAATAAAAAGATAAAGATTATTATTATTATTACTATTACTATTATTATAAGATGAATAGGACTACAATGGGAGGCTGATTAACCGTTTTACCTTGCTATTTCCTAGCAACTGTGCTCCCCTAGTAATTATTATCCTTAGTGGGGAAAAATAGTTTGGTCACCCTGCACCTACTGTTAAGTTTATGTGATCAGGAGAGGGGGGGGGGGGAGTCAATGGAAGCAGTGAACGGAGACACCAAATAAAAGGGCAGAAATGATGGCATCTTCCTTCAAGGAAGAACTGTTTAAAGATGGATCTATAATTTTTAAAAGCGAAGTGGGAGAAGCGGACAACTTGGGAAAATAAATCACCAGGAACAGATGGCATATCAGTAGAGTTGTTTCAAGCTGTAGAGAAAGAATCCATGCGAATTCCAACAACATCTAGAAAACAAAGCTGGAAACATTTAATATGCATTTCAATCCCCAAGAAAGGAGAACACTAATGACTGTAGTAAATGATTAGACTATTGCAGTGAGCTGCCATGCAATCAAAGTGATGCTCACAATTTGTTTTTACTATATAGTACATGGAGCAAGAAATGCCAGATATCCAAGCTAGTTTCAAAACAGAAGATGAACTAGGGATTGTATCACGAATACATGTTGGATAATGGAACACACACAAGAAAAGAAAGCAAAAACCTAAAAATTGACTGTAGATCTTGAGAAATTATAGTTTGCTTTTAAAGAAGGGAGAACCATAACATCTGCTTGTCCCGACCTATGCTCTGGGCAAGAGTCCACTGCTATGGCACAATACAGAGAAACACAAGGTTTTCCAATTGGTAATAGGATCAAACAAGGCTCCATTTTCTCACCTTACCAGTTTAATTCACATGCCTATCTTTTTTGTTGGTGTTTCTTCCCCCAGTTTTCAGTCCTCCTTCTAATCTAGCTTTCTTTATGAAAACTAGGAGAAGAAGCATTAATAATTTAAGATGGCACCACATTATATGCAGAACATGGCAAAGACTTAGAGCAACTGTTGAAGATTAATACAGAAAATTTAAAAGCAGGGTTACAGCTGAATATTAAGTAAGGGTAAGGCTACAGATTATTTACATACAACTTAGATTACATAATGAAGACAATGAAATAGTTTAAAAAATTCATGTTTTAGCTCATTCACCAGCCAAAATGGAAACATCAGTTAAGAAATCAGAAGGGAAAAGTAACCATGAACAAACAAGGTAAGATCTCCAATGTGTATTATTAAATACCAATGTAAGAATCATGTGGGACAAAGCTGACATGAAGAAACTAAATTAATTTAAAATGTAGTGCTGGAGAATAGTTTTACAGATACTACTAGCTGCTGAAAACACAAGTGAATGGATCTTAGAACACATCAAGCCTGATATTTTACTAGCAACAAAAATAATGAAACATTGTACTTTGGACATATTATGAGTTAATGTGACTCACTGGAAAGATAAGATGCTTGGCAAAGTGCAAAGTACATAAAAATAATTGCAGGAGAAATCGCATCTTTGAATTATTAAAGTAATACCCTCACAATCTACTTTGTTCGTTCTCTAAATTAACTTTTAAAGCATACAGCTTCAGAAGACACTAATAGCAATTTTTTAGATTTAAAAGAAGTTCTCTAAATTAACTTTTAAAACATACAGCTTCAGAAGACGCTAATAGCAATTCTTTAGATTTAAAAGAAGTTCTCTAAATTAACTTTTAAACATACAGCTTCAGAAGACGCTAATAGCAATTCTTTAGATTTAAAAGAAGTTCTCTAAATTAACTTTTAAAACATACAGCTTCAGAAGACGCTAATAGCAATTCTTTAGATTTAAAAGAAGTTCTCTAAATTAACTTTTAAAACATACAGCTTCAGAAGACGCTAATAGCAATTCTTTAGATTTAAAAGAAGTTCTCTAAATTAACTTTTAAAACATACAGCTTCAGAAGACGCTAATAGCAATTCTTTAGATTTAAAAGTTTGCAACTAGGGACTGTGTTTAACATTCAAAGGATGTATCAGTGCTGTATTCTGTCTCTTCATTTCTAGTTTATCTTTGAGGCACTGCTTCTAAAGGCCAGTCCACAGCCCATTTCTATTGATACTCCAACAAGCAGCACATGATGGAGTCACATCTATCTGTTGCTCCTAGTGAAACGAGGATTAGACAAGAAATCTATCTCAGATCACTGAATCTCAAAATTCCCTTCTAGGGATTAACAATATTTAAAGGATGACTTTAAACCTGAAAGGAATGATTTCTGTGGGCCTGTCTTGTAAGGAATCAGCCTGTGGCTTTAATGGGATCTTAGTATTCGGCTCCAAGTCCAACTCAACTAAGAATGGATCACCCATTCTTAGAGGTTGTTACTTTTTAACAACTTCATGTAACAGAATACAAACAAGAAATAAGGGAATCTGCTGCCCTGAACATAATCTCCACCAGAGAGAAGAAAGACATAGGAACCTTGAGCCAAAATGACCCTGTCATCCTGAATTCATGACAAAAGGCAATGATAACAAAGAATAGTTAGGCATATACTTTAGGAGAACAAATTTCTGAGAGCTCAGAGAAGAGCCTAAAAAGCAAGCCTTGTCTAAAAATGGTTTAAAAAGAACTCAAGAGGGTGGAGGATTCTGAGAAGTGAAATACTGAAAACACAACCAGGAACTATTCCAATGAGAATGGAAAAGATAGACATCCAAAAAAGATCTTCAAATTTCAGACATGTGTACAATATGGATGGGACTTGGTCTGACCTATGAACAGGATCCAGGCTTTTACTAGTTAATTCCAAGCTGCACATGATCCAGCACTACAATATAGTTGCTAAAAGTATTAGACTGCACTGACAAACAGTGTCCTAATTGTGATAAGTGATATCTCCACTTTATTCCACACAGGTCTGACTGTGTATGGTATACTACACCCTATTATCAACAGTACACTTGACCACAAATAACAGGATGTCAAGGATGATGAGTGGTTTTCAAACCAAGCCTTGTGAGGAATAAGAGAACGAGCTAGATAGGTTTACTGGGGAAAAGATAAGATTAAGTGAAGACTGAGAGAGGGTTAGACATATGATGCGGCGGACATGTTCGCTATTGCACCCATGGGTAGGAATAGAAACAACTGGCAGAAACTGCAAGGAGAGCATGAAGAGAAACTTGCTAACAGTATGCACTGTTCAACAATGGAAAAACTTGATTTGAGATTGGTTTCTTTTACTGGAAAAATTTAAGCATATTGAACAGTAATTTACGGCTGCATCCTGAACCACAGCTCCTGAAGAACAAATAAATCAATTAAGTTCACAACATGTCAAAGAACAGCTGGTTAGGAAGTGCTGACCTTGCTGCTGAAGCATGATAGCACCAAAGCTCTCTAAAATTTATAAATACATGAATCTTCCTTATATTAAGCCAGTCTAGTAGTTTAGTTAACCCTGCAGTTGCCCACCAAAATCTGATCCAGAGACTTATGTAGGATCTCAGACAAGAATACTTTGATAGCAGAAGCCCTTTAACTGGATGTTTTGGGATTTAAACTTGGAAGAAGGTTTTCACTCAAAGTGCCATTGCCAGCAGTCGTCTGGCCTGGGTCGGTTGTTACTGGGAACAGGTTTTCAGCAGAAGACTCTTCGCAGTATTTGCAGCAAGCTTGGGAAATATTAATCAGCAGGGAACAAGGAAAAGGTCACAAACTCCAATGATTAGAGGTAGAAGCTGAAGGAGATGAGGTTCAGTTGAGACAATTTCATATGTAACTCCGATCTTCAAGAAAGGATCCAGGGGTGATCCAGGAAATTATAGGCCAGTTAGTCTAACCTCAGTTCCAGGCAAAGTGATGGAAACCATTATTAAAGAAAAATTACTAAGCACATAGAAGAACAGGCATTGCTGAAGGAAAATCAACATGGTTTCTGCAAAGGCAAATCATGTCTTACTAACTTGACAGAATTCTTTGAGGGTGTAAATAAACACATAGATAAAGGGGACCCAGTCGATATTGTTTACCTTGACTTTCAAAAGGCTTTTGACAAAGTCCTCACCAAAGGCTCCTAAATAAGCTCTTCAGCCATGGAATCAGGGGACAGGTCTTGTCCTGGATTGGAACCTGGCTAAACTGTAGGAAACAAAGGGTGGTAATAAATGGACACTTCTCTGGATGGAAAGAGGTGAGAAGTGGCGTACCCCAAAGTTCAGTTTTAGGACCGTTACTTTTTAATTTATTCATAAATGATCTGGATGTAGAAGTAAATTGTGAGGTAGCAAAGTTTGCAGATGACACTAAACTGTTCAGGGTAGTTAAAAATGAAACTGACTGTAAAGAGCTCCAGAAAGATCTCTCGAAATTGAGTGAATGGGCAACAAAGTGGCAAATGCATTTTAACCTAAACAAGTGTAAAGTCATGCACATCGGGCAAAGAACCCCAAATACACTTATCAACTGATGGGATCAAAGCTTTCTGAGACAAACCAGGAAAGGGATCTTGGGGTTTTGGTGGACAGCTCAATGAAGATGTCAACCCAGTGCGCTGCAGCAGTGAAAAAGCAAATTCTATGCTGGCATGATCAGGAAGGGAATCGAAAATAGGTCGGCAAATGTTGTATTGCCTCTCTACAAATCTATGGTGAGGCCACATCTGGAGTACTGTGTACAATTCTGGTCACCGCACCTCAAGAAGGATATAACGGAACTGGAAAAAGGTACAAAGAAGGGCAACAAAAATGATCCAAGGGATGGAGCAGCTCCCTTATGAAATCAGGTTGCAACGCCTTGGTCTTTTCAGCCTTGAAAGACGACGTTTAAGAGGTGACTTGATCGAAGTGTATAAAATCATGCATGGGATAGAAAAGGTGAATAAAGAAAAAATATTTTCTCTGTCACACAACACTAGGACTAGGGGGCACTCCCTAAAGCTCCAAGGTAGGAAAGTTAGGACTAATAAAGGGAAATATTTCTTCACCCAGAGGGTCATTGGGTTATGGAACTCACTTCCAGAGGAGGTTGTGACAGCGGTCAGCCTGGACAGCTTCAAGGCAGGATTAGACAGATTCATGGATACAAGTGCCACCTCTGTGTTGATGGAGGCAGGCAGGATTTTCCGCGGGTACTGGTTGTGGGGGGTCGGGAGCAGGTGAGGGTTTTGCCCTCCTTTCTGCTAGAGATCCCTGTGTACAACTAGTGGGCCACTGTGTGACACAGAATGCTGGACTAGATGGGCTGAGGCCCGATTCAGCATGGCTCTTCTTATGTTCTTATGTTCTTATATCCTTGTCCTGGACCTTTGCTAAGATGCTTTTTAGTTGGATTTCTGGACTCTGGCCTTGATTTTCTATACTTCTCCTTTGGACCCTGTTTGTATTGACTCCTGGAATGTGATATCTGACTTCCTGGCTTTTGATTAGGGACTTTGACTTTGATTAGGGACTTTGACTTTGATTTGAACTCTGACAATTGAACTCCTGGTAGCCGATTATTGGACTGTGACCTTGGCTAATGTTTGTTGTTGTTCCTGACCTGACTTGGTACTTCTTGGCTTGTCTTCACTAATTGGATTCTTGACCTTGGCAAGCATTATCATCAGTTGCATTTTTCCGATTCTGTTACCTTGGCTGGACCTTGATAGACGTAAGACTTATCATTTCCTTTATGAACAAAATATGGTCTTTGGTTTATCTTGCTTTTGTTTAATGAAATCTCAGTTCTGATAGAGGGACTCCTTGCTCACAACACAAAGCACATGCTCCAATTTTCTATCCACTGAGAACCTGACAGTTATGTAAACGTAAGACTAATTTAAAAAGTTGCAATATGGCACAAGAAAATACCCAATAGCCATATAAAATATTAGCACAAATCACACGGCTATGATATTTATTTATCTTATTTATCTTATTGTCAGGTAATGTGTTTGAGGACACTTCTACAATGGCACTATGATCCATTTTAGAACCAGTTTGATAGGAACCAGTTTGGCTCCACAGATAATCAGACCGCCACACTTACAACTGGTAAGAGGCCAGGAAAGTGATTACATTGAACATGGAACTGGCCTCAAACGGCTTTGCAGATTCCCCCCCCCCCCCAATTTCCTGCAGGGATGTACATCGACGCAGAAGAGGTGGGAAAAATGGGAAAGTGACAGTAGCAGAGGTGATTAATTCCCCCTCCCAGTGGGGTGAATAATGCTCTGCTACCTAGCCATGTCCTTGGGGTGTTTTTGGCTGCTTCTGTTTGGGATTTTTTAAAAATAAATTTTATTAGTTTTTCGGTAAAAACACATAGTTACAGAAAATCACAACAATTTGAAGGCTAGTTTCCTTCTGTCACAAAAAAGTAAAGGCTTGAAAGGAGTAGATAAGAAAATAGGCAAGCAGGGGGAGGGAAAAAGATAGGACATAGGATTAGGGGGTATTAAAAGGGGAGTTAGGATAGAAGTGCAAAGTATAAAATATTATATTTATATTTTATACTGTTTGGGATTTTTTTACTGTGTTTCAACAAGTAAGATACAAGCAAATAATAATAAAAATATTTTATATATTTCCTTTGTACAGAACCTTGGTGGCCCTACATCAGTTGCAATACTCACAATGCCACACCACTAACCATGCTAGCTAGGGCTGCTTAGAGTTTCAATTAACAAAATCTGGAGGGCTGCAGAAGTCCCACCACTGGTATCCAACAATGATTTGATTGCAAGCACAAGATCTGACTCTTGTTACAGGGTGCCGCGTGTCTTGAGAATATTGCATAAAAAGAGGCATCAAAAGCACCGTTATGATCCCCACCCACACAGAACAACTTGCCAGTTCTGTTCTTTTTCTCTCATGTATTCCTGCTGAGATTTCTTCCCCAGAGCCTTAGACACACACACACAAAAGGGGGGGGGGATGTTTTACAGTTCTTTCGTGTGCATTTTTCTCTTTGAAAGTTGAGGAGAAATATAAAATATCAGCACTATAGTCTTATTTCTTACTGAGAGATAAAAAAGCAAAATTGGTTCAATTTTCAACAGCTTAATGGGATACATTTATAGAACTCTTCAGAATTTGCACTGTGAAAATTCTTCAGGGATTTAAAGTAGGATACTTTTATCCAAAGGTGAAGTTAAGAGGGATACAAGAGAAATAAGCACATTTACACAATATTCACAGACATTTATTTGTTATTACTGCTATTACTGTTAGTATGAGGCCAGCATAATATAATGGTTTTAAGCACTGGACTAGGAGATTGGGAGATCAGGCTCAAGTCCCCGCTTGGCCATGGAAACCCACTGGCTGGCCTTGGGCAAGTCACACACTCGGTTTCAGATGAAGGCAATGGCAACCCATCCTGAACCATTTTTCCCAAGAAAACTCCAGGATAGGTTCACTTTAGGGTCACCATAAATCAGAAACAACCTGAAGGCACACAGCATACAACTGGCCGTATATATGCCAATACATAGGGCAGTTTAAATTTAGGCAATGAAATTGGTCTACCAAGACATGTATCTTAATTTTTTTAAGTTGATATATTCGTTGCTCAATCCCACAAATGAACTATTTGGGGTATGTACCAGAGGACTTTTCTTTTCCCAGCATTTGCTGTTTCACCTTTACCAAACAGAATGTAACTACCAAATTCAAACTTGCCAATACTTTACATGCAACAGATTCCCAAAATATGAAACCTTGTTATAATTAGAGTACTTAGATCCAAGGAGGGAAGATGGGGGAAATGGAAATTGCTCAATTACTTTGCAGAAAATAAAGCTTGAGTAAATTTCCAATTCACTCCCAGTCCCATCTTTCAAAGGCCTTTCCTGGATCTCAAGTGGCTAGGGAGGGGTGCATTCAAGTTGCTTATTGACCTGTGGGAAACAAGGGGTATTCCCTGACAAAGTGTACTAAAGACCGTGACAACTGTCCTGATTGCCAGCAGAGATAACCTCATTCCTTGAGTTTCCTGTCTGTAGATCCCTTGAGAGTGTCCTCTTCATCCTTGCAGCACACAGCAGAAGATACAAGGTCAAACGCAGGGGCATCTACCAATTAGATTTGAAGCTTGGTCAACATACTTTTGAGATGACCATTATACTTCTTGGCATCATTAGAACTAGGCCTAACTGAAGTTGGATTGTTCCATTCATCTCTAAGCACTTGCATACATTTAACTGGGAATGGCATCTCAAGGGGATGGAAAATGCTGTAAGGAAAGATTCCCCGTTTTCCTGGGTCCTAAGATCTGAATCCTAAGAGGGAAGTAGCTCACTGGGAAGGGAGAGGCACAGAGCTCTACTAGCTTGTCTCAAAAACATAGCAAAATCCTCCACCTGAAAAAAAAATTGATGGAAGTTTTGAAAATTCTCTTTTCTGTACTTCTCCCATACCCTGAGTCAGTATTAGAAGACTCTGCACAGAGAGGTGTGTATCACAGGCCATGCTTTTTAGTTGCAGTAGCATTTTGCTGCACTTCTTTTTTATTGGGGGGGTATTAGGCTTTGGGTGGGTGGCTGCCTCAAGCTCAGAAACTTAAGCCTTATCCTCTGCCACTGTTTGGACCCATTTAAAGCTATTATCACCCAAATGACAAAGATGGTGGCCGCCAGCACCATGTGGTCTCAGTATATGAGCTCAAACTGGATGATCATTTCTAGTATACTCAATCTGGAAAAGATCTTCATCCCTCCATTGGAATACCATGCACCACTGAGATTTGGGGTAGGGATTAGGTGCCCATTCATCCAATCTGCCAGTGAGCTCCAGGGTCGCTTGTGTAGTTAATGTTTCCACCATGGCAATGGTGGTGGCATCCTGGGTGATAACTGCTCAGAACCAAGCTGCCAAAGGAAGTGAAAGTTCCTTCCCAGTACTCCTTCATCCCCATCCATGGTCCAGCTTGTTTGCCCCCTCAGTTCCCGACTTATTTTGGCTGTGGAGATGTAGCAATGTGGAAAGGTAACAAAGTAAAGAGATTTCTCCTCCCCCAGCCACTCTCAAAGCTTCTTGGCCATCCTACAGCCCTTCCTGGTTTATTGTATTCTTCTTCCCTTCATCTTCACAGGGAAGGAAGAGTCACCAAGGGAATCTTCCCTTTGTTCTTGGAGCCCTTGCCTTTTTTCAAGTTAATCTCTCTGTACTCCCAGAAAATAAAGGAAAAGAGATTGGTGAAGGGTGAGGAGGATGGGCAAAGGTGCTAGAAAACTGAGAGCTTTTTTGGGGCGTGGGGGGAGACAAGGAAGAAAACAAGGAAGACTCAGAAAGAAGAAGGGAAAAAAGGATGGAGCAGTTGAAAAAACAACAAGTATGCCCAATCTGAAGCAAAGCATGAAAAAGACTGATCTCCTAGGAACAACTTTCCCCATGTGAGGACATTGCAAGGTTTTCATTTCCCTGCATTATGTGAAACACTGGGAGAAGCATAATCCAAGCTCAATAACATTCAAAATGTTAGGCATGGCATGGCAATGGACCTATTCCTAATTAGAATATATGTCCCGATTAAATGGAGTGGTATGTGGGGTGCTTAAAAAAAGGGAACTCGAGAATGCCAGCTGGAAGAACTGGTCCATGGCTTGGCACCAGTTACCCAGGCAGCACTGCCAGCCAAGACAG
This sequence comes from Anolis apletophallus, assembly GCA_030556195.1. Lineage (NCBI taxonomy): Eukaryota > Metazoa > Chordata > Lepidosauria > Squamata > Anolidae > Anolis > Anolis apletophallus. The sequence continues at coordinate 128,764,921 of JARBWK010000004.1, read as the reverse complement.
TATAATGGCCTGGTCACCATGGTGATAGGGACCCAGATGCTTCACAGTAACCTGATGAGTCTCTAAAAGTCTATGCATACTGAAGAAAGCTACTTAAATCTAAGGAAGAAGTGCATAAAGGATAATTCCCTATAGTGCAAACACGAGTGAAACAGAAATTACAAAGAATGCTTCTTGACAGTCTTTCCCGAAGGATCTGAAGCCTATTTGGGGTGGGTGGACTGGGTCAAAGCATAGAGGAGCCCAAGCCCCTTCTTTAAAACATAGCAGAGTGCGAGAGTATGAATGTCAAAAGTCCCAGAAGGCTGTGCTTGACAAAACCCTGGGGAAGACACTGCAGGGTGCTCTTTCCTGAATCCTAGAAATGTACATTATTTCAAGTTACCACACAATAGTTCTAGCGGTAATGGTAACACAAAACTCACCTTTTCAACTTCATATAGTTTTCACTGGCTGCAGGCCGGCATTCGGCACGCTGGACCACTATTCCTTCCAGTGATAGTTTCTCTTGAACAAAAGGAGATCCAAATTAGTAACAGGAATTACAAAAAGCAGAAGGTTGTTCATTTATTCTTTTATTTATAATTCTATTTATGCTTCAAAACAATTGCTCTCTCAATCTGTTCATTATAAAAAATTGTTTCATTTTTTATAATGCAAATAAGTACAATTGTTGCAAAACACACTATCAGTTTATTAATAATACATGGCTTTGTATTTCACAATACACCCAGTCTAGTAGAATATTGCTGATTTAGTCCATTTATACTTCACCTTTCATCGCAAAAGGTCAGGATGGCCAATAATCCATGGAGGAATGCACAGTTAATATAAAAAATAAGATTTCTAAAATACTAAATTGTAAATATCTAAAGTAAATGCAGTTCAAACGAGCAATATTTAAAAAAGCAAAACAGATACTGGCATGTTGCCTAATTTTTTGTGTGGAAAAGACTTGCTTTTAACTATGGGAGTACAACCAGATACCCCAGGGCAGTTCTACTGACATGTTGTCAGTACCAAGAAACTCTGGAATGAGTGGCCGTCCTCAATGGCACAATGGGCTAAACCAGGGGTGGGCAATTACCGGCCCTCCAGGTGTTTTGGACTTCAACTCCCAGAAATCCTAGCCAGTTTACCAGCTGTTAGGATTTCTGGGAGTTGAAGTCCAAAACACCTGGAGGGCTGGTAATTGCCCACCCCTGGGCTAAACCCTTTTGCTGGCAGGACTGCTGACCGAAAGGTTGCTAGTTCAAATCCAAGGAGCGGGGTAAGCTCCTGTCTGTCAGCTCCAGATTCGCGTGCAGGGAAATGAGGGAAGCCTCACACAGGATGGTAAAACATCTGGGCATCCCCTGGGCATCGTCAATACCAAGAAACTCTGGAATGAGTGGCCGTTCTCGGTGGCACAATGGGCTAAACCCTTTTGCTGGCAGGACTGCTGACCGAAAGGTTGCTGGTTTGAATCCACAAAGCAGAGTATGCTCCTGTCTGTTAGCTCCAGATTCACATGCAGGGACATGAGGGAAGCCTCCCACAGGATGGTAAAACATCTGGGCATCCCCTGGGTATCGTCCTTGCAAACGGCCAATTCTCTCACACCAGAAGCAACTTGCAATTTCTCAAGTCACTCCTGACACAGAAAAAAAAACCACCAAAAAACAAGCCACACACTTCCAGAAGGTCACAAGCAGAGCTTCCCTGTCTTCTCTTAACTCTCAGGAAAAACTAGGGAAAGCATTCCTTTACAGATGTGGGTCCTGCGGTATTAGAGATCTTGTATCTGAATATTATGCACCTTCAATGTAGCAGCCAATACTGAAATTTCACAACAGGTTGGAAATGCTCGCTTCCCTTGCCAACACAAAGAAGAAACATTTCCAAATGTCCTCAAAAGACTGCAATTTCTTCCTCTTGCACAGATTCTCCCCATGGACCTGCTCTGTCAATATTGCTCTGCAGCCAGTATTAAGTTATCCCTCAGATTATGTAGATTCACATTGGCATATGATATTGTTCTGCTAGTTAAAGAGGATTTAGCAGCAATTAAACTCATCCAACCACGGCATAATTTGCCATTGTGATTGTGCCGTTTGTCCCTACACTGTGCCATAACTAAATACTAGAAATGCAAGAATGTATATGTTATTTGTAGCTTTTAGAACTGTGTTTTCAGGTCATCAAGTTCAAGCTCAAATACTAAATCAATATACAGTAGTCCTGAACAAAATAAAAATAAATCAGCATTTTGGAAATGTGCAATATATGACTGAAGGTCTTGAACCCCAAAACGACTGCATGTTTGCTGCCAAGGTTGCATCACTCTAGCCAGCACTGCATCCCTCCCCACAATGCCTCCTCTCAGCCTTGTTTACAGGTATTTTTTTCTCTCTTATATATGGGAAGATGCCAGGCAGCAGACATACATGCAACTGTAAACTTATACAAAGAGCAGCAATGCTAGTGTGTAAAAATGAAGCTGACACCAGTTGCAAATCAATAGTGTGAATAATGTGTGCATAATACAAATAAGGCAATCACATCACAATCTATCTTTCTTACAGAACAATTTCCCAATGCTGGAACATACGCCAGAAATATTCAAAGTATTCCTTTAAAAGGCTCTGTGTAGTGAAAACTGGAAGTGTTCATTCCTGTCCTTGCTGAAGTACACAAAGCTACAGACCCTTCTGAATCCAGCATCCTCTCGAAGGAACTAGGCATCCACATTTGCACAGTTCCATTTGCTTTCTACGTGACTGCAAATATTTACAAAAAGGCAGAACCCATTTGAATGATTTAAAACTGAGCCTTAAAGCCATAGCTCACATGAAAGAAAAAGAAGATGCCCTTTAAATGGCATCTTGCAATATTTTGTCTCCAGAACTGAAGTGTTGCTAAGCTGTAATATTATATGATACCCAGAGATTTGTTACAGATCTGTCAGGTATCTTTCACACAGAAACAGCAGCACTATTTTAAGCAAAAAAAAATATCTGTGAAATACCTTTGCATAAATTAAAATGAGAATAATAATAATTAGTCATTCCTTGGCAAGATTTCTTCTAATATATATACACTTACAGCTAGACTGGGTTGCTCTCATGTTCATGATTTTACCACATAAATGTATCTATCTATCTATATCAGGAAATACAGCACTTATTGTCTTTATACAAAAGATGCAAAATCTCAACATGATGATGAAGACTTTTGAAAATTGCTAAATAATTTAAGTTTCAGTGCATTATTGTCCATAATCTGGAAATAAAATGTATTCCCAATTGAAATAAAGAGATGAATTTTCCAAACATCTCATCATTTTAAAATAAATGCATTTAAATATTAAAGTCCAGGCTTCCATACATTTCTTTCTGCATGAAACAAAAGGATCCTGTCATAATTTAAACTCCTGGGACTTAATGGAAAAATAACCAGAACCACTTCTTCACCAGCTATCCTCTTGTCCTTATACAGTTAAATGCAAATGTGTGCCTTACAGTCATGCTCCCAATACCACACCGCATACATCGCTTCTACGCCACCTACTGCAAACTGTGCTGACAAGCTCATGCAATGCTCAGAGCACTCCCATTCGATCATTATTCTGGAGCTGAATAACGGCGCTTTAAGAAGAAATCTCTACACAAAGCCAAAGAAGAGAAAGGCGAGGAAGGCATTCCTGAGAATGGAACACCAAACAAACTGGCGTGAAACAGAGGACGACAAAAAAGGCAACGGCTCCGAAAGCACCGACCAAGGCAAGAATTGTAAAATGTCTCCAATTACTCTCAATGTTGGTGGATATTTGTATGTTACGCAAAAGCAAACACTATGCAAGTACCCAGACTCTTATTTGGAAAGAGTTGTAAATGGGAAAATTCTATGTCCATCTGACGCAGAGGGCCATTATTTCATAGACAGGGATGGTCTGCTCTTTAGGCACGTTCTGAACTTCTTACGGAATGGAGAACTGCTTCTACCAGAGGGATTTAAAGAAAATCAACTTCTGGCACAAGAGGCTGGATTCTTTCAGCTCAAAGTATTGGCTGATGCAGTGAAATCAAGGTGGGAGAAGGAACAACTCGCATCCAGAGAGACTACCTTCCTAGAAATAACTGACAGCCACGAACGTTCACAAGGCCTTCGGATTTTTTGCAATGCTCCCGATTTCATAACAAAAATAAAATCTCGCATTGTTTTGGTGTCCAAAAGCAGGCTGGATGGCTTTCCAGAAGAGTTTTCAATCTCTTCCAACATTATTCAGTTTAAATACTTCATAAAGTCAGAAAATGGAACTCGGCTTGTTTTGAAAGAAGATAATACTTTCGTTTGCACCCTGGAAACTCTTAAATTTGAAGCTATCATGATGGCACTGAGGTGTGGATTTAGGTTGCTGACCAGTCTGGATTGTACCAAAGGGTCAATTGTTCACAGTGATGCACTTCATTTTATCAAGTAATTACTTCTCTCAATAGACAAAAGGCCATAAGCATGCAGCCTGTGAATTTCATTAAACTTCAAGACATCGCAAAATGATTTCATCAGCTCTGTCTATCACAGAGCACTGCTGCTAATGAATAAATATGAGTTCATGGTATGTAAACTCTCTGAGTGCTTTGTGCCTAAATTTATTTTTTACAGGATACTTAGTGAACATGATAAAAACATAAGAGGAAATGCTGAAGCTATTTGCATCTATTTTTCTTCTTCTGTCTTTTACACAGAAACTAGCTAAATGTTAATATGCTTTTGTGGCTAAATGTACTCAGATGGAAATTAAGATTGATGTTTTCAGATGGAAATTAAGATTGATGTTTTATTAGTTCATTTAAATGCAAAGCATACACAAATTCTACAATTCAGTGGAATTAATGAAGGTAAATTGTGATATCTACTTGACTTGAACCAGCATTACATATGAGTTCACATCCTTTACATCTGAGAGGATCGTATTTTCAGGCACAGAAGTGGAGGACTGGAAGAGACTAAAAAGTCATCTAGCCCATTATCCTGCCAAAAGGGTCCAGTCAATATCAATATATACCGTATATCATATATGGTATATCTTAATAAAGGAGTGGGAGGGGCCCAGTAAGAAAAGATATATACCACATTCATATGTAACAGTTCCTTGTCTTTCAAAAAATACTTGATCAGGGCAAAATATTAAGAGCTAGACTTAATGCAGCATAATCAAAACTTTATCCAGGGGGAGGGCATTACTAGAGATCATAGTTAAGCCCAGTAGGCTATGAAGCAGAAGCCAGGGTTCAAGAAGCCCTTCAAGAAGCTGATATTATTTTTTAAAGGACTATGTTTCTGTTGTAAAGACAGCATAATTTACTATACAATTAATGAGGTCCTGCTCTTCTAATAGTTTCAAATAACTGTCGAGACAAAACAGAAACCTGAACATGGCATTTTCATTCTTGAAACAAGGGGGGGTTCTTTGCAGGATGCACCAAATTATTGAGATCTTTCCACAGGGCAACTGGTGGTAGAGAGCTCAGCAGAGAAGAGGGGAAAGTCTAGCCAGAGTAGTCCCGGAAGCTCCCTCCCTTGCTGCCTCCTCCTCCCTCCTCTCTTTCTCTCAAAATCTCCTCATTCTCATTTGGCAGGTACAACATTTCATGCATTTACTGAAGTAGAATCTAGTCCATGGAAGCGTATGTCCCAATAAATTTTAAAGCCATTAAGGTCCAACAAGACACTTGGTTGGTTTTGATGCAACAGACTAACGTAGCCTCTCCTCTGGAAACTGTTCCAAATAGATCATGACTGCAGTACTTTGATATAAAACAGGTTCTGAATAAGAACAGACAGTCTTTGTAAAATAATTTTAATTTTGTGTGTTTTTAAAACTGAGTTGTAAATTATTTGAACCTAAAGTATTTAACAGGATATTGCAAACAGCGACAATTATGTCTAAATAGTTTTCGCAAGTGGTGAAACTATATCCAAGATCTCAGTACTACAAAAACATTGCCTCCTAAATAGATCATTGTTAACTGTTGGGACCATACAAAGCACTGCTTGTATATAATGCTGCAATACTTACAATTCTGTAAGGTATTGTCTGTATTATTACTATACACAGAAGATGATGTGCTAAGTAGGAGAAAATAACCTTCCTGAAAGCTATTTTTAAAGTTTGTAAACAAAAAGAGAGACCCATAAATTGGTTTCCCATTTGCTGGCTAAGTCTCTTAACCACTATGCTATACCTATTCTTAAATTTGGTTTTTATTTAAAGATCAATCAAGCTTTTATGTTTCAGGCATTATCTGATCACAGCTACTGGCCCACTTCAATATTAATACTAATGCATTTTACATATCTATGATGACAGACATAGAGATTTGCAGATCATTCATTCATATTCCCCTTCTGGATGAAATAAGGGTGTATTGTTACTCAAGGCATCTGCACAAGAAGAAGAGACCAGCCATAAGACCACACACTTTCAGACTTCATTGAGAATAATACATTTGGACAAATGCATGTGTGGTTTTCCTGTGCAGCAAATTCCTATACAAACATAACAGGGTTTTGTATAGCATGTATACACAGGGAAAGTGCAAGGTGCTGTGCAAAAATCAAGTATTAATATAAATCGCAAAAATTAATGTAAACAAACAATACAGCACAAATAAACAATGTGTAGTTTTATGGCGTGCATTTTCTGAGCAATACTTTGCCCAAAATAAAATGTTGCCCCTCATGAGTTTTGTACCAAAAATACGTATTCTTGCACAAATCAGTTTTTCCTAATAAGGTCCCAAAGTATAAATAGTTCTAGAAAACAGTGCATAAGGACTTATCACAGGGTGAGAAGTAAATTACTGAAATTATTTGTACTTGCAGGTAGAAATAACTTAAGCAAATATTTATATTCCTAGAACCAGGCACATTATATGCTACCTGAATAGGATACCCAAATAAATGCAGTCCATCCACTGGTACTTAAGGACACTAATACCAAGAAATAATAGTGAACCCAGTCTCCAAATACAGCTGTCTTATTTCTAAACCAACAAGTAGGAATCACAAAGGGCAACTATGGTTCATAATCATTTTAAAAGGATACAGATGAAGAAACATAGAAATGTCTCAGCTTTATCAGTCAATGTATGCATATGAGTTAGATATATCTGGATTAAGGTTGATACATGCGGAGTATCCCCTTATTTAAAATGCTTGGGACCAGAAGTGATTTGGATTTTGCAATATTTAGATTCAATCTAAATCCAACATTCAGTTTATGTTTCATATATACACAATATACCTTACAGCCTAAAGTTATGGTAATTTTATACACAGTATTTTTGAATAATGTTGTGCATATACAATATTTCATGTACACTGAGGTATCAGAAAGCAAAGGTGTCACTAATTCAGCCACCCATGTGGACTACTTTTGGATTTTGGAATATTCCAGATTTCCAGATAAGGGATATACTTCTTATATATACAGCAATCTGTAATTTTCGCTAGAGAGAACAGAAACAATTGAGGGAAGTTGTCAAAGATTGAGGAATTAAGCCTGCTGATACATAAAGCTGACCTTCTACAAAACATGCGTTGTACTCTGGGAGCCAGTTTGAAGACAGGCAAAACTCCCTGCTTCTCACGTCTTTGAAAATTATCTTATCTTCACGCAATTGTTGGCATTGGATTTCTTGTTATAGTAAAAGCCAACATGAGAAGAAAGGAGGATGACTGATGCTTAAGAAAGAAGAAAGCATATATTCCCAAGACTGGGCACAGAATGGTGGACAGCACAAGGAATGTGATGTCAGGGGTTGAGCATAGGGGCTGGGAGAGATAAGCGTTAAGCAACAGTGAGATTGGATATGATTTGTTTGATAAAAGCTTTGTGCCTTTCCCCCATTTGTTGTTTCTTTGAAAGGTGGAGCGCTTGCTTATCAGGATTCACCCAATGATGCCCCTAGGGACATACCTTTTCTTTGCCCTGCTCCTCAGTTATAAAAGCAGTTTCTGATAATATTGCCACATAGCATGCCCAAAGGGAACTATGATTCTACAAAGAATGAGAAAGATATATGGTAGAAGGCATAAAAAGATGACTGGTGCTTGAAGCATTTCTGACACATATGTCTCAACGGCACTGTTTCATGTTTACTTACCCCTGAACTTATTAAATCTTGGCATATGGCTCAGATTAAATAAAATGACAGGGAAGAAAGGTCAACATTCAGAAAAAGCCATAAAGCTGTACAACTACAAAGGAAATCCAACCGTGGATGGATTTGATTTACCATTTACCATTCCTTCCATCCAAATGCAGATCACAGAATAAAAACACATCCTGTCCACAGACACATGTGACATATGAGTGTCTGTTCCACACTGTGCTTATTTTCTATATAACAAGATGATTCTAGGAATAAAACAAAACATATAGAGCATTCAAACATTATGGCCCACCCCATAATGTCCAAGGGAAACAACGACATGCACATTTCCCAATAACATTCAGGCCAGCACAAAAATAAGAGTCAACACATCTCGGTAAAACAAGACTTCACTGGCTATCTCTTTGAGATAGCTGGATATGTGAATGCCACAAGCAGATAAAAAGTCACCCTATTTGGCATTCGACATCCAAATGGATGCTCATCATGAACAATGAGCATCAGAGTTAATCAGAAGAAAACCACTGAATATTGACACTATTGTTTTAGCCTCACCAATGAGCCAATATGTTTAGAAGGAGGGTATCTTGACCACATTCTTTAATATTCCTTCAATTGTTTCCCTTAAATATCTTGAGAGCTAAGGCAACATACTGTAGATAGAAGTCTTAACCTGGATTTAAAGCCATACTCAGACATTACGAAAACAAGCCTTACACAACTCATTGTATACCAATTTTCTCTCAGTATTAAGATTTTTCTAAGGGCTGTTTTGGTAATACATTTGGATGGACTTGCATGTTATTTGTTACACCTCAGCAAAATTTTACAAATGCAACAAACATGACAAAGAGCAGTAAAGCAAGACTTTAGTAAATCTTAGCGCAAAAGTTCCCAAACATTTGACTTTTTAAAAACTTGTTTTTAAACCATTTGTATTTTGCTAATTACTCTGTTTAGTATTTGTATGTGCTAAAGTAACACCTTGGTTTTTCAGGATTTCATCAATATCTTCTAGCACAGTGCTTCTCAAACTTTTTCATGTAAAGGATCAATACTATAACACCAAAGCTACTAGAGACCAGAAGCACATCTGTTCTAACTGGCAACAATTTGCCATCTTTCGTAGAACTCTCCATGGACCAACAGTTGATGGCTCACAGACCAGCATCAGTTCATGATCCACCACTTTGAGTAGCACCATCCTAGACTATATCATGTCCTACCCTAGTCCCTTTAAATCCCAATTAAGAGAGAAGAGCAGGGTATCAACACGATACAATAACAATAACTTGTGCATCCAAAAAGGAGAAACCATCACCCTTTCTATTTCATGTGCAACTTGCTTTTTTCTCTGGCTGTTCAATCCCTGGGCTCGAAATAACATGGAGTCACAAATATCCAGCTTTAGTTTTATGATTCTGGGACTGACCCTTGAATCACACAAAGACTGTATATAACTTTTCTGATGTTTAAATTCCCCAAAATTTTTGCAGTAAATGTACATAACAATATCAGTGGGTGATATATTTTTCTTTTTAATCCAACATTCAAAACCAGGTTACTTGACAGCCGGCAGCCTCATTAAACACAATAACTGCCCTAATCATATGCTGTGCTCCCTATGCTGTCAAAAAGTGACTGTGTCTGCAGAAAACACAGAGAAGAGTGTTGCTCACAATGTGTCACATCATCCATTTTTTTCTGAACAAGTTTGTACTTAACTATCAGTTATAATGATGGTGTGATTAGGTTTTAAAGTGACTGCATAGCAGTAAGATGACAAGCAATGCCTTAAGTTTTGCTATTCAGTTATTAAAACAGAGAGTAAGTATCTTCAACAAGTCCAGAATTGGAATAGAAGATAGCCTCCCATACTCCAGGTTCATGAAAAAGGCCCATATACGTTACATCCATTGCTCATAGAGAAAACAGTTAAATCAACTGCCCTTCCCAAACTGCACCCTCCTTTCTTACATTATTCCATTTCTCTGTCCTGAACCACACAAAACAAAACTGTCTAGAGACTACCAAAATTCCTGCTAATCCTAATGTGACAAAGAGATGTAAACAGGAAGGGCCATATTAAAACATTGAACCATCCTGCCCCTTCATTTTGATTAAACCTGAACAACTTGGGGTATGCCAAATTATAACCCACCATTGACTCTATTTCTTAGACTTCTCACCTCCTTGAGTGTAGGTGAACATGGATTATTAATCATCAGGCAGTGGCAGAATATATAGACAGTGGGCTGCATTTGTGTTGGTGCAGCATCTTGGTATTATTTGACTTAGACTACAGCAGCCAAAATTCCTGCTAATCCTAATGTGACAAAGAGATGTAAACAGGAAGGGCCATATTAAAACATTGAACCATCCTGCCCTTCATTTTTGATTAAACCTGAACAACTTGGGGTATGCCAAATTATAACCCACCATTGACTCTATTTCTAGACTTCTCACCTCCTTGAGTAGGTGAACATGGATTATTAATCATCAGGCAGTGGCAGAATATATAGACAGTGGGCTGCATTTGTGTTGGTGCAGCATCTTGGTATTATTTGACTTAGACTACAGGATATCAAAACACATAAATTAGGCCCACTTGACAATCAAGGGAGTGGCTAATTATAGCATAATAATGCAAAAATCAGGTGATATTGCTGCATCTCAGCCCTCCAAGCAGTAGTTTCAATAAACGTGAACAAACAAGAGACCAGCACTTCAAGTTGCCCTCTTTCTTATTTTGAAAACATGTCAGAATAATGAATAATTTATTTGATTAATTTAAATTAAAGAACACTTTATTTACATTCTGTTCAAAAACAGACCCATCCTTCAAACAATTTCTTCTTATACTATGTTTTCCTACTCCAAACTGGGACCCCTTAGCTCAATGTTGGGTCACAAAAAATGGCAACAGTAAAATGGGTGAGTGCCATTACAGCGCTCATGCAGTCATGCCAGCCACATCATGACCATGGAGGTGTTTATGGACAATGCCGGCTCTTCGGCTTAGAAATGGAGATGAGCACCAACACCCAGAGTCGGACATGACTGAAATTAATGTCAGGAGAAACCTTTATCCAAAATGCATGAACACTATCCAGTGACACAATTCTGATAACAATATGCAGTGTTGAGAGTGTAGTCTGTAGAAATTGCTTCAATTGTATTACAGAAAAAAGAAATGTAACCTTGTCAGTGCTGGTTTATTATCAGTAAATGTTTGTTTTTTATATCTATTTTATCTATACCCGGGGTCATGTAAAAATGTCTTGGGCAGAAAGGGGTTGCGAGTGAAAAAGATTTTAAAAGCCCTGCTTTAAATCATGGTTTCTGATTATGAACAAATTAAAAATATATTGTGAAAATCACTAAAAAAAGAAATGCATGTGAGAAAGCAGACAGATCTGAGCAATCACCAAACAGAACCTCATTAAATTGTACAATGTAGCAACGACAGAAGGAAAGTGCATGTTTGTAACAAATAGGATGGAGAGGGAGGGAGCACATATTCTAACTTAAACCAAAGAGATAAGTATTTCCTTTCAAATATGTGATAATCTACATCAGTAGTTCTCAACCTGTGGGTCCCCAGATATTTTGGCCTTCAACTCCCAGAAATCCTAACCGATAGTAAACTGGCTGGAATTTCTGAGAATTCTAGACCAAAACACCTGGGGACACACAGGTTGAGAACCACTGATCTACACTGATTTTAGATCTCAGAACCCAGCTGCCATGGTTAAGCTTTTAGGAAAGGGTTACACTGTAGTCAACCAAGAAGTGGTGCATTACCATGCCCTCGGCCTCCTACCAATTTTTGAAATCTAGCAATATCGGAAGACTTAAAGCCTCTGGAGATCCATTCAAGGTGCAACCCTAAACTGTCTGAAGTCCATTCGAAAGGCATTCAGTAAGAACAGAAAGGCAGCTGCAGAAGTTCCCTAGTGTAAACCTATAGGAGTATACTGCTGACAATAAGAGGGAAATCCAACCGTCTTGGGAGTGGGCCTGAAATCACTCAAATTCATCTCACCCAAAATGCCCATCACATGTTCACTGTTTCTACAGAAGTCCATGGAAAAGGAGTCTGGGGAGGGGGATAGAGAATCAGAACAGAAGGAGCGGGGGGAGGAAAATTTACCTCTTCACATAACTTCACATAACTTCTACTATCTTCTAAAATCTCTCACTCTAATTGCAGCATGATTGTAGAACAATTGCCATGATACTCTGCCATGACATTTCCCTATGCTCACAATGGACATGTGCACACGTGCATACATGCATGTGCATCCACACACACAGATTGCTGATTTAACAAAACTGTGCAAGTTAACTTTTAAAATGAATCAGTTCCAGTCAGTTAACAACAGCAATGATAAAGTCTCATTCTGTCCTTATCCATAATCAATCATTGTAAGAGTAACTCTTTACGTTTTCTTTGTTCAAAACCAAATAAAAAATACAAGATTTGGTTTTTTTTCCTTTCAAAATCAGATTATTAAAAGTTGTACAAAATATATCTACGTAGTGCAGCCCAATAGACCTATTAATGACAGAAGTAATTAAAGGGCTAGCTCCATAAGAAGAGTGATTTTTTTTCTTTTACGCAAACTCCTCTGACTGTCAAAATATATCTCCAGAAAAATGCATAAAAGAAAAAATACAGTATCCTGATAATAGTAAAAGAATACTGCTGATTTTTTTAAAATATAGAGACAAAACATGGTTTTATTGAACAATAGGAAGACAAGCACTTGGGAATATAGATGAACGAAAAGATGCAGGCATGTCACTTTGAATTATGTTCTTAATTTCTTTTAATCCATGAAAACCAAATAATTTTAATCAGGTGGGAATCCTTACTAATAAAGGTGTATGTGTTTGTGCATGACTCTGATCCCCACTTGATAGCTCAAAAATGACAAAACATTGACAACTGAAGATCGATATGCAAATCAAAAGGACCAAAGGTTTACAGTAGCCTGGTGGAATCCACTAAAGACCCCCTTTGGATCCCAAATTCCATGAATGTTCAAGGTCCATTATATATAGTGTCGTAATAAAATGGTGTCACAAGGATGACACCAGCACTAATGTCATAATACAAAAGTGACTGGAAAATAATGGTGAAACTAAAAATTGGAAGGTTTGGGGGGAATTGGGGGAAGAACAGTTTTTCCTGGTTTTTTCCAAAGCCATTTTTGTCCAGAAAATTTGAAAAAGTGTAGAAACAAAAAGGTCTTCATCTATTATATAAATGGGTTCACGTCATGTGATGTATACCTCAAACAAAGAAACCATACAACGCAGAAACACAATACTTGCCAACAGAAATAGGCCTCAAGCAAGGTACGTTTGTAGCAAAGAAACTTTCCCCCCCAAAACCTAAAAGGCCCCCAAAACAACGAGTAAAAATAAAACTACATTTACCAGCATCCTCCGGGGCAGCCAAAGACTCACCCAGCCTCTACATTCTGAACAACATGATTGGCTGCCAATAAGGGCGGATTTGCATAACTGCTGCACTGGCCAGCCAACATGAAAATTCCGAACCATAATAAACTGCCAAAACAGAATAAGGAAAAGGCCTGAGCCAATCCCCAACACAAACACCCAAATCACTTCCAACCGAAAAATCACAGACACACCCAAAATTGACAGTAAGGCTTCATTAACTTGATTCCCTAACTAGCCCTCACTTACTGGGAAGTTGACTAAATTGACAGTAAGACTTCATTAACTTGATTTCCCTAACTAGCCCTCACTTACTGGGAAGTTGTTTACGCAATGAATTGACAGTAAGACTTCATTAACTTGATTCTCCGACTAGGCCTCAGCTCATTGGACATTGTGTATGGCCTGAATTGACAGTAAGGCTTCATTAACTTGCTGTTCCTAACTAGGCCTCAGCTCATGGGACATTGTGTATGGCCTGAATTTACAGTAACCTACCTTGGCACACAGAGCCCCGACCATGCATGATGGGACTTGAAGTACCACCATGGAAAATGGGATTTGTAGTACTTCAAAACCCATCATTCCCCACAGACCACTGCGGCCCAGAACCAAGACCCATAAAGACCCAACTTGGCACACCATGCCCCCCATGACCCACACTCCATCCAACTGCAGTTTAGAGGAGGGCACACCGTGGATGATTGGACTTTCTCGCATCTCCTAAAAAGGGCACAGCAATGCGTGCCAGGTACAGCTAGTGTTATATAGTTTGAATACCATGTCATAGATATATTATTTATCATTGGAAAAGAACATATTCTACACACAACCTGTTCCCCAGCCCTCCCCCCCCCCCAGTCCAAAAAAAAATTCTAGTTTTGTCACAGGCCTTCCCATCTCTAAGTAGGACTGATATATCTACTGATACATATGAAAGACACAGAAAAATTCTAAGAAAAAAAACCCTAGAATCATAGAGTAGAAAAAGACTTCGAGCCATCCAGTCCAACCCCTTGCCATGCAGGAAAAGCTCAATCAAAACACTCCCCAATAGCTGGCCATCCAACCTCTGTTTAAAAGCCTCCAAAGAAGTAGTCTCCACTACACTTTGAGGCACAGAGTTCCACTGTTGAACAGCTCTCACAGTCAGGAAGTTCTTCCGAATGTTCAGATGGACTCTCCCTTCCTGTAATTTGAGCCTACTGCCCCAAGTCCTAGTCTCCAGAGCAGCTGAAAACAAGTCTGCCCTCTCTTCCTTATGGCACCCTTTCAAATATTTAAACATGGTGATCATGTCTTTTTTCAACCTTCTCTTCTGCAGGTTAAACACCCCCATGTCTTTAAGCCAATCTTCATAGGGCATCTCTGAACCTGTTTTAGCTTATCAATATCCCTCTTGAATTGTGGTGCCCAGAATTGGACACAGTGTGATTCCAGGTGAGACCTGAACAAAGCAGAATAGAGAAGCACCATGACTTCCCCTTGATCTCTAGACACTATACTCCTTTTGATGCAGCCCAAAATCCCATTGGATTTTTTAGCTGTTGCATCACATTGTTGGCCCATGTTCAACTTGTTGTCCACTAAGACTCCAAGATCTTTTTCACATGCTGTTGTCGAGCCAGGAATCACCCATCCCGTATCTGTGCATTTCATTTTTTTCTGCCTAAGTGTAGTATCGTATATTTCTTGTTGTTGAAGTTCATTTTGCTTTGGCTAATTAGATCTTTAGTCTGTTATTGTCATTTTGAATTCTGATCCTATCTTCTGGAGTATTAGCTATCCCTTCCAATTTGATGTTATCTGCCAACTTGATAAGCATGCCCAGTAATGCAACCATTTTTCACAGAAACAATATTTATGCAATGAAATTTTGGGGGCAGATGCAATTTCCTGCTTTTAAAGATTCATACCTAAAGAGAAATCAACTAATAGTACACAGTTAATGTAGATCCAAGAAGAGAATGCACCCAGCAAATCTGTAGGTAAATTGAACATGCTCTTATCTATCCAGCTGTAGCATTTTTGAGTCAGTACTTTCCCATGTATTTCTATATCTTTCATTTATGTTTTAGACTTGTCGGTCTTCAAACACATCTTTTTCCTCTCACTGTAGTAAAATGGCATATCTTATATAAAATGGCAAAGTCAAGGTTTGTTTTATGGATATCTTTGTTAATATTTTGTATATTAATTTTCAGTTACTTTAAATCTGCATGCAGCTTGCAATACTATCTTCTGTTTGTATGTAGCAGGCTTTTCAAGATGAGAAGAAAATAAAGGCCTAGCTTGTCTATTTCATTTAGGCCTTGTAAAACTGAATTACTGTATTGCGAAATGATGCAAGTCTAAAAAGCGTATTGCCAGCATAAAATGTTTGGAAAGCTCTATGTTAGAGAGACAAAATGAAAGATGAAGGGAGGAAAGGTCCTGATATAACCGAAGAAGACAAGGATCAGCAAAAGTAAGGGGAGGTTAGATAAGATCAGAGGAAAAGGACTACCTTCAAGGAAGCGAAACAAAATCACCCAGATGGGCATGTTAGTCAAAAGAGAAGAGTAAGAACACCTGGAGAAAAAAGGCACTTAGTCCCATGGAAGAGTATTGGGTAGGTAGATGAATAAGAAGAGTTAGAGTTAAGAGACTAGGATGGCCTTTCAAAGTTGTGCTAAGTGTCATTAGTACAAAATAATGTTTGCTAAACAGCACTCTCTCTCTCTCTCTCTCTCTCTCTGTGTGTGTGTGTGTGTGTGTGTGTAGCAATTTTTAAAAAAATCTTTATTAGCTTTATAATAAGGATGTTATACAAAACACTTACCAGTACTGCTGCTCTCTGATTTTTCATCTGCCTGGCACTCTGGAAACAACAACAAAGTATGGATCAGGATTTTGTGACTTTCAATATTATCAGCGTTATTATTTTTGTTAAATATATTTAATGGAATGTTATAAAATGCTAGTCTGGGACTCCCACAAAACAAGGATTGATCCCTTTGGAACATTCAGTATATCCAATGCTCGGTGACATTCTCTAACTCTATGGGAAGATTAATGTCCCAATCAGACCTATCAAGAATTGGTTAAAAAGTGAGCGAATTAATACCAATGCAACACTTCCCTTGGACTATGAATTGTGCTACAGAACTGACATCTTTTTAAACTATTGTGGCCAGCTGACCAATCGGCCAGCCAACATTCTGAATGACCCATTTGTATCAAAGGCTCCCTAACTGTGCTCTGTGAATAAAAGCCTTACAGATCCCATTTCTGCCAAATTAGAAAGGGAAACAGCAAGGAATTTATGTGTCTCTGGAAGGAGAGAGATGAAAAAGATGGATAAAGGAGGCAGTGAGGCATGGGTGTCCAATCAAGTCCTGAGAAATACTGAAAACTGGAGCTCAAGAGAGACTTTGTGACAAGTTAGAAAAAGGATAACATTTTGTTATATATACAGAAAACAAGCAGCAATAAGCTAAATAAACTTTTATTCTGCAAGGAGTAGACAGTATGCATATGACAGAATAAGCAGTCTTAGCCATTTGCATGTTTTTGACCTGTAACTCCAAGCAGCACTAATCAATATATCTAATAGTAAGGAATTATGGGAGTTGCAGTTCAAAAACATAGAGGGACACAGCTATCTAACATGGCAAAGAGCAAACAAGTTGTCACGAATGGAAAATTAATATTTTTATGCATACTGAATATTCTTAAAATATGATTAATGACTTCAATCATGTATGCCACACTAAAGAGTCTAAAGTAATTAAGTCTATTTAAAAGTCTTGACACCAGGCTTGAAAACAGTACATGTGAGAGGGATCTAGGAGTCTTGGTGAACCACAAACAAGACATGAGTCAACAACGCAACAGGATATCTAAAAAAGCAATTCTAGGCTGCATCAATAGGAGTGTAGTGTCTAGATCGAGGGAAATCACAATCTGATGTATTCTGCTTTGGTTAGACCTCACCTGGAAAGCCGTGTCCAGTTCTGGGCACCAACACCAACAAAAGATGCTGACAATTAATAATATGTATAAAGAAAGGCAAACTGATCAAGCCCTATGAAGAACGGCTTGGGGAGCAGAAGATGTTTGACTCAGAGGAGAGAATGTTAGGAGGGAACATGATAGCCATGTTTAAATACTTGAAAAGATGTCATAATGAGGCGAGGGTTTTCTGCTGCCCTGGAAACTAGGACTCAGGGTCCTTCCACACAGCCATATAACCAAGAATATCAAGGCTGAAAATCCCACAATAACTGGGTTATCTGAGTCCACATTGCCATATACCCCAGTTCAAAGCAGATAATGTGGGATTTTATTCAGCTGTGTGAAAGGGGCCTCAGAGCAACTTTTAACTACATTTTCAAATTACTAAGCTATTTTTACTGTGCACTGCCTGGGGACACTTACTTCAACCAAGAAAAACCCGACTGGCAACAGTTACCCAGAGGACCTTTTCATCGGCTGCCCCAAGAAATGACCTGCCAGAAGAAATCCCACAGCTACACCAGCTGCCAGAATTTAAGACAACACTTAAGGCCTATCTCTTCAAGCAGGCCTATTCAGCCAATTTTAACTTGTGAATTTTAACCTGCATTTTATCAGTAAATTTCAAGCTGTATTTTACATGTGTATACTTGTTATATGTATTTTAAGCGTGCTTTGTTCTACCTTGCTATTTTAACTATATTGTACCCCGCTTCAAGCCATAAGGCCTGAGGTGGGTAATAAATAAAATTATAATTATAACTATTATTAACCTTCTCAAAACCTGAAAAGGGAGAAAGCAGACGGGCAGTAGTCCCAATGACAACCAGGTCATAACAGGTACATATACTAGTATAAAATAAAAGCAATCCAAGAAACTTTGGGTCATTGAGTATGAACCTGTTCTTTGTACATGCTGTTGGATTAAAGTTGCCAAAAGCTAAACAAACCACGGAGCTTGGAGCTGCAGTTTTATTGTGTCATACGAGCCCTACAGCAAGCTCTGGCTTTTCTCCACACAAGCCATAGAAATTATCAACAGTATGCTTTATGGTTTCTTTCTCTAGCTTGATGGGGAAACCAGTAAGAAATCTTATGTCAGACAAAAGAATAAACAGAGGTCTGCAGTGTGTTTAGTCATTTCTATTGAACTCAGGCAATATGTGCAAAAATGTGGCTTTAACATGACAGCTAGGGCTCTTGTGATCCTTGGCTTATTGTTGGAATCCAAACATAACCACTGAACATGTGTAATGGTTGCTTTCATTTGGAAGAATGAAAAGATGGATGTGTAAATATTTCAGGGTAGAGTAGATTAATTTCATAGCTCACAATTCTTAAACTAGAATAAGAAAATACATTGTCCTCCTAGTTCTCCCCTTCCATCTTAAACTGCAGTAATGACAGTTTTCTAATAAGCTTCTGAAAATGGCTAACCTTTAAAAAACTTCTTACTAGATTGCTACAGTTGGCAGAGAAGGGATGGAGAGCTACAGTTCTATGCTAAATGCAGAAAATAAGCTTCTTTCCTCTAGCATTCCCCCTAGTTTCTTTGCTAGATACAAATGAAGAATTGAGCCTTCCAATTATTCTCTGCCAGCCTTTCACTTATGTATATGCAACTCTAGGTTGCCTATGGCTACAACAGCAGGATCATGTTTTTCAAACAGAAAGGGTCAGTTTTAATAAACTTTGTCCATAAATTCCAAATCCTGGTTAAACAAAGAGCCTAATTTGTGGCAACCAAGTTTTTAAAATCTATAGAAATCCATCTTTTATTGTTTTTAAGGTGATTAGGAGAGAAACGGTCCAACACAAAGTTCATGTTCTTGCTGTGGGCTTGCAGCATTTCCAGGCAATAAGGATCTGATGTCTGCAGCAGTCAGAGGGGGTTCAGAACTGATGACTAACAAGGACATTTCAGGAGGAATGTCTGTATCTCCAAATATAAAATTAACATTTGTTTTAGAAATCTAGAACATTATTTCCATTCCTAAAAATAACATATGTCTGACAAACTTCTCCTTAAAGTATAACCCAACATAATTTAAGAAGCAATTATCTTGGACTTATATAATGTTTTAGAACATCAGCAGGAGTACAGTGTCAAGATTGAGGAAAGTCATCGTCTCACTCTATTCTGCTTTGGTCAGATCTCACCAGTTCTGGGCACCACAATTCAAGAAGGATACTGACAGGCTAAAATGTGTCCAGGGAAGGGTAACCAAACTGATGAAAGTTTTAGAAACCAAGCCTTATGAGAAATGGCTGAGGGAGCTAAGTACATTTAGCTTGGGGAAAAGAAGGCTGAGAGGGGACATGAGAGTCATATTTAAATATTTGAAAGGTTGACACATTGAGGAGGGGGCAAGCTTGTTTTCTGTTGCTTTGAAGAAGTCAAGGACGATGAGCAATGGATTCAAACTGCAGGAAAAGAGATTCCACCTAAACATTAGAAAGAACTTCCTGGAAGTAAGAGCTGTTCAACAGTGGAACTCACTGACTCGGAGTGTGATGGAGGCTCCTTCTCTGGAGGGTTTTAAGCAGAAGCTGATTGGCCATCTGTCAGAGGTGCTTTGATTGTGTGTTTAACTGGGGCTGGAATGGAATGGCTCTAGTGTTCTCTTCCAATTCTGTGATTCTATGAACAAGAAATGGGCTTTCCAACCACTGATTTTATTGCATGCTTTTCAAAGTCAATTAAACCTAGTGTTTTCTTATCAAGATTAATTCAGAGGAGAGAATCATTGCCTTCTTCTAAGGCTAAGAAAGGCTTTGAACAAGGTTACTGGCTCAAATCTGAGAATCCACCTCTCCCACTCAGTGCTCTCTCAAAACAGCCATCTTCAACGCCTCAGGGGAAAGAATCTATCAGATGTACTTCTACTGCTTATATAACTAGATGATTTTAAGTAGTTCCTGCCATATATAATAAAAACCAACTCTCTTTTGTTGACTACAGGGCTTTAAAAAATCCAAAGCCCCAGAAGTTTATAGTTATTTTTTAATTTAAAAAATTCAAACAGTCCCACCAGCTGTGAAGATAAAGTAAAATGCTGTATACTCTGAGGCAATTGTACTCATTTTGACATAACTGCAACTAAGGTGTAACATGCCTATAAGTCCAAAATACATGAATATTCTTAACTATACTGACTCTGACTGTTTGGGATAATCAAATTTTGTTAGATGAAATTATTTCTTAAATTAAGTACTTCCTATGTAGCACAACTTGAAATTAAAAACTCTGATATTTAATACGAAACAGTTTTTGAAATCCATCACTATATTACATTTTATGATTTTTATATCACCTAACAAAAAGGTAGAATAAAATACATTTTCATAAAACCTTTACTTTTTATTTTGACACAGGGGATTTCACTGCATAATGAAGCATATTAACACTTCAAAGGGCAGCGGCGGGGGGGGGGGGTCATTTAACTGAATCTTTATCCAGGCACACATAATGCTAAAATGGAAGAGGTAAGTCTAAAATATCTCTCAGCTACATCTCCTTTACTATGTGAAGCTGATGTTTTGCATGGAATAGCACACAATCATTTGCCCACCCCACCCCCTTCTCACAAACAGGTTTACTATTTCAGTAAAAACTACAAAACAGGCAGAATTTCTGCTCCATTGCAAATTTGATGGATTTAATTCTATGGTCTCATCTACTTATAATGCCAAATTAAGCAAATACATCAGAAATATCAAGGCACAGCGCTGCATTAGTTCTCACTCTATGATTAATTAGGGCAGCGTGATACGTTATGGTTACTATGGTAAATATTGGGGCTCTGCCAGTGAGTGCTATAGCAGAAAAAACCTCACGTTTAAACGAAAGTATTTACATGCATCTTTAAATACCAGTATATATTTTCACCTGCAAACCGCTTTGTTCAGGTTGCCTAACTGTATATACATACATATATAAAGATGAACATAAATACATATTTTACGCCTCTACTGTTGCTGTGTGTTGCACTGTTTCCCATAACAACTGTTCTCTTCAATAAGCAATGGACCCTAACCATCTAACTGATTCAAACTGTATTGTCATTATTAAAACATTTTTTTCAGGAAGTTGTGATAAACATCAAGATTTTGATATACAGTATTTCAGAAGGTTAAAAAAAACTTCAATTAAACATAACCAGGAAGAAAATCTGGATAGAGAAGCGTCATTAAAACAATATTTTATCTATCTAATGCTTGTAATACCTTCCCTTCTTAAATATAAATTTGTGTCAAAAATATTGAGAATCCTAGGTAATCCAAAAAGAGCCAGAAGAATGAAGAGATAAGAGTCTAATCTACTAAATAGTAAGGGGAAAAGAATGGGGCAAGATGTGTTTATAAAAAGGAAGAGAACATTAAAAAGCTAAGAAGTCCCCCCCCCCCCCCAAAAGGCTGAGGTGGGATGATTGTCATGGGGGCTCTGTGTGCCAAGTTTGGTCCTGATCAGTCATTGCATGAGGGTTGCAGCAGTCTCAGGAAGTGTGTAGAGGTACTTCAAGTCCCATCATCCATTGTCTGTTGTACTCCAAACAGCACCAGGATGCAGAGTGGGTCATGGGGGCTCTGTGTGCCAAGTTTGGTCTGCATTGGTCATTGGATGAGGGTTGCATTGTTTTCAGGAAGTGAGTGAAGGTACTGCAAGTCCCATCATCCATGGGGGCTGTGTGCCAACTTTGTAGAGGCTGGCCAATCCAAAACCACAGTGGGAGCCATTCCTGACAGCCTGAGGGCCTTTCCTTTTCCCTCTTTGCCTCCTAAGAGTGTTGTAATGTTGGTGGTGGCTGACCACAATCATGAGCCCATATGCAAAATCTCCCTCAGTGGTAACCAATCCCCTCTCTGCCGCCTTCCCTCTCTGCCTCCTAAGAGTGTCGGAATGTTGGTGGTGGCTGGCCAATCAAGAGTCCATATGCAAATTCTTCCTCAGTGGCAACCAATCCCCTCTCTGCCCCCTTGGAGTGGTGGAACGTTGGTGGTTGGCCAATCAGAGGCGTTGTGCAAATAATCCCACAGTGGCAACCAATCGAAACGCTGCCACATATTCCTCCGCACCTCCACAAACACTGACTTTTATTATATACATAGATAACAAAGATGGGGAATTCATTGCTTGTGAGATTTATGAACTAGCTATAGGACATTACTTGAAGGAAGTAGATTAGTTGGAATTTTTTTTAAAAAACTATCGTAGAAAATGAAAGATGTGTAGATTAGTTGTGCTTGTGCTTGTTGTGTAGCTTTGCTTTGTGAGTATGTCTGTTTGCTTTATGATTTATGTGTTTTTGTTTTGTAATTTACAGTATATATTTAACTGTGTTTCAGCAGTGTTAGAAGGTAGGTAAATAGTCTTCTTTTTAAAATATAATTTTATAATCTTTGTTCACTTTGTGATTGTATTATGATTTTTTCCTTTCAATAAAAACTATTATTAAAATTATGCTATGCTTTGTTTGATGAAGGATGAAATTAATGAGGCGAGAGGGAACGGAAATGTCAAAAATAGAACCATTTATCATTAACAAACAGTATTTGAATGATAGCACAGGCATCCAAACATAAATGAACTGTATGTGGCGCAGCTGGCTGGGTGTCAGCTGCATAAGATCTCTACTGACCAGACGGTTATGAGTTCGAGGCCTGCCCAGGTCGAGGTGGGCTCTCGACCTATTGTGTAGCCTGTTGTCGACGTTTGCAACCCGAAAGACAGTTGCATCTGTCAAGTAGGAAATTAAAGATACCACTTAGTGGGGAGGCAAATTTACCTGATTTATGAGGCCATAAAAAGAAATCTCCAGGAAACACGCTGAGGAATGAAGGAGTGTGACAGCTCCCCCTGGTGGCCAGATGTTAAAAAATTGCCTCTCTCTGTCTTGTGTGTTTTGTGTGTCTAAATGTAATGTGTGCATTGTAACCCGCCCTGAGTCCCCTGCGGGGTGAGAAGGGCGGAATAGAAATTATGCAAATAGGCTTCCGGTCGGGCAAAGATGGCGGCAGGTCGGGCGTTTTGAGGGCTTCTCAATTCGCCAACTGATTCCACAGACTAGAGGGCGAATCGCGCCCTCACCTTAGGCTGTAAGAAGCAGACAAGAGGCAGCGAAACCGGGGGGACCCCACCGACGGCTCCAAAAGTCCCCCCCTCCTCAAGAGGGGGAGATCGAGAGGGCCCGGTATGAACCCATATCGGCGAGCAGCCAGTGGAACGGGAAGCGGGCACAAGCCTGCACTCACTGCCAGCCCAGCCCACCTCAGCAGCGAGAGAAAGAAAGAACAAGAGATCCGGGGAAAGCAGACACCAAAGGGGCGGTAAGGAGTCCCAGCAAAGGGAGGCCATCCAGGAGAAAACGGGAAACAGAGGAACGAGAGACAGGCACTCCGGAGGGAGGGAGCCTCAAAGACCCGAGGGGCAGGCCAGCGCGGGAAGACGATCGGGGGGCCGATAGAAATTAAGGAGAGGGAAAAGGAGAAAGAAGGGCCACCCGTGGATTCCCCAGACAGGATCGGAAAGGCCCCGAAAACCAGAGGGGGGAGAGACCCGGGACCCAAGATGGCGGTGCAAACAGCATAGGGGAAAAAAACAACAACCTGAAGCAGAAGGCGGCCATACTTGGGAGAGGCTCTTCCCGCCTCAGAAGAAAAGGGCGCGAAAGCAGCCGGAAGAGAAAGCAACAAATCGCCCGAACACAGTCTAGAGCCGGACACACAATGGAAGTGCGGAGGGAACAGTTGAGGAAAGGACCAGCTGGCCGGAAAGACCAGCCAGAGGGTTAAATAAGATAAAACGGACCTCAAAAAAGAAGCAGATTGCCCAAAAGTCCAGAGCAAAGTGTGAGGAAAGAAGCGAAGGGAAACGGAGGGCAAGGAGAACAGAGCAGTGGAAGGCAAGGAAAGGGAGCTAAGCCACTGGGAGGAGAGGGAACACAGCTCAACTCCGCACACAGGCAATAGACCCCAAATTAAAAGAACAGAAACAGTACAATAAATCTGCCCCCCTCCCCCTCCTAAGGGTAAAATACACTACCACCTCAACCAGACCAAAGTGGTAGGGGTATTCAGGCAACACAGGGAACACAAGGAGGCAACCCAAGAGCCAGGATCAAGAATCCCCTCCCCACCTCATAAAAAAAATTCCTCAGGAAAAGCCTACACATCCCAGTGAGGGAAGAAGGAACCATACCCCGCCCGCAGACCCACAAGGTCATAACCTATATTCGCCTTCCCCCAGCAATCACGGATGGAGGGTGACCTGTAGCCAGGGGGAGTCATACAACTGTAGAGGCCCCTGGACCCGGGCCCTACAAAGAAGGAAGTTCTGTGAGATATACAGCCCCATAGTAGGCCACTTACCCCCTCTCCAGTGACCACGACCCAATCAGTCGGCAGCAACCCGGAGTTAGAGTACCCCAAACATAAAACCTGGGGGCAGACCGGGTAGAATCAGGTAACCACCCATTTTTAATGGTCAACTCGGGCCAGGAAACGACAAACAAACCCCAGCTCCAAAATACCCACAGTAGAAGCGCTTGGATTGGGGCCAGTAAAACAGGGAGCATGGCCACCCCAAAAATCTTCAAGGATGCCAAAGGTGTCCAGAAGAGGCAAGCCACCAGCAAAGAAACAACATTAAAAGAAATTCTGAAAGAGATCCAGAAGCTCTCCGAAAAACAAGAGCAGACCCAATGAAAGGTGGATCAAGTGGCAGCGAGACAAGAATCACAAAACAAAACAGTACAGGATCAACTTCAAGACATCAAACTGGACCTGACGAAAGAACTCTCAAGCATGCGAGAGGAAATTAAAACTATTAGACAAGACAAGGACAAAATTGAGACGGTTCAGGGGAAAATGCAAAAGCACATGGAGAATCTGGAGGCAAGGAATGCGAAGCTGGAGCAGATGCAGGAAAGGTTGGAGCAGACCAACCTGGAAACCAGACTTCGTTTCCGGAACCTGCAGGAGGACCCCCAAGAAGACCTCACGAAAATTGTTGGCAAACTAACAGCCTCCATTCTAGGCAAAGACGAGGGAGAAACACAACAGGAGATTGAAAGGGCGTACAGGGATCCCTCAGCCTATGCGAGACAGAACAAGGTGGCCCGAGATGTGGTAGTCCATTACAGCAAAAAAAGGACCAGAGACGGGGTACTCGTGAAAAAAAAGGAGGCACCGGTTATGTACAAAGGGTCTAAGGTGATCATCCTAAAAGAGTTCACCACAGCCGCAATGCTCAAAAGAAAGAATTACCTTTTCCTCACAGAGGAGCTGAAAAATAGAAAAATTAGGTTCCGGTGGGAAAAAACCGAAGGAGTGATGGTCACTTTCCGGGACCAAAAATACTGGCTGACCTCTGTGAACAAGGCCCAAGAATTCTATAAAAAGATGCAAAACGAACAGACACAGAGACCACCCTCACAAGTCAGCCAGAATGACCAACTGAAGAAACGACGCTTTTACTCTCCTACGAACGAGGCTGCACATCCCAGCCGCGGACCTCAAGATACGGAACGGGTCACCACAATTAGCAATGCGGAAAACAAAGACGATGAATCGAGCCACACAGAAGAGATGCCAGATGTATGATTTCTAAACCCAAATATCTTGCCTCTCGAATAACATCAACCGGTTGAACTCGGCTTCAAAGAGGAAAAACGTGTTCAGTATATTGAGGGGGGGAAAGTACGATATCGTGGCACTACAAGAGGTGCACATCAAAAAAGCACATGTAACTCATCTGGAAAACAATGGCATGGGGAACCTTTTTTGCTCATTGGCAGAAGAAAAGAAAAGAGGGGTAGCAACCTATGTAAGTGAGAAACTACCGGCCAAACTAGCATTTACAGATGATGAGGGGAGAATAGTTGGGGTGACAATCGAGCTAGGCACAATGCGCCTGTTGATCTGCAATATCTATGCGCCAAACGGGCCCAAATCCAGCTTCATCCAAACCCTCCAGAGCCTCATAGAGGACCAGGTCTATGACAGTTTAGTGCTGCTGGGCGACTTTAACGGAATCCTAGAGCCTCGTCTGGACAAAACTCATAGTGACATCAAAAATAAAAGGTTGGAACCCGACTCCTTCAACAAGCTACCAAAAGCCTTTCTGCGCCTCAAGACGGACCTCTCCATGCTAGACATATGGCGCCTCCACAATCAAGGGGAGAAAGACTTTACTTTTTACTCCCACAGGCACCAGAGCTGGTCCAGGATTGACATGGTCTGGGTGTCGCACTCCCTGGCCCCGAAAATAACACAAATAAAGATACTGCCAAGAGACGTATCAGACCACTGTCCAATTGTGCTGAGCTTCAACCAAAAATCCCCAATACGCCGCTGGAGACTCAATGACAACCTACTGAAAAAGGAGGAAGACATTCAAAAATATAGAGAGATAACCAAAGACTACTTCACGATCAATGACAACCAGGAAACAAGTCCTGAAATGGTCTGGGATGCATGCAAGGCTGTGCTCAGAGGCCACTTCATACAACACAACGCGATAAAGAACAAGGAGAGGCAGAGGGCTTCTCTCGAGGTGCAAGCCGAAATCGCGCTAGAAGAAAAAAAGCTGAAAGAACATCCAGACAATCGGGCCACAGTCATTAAACTGGCCGCTCTGCGAAAGCAGAAACACCACCTAGACCTTGAACAAATCGCCAAGGACTTAAAATTTATAAAACAATTTTTTTTCAGAATGCCAACAAGCCGGGCAGGTGGCTAGCGCGAAAGATCAAGAGGAAGAAGCAGGCGGGATATATAACCAGAGTCAGGTCAGGAGACAGAATGATCACAGCCGAGGACGACATCAAAAAGGAATTCCAGCTATTCTTCGCCAAGCTATACGCGGCAGAAAATGGAAGCAAGGAAGACATCTGGAAGTACCTAGAGGACCAGAAATTGGGCAAGATCCCAGAATACTACAGAGACACCCTCAATAGAGAAATCTTGGAGCGGGAAATAGATACTGCCATAAGGAATCTGGACACGAGCAAGGCTCCTGGCCCAGACGGCCTGACAGCTAGGTTCTACAAAACCATGAAGTGTGAAATCATCGCCTTTCTACAGAAACTCTACAACAGGGTACTCACAGAGGGCACATCCCCGGACACGTGGAGGGAGGCCAACATAGTCATAATTCATAAAGAAGGCACCGACGAGACCAATGTCGCCAACTATAGGCCCATCTCACTACTGAACATTGACTATAAAATTCTGGCGACCATTCTAGCGGAACGATTGAAGACCTGGCTTGGGGTCTGGACAGCTTCAGATCAGAGCGGTTTCCTCCCGGGAAGACAAGCCAAAGATAATGTCAGGGCAGTCATCAATCTATTGGAATATTTCGAAGCACACCCCCGGAAAGAAGCAGCTTTCCTTGCTCTGGATGCAGAGAAGGCATTTGATAATCTGCAGTGGGACTTCTTCCAGCTGCTTATGTCAAAGATGGATCTGGGCCCCCAATTCCAAAATGCTATTGGGGCAATATACAAGGACCAATCAGCAAAAGTTTGGGTCAACGGCCGACCAACAGAAAAAATTAGAATACAAAAAGGGACCAGACAGGGTTGCCCCCTCTCCCCCCTGATCTTCATACTCTCCACAGAAGTCCTGCTGAGAGCGATCAGATCTAATGACCAGCTACAAGGCCCGAAAATTGGAAAACACTCGTTCAAGGTAAAGGCATTCGCAGACGATCTGATTTGCTTTATCGAAAGACCAGTGGACACCATGCACTTATGGCTGACGGAGATAGAAAAATTTGGCCTCCTGGCAGGGCTGAGGATAAATAAAAGGAAGACAAAGATTCTAACAAAAAACATCTCTAAAAGTCACCAGGAGAAGCTAGGAAATCTATCAGGCATGCAAGTCTCCCAGTCGATCAAATACCTTGGCATTCAGATAGCGGCACAGAATTGTCACCTATTCAAGAACAATTACGAGGTGTTATGGAAAAAGGTCCAAAATGATCTGGGGAACTGGAGAAGCGCCAATCTCTCCCTCATGGGCAAGATAGCAGCCGTCAAGATGAACATACTGCCACGACTGCTGTACTTGTTTCAAACTATCCCCATCATCAAGTGCTATTTTCGAAAATTGGAAAAAAGATATCCTCAAATTCATTTGGGACTCAAAGAAAGCCAGGATCAAGTACACAATCCTGATAGACAGGAAGAAGAGGGGGGGGGCTAGATCTCCCGGATCTAAAAATGTATTATGAAGCTTGCGGTCTGACTTACATAAAGGACTGGATAGACCTGACCAAAGAGGACTTACTGGCGCTGGAGGGATTCGACCTCAGAGCGGGATGGCATGGGTACCTATGGTACGGAAGTACAAGAACAGACCTCAACTTCAAAAAGCATCCCTTGAGAGCAGCCCTCATACAGATATGGGAAAGATACAAAGAGAGGTTTTACACCAGGACCCCCCTCTGGATTTTCCCTCTGGAAGCACACCAAAAGAACACCCTGGGATGGAAAAAAATGGCCAAAATATGAAGAGCTCACCACCAAACTGGAAGGGAGGAGATGCCTAAAATCGATGGTCCAACTACAAAGCCAGTTCAGATCTCTCACGTGGTTACAGTACCTCCACATAAGGGCATGGTTCAAAAAAGACGAACAGTCCGGCTTCGACGACAAGGAGACTTTCTGGAAGACCTTTCTGAGAAAGGAAAGAAAACTCATTTCAAAGGCCTACTTGAAGCTATTGGAATGGGCCACAGAGACCGAGCTAGTGAAATCCTGCATGGTCAAATGGGTGCAAAACATAGGGCGCCCTATCAGCCTATTTGAATGGGAAAAGATCTAGAGGAACAAGCTGAAGATCATCTACACCACAGACCTCAAGGAAAACTGGTACAAGCTGTTCTTTCGGTGGTACATGACACCACAGAAGCTAGGTCTGATGTATAAAGGTGCCCAGTCGAAAT
This sequence comes from Anolis apletophallus, assembly GCA_030556195.1. NCBI lineage: Eukaryota > Metazoa > Chordata > Lepidosauria > Squamata > Anolidae > Anolis > Anolis apletophallus. The sequence goes on along the minus strand of JARBWK010000004.1, from coordinate 128,735,347 downwards.
GCTGGAAGTGCGGTTCACAAACCGGGACCTTCTTCCACATGTGGTGGACCTGTCAAGAAGCCACAACCTATTGGAAGGACATTCACATTGGCATCCAGAAAGTCCTCCTCACCTCACTAGAAAAGAAACCGGAGGCCTACTTGTTGGGTCTACTGGCGGAAGAAGAACTCCCGGATGAGAACTCAGAACGCCTGTTTATTTACCTGTCCACGGCCGCAAGGATGGTCTATGCGAAGAAATGGAAGGCCTCAGCCCCACCACAACTCGAGGACTGGGAGAGCAAAGTGTGGGATATCATGAGCATGGACAAGCTATCTTACTATCTTAGTGAGGCAGAAGGCAGGATATTAAAAAGGACAGACTGGTCACCATTCCTGGCCTACATGAAGACCCGGGAGGACCCCCCCGCCACGGCGGCTCCCCACCCATAGAGCCTCTAAGATATTCCATTCATACCACAGGACTTGATGTACCTAGACAATCCCTAAAGACTCAACGTTTCCTCTCTCCAGGGAAAGAACCCACCTTCCCCCCCTCCACATGTTGGACTCAACGGACGGAACTGTAAGAAATGACCGGAAGCCAAAGAGATGCCCCCCCCTACATTGTTGACTTTACCCACCACCTTCCCCCCACCACCTGCCCACTTCCCCCCTCCCCACTCACCCCCTCGATCACTTACCCCGTCAGATCCCCTCCCCCATCCTCTCCCCCGCTCCTGCTTCTCCAGGTTAAGTCCCCCCCCCTCCACTCTGCCCAGACGCTCACTCCCCACCTGCTTTCCCGCCTCCACCTCTCTCCCTCCCCACCTATTTTAAAAGGTCCCCCCTCCTCCTTTTTTCCTACTATCCTATACCCGAAACTGTTCCACCTCTTTCATTGTTCACTGAGAAACCTTAATAAATATATTTTTAAAAGAAATTATGCAAATAAATAAGTAAATATAGTATGTGAAAAATTAAATATGAAAAACTAAGTTAAACCAGTCTAATTTCTATTTATGATAACACATTTCATTACATTTCAAAAGGAAAACACTCCATGCCTTTTCTACTTTTCCCTTTGTCCTAACTTTTTTTCTGCACTTACCACTGCTAATTGGATGGCAGCATCATACTCAAGAGTTTCTGAGAGTATATAGTAGTAACAGTCCCAAAGCCTAGAATTGTTTGCACTGCACCAAACCGAACATTACTTGGTAGTTTTCAGTACTAAGCAGGGTTTCAAGCTGGGTATCTTTGTTCCAGCATCAGACTACTGACTCACCTTCTAAAAAAGCAGCTACAGTAAGTTATTAGTATCGTTTTAAATGAAAGACAGGTAAGTAGCAGGTAGAAACCAAGTAAGAGTGCCATCTCTGGCAGAGGAGTTGTTGTGTATGTCCATGTTTGTTTCCTGCATGAAGTATGGCCTACTGGTTTTGTGACCACCATGTGAAAGAAAGCTGAGGAATCTACTTTTATTCCTCACCATTTTGGACTACGGTCTTCTTTTGATGTACTGCAATGTCTTTTGATGTCTTTCTACCTGTGCGATGTCTGTGCACAAGTTCTTCATTAATCAACTGTTTTAATACATCACACTATTGATTTGTTGCATCAACAAATGTGCATGCTTTCTATGGGCTGGAGTCAATACTGCCTTAACTTCTGATAAGCTTACTCTGATTTTAAACACGAGCTTCTGGTTTTTTCAAATGCTACCTTTTAAATACCATTAGCTAACCTCCGCTGTGTCTTTTTCACTCTGCTGGTGTTATGTTAACTTGGGCCAAAACTAATTCAAGTGGATTAGCTTTTTCTTCTCTGGCTGAATGGTTAGACAGACCCTAACATTTAACATAAACATCCAACACCATCCCTGTTGCCAGGTGAGAAGGGGAAACAAAGAGAGAGGAGAGGATAGCAGATGACAGCAAAGGAACTGGTGGATGAGGAGGTTAACTGTTGTGTAAAGAGAGTAGCAATAATAAATAGGCACGTCTTTATTGCAATATCAAGCAGATGGATATAACAACCACAGATAAAGTGAAAACTGCCCTTTGCCCCTTAAAATTCAAAAAAAATGTTATATAGTCATGCAAAAGCTAATCAGAAAAAAGAAGAGACTTTCTAACACTTTAAATATTAATAATTACATTGAGTTAACCAACTTTTAACCTACCTTTCAGAGGTACTTTGCTTTTTTATATTTCCCCCCCCCCCCCTCCCTATTTATTTTGATTGTTTCTCTGCTTTCTGAACAATCTTTTCAAGGAGCTCAGCAAAACAGTACAGTCCTCAAATGCCTTCACAGCATTAAGCCAGTAAATTAGAAGGTGATAGATCTACAATTATAAATCTATTTTAAAAAATTAATCATAGCTGTGCAAATTTACTTATTAATTTAAATTACTGAAAGGTATTACGAATTGGTTTCTTGCAAAACCTTTGGACAGAATAGTAGATTTACATTTTTAATTATAGTGGTCAATTTAGCTAGGAAGCCAGATCAGTTAATGGGTCAAACAGACACAGTAGTGATAGTAATATCAATGTAAAAGCTACAATAAATTTGCAGATATGTTGTCGTATTTCTCCTGCACCAAAGATTTTTTTTGATTGTAAAGATTAATTAATTGAATAAGCATTTTGAGCTAAAGTCCACTTAATTAGATGAATGAAATACAATGAAAATGTTAAAATTTGCAAATAAAAAGCTCTATACTTCCAAATTTCTCTTATTATGCATCATCCTCATACGCCCTAAGACGATCTAAAAGAGGCTAATGTATATGGTGCTTTAGAACAAAGTCAGTGATATCTTGCTCTCTTCCTATTCAGATTCACAGATCCTTGTACACACGGGCAAGTTTTACACATATTTGTTTGCAAAGACATCTGCATTTCCCTTTGCTGAAAATATCATTGTTTTGGATTGCTCACCCAATTTCGCCTTCCACAATTTCAAAAGTCAACAGTACTTTAGCTACAATAGCAGAGAACTGAGTCTAGAAACTGTGAATGCTGAACTTGGAATCAATCCATATCTAGAAACAACAGTCATTATAACCTACAGTGTGTTTAGTAAATTAGCTAAAAGTGTCAAACTTAATCTAAACTATAATATAATTGTTCATCTGGTTAGAATTTAAGTGTGTACTTGAAAAAAAGACATAATTTGCTTGGGCTGGTCTATTAATATTGAAACATATGCAAGAGATACAAAAGTAGGACAGTAAAAACAACAAAGAGAAGAGAAGCACAAATTACTGAGTTACATGGCAACTAACAATAGATATATTTATTTATTTATTTCTTGGGCTTCTAGGCCGCCACTCCCGGGAGGCTCGGGGCGGCTCACAGGAAATAAAAGATACAATAAAAACACATTAAAATAGCACACTTAATAAATCACACAATAAAAACATCGGATTAAAATGCAATATGCTGTACGGACACAGCAAAATACAATGGGGGCAGCAACCTCAGCGAACTGTGCGCGCAGGCAACTAGAGACCAAAGGCCTTCTGAAAGAGGAACGTTTTGCATGCCCGTCTAAAGGGCAGGAGGTCTTGGAGGGCTCAGGTTTCGGCCGGGAGGGCGTTCCAGAGCATAGGAGCAATTACAGAGAACGCTCTCCTCCGGGTTGCAGTTAGCCTACAAACCTTAGCAGATGGAATGACCAGCAAGTTGGTGTTTTCTGACCGTAGTGATCTCATAGGGCAATATGGGGAAAGACGGTCCCTCAGGTACGCTGGCCCCAGGCCGTGCAAGGCCTTAAAGGTAAGCACCAACACTTTGAAGGTGATCCGGTGCTCGATTGGGAGCCAGTGCAGATCCTGCAAAACAGGTGTTATGTGACCGCCTGCTGGGGATCCAGACAGGAGTCGGGCGGCAGTGTTCTGCACCAGCTGGGTCACCGACAGAGGAAGGCCAACGTAGAGCGCGTTACAGTAGTCAAGTCTCGAGATGACCGTGGCTTGGATCACCGTGGCCAGGTCGTCCCGGGAAAGATAGGGGGCCAGCCGCCTCGCCTGTCTCATGGTGATGTTTACAGCAAAAAGCATACTTGATATTTCATGCAAAAGCAACACAATAGAAAAGCAAAGGCTACAAATATCAAGGACTCTAATTTGCTAATCACATAACCAAATTATTTTAAAGATTTCATTCTATGATTTTTAGACAATCAATGACAAACAACAGTGACCTTCCAGATGTTTTTGGCTGACAACATGCACCAACTCATGCCAGTATAGGCAATGGTAAGAAATTAAGAGAACTGTAATTTAAAAACATCTGGAAGTTCAGAGTTTCCCACCTCGAGTTTGTGCAAAGCTGGAAAAGAACATGCCAAAAATTCAAAGGAAACAAATGGGCTCTGAGGCATTCTTCAAGTCACAGAAATCTTACTTCTTCACAACTACTGTATAGTCTATTGAGAGAAGTCAATGAAAAGGAGAAGGTGGGAAGCAGTGCTATTGTAGTTAATGCACACACTATTCAATGTTCTGGTTAATGAACACATTATTAAATTATAGTCAGGGGGAATGGAACATTTAAGTAATATATTTTGTCAATACCAATACTTTTGCAAAGCAATACTCAATACTTCCTCCGATGTTGCTGCATCCAACTTTGCCCTGTCGGGTCTCTACTTTCAGCTGTGAAAATAATTATGTCATCTGAGCTCTTCTGTATCAAAACTTTATTACGGTCACAGACCAGCACAAAGCGGGCACAAGCGCCCTAAGAGGAGAAGGACAACTCCCCAGTAAACAGTTATTTAAAGTCAGACTAGAAATCAGTATAAAAATATATTTTAAAAGACAGGATATTGTTGCCTTACGATGTCAATCATCACCCGTCTGATATTAAGGGCAGCAGCACAGAACTTAGCAACTTAGAAAATAATTATGTCATCTGAGCTCTTCTGTAGGCGAATGAGTAATTCAGATGTGTTTCCCCTGCCCCGTAGTTCATTTGTATTTTACAGGTAGAGAAACAGAAATAGCAAGAAAGAAACGATGATAAAACAAGAATTTAAGAGACATTGAGAGCATGAGAGGAATTGAAAACAAGGCATCGCCATTTAGGAAGTATTTCACACAACAGGACGATTCAGATGTGTCCGTGACATCCTCTCATGGTATTTACAGTAGGAGACACAGGGAAGCCTAAATGTGGTGGGAAAGGCAGCAGTGTTATGAGGCCATCTGACAGCATTGTAAGGAATTTCTGATCAGTATGTGCAAGGGGGAAGAATACAACAAGGAAGAAAAGTGAAAATACCACTCTTACTAAGGGAGACTTGGGCCCTGAGCTGAAGAAGCAGCCCACCTTCAATGTATATATCAGTTACATAACTTTGCTCATAGTCACAGTTACTAAAGCAATATCATTTTCCCAATTATTTAAGCATGGTAAGGACGATGGGAAAATAATCGACAGGCAGGCTTGAATCACATGCATTTCATTAAAGATAATATGACATGATGATGGGGGACAATAACCTCCACTGTTGCTTTTGTTCATGCTTTTTTTAAAAAATGCAATGTGTCATAACACATGTTTAAAAGTTTTTTTGTTTGTTTTCAGAATCTTAGATAGTGTAGGACACACACTGGCCAGCCCAGGGGCTAGAAATTCAACTTTGTAATGTCCACTAATGAATGCAGTAATCAGTTTGCAAACCAGTGTAAACATCTAGTCCAAGCTGAGACGGGATGGGATCCGGCTTTTTAAAGTGGCCATGCTATCTATGCCCTGCAATTTTGCAGACCAAAAGTACAACGCTATAAACATCTTAGTTCAATACATTTTACTTCTAAATCAGGGCTTCTTATGCTTTTCCCACTCACTACTCTTTTTCACTCAATTTTTTTATATAATATAAAAATAGTTATACAAATCAAATATTTACTGATAGTAAATCAACATTTGAAAGCCTTGCTAAACTGACCATTTTTTTCTTTTTGTTGGTTACAGTTGAGACATTTTCTGCAAGGTCCACTATAAACAGTGTCACTAACAGATTTGTGTAAATAGATAGTATTCAGAAATCTTCCCTGTTTTTTCCCCAGAACTCCACCATTCAGCTAACTGTACCCCATCTGGGGTCAAGACCCACAGTTTAAGAAGCAGTAGTCTAAATTACTTCAATGCACAAGATACTTCCATCAGAACATAAAGAAGATGCTCAGTTATATATTAAATTGAGCAACCATAAATCAGTTTTACCAATTTTAAAATAGTTTCATGTGCTACAAATTTATTTCTGAATTCAAATAATTTCCTGGTCTTATTTCTATGAAGCCCTCAGAATGCAGAGATCCATATTGTTTCTGTCTCAGCTGTTATACACAAGATCTCCTCCTTCCTCTTAATTTTGAGACCGATCAGTGAATACCTGTTCCAAGTTAAACCTTTCACAAATGTCAAATTATCATTTAAACAGGACACAGTCAGTTCTATGGTGTCCTGGAGCTACTCAATGCTACCTCAGGAGGATATTCATGCTTGCTTCCAGTGATCAGTGGGAAAAAATGTTTTGCTAAACTGCTCAATGGTTAAGCTATTCAGTCAGAAATGGAAAAGAATAGCACATGATTGTATATTTTGGCAAATGGTAGATTTACGTGAAGCCCAAAGGAATGAATCAATGTGGAGTTGCCTATGAAGACTGCCCAGAAGCTGCAATTAGTCCAACATGCAGCAGTCAGACTACTAATGGGAGCGGGGTACAGGGAGCGCACAACTCCCCTGTTGCGCCAGCTCCACTGACTGCCAATTAGCTTCCGAGCACAATTCAAAGTGCTGGTGTTGATCTACAAAACCCTGTACAGTTCCGGCCCAGTTTACCTATTTGAACGTATTCTCCCCTATGAACCGTCAAGAGTGCCAAGATCGTCTGGAGAGGCCCTGCTCTTGGTCCCACCACCTTCGCAGGTGCGTCTGGTGGGGACGAGGGACAGGGCCTTTTCTGTGGCAGCTCCCAAGCTGTGGAATTCCCTCCCAAATGAAATTAGATCCGCCCCCTCCCTCCTGACTTTTAAGAAGCGGGTGAAAACATGGCTTGTGCAATGAGGCCTTTGCAGAATGAAGGAGGAGATCACGAAGTGACTAAAGTCGCAAACCACTTGATACGGACCGAATATATGGATTAAGTTGGACTTGATTTTACTTTGGCGAAAGGCTTTTAAAATGTATTTATTGTACTGTACTTGATAATTTTATTGTAAATTTATGATGTTTTTAGATTTTAAATGTTAGCATTGAATACTTGCTGTTTGCCGGTCTGAATCCCTCTTCGGAAGTGAGAAGGCCGGGGTATAAAAGTTTTAAATAAATGACAAATCGGATAGGATAGGAATATCTTGGTGGAATTTGGACAGGTTCATGCCATAAACTACATTAGAAATACTATTGAAAAGATGTAAGGAAAATGATATAATTTGAGTGAACTTAACATGTAGTATGAATGATGTGTATAGTTTTGATGAAGTAGTTCCATAGCAACACCTAGTTTCTGGCAGTAATTTTTAAAATTATATTATTATAGTATGGTCCACAACCAAAAACAAAAGTGTCCGAGTTGCTTTTTCTAAATCTTAAACAGGTGATCATTTTACTTCATTATCATTACCATTCTGATCATTATCATCTTTATATCCTGCCTTTTCCCTAAGACTGGGACTCAAAGTGGTTTACACATTAAAAATATTAAATGTCTGGGCTATATAAGAAAAAGAAACAACCCGAATGCAAAGAGAACATTGAAGAGTCAATCAAATAAAATCTGGAGATGTAATATCAAGTTATCAAACATCCATGGAAACACCTACATGTGTTTTCAGTACTTTTCCATCCTACTTACCTAAGGCGCTCTCTGTAAACACGGTTAATGTCTGTCCTCCCACACTTTGTAAAAGAAAAGGATGCTCTCTGGGCGCACTGATGGAAGTTGGCTTTCCACCAATATCATCAATGTTTGCAAGATCTTCATTCAAAGTGAACGATACCTGACAACCATAAATGGCAGTGAATATTTATTGGAAGGGATAGAATTACCAGCTGCTTTTAAGAATTTAGAAAGAAAAAAAATGTACTTCACGTATGCACCAGAGCTGCAAAAGGCCTCTGCCCAGGACCATGAGAAGCTCATACACTTTCTTACTGTGGAATAATCATCAATATCTAACTCGTGAATTGAAATCTATTTGGGCAGCATCATATTTTTCTCTTAATACTATTTTAAGACAAGAGTGGGCAAAATGCAACTCTTCATATAATTCTGGAGTGCAACCCCGTTAGACATAGCGAGCATAGCCCATGTGGATTAAAGTAGGAGCTGTTGTTCATCAACAAGTAATGAGTCACACACTTTGCCCACCTCTGTATTAAAAGAAGAAAGTGAGAAGAGATAAAGGGTATTTAAAAATAAACATAAACATGGATTCAGGAAAAGAGGCTAAAGGTGGATCTTTGATCTGAAAAGAACTATTAAGGTAGATCATATTGAACAAGTTGACCTCATTCAGCGTAAGTTTTATAACTTGCCACTGTCCTGTTGTGGTGGTGTACCTCAAGTTCTTTCTGACTTAAGGCAAAAATATCACAGGGTTTTCTCAGCCAGATTTATTCAGAGGAGCTTTGCATTTATTCTCCTCCGAGGTTGAGAGACTGTGACTTGTTCAAGGTCATCTAGTAGATTTTCTTGGCTGAGTCAGGATTTGAATCCTTGTCTCCAGAGTAATAGTCCAACATTCAAATCATTGTATCATGCTGGATTTCTGCACTCCTATGAATTTTAGTGTACATGCATGTGTGTGTGTACCCTTGGTATCCACTGGAATTTGGTTGATATGGCCCAAAGAGGTTTTGCCTATTTTTAATTTGGCCCCTTACTATTCCCAAAGCTATGCATGTCTGTCCTAGAGGAGGTCTGTCCTAGAGGAGCTTTTGGGGCTGTTCTTTCCTCAGTCCAGGATTAAGGAAACACAGTTAGAGGGCAAACAAATGCATAGTTTATGACTCAAATCGGATATTCTTTAGTCTCCGCCTAAAATAATTGTGTTCCTTCAAGAATGCAGAATGTATTGACTGTTTCAAATTTCTTCTTTAAACATGAAAATGTTTAAACCCTTAGCTATTTTTACAAGAGTTGCATGAAAAGTAATGCCTCCACCTTCGTTATTTGGGTTTAGATGGGAATATTTTAATAAATAAAACGCATGAATAATCCTTAGAATGTGCTCTTTAACTACCACTATTCAATTTTCCACATAATCACCAGACAATTGGATACATTTCTGCCAATGATTAATGAGTTTTCTGAAGCTGTCGCGGAAGAAGTTGACACTCTGTTTCCGCAACCAGCTTCTCAGTTCTCTCAACGTCTTCATCAGAAGCATAATGATGTCCCCACAGATCTTCTTTCGTTATCAGGAACAGAAATGTCAATTATGCTTGAAATTTCGATCATCCTGAATCAATCTGTCAACTTTTTGCTTGTGAAACTCGGTAGTTGCTGTCACAGGACGTCCAACTCTTTGTTTGTCACGCAAGTCAGATGTTCCCACCTCAACATCTTTAAACTTACTCGCCCAACGACGCACAGTACTCACATCAACACAATCACCATAAACAGCTTGCATTCTCTGATGAATGTCCTTTGACACCTTCTGCTGTCAAGAATTCAATGATTGCACATTGCTTAAGTTGCATTGATCATGCGTCTGCGCAGGCTTCCATCCTTCAGAGTTTAACAACACAACCATTCAATGCTAAGGCTTTCTGCCAAAATGGAACTATAGAGGAGAGTCTACTGAACAAGCCAGTACCTGCCGCATACCAGTGCTGCCATCTGTTGAGGAGTTACGAAGGTGGGGGCATTACTTTTCATTCAACTCTTGTAATTACCTTGGTTTCAAATGCAAAAGCAAAAACAAAACCAATCCCCATATACTCTTCAGAATAGCATTGCAGTATCCCTCAAAGGTATTTTCTCAACTGTCTTTTCTAGAACTATACCAGCCACAAAAGCAGGATTAACTAGTTGAATTAAACAAGGATCGTGTTGGGTAAGAATTAAAATAAACCTGATGAACTAGAATTAGCTTCAGTATTTTCCTATTGCAAAGAATATCTCAGCAATTTTATTCAAAGCTCATTCATCATTTCCCAATGCTAAATGCACACAAGAATCTAAAAAAATTGTGTTTTAGTCTGAACAGATATAACCTATAGGACAGGATAAACAGAAAAGGCCCCAGGAAGGAGAACATAAGTAGAAATAACATTTCTTTGGCATAAATAAGCAAGATCAGGATAAGAACTCAGAATATTCAGTACAGAGTTATAGCAAAAGGGGGGGCTTCAAAGCACAGTAAAAATTGAATGCTATAGCCTTGAGGGCATATATGTAAAATACATTGTAATTCCAGTTTATTTTAATTAACATCTGAAACAGGAATGATTCCTGTTCAGTTCATATTGATATACATTATAATTCAGTATCTCCTCAAAAATAGATTGCACTGCTTTAGACCTTCCGAAACAAACAGCATTCACATTGTCTGTCTTATTTAGTTGTATACAAAGATTACCTCCCCGCCAATTCCTCTATTTGAAGAGAACATGGAGGCCTTTCTGTGTTGATGGAGGCAGGCAGGATTTCCCCCGGGTACTGGTTGTGGGGGGTCAGGAGCAGGTGAGGGTTTTGCCCTCCTTTCTGCTAGAGATCCCTGTGTACAACTAGTGGGCCACTGTGTGACACAGAATGCTGGACTAGATGGGCTGAGGCCCGATTCAGCATGGCTCTTCTTATGTTCTTATGTTCTTATGCCTGAAATACATGCTTGGTGATCTGTTGCTATTTTTGCAAAGTCTCTTTATATTTCTTATAATAGCTTTTCTCAGGATATAGCAACTAATGATTTTTTCAACATTAACACACACGGAAATTTGTTGTTAAACGTTCGTTATAGAGGCACTATGTTGCATTTGCTACTATCAGTATTAATACCACAAAAAGTTCTATTCATTTTTCATTTATCTTACACATTGCAAAATTATTTTCTCTTTGTCCTTTAAATTGCCCTGGGTTCCCCAATGTTGTTGAAACAAAGAAAAATTGGGATTGCTGATCAATATAAGAGGAGACTGCTCAGAGCCTTATACAATGTTACAAAGCAGTACAATCCAAATAAAAAATACAATATTTGCATTTCAGTTTACTTACTTCTGTTCTTCCTTGGTTTCTGTGAAATAAAAAAAGATATATCATTTTAAAAAATTAGAAAGCAGGCAATACATTCAAAAAGTTAGCACAAACTGCTACACAACTAAAACTACACAACTAATGCCCAAAAATCCCACCCTAAGCAGCCAATAAGGAGGAGCTGGTTAAATCCACTGATTCAGCAGAACTAGAGGCAGTGATGCTGGAAACCTATCCATCTTCAAGCACGATGGCTAGGGTTGAGTCCCCACAGATCAGGGATCCTTGAACCAGGAAAACCTGAATGGGGCTATCTCAATTACATGCCTCAGTGCCTTATTGACCCTGACCCTGCCAAGCACTCCATGACAGAGACTTGCATCTTGATGTCAGCCAAAAATAATTCACTAAAATAATTATTCTGATGAGAACTAGACTCAGAACTAGAAACCTGCCCTTTAAATACACTCCTGTCTTCACAGAGCATTATCATTTGGTAGATCTGTCCCTTTCGCTATGACTTTTTGCTGATAAACCCCCCCCCCCCCCATTCTTTTGCACTTTTATAAGTCTAGGTATGTGAGGAGCCAAGAGTCTAAGCCCTATGGGTGAAAACTACTCTATTTTGCCATCCTTTGACCCATTTTCAGTGGGTTTTCAGAGAGCTGCATGCCACAGATAGGATCCCCAGACAACCAAAACAAAGGAATCCCTGAACCATCAAATGGAAAATACAAAAACCCTTACTTGGCAATTCTTAGCTTTCCTACTTCACCTCTTCCTGATGCTTTATTCCACTGCTGGGACAAGTATTTTGGGACCTAAAATAAATAAGAAAAACCAACAAAAACATGAAGTAAATGCAGAAAAATATTTATGTAAACCAAATCTTCCCCAATGCCTTTTATTGAAGAGTCCTTAAATCAACACAAAATATTACAGATTGGTTTGTTAAGCAGAACAAAACATACCAAAAACTGCCATTAGAAGTTAATTATAATTATTAATTGTAAGGTCTACATCCAATCCAATCCAAGTTTCTGCTTGTTTGGCTGTGCCTGCTTCCCCGACTGCCTTGAGCTGCTCCACAGACATGCCATATCTTCTCCAGAGGATAACCCAATCTTCAGAGTGGATTTGGGGGACACATGGGGAAGGAGGGAAGATGTAGCCATTCTGACAATAATGTCTATTCTGGAACAATCCTATTTCTTTACAAGTTAAATAAACCAATATCTTTACAAGTTAAATGGTTCACCAAACACTACAATAGCATTGTTTTCCTATGAATTACAAGAAATAAAAAGATGTACTAATTATTTATTATTTTATCATAAAGGTAAAGATTTCCCCTTGACATTTAAGTCTAGTCAAATCTGACTCTGGGTGTGGTGCTCAACTCCATTTCTAAGCCAAAGAGCTGGCGTTGTCCGTAGACACTTCCAAGGTCATGTGGCCAGCATGACAGCATGGAGCTCTGTTACCTTATGACGCAGTACCTATTGATCTACTCACATTTGCATGTTTTAGAACTGCTAGGTTGGCAGCTATTTTATTATAGCTGAAACATATCCAACAGCCAGTAAACTATTAATATTGCATACAAAGGCTATTCACTTGTTGCCAAAAGTTGAAGTAAATAAATTTCATCTTTATCACGTTTTCTTGACCCAGATATAATTTATTAGTTTTGTCACTAAAGCACAAGCCTTGACGGGCTAAAACACTTATTTACCTCCAGTTTTGTATATATTAATATAATATGCACAATTTCAGTAGTTCATAATATGTACAGCTAATACCTGAATCTTTGGAAGGTATTAAGGTGTGCTGAAAAATAAAATAACGTTTTATAATTTATTATTTATTTATTTATTTATTTATTGGGGCTTCTTCGCCGCTGACTCCCGGGGGCTCGCGGCGGCTCACAGAGCCAGTGGCACAACGCCACAGGTTAAAACATAAAAACAGTTAAAAACAGTTAAAACAATTAAACAGCAAAATGCAATATAACAATTGAGCAGCAGGAGATATCACAGCCCAGAGAGTATAGACGAGGCCTACTCGCCGAAGGCCTGCCTAAACAAATGAGTTTTGCAGGCCCGTCTAAATGGCAGCAGATCTCTCAGGGCTCTGGCCGGCCGGGAGGGCGTTCCATAGTGTGGGAGCTATAATAGAGAACGCCCTCCGGCGGGTCGATGTTAGATGTGCCGACTTTACAGATGGTACTACCAACAGGTTGGCCTCTTCGGACTGAAGTGATCTCGCTGGGCAATATGGGGTGAGACGGTCCCTCAGATACGCTGGCCCCAGGCCGTGTATGGCCTTGAAGGTAAGAACCAGCACTTTGAAGGCGACCCGGTGCTCAATAGGCAGCCAGTGCAGATCCTGCAAAATTGGTGTTATACGGCATCCTGCTGGTGCCCCAGACAGGAGCCGGGCGGCAGTGTTCTGCACCAGCTTGAGCTTCCGGATCGGCGACATAGGCAGGCCAACGTAAAGCGCGTTACAGTAGTCTAGCCTTGAGATGACCGTGGCTTGGATCACCGTGGCTAGGTCGCTCCGGGAGAGGTAGGGGCCAGCCTCCTTGCCTGGCGGAGGTGGAAAAAGCAGCCTTGCTGGCCATGAGACCTGGGCCTCCATGGTCAGCTGGGAGTCCAACTGGACACCCAGGCTCTTCACAGACGGCGCTGGATGCAGCGCCGCACCGTCCAGGGTCGGAAGCCGGGCACCCACCCCGCCCGGGCCGCCCAGCCACAAGATCTCCGTCTTCGCCGGATTCACCATCAACCTACTGGCTCGCAGCCATCCAGTAACGGCTTCGAGGCAATGTTGGAAATTATCGGGACGGATTCCGGCCTGCCCTCCATCCTCAGAATGAGCTGGGTGTCATCGGCGTACTGATGGCAGACCAGCCCATAACTCCGCACCAGCTGTGCAAGCGGCTGCATGTAGATGTTAAATAATAGAGGGGAGAGAATGGCCCCTGAGGGACTCCACACACTAATGGGGAGCCCTCGGAGACCTCCCGCCCCTCCTCACACGCTGAGACCGCTGGCGGAGGAAGGAGGACAGCCCCCCTCACTCCGGCCATGGCCAGGCGGTGGATCAAAAGATTGTGGTCGACCGTGTCAAACGCTGCCGTGAGGTCCAATAACACGAGCAGCGCAGACCCGCCTTGGTCGAGCTGGCAGCGGAGTTGGTCTGTGATGGAGACCAGGACCGTCTCCGTCCCATGCCCCGAACGGAAGCCGGACTGGAAGGGGTCAAGCCATGTTGCATCATCTAAGAAGGACTGCAGCTGCTCCATTACTGCCCTCTCAACTACCTTGCCCAGGTATGGAAGATTCGACACTGGGCGGTAGTTGGAGGAACCGCAGGGTCCAATGATGGTTTCTTCAGTAATGGAGCCACCACCGCCTCTTTTAAGCACTCTGGAAAGATTCCTTGCTCAAGGGAGCTGTTTATGACATTTAACAGAGGCCCACGTAACCCCTCCAGGCAAGATCTAACAAGCCAGGAGGGGCACGGGTCGAGGGAGCAGGTGGTGGGGCGAGCCGCAGCCACTATCTTATCAACAGCATCTGCGTCCAGTGGCGAAACCGGTCGATGGTGGGCCGGCGGAGGGCCACGGAGTCTCGAGCTCTCTCACTGTATCAATTGTGGCGGGAGGTCCGGCGGAGGCTCAGTATCTTGTCTGCAAAAAAGCTCTGGAAAACACCGGCGGTAAGGGCCTGATCGCTGTTTTTGGGACGGTAGGGACCGTCGTCAGAGATCGAATTACCTTAAAGAGTTGAGCCGGGCGTGAGCTAGCAGACGCTATCAAGGCAGAGAAGTATACTTTTTGGCTGCCTTGACAGCTTGCTCATAAGTTTCTTTGAATAACTTATAAGCCGATATTGAGGCTCCGTCACGGAGTTTCCGCCACTCGCGCTCTAACCGTCTCTTCTCCCGCTTCATAACCCTGAGGTCCCTTGTATACCAAGGGGACCGATGATTGCGGGTCGGAGAGGGCGCCTAGGGGCAATCTCGTCGAGAGCTCTAGCTAGTGAGGCATTCCAAGCCTGCACCAGCTCATCGACTGAGACGCTGGTAGACTCCAGATCCCTCAGAGCATTCAGGAACCTCTCGGGTTCCATAAGTCTCTTTGGGCGAACAAAAATCCGTTCGGCGCCCATGCATGGGGGGAGGCGGTTGCTCAACCCGGATACTTAGAGCACAGTGGTCCGACCATGGAACCTCGATTACCGAGGCTAGGTCCACTTGAACCCCTGCACTGAACACCAGGTCGAGGGTGTGCCCAGCCGAGTGCGTGGGTCCCGAGTTACATAAGGAGAGGCCCAATGTCGCCATGGTCGAAATTAGGTCCGCGGCTGCAGATGGAATGGGGGCTGCGTCGGCGTGGACATTGAAGTCACCCAGGACAATGAGTCTGGGAAACCTCAATGCCCACTCCGACACAGTCTCCAGCAGCCGCGCCTGGCTCTCTGCCGGTGCGCTAGGCGCACGGTACACCAGCAGAATCGCCAGGCTCTCCGGGGACTCCCACACTAGGCCGACACTCTCCAATCCTGGGGTGACAAGCGCAGGGGTCGCTCTAAGGTGTAATCCATCACGGGAGAGTATTGCCACCCCCCCCCCGTCCCTCCTTCCTATTCTGGTGCGTGGGAACGTAATCAGGGGGAACCACTTCATGGAGGCAGATGGAATCGCTCTCTTGAAGCCAGGTCTCTGTGATACAGAACAGGTCCGCTTTGAGATCTTCACAAAATTCCCTGACCGTGGCAGTCTTATTCCGAATGGAGCGTGCGTTAACCAGCACCAGAGTGGAAGGGGGAGAAGCTGGATGTCTACCAACAGCGTGTCTGGGGATAGGACGCAGGTCAGAACTGGGTCGAGACCGCCTTTGGCTCGAACCAGTTCTCGCAGTCAGGTTAGCATTTGGCCTGCGCCTACCGTACTCACCCCGCCCCGAGATCACTGGAATACTCAGCGAACCTGATCGGCAGGAGTTGGCCGAGGGTTCAGCTTTCGGCACCCCCCCGTGAAAGGGGAGGCCTGTGGAGAAACCCATTTAGTCACCGCCGGCTCAGACCGACGCCCCTTGCTCCCGGTCTCCCCAAGCGTCAATGTGCTCCCGGGAGGGAGGGCAGAGCCCGTTCACCGACCACATCCCTGCGGCCCT
Source organism: Anolis apletophallus (assembly GCA_030556195.1). Taxonomy (NCBI): domain Eukaryota; kingdom Metazoa; phylum Chordata; class Lepidosauria; order Squamata; family Anolidae; genus Anolis; species Anolis apletophallus. The sequence continues at coordinate 128,718,960 of JARBWK010000004.1, read as the reverse complement.
GGTGGCACTCTGCAGGTGGCTTGTCCAACTGGGGCCGAGCTGGGTGGCTGTCCTTCCGGCTATAGCCGGCCCCCCAGAAGGTCCGAGGTCGATAAGGTCGCTCTTTGGGCCTGTCGACCCTCCTTCCCCTCCGAAGGCGCCGTCCTGGTCCGCCAAGCGGGGGGTCCTGAGTGGCCGGCGCATTCAGTACTGGCGGCAAGGGAGCCACCTCAGGTGGGTCCATAGGGTGGATTGGCCCGGTGCTGGTCTGGTCAGCGGAGGGGGGGGGGGAGCCAGCTGTTGAGGCTCCACGTCGGGGGGCCGGGCCTCTAGAGCTGACAGATCCCGTATGCTTTGGACTGCTGTTGGCCGCAGGGAGACTTGGCTGGATGGTCGTGGATGAAGGTGGTTGGAGTGACCACCTATCCGCTCGTCCGCGTCTCTCTCTCACTCTCCTCCGTCTTGCCTGGCCTAGCCGATTTTTCCTTGGCTTCCTCTGGCTGCTTTCCGGCAGTGTAGAGTGTTGGGGGTTGATTAAGGCCGGTAGGTCGGCAGGAAGCCGGCCGGCACGTCGTCAGGTCGTCCCCAGGGGCCTTCGCTAACACCTGGGAGATATTCCACGTTGTCAGTGTTGGGCTGGAAAGCCTCAGCAACTCTGATTGATGTTTTTGGTCAGCAGGATGATGTTCGGTGGTGGGCGTGGCTATGGCCGGTGACGTCGGCAGAGGGGGAGGGGCTAAGGACGCCGAGCCAGCCGGGCTCGGCGCCATGTTGGCGCTTGCTGCCAACGCCCCTGCAGCCTGGGGTGGGGGAAACCGGGAGCCCAAGGCCCTCCATGGGCTCCACCACGGGAGGTCCGCCACTCCCGCTGGCTCCTTGGCAACCTCCCCTGGGCCATCATCCGGGGGGCCCTCTTCCAGCCCTGTAGGACCCTCCCCGCCCTGCACCTCCGGGGGGTCAATCAGCCGCTGCTCGGCCAAGGCACCGATCCGCTGCCACGTGGGTAAGTCACTGGGGGTCTCTAGGTCCAAGCGGTTTGGGGGGAGCCCAATTGATTCGCTCACCCCCTCTTCCTCTCCACTCAGCTCACTCTCCACCCCTCTCCAGTCTCGGGGCTTGCGGGTGCCGGGCCCGGCCTCCCTAGCATGCTGGGCCCGTCGGCTGTTGGCGGTCTTCTTCTGGGCCTCCGGGGCGCCGGGCTGGGACAAACCCCCTTCGCCACCGCAATGGGACCGAGGGGGTGGTCTTGGATCAAGGCCCCAGGCCTCCCCCAGTCTGGTGGTCAGCTGCCCAACTAACCGGCGGAGGACGAGGAGGGAGGAGGTGAGTTCACCGATGGCGTCCTGCAGCTCCCGCAAGTTGTCCTGGGCTTCAGCTCCTCCATCGGCTCGTCTGCGAGGGGGGGCGGTGGCCTCCCATTCGATGGCAAGCAAGGGGGTCGGAGGCTCCGTCACAAGTCCTCTCCGTTCGAGGTTGGCACCCAGGCCCGGCCAGGGAACCGGGGACTGTGGCAGGGAAGAACTGCAGATGGTTCTCTCCAGCGTCTTTGTGGCTCCGGAGGCCCGAATCCTGGCCGCTACGGCCGATTCCAGGCCCACCTCCAGAACAGCCTCCGCTCCCAGCTGGAGGGCTTCCAGGGGGGGCAGGGTGCCCGTCGCCAGCTTCCTTGGGGGCCAGATGTTGACCCTCGAGTGCAGGGGGGCATCCTCTCTATCTGGGGTGGTCAGCCAGGTCAGTGGGGATGCTGGGAGGTCAAAATCCACAAAGTCGAGACGGAGCTCAGCGTTTTTGCTGCTGCTCCCGGCGGCCATCTTGACTTACTCACGAGGAGCCCCAAGCCAGGAGCAGGAGAGCTTGCTGGGGATGTTCTAGTCTCCTATAGCTATGTCTTTTTCCTCGGAAACTGCTGGGTGTCTTCAATTTCCAACAGCAGTGAGCTCGAGCTAACCACTGGCCTGCCGCCAGGATTCAGTCTTAGAGTCTGTGATAAGGAGTTTCCTCCTGCAATGTTTCTCGCCAGGAGCAGATAGCAGAATAATATTCGAATCAACTCCAGTGCTGCAGACTGTTATTATTTTGCCAGGAGCACAAGTCATTAACAACTTTTGGAGCCTATCTTAGTCTCTTGGCTCTCTAATTAAAGCCAGGTTAAAAACAAACACAGGAGCTCCTCTCTGTGCGTCCGCTCCCGTCGCCATCTTTTTAACTTCCCGATTATTCCTTGTACTGCTCACTGCCCAAAGGCTTGGTCTTTACCCTTTTTATGAAAGCCAGGAGGGAGGGGGCTGAACTGATTTTGCTGGGGAAGAAGTTCCACAGCCAAGGGACCACCACTGAGAAGGCCCTGTCTCTTGTCCCCACCAACCACACTTACAAAAGAGGTGGAACTGACAGCAAGGCCTCCCTGGACAATATTAACCTCCGAGATGGTTCATAGAGGGAGATACGTTCAGACAGGTAAACTGGGCCAGAACTGTTTAGGGCTTTATAGACTAAAGCCAGCACTTTGAATTGTGTTTGGGAGCAGACTGGCAGCCAGTGGAGCTGGTGTAACAGGGGGGCTGTGTGCTCCCTGTACCCCGCTCCAGTGAGTAATCTAGCTGCCGGCTGTTGGGTCAATTGAAGCTTCTGAACAGTCTTCATAGGCAACCCCACAAAGAGCATGTTACAGTAATCTCAGCCAAAGTGTACGGGGTGGATTGTATGGGAAAAGGTGATCATAGAATCATAGAGTTGGAAGAGACCTCATGGGCCATCCAGTCCAACCCCCTGCCAAGAAGCAGGAAAATTGCATTCAAATCACTCCTGACAGATGGCCATCCAGCCTCTGTTTAAAAGCTTCCAAAGAAGGAGCCTCCACACACTCTGCGGCAGAGAGTTCCACTGCTGAATGGCTCTCATAGTCAGGAAGTTCTTCCTAATGTTCAGATGGAATCTCCTTTCGGTGACCTGGATCCAATCTATGCGGGGCTTTAAAGGTCAAAAACACCACCTTGTAATTTGCCAGGAAACTAACTGGCTGGCAGTGGAGTGACTTTAGGATACGTCAGGAGAGCAGGGCTTGAATTGAGAAACATTGCTTTGTTAACACGATGCCCGGCTTTATAATGTCCTTTCACATTTCCTCACCCTCAGAGCTGCAAGTGTGGTTGTGTTGCAATTCCCATCATCCCCAGTCCACATGGCGGATAATCCAAAGTGGTGGGAGCTGTCCTTCAATGACATCTGGGGATCTGAACTGGGTAACAAACTAAAGTGCACTATGTAAAAAAAAATTGTTGGCCTTCTGTCTCCACAGACTCAAGGGCTGCCGTTTATTTTCCGGTCCCAAATTTGCATTTTTCTCAATTGGATGGATCCTTTATTGAGGGGGGCCCATTTCCTTTGAGCACGAAGGGATTAAAAGGTCGAGTAAGCTCTTGGGAAGGAGAAGTAGATTTTGTGGTGGCTCCCATTAAAGGGCATGAAGTGGTGTTAGGGATGCCTTGGCTTGAACAGGCAAATCCCAAAATCGATTGGAAATCTGGATTGTTAAAGTGTAACCCAAGGGAAGAGGGTGCTATTCAGAATAAGTTACAAGAGGTGCCAAAAGAATATTGGGATTATAGCGATGTGTTTGACCCTGTATTAGCAAAGAGTCTCCCTCCCATGCGGAATGTGCAGTGCAGGGTTGAGATTAAGGAGGGGGCGGTATTACCAAAGCCAAAAATCTATGCTATGTCGGTAAGGGAAAAGGTAGCATTGCGGGAACAAATTGATGACTATTTGAATAAAGGGTTTATAGAAAGATCAGAATCTCCCATCGCAGCACCAGTGTTTAGAGAGAAGAAGGATGGGAATTTAAGGTTATGTATAGATTATCGGGCCTTGAATGCTATAAGTACTACTAATTGCTATCCGCTACCTTTGATTAAGGATTTATTAGGTCAATTGGGTGGGGGTCGGTATTTCACCAAGCTGGATTTAATAGATGCGTTCCATATGGTTAGGGTGAAAGCTAGTGATAAATGGAAGACGGCGTTCTCGTGCCCCCTCGGGCTATACCAATGGGCCGTCATGCCATTCGGTTTGGCCGGCGCCCCTGGCATTTTCATGCAATTAATTAATGAGGTGTTACATCCCCTTTTGTATAGGGGGGTGTTCGTATATTTGGATGATATTGTGGTCGTTACGCACACCGAGAAGGAGCATGTGGCATTGGTCCGGGAAGTATTAGAGAGGTTGAGGCAGGCCAAGTTATATGTGAAGTTGAGTAAGTGTGAATTTAGTAGGAAGCAAATTGATTTTTTGGGGTATCGCATCAGTGAAAAGGGGGTCTCTATGGATCCCACTAAGGTTGAGGATGTCCTATCTTGGGAGGCTCCAGAGACTCGGAGACAGTGCAAGCTTTCCTGGGCTTGGCTAACTTTACCGGACCTTTATCGTAGATTTTGCTGATATCACACTTCCTCTTACAGATTTGCTTAAAACGAAGGGTAAGGTGGAGGCTAAAGCAGCGAAGTCCCCTGGAGCCAAGTTATGCTGGACAAAGGAGTGTCACTGTGTGTTCGAAAAGTTGAATAGAGCTTTTACTATTGGGCGGGTGTTGTTGCACCCATATACGGAGAAGCCTTTTTGTAGTTCAGTGCGATGCATCTGCTTGGGCTTATGGAGGTGCGTTGTTGCAGAAAGATGATCAGGGAAGTTACGGCCATGTGCGTATTTCTCCAAGAAGTTTGGGAACAGGAAGAGGTGGCGGTTTGGGAGAAGGAGGCGTTTGCGGTGCGATGGCGTTACAAACCTGGCGACAATTTTGGAAGGCGGTCCACCCGTTTGTGGTGTTGACGGATCATCAGAACCTGCAGTATATAAAGGCACCGCAAAAATTGTCACGAAATTGGTTAGATGGGCGCAGTATTTTGCTAGGTTCAATTTTGTGTTGAAGCATATCAAGGGTAAAGAGAATGTGGTAGCGGATGCTTTATCTCGATACCCTGCAGTGGGGACCAACCCTCTTCCTGGGTTGGAGGACGTATTTACTGAGAGTCAGTGGGGTTTGGCTGTGCAGACTAGGTCTCAGTCTAGTGTAGTTAAGAAAGAGGAGAAGGATATGGTCGGAGGTTGGGAATCAGAGTTGCAGAAGCATTATGCCGGAGATGTGTGGTTGAGGCAGCATGCAGAAGAGTGTAAGTGGTTGGAAGGAGTTTGTTTTGTGAGATCTAAGGTGTATGTTCCTCAGGGTTTGAGAAGGAAGGTGCTGGAGCTGAATCATGCTCATAAGACCGCGGGTCATTGGGGAGTCACTAAGACCCTTTTGGCAGTAAGGAACCGATTTTGGTGGCCCGGTATGAGGTCTGAGATAAGGGATTATGTGCAGAGTTGTGAAGCTTGTGCTAGGGGGAAGGCTCCTACGGCTAAGCCGCAAGGACTGATACAGGTGGTGGCTTCTCCAGTTCGGCCATGGACTCACGTGAGTACGGATTTTGTAGGAGAACTGCCCTCGAGTAGAGGATTCCGGTTTATCTGGACAGTGCTGGATTTGTTTTCTAAGCAGGCTCATTTTATTCCTTTGAGAGGGTTGCCGTCGGCGGAGCAATTGGCTGAGTTGTATATTCAGCATATATATAGGTTGCATGGATGCCCGGAGCAGGTGATTAATGACAGAGGAGTGCAGTTCACGGCTCGGTTTTGGGAGAAGTTTTTGGAAGGTTTAGGGGCGGATAGACGGCTCACTACCGCTTATCATCCTTGCTGCAATGGCGGTGTAGAACGTACACAGAAATCGCTGGGTAGCTATTTATGAATTTTTACTAGTCGGGAACAGAATGACTGGGCAGATTTGTTGCCGTATGCGGAAATGGCGTATAATGGGTCAGTCCACTCCTCTACTGGGAGGACTCCGGTTTCTATAGTTTATGGACAGGAGATGGTCCCCCTGCCGCAACCTTGTAGGTTTCCTGAGGAAGAAGGAGAGGAGTGTAAGGTGAGAGCTCAGGAGGAATGGAAGGTGACGGAGGCTCTGCGAAAAGCGCAGGGGTCTTATAAAAGTTTGGTGACCGCGAAGACAAGAGGAGTGGAATACCAGGAGGGAGATTTGGTTTGGCTTTCTACACAGAATGTTAAATTGGGATTGCCCTCTAAGAAGCTGAGCCCAAAATATATAGGCCCGTTCCGGGTGGCTCAGAGGGTCAATGAGGTATCAATAGGCTGATTCTGCCGAAAGGATGAACAAAATTCACCCTACGTTTCATTGTAGTTTATTGAAAGCGTTATGTAAGCCCGCTGATGCCCAAAGATTGAATGGTGTTTGTCCCTGCAGGGGAGGGCGAGGTGGAGGAGGCCACTATGTCAGAGCTGGAGGTTCTGAGCCTTGAGGGAGGCTCAAGAACTCCCAGTCTGCCATGACCGGAAAAGCCTGGCGTGCAGGACCTTGGGGAAATCCCGGGGATGATGCAATCTCCGGAGAAGAGCTGAGTCAGGACGGATGTGATCGACCCTCTTCCGGACAGTGGACATTGATTGACATTATGCTGACTCAGCAGGGATATGACGTATTATCCATTGGACAGTAGTTTGCTGAGTAAGGGAGGGTGATGCAGCCTTTCCCGGACATTGCGGGTGACGGGTTGGGGGTTGAGTATAAAGGTGTGTTTGAGGCACAAGCCAATGCTTTGGCTTTACAGGGTGTTGTACCTTCAATAAAATCTCGTTGGATCGAACTGCAGTTTGTGCG